>OY856415.1:173478579-174191079 GCA_963693085.1 Alisma plantago-aquatica | reverse complement strand
TGGAAACACTGGTTAAAATATTGTTGAAAACTAGAAATAAGCTTATTAAGGAAAGTAAGTCATACCAAGATAATCCTAAAAACAAAATATAACTTGAAGATACTGGAAATAGAAAGAGATGAAAATATGTGTTGTGAGGATTAACTAATATTAGAGTAATGATGAAGACAATCTCATTCCAAGATAATTAGTCATATATATTTATGGAAGCAACACCCTTTAACCCAAATATAATAAAAAACATCATAAATGATTTCAAATGTAGAAACTAATAGTAAAATAATATTATAAAAATTGACATTGCTTTATATGAAGTTTCATATTAATTGATAATCATATATAATAAACTAAAATAGGAAAGAAATGATTGGATAAAATGCAAGACATAATGGTTATTTAGTTTTTTTGCACATATTTGCAAAAATTTTGGTCATTTTTTATGGATATGTGCATCCCTCCCCCTTTTTTTACTTTACAACTAACTATAGAACTTTCATGGCTCATCTCGAGTATCATCCAATGGATGTAGGATTTCCCCTACCCCACTCATATTTTTTCCAATACATAAATACCCAATCTTCTAATTGAGTTTCACCCTCCTCCACCCATCTTTCTCCATGATTTCTTCATCCAATCCTCTTTCCATTGTGTATATATTGATCCTAGGATCGCTATTGTTTCATTGCCTCTGCTTTTCTACCAAACATAGAGTTCTTCCTTTGCCTTTTTCTTTCCGCGTTCCATCTCATTGCATCTTTGGGACTTTGAAAGTTATAAATTTGTTTGCCTGGACCATTAGAGTCTTTTTACACTGATCTTCAATGTTTCATTAATCTGATTGCTTACCCCATATGTCTTCCAAACCCATATACTGGGTTTTCAAAACTAAATGTGTCGTTATGTCCCTGGCCATTGTGATGTCTCCCAAGAATTCATAATTTCTTTTTGAGCCTGTGTGAAGCTTTTTTGACCTTTTATTTGTTCTTACAGTGCTAATTCGTGTTTTCCCCTATTATGATGTCTTATTGACCTAGAGTGCTATTTAGGATTCACTATCAAGTTTTCTATAGGTTTTAGCGCATTTTGAGTTTGTTTTGTGGTCTCAAATCATCATGAAGTTGATAAATTCAATGAGACATTACCTTCCAAGAATCTTATGGATCTCCATTCTAGCCTCAATAGAGGATACTTCCTTGGGGTGTCCCTACACATTTCACCATGAGATTTGGGTCTCTAAACTGGATTGAATCTCACAAATATGTTCCTTTAGTACTTCAGCAATGAGGAGCAGTATGGTAAGCTTTCTAATTGGTTGATCAAACTTTAAGAGTTGTAAATTGAGTTCAATTCAACCATGTCGATGATCTTTTTTCCCCACTATAATTTCCTTTTGATCCACATGCTTAAATTGCAATTATCTTATCTCCCCTTTTTCTTTGTCATCTGTGTTGTTTTCTTCTTTAAACAAATAACCATAACTATTAGCCTTATGTCTAGAATGACAATGTTGGGCACAACTGTCTTTTAACTCGGTCTTTTATTTTAACAATTTAGTAGATAATGTTGTCATTTGAAATTCATAAATTGTAATATAAAAGTCAAAGAATTTGAATAAAATATGTTTTGGAACTTTGATATACTTATTTAGCACATGGTATAGTTTTTATAACATAATTAAGATATAATACAAGTTTGGAAAATGAGATGGAGGTTTATGAGTTATTTGTTATTGGCAGACATCAAAAACCTCTCCTATATATGAGTGGAGGCAAAGTGGAACTTAACCCTAATGGGACAAGGCAATTAGACCCATATAAAAAAAGTTGAATTTGTTGATGGCACTTTCTAACATCTACCACTTCCCCTTAACTAGAATATGGATGAAACACATATCCAGATTGCACATACAAGAGAAAATTATAGTATAAGACAAATAGAAAATAAAAATATCACTCCCTATAAAAGATTTTAACTCCTTCTTAATCGCAACTCTACATCTAATAAAAGATTTTATGATGTCTCCTTTAAAGTTATGTTAGTAGACTAGAAACACTTAAGCTTCGGGGAAGACCTTTTGAAGTGCATATGGAATGAAGAACATCACCATCAATCTAGAGAAAATAATAAGAACTCCATTATGGTTCCATCTTCAAAGGAAAGGAAAGTTGTAATTGGAATCAGTAAATCAAAACATTCCATGATGTAGTGCTAAAGGTATCTTCAAACACATATATGATGAGGTGATGATGACAACAAATTGGAACCATCTAGAGTGTAACTCTTAGGGGCATGACATGAATGAAACACACCATCAAGGAAGACCAACTAGATCACTAGAAGAACCATATTATCACTTGAGAAAGCAAAGATGCAAGTTTGAAAGACATGAATGAAGTAGCTCAATGAAGAAAAGTTTGAAAGAATCATAAGCTTTGTATAGGTGTAGTATTCTTAGGCTTGATATTAATGAGCTTCTAGAAAAGATGCATCCACCTTATGATATGCATAAGGATTGACACAACGCTAACATCATAGGGGAACAAGAGATTGGAATCAATGCAAAAGCTCTATCCCAACATGTGTTCAATGTAGTAACTGATATGAAAAGTGGTGGCCAATTGGAGCAAGAGAAAATTGCCAACCCAAATGTGTATCATGATACAAACCTACACATTTCCATCGGGAAATATATAAACCAATGTTGCAATGGAAGCATGATGATTAGTTGGAATGAAGTACCACAAAGACATTAGAAAAGGGATGTGTGCATCAATAAGAAGATCCATGGAGAATAGAATATCCTAGACTGATACATATCGTCTCTTTCTTTCTTTTCATAATCCATCTTCAAATTTTTCTCTATCCCTTGTCATTATCTTCTTACACACTACATCCCTCCACACTTCAGATATAAAGTGAGTGAGTAGTTGGTGTAGAAAGACATAATACCCGCTAACCATGGAAAGGGATGCACACATGATGGGTGGTAGCAGAATAAAAATTGTCAAAAGAAAATAAGAAAAAATTAGCACAATGACCTTTCTTTGATTCTTTATAAAATCGAACTAGGTCTATTACTTTACAATATATTGTATGTATACCCAATGACATGAGTCAATGTGCTAATTGACCAAATTAGACACATATAGGTAGATATATAATGGATTGTTGTGTGTTCCATAAAGGCACATTTTTCCGATCCTTATCCATATGAATTAGGCCAAGAATCAGATCTAAATAAGGGTGTAACTAGTAGTAGGCATATTGTGTATCCGGAGATATTTGGTAGTAGTGTTGAGTGGTGAAGAACCATAGGTGGAAGTGGTCAATAATGGGTAATTGTGGCAGATGGGGAGGCAATGACAAAGCTAGGAGTAGAAGTGGGTGGCTACTGCGTCATGTAGCTAGTCGTGAGTTCTACTATTGTTTCTTGTGATGGCTACATGTCAACACTACAATTTCTAATTCTGGTGGTGGTGGCCCTACTATGGTCCTGATGTTGGTGGTAGTGGTGGCGGTAATAGTGGAGGCCTAATTCTACTGAAATTGATGGTGATGGCAACACTGGTGGTTTCTATATGAATGCCTTTATTAACTTTGATGTAGGTTGTAGCTACTGGATGTTGTACCAAGGCTAACCATGGTTGTTGGATGCAACAACCGATGGTGGTGACTAAGCCGCTATTCCTAGTTAGAGATGTATCTTACATGTAGATAGGACACCGGGTAGGATATAGTGGCATGATGACTAGATATATAGGAAACGGGTAAGACAGATAAATGTTGGTGATGGGTGGCATGAAGAACATCATCATAGGTTTTTTTATGAAGAAGGAATAAAGGAGGAGATGACCATGGAGCTCAAGATGATTCCTGGAGGGAAGACAAGTCAAGAAGAGAGGAAGTCACCTATAGGTGGAGGATTTTTTTTCTTTCTAGGGTTAAGATCAATGCCCTGATACCATATGGAAAATAAAATGGAGGCTAATGTGATGTCTTTTATTGAGAGACGATAAATTACCCTCCTATTTATAGGTGAGGAGGCAAGTACAAGGAAGAAAAATTAAACCCTAATGGACAAAGGAAATTAGGCCCATATGATAAATGACCATTTACCAGATAACACTTTCTAGCATCTAACAAGTGTTTTTCGGGTTATGGTAATTAATGATAAGTTAATCCTAAATTAATATGTATTCTTGAATAGTGAAGTGGATTAATGATTTGACTCTATATTTTATTATGGTAGGTATCAACTATGTCACATCTTGTGATGAACTGGAATTTGGATACTTCAAGGATTTAAGTATATTAGACCTAACAAAATTATATTGATCTTTTATTAAGTTTTTATGAATGATAAGATTCATCGATGGAAGTCAAGTGAATTGAATCAAGGATTAACTAAATGACATTAAACTTAAAAATTGAACAATGAAGGAATGTGAAGTTCATGTAACTGTCCAATTTACTATATGCGACCAAACCTGATGGAGAGCATGAAATAGTGATTATAAGGCATGGTTAAAATTTCATAGATATTGAAAGATCCTTGTGGGAGATATTGTAGTTAAATTCATGATTAAATGAATAACGTTTCAAATAAGTATAATTAATTTTGATGTTTATTGATATTAGACTCTTGTCATGCAACCATGTTCTTCAGGGAAATGAAATTAAATTAAATAAACATAAGTGGGGTCTTATGCAAGTAATAAGCAATTGTTTCAATTAGGGACAATATTATTCATATCCTAGGAAATGAACCAATAGTGATCCTCTTATCTTCAACCTCAATCTAAAGTGGGAAAACTGATAGGGCCACATTTTCCTTGATCTCATTTGCCCAGTCATCTAATAGCTCCACATGTTTCTTGTTGGAGGCTTAGATCCTACAAGATCGGTAATAGTTGAACGATCTTTGTAATAAGATGCAAAGTGATATGACTAGAGAGATAACCTTCCACTCGCTTTCCTCTCCTCTACCCACAAACACAATAGATGATGAGATGAGGTGAGGGACAAAGAGAGTTAGAGCCCTAATTTGAAATGTCCAGGAGTGATTATACCCTAACCATATCAGTCCAACATGGAAGGCGGATCCAACTTGCTTGTAGAGCTTGCTCCACTATGCAATGGAGCTCCACCACACTATAGACGGAGGAAAGCACATGTAGAAAGTGAACTCATGGCCATTCATCTTGGAGTGTAGCCTGATGGTAGGCAATCTGCTACATTTCTCTAAGTGCCCTCTGTGCAAGAAGAAGAGTCCTAAAGTAGCATCGAGCCCAGGTAGCACAAAGATCTCGGGACCCTCCTATTGAGTGAGGCATGCCATCACCCCAGATACGAGAGGGACCTTCCTAACATCTGGATGATGGTCCTTTACACTCATATGGTATATAGATTCCTCATGAGCTCACTGAAGTTGAGCACATTGGTTGTTGTATTGCAGACGGGGAGAGGGAAGCTTGAAGATGAGGGAAGCTTAAGGACAAAAGAAGAAGAGATGAGTCTAAGGGGAGGTTTCAGGACCTTCACCTTTGGTACCTTGACTCCACAACATTAACCATAGAGGGTAGGTTTGTCTTCAAACAAGGAGGCCCAAGTTGGTATGTATGCCTTGCCACTTCTATCCTCACGACAACGCACATCAGGATTGGGAGAATAGGGCTTCGCACAGCTGTATGCAAAATTGGGACTTGCGAGGAAAAAAGAAAGAGGGTGGTAGGTAAATAGATCTGCCCATGGGCCTTTCGTGGGATCTATGATATGTAGGTTGTGTGGTGTAGTGTGTATGTGGCACTCATCTGGATGTGGGTATCCCCAAATCTAACGACCACTATAATTCCCATCAAGGTAAATGAGACTTAATTTCCAGAAATAGACTCAATCATAGATGATTGACTATAAATCTCTCCCTTGGCTTACAAATGCCCAAAAAATATCCTAAGACTCATAAAAACATCCCCTATATTACTGGACCGTTAGATCAGTCTTTTGAAGAAATCCAAATCTATATTTCTAACATAGATGATAATGCTTCTTTTAGAATGTTTTAAATGTTATAATTAGCACATGATGGTTATTAAATATGAGAAAACCACAATGACACTCTAGTATCACTTAAAAGCTAATTATGGACCTTGATCTGATTATTATGCCAAAATTCTAGGTCTTTCCTCATTAATGACTAAATATATTCTTTAAACTTCATATTTATTCTAGAAAATACATACAGCATAAGAAAATTATGAAAATTTACCAGACTCTGATTATGACCATCTGTTCAATATAAAAATATTTAATAGCAATTTTAGGACACTTTCAAACTAGATTTGCTAAACCCTAGTTTGGACCTAAATATCAAGTTAAATTAAGATCCTATAATTAATGATGGTTAATTTGTTATTAATTATGTGATGATCAGATATGCATATGGTCCAAAATATAGATAGGAATCTCTGAAATCAGGTATGTGGATATAATTATATGACTAGTTTTGCTGGATGATATAAGTATGAGTACTGTCTTGCATTTATTTTCATAAACTTGCTTTGATGTATGTATATTATCGTACTCCTCTTACTTAAACATTAGAACATTAAAGAAAGATAATGAAATGTAGTTACTGATGGTGTTCATTAATCTCCCTATTAGAGAGGAAAAGTATTAATGTTCACTAGCACCTCCCTAATGGTACATGGTACGTGAGGAGATCCCTAATGGTACAAGGTACACGTGGAATGGACCCAATAATATATGTGATATTGTGCTAAGTCCACCATAGTAATGCATGTTCATTGAAATATGGATGATAACTTTGGTTTACTTGATTCTCCAACTTGAATAATGTTTTTCTTTTTCTTTTCTTCTTTCTTCAATTATTTCAAGTGTGCCAACAAAATATCTATATCTTTTCAACCATGTACCAACTTTATGTTGATTCATTAATTTCACGTAGTTTCTAGGTTGAGAGATAACATGGGGGAAAAGATAGAAAGTGAGCATTGTTTAGGTTGTACCTATTTTCTAAGATCTTGTTAGCATACATGTTTCGACTATGTGTAAAATTGTCTTACAATATGTAGTTGTAATAAATGTTGTTAAATTCTTTTGTAACATCTACATGTTGAATGTTGAGAATGTTATGGTGTATGCTTTATGTTACATTTGAATGTTCATGTATGCACATATTTCTTCCACAACACACTTTGATATGATTGTCTAACATTTTTGGATTTTGTGTTGTCATTCCCATGGGGTTTTGGGAAGCCAAAATCTGGGGATGTTACACATCTATTTTATCATCAATAGGACAACCATTATTTATTCACCTTTTAAACCCCTCTAGTGCATTACTTTATTGAAGTTACTCATACATATTTTGATGACCTATTTGGGTCCAATATTGTTAAATTAATCGTCTAATATTGTTAAAATTTTTTGATTGCATGAATGAATCAAAAGTTTGTATGTTGTCTTTTTATTTCAATTTTTACCCTAATTTGTAGATTTTAACTAAATTATTCCATTTGTGAGACGAAACCATAATTTTTGAAGTGGTAGCTTACTATTTTCTTTGGTTGCATTTTACTTGTGTATAAGATATATGTGATCCACTTTTGTGGTGGAAATCCTTCTTTGATTAAATTTTGTGGTGGAAGACATATATATTCCATTTTATAGTGGAAATCTAATTTAATCCATTTATGAAAAAAGATTCACCAGCCTCTACATTATTTAATGCTCATGGATTTAGTTGTACTAGAGTTATATCAATTCTTTTATTTTTGTTTACCTATCTAGTTATGTTTTCATGTTGAATTTTTGAATTGGTGGTTATGTGAAACATATCATGCGTATGTACTAATGTTATTTTTTGAGATGTTGGATGTGTTCCATATACTATACTATGTTCCCAAGATATATTTAGGATGACGGTTATCTTCAACATACCCATGTTTCATATCCATCACGATTTATTTTTGAGTTAGATTACAAGCCTTTGTCCATCAGGTTTAGGATTATGTGCCCTCACCACAATTATCTTTATAATTCACTCGTCCTATAGTTATCTCACACACATGCTTATTGTTGACAAAAATTGATGGGTTATGTGACCTTAATTATTTTATGTATGTGTTTGTGGAACACTCTCTATTGAAAAATAGCAAGTGCATCCTTGTAAATTCTCTTACTGAAATATTTCTCTTGACATAAAACTTGGATTATTTCATTTACCTCTCTTATTTGAATCCTTGCTACTACTATTCTCGTTCTTCTATTGTTTCCCTATTTTTTCTAAAGCTCTCTATTTATTGATTTTCTTCTATATATCTCTTCTTTATGAGGGTTGTGATTCAAACCCCTTAGCTGAAGAAATAGTTGAGGGAATTTACCTTCCAATACTAGGACATACACCAATATAGATTACTTCCCTTGGATATAGAATTGAGAAAGCCAAGTTTCCTACTACAACTGGTCTTTTTATTTTGTAATGGGTTTGCTTCCTTTTTCCATCCATTAGGGTGTAGAGGATGAACCTCTAGACACAAAATTTGTAATAATTTGATGGTATTAATTTAACTAATATATTTCCATCATTATGATATTCCTTTCTAATTATCATATAATAATTCATCATTAAATTTGAAAAATCAATATGTATTATATATATATATTTATTTATATGATGACTCTTATTTTATTTCATTGATTAAGAAGTGGCTTCTCTCAAGATCTCACTCCTTAAATGTAAAGTTCAAGTTATATTTTTCAAGAACACATATATACATTTTGAGTAGTTTAATAAGTGTAGGGATTTTACTAAGAAACTAAAATGTGCATAAAAATATCAAGAAACATAAAAATCAACATCTTTGATCATCCATGTTTAGATATTTCTATAGGTCTGATGAAATATCTAGAAACAACACCTTTGTATATAGATCATAATGGAATGATGTCACAAAGAGTATGTTAGAACACTCTTTTAAAAGTAACATGCATAATGATTAATTTTAGTTTTGAGATTTTTTTTTGTTTAGATCAATGCTTCGACCGCTTCCCTGCTATTATGGTCTAATTCATATTTTAAGATTAACATGTTTAATTTTCCAATTTATGTCCAAAATATGATTGTCACATTGGGTAACTGGTAAGATAGATCTAGAATAAAATGATACAACATCCTCATCAGATGATATTTCGCCACCATTTTGATCTAGTTACGAAGAAGAATTTTATTTTATTAATTATGAAGTACCTAAATATCATAACACTATTATTACCTATTTTAAATAAATATATCAAGCTAAGAAACAAAAAGAGCATTCAAAAATTTGCATTATGTACAATTTACCTTTAATCATGGGGACTAGTGATGTATGTCAGCTACACACTTGGCATGCATCCATGTTTGATTCATACATTAATAGATGTATTACTCTTAAAAAGATGGAATATGTTAAATTAATTAGAGTCAGGGTCTTATTAAGCCTTTTGTTGCCCTCAAAAGAGTCTTCAACAGAAAGGAATCTCATCCTTAATGATATAACCACAATGATCTATGTGTAGTTAGTTGTGAAATGTCACTATCAAGTCAGAGCTGCATACAAATATTATATAGTGTAACCTATTGTCAATTATATACTTCCATCAATATTTTTTATTCGATTATTTTAACATAATTTGGGATTAAGAAACTTGATGTGAAGACTGGTATTTTGCATGGTAGTCTCAAGGAGTACATATAATTACAACGAACTTATAGTTTTGTTTTGGACAACATCAAGGATCAACTATGTTGTCACTAGGAAGTCTCTCTATATCTTGAAACAATATCCATGACTATAGTACTTGACATTTGATACATTTATGATCATACATAATATTTTAGGAGCTAATGTAGTTGTTGTGTCTAACTAAAAATTTATCTTTGACATTTTTTGTTATCTAATTGCTTCTTATTATTTATCATATGGTGATTGCATCAAAGGAAATTTCTAAAATAAACAAGTTCAAATCATGTCTCTGTGTAGCGTTTGATATGAAGAATGTCAGATCGGTCAAAATTTATGGTCATGTAAATCATTAAACTCCGCAAGAAATTTTAAAATTTTCCAATGAGGAGAGATATTTAATGCATAATCTATAATGTTTTTGCATGTTTGTTATGGATATTTAGTGAGTATAGTCATTAATCACAATAAAAGAACTCTCTTCATCTATTTCACACAATATTCAAAAGAGAAAATATACAATTCACAAGTTCCTAAAGCTAGTTTTCTTTCTAGCATTATATATTATATGTTTTAACATGTATAGACATCACACAAGTAGCCAACATGCCAATGCAATACATGTCTAGTCTAGGGAATTGTACTTTTTTGAATACATGTCTAGTCTAGGGAATTGTACTTTTTTGAATTGTACTTTTTTGATTAGTTAAATACTTATTCTCTTATGTATCAATATCATAGATGGAATTTAGGTATCTCCTAAGAGAAGCATCTTGTAAACAATATTTAATTAATGAAAATTATTTATGATTATTTGTTGTTTGTTAATATCTGGATATTGAGAATTTTAGGTAATGACTCTCAATTTTAAGGTGCTTCCTTAATTGGGTGGATGCTAAAAAGTGAGGTCATTATACATATAATAAATGAAACTCAAATTAATCTATTAATTAAAACATTGGTTTTAAAGACAATGTCTAGAACAAATGGTTCTTGAAATGTTTTATCACATGTGTAATATTTTTAATTCATTATATAATATCGTTGTTCTACAACATCTCACAAAAATGAATTTGATTACTTATAATCTATTGGTCAATTTGGATGAAAATAATAATATTTATTATTAAATATATATAATTCAAATATTTAAAAAACATGCACTTGAAGAAACTCATGTGTATCTAGAATCAATGATCTGCAAGATTTTAGTTTTCAAACTATATCAAATTAATGTAATTTGCATGGTGTGTGAACACACATACACTAACACACACAAGGATATATATATAGGCTAAAAGAATTGTGTACCTGAGTACATGTATCTTATATGTATCCATCTTCATTTCAGATGGTTTCACAACTACGCTGAACAATATAACCTTACAGATATAAATTAGACCCTTTAAATAACATTTTTATCAAAAATCATCTCAATCTAACATTTATAGATCATCTAATGAAGGAAGATGCATATTTTTTAATCAGCAGTAAGTTGCTGAAATTGCAGAAACCATCCGATGATATTTGTTATATCTCATAATTTATATGAGATATGATTGTGAAATTTTAAAAATTTCTAATCTAAACAATGTTGATTCAATCCATATGGTTGGATTTAATTATTAGGCTCCACTTATGCTATTTTAATGGCCGGTACACATAAGTTATACACGAAAAGAATTGTGTACTCAAGTACATGTACCTTACATTTACATGTCTTCATTTATGATGATTGTAAAATTCTATTGAATACGCTAACCTTATTGATGTGATTTATACCATCTAGATAAGATGTGTATCAAAAAATCACCAGAATATGATGTTTAAAGACTATCCAATGAAAGAATATGTCAATTTTTTAATCAATGGCAAGTTGTCAAAATTGCTGAAATCATTGAGAGATATATTTCTGTATGTCATGATCTATATGAGATGTGGTTATTATTTGTTAAACATATCTAATTTGTGTAGTGTTGAATCAATCTATATGGTTGAATTTTCTTAACATAACTCACATGAACCATTTTAATGGAAGGTACACATAAGTTACACGTACCGGCTAGTAGACACTTCCTAAACCCATATATATATATATATATATATATATATATATATATATATATATATATATATATATATATATATATATATATATATACACACACACATACACACCCACACACACACACACATATATATATACTACTTAGATAAGAAGTGCATCAAAAATCAGTAAAATCTGATATTCTTAGATAATCCAATGAAATAATTTGTGTGTAATCTAATCAATGGTAGGTTGCAGAAAGTGCAGAAATCGTTGGATGATATATTGCTATATCTCATAATCTGTATAAGATGTGAGTATGATTTTTTAAACACATGTAATCTATATGATTTTCAATCAATCCATATGGATGGATTTATTTAACATGCTCCACATATGTCATTTTTATGGCCGGTACATGTAAGTTACATGTACTGACCGATGCACACTTCCTAACATATATATATATATATATATATATATATATATATATATATATATATATATATATATATATATATATATATATATATATATATATATATATATATAACAGAGACACTGAATCATGTTTGATCACCTAGGAATATTAAATTCACATTTACATATTTATGATGTCTGATCACTTGCTCAAATTGAATGCAAAATGTCTTATTCATGAGATTATAAAATATTCAATTGAAATAGATAATGTACATGAAGAATGGATCATCCTTCACACACAAAGAACATATTGAACATTATTTCCATTAGAATGTTAAACACGCAAGAATAATGAAAGTTACATAAATCGCATAAGCAAGAGATATACAACTCGATTGGACGTGTATTGCCTTACTTAGAAGCAACAATTTGTGGTTGTCCTAAATAAAAATAATTTGGAATGTAGTTGAGGAGACTGGTAATAATGTTTGAAGATAGGAGGGACAGTCGGACATAAAGGGCCACAACACTATTAGAAACAACGAAAAAAAAGGAGACTACTTCAACATCGAGCCAAGCCACCTTATAAGGGCCAGGAATATGTCGTCGACCAACCTTTGATCCAGAATGCTCAGGAACCTGGGAACATGGCAACAAGCCCACAAAACTGAGGTAGAACCCGTATTCCCGGCTTTATCGTTGAGGGATACCCTTGCTCAAGTACATATCAGTCAGTTTCATTGTCCAGCTCCGCATCATGTCTCAGAGGCTAGAATTAAGTCTCATTAACAATATGTTCGTATCTACTAAACTTCTTTAATCAAAGTCACCCTTTTCCGTTGAACAATGAATTCAGTCTGATCACCGCGAAGAAGGTTACATCTTTTCCGTAAGAAAGTGGCTTCGTTTGTTGCTGATAGTATAGCCCGTTTTTCTGTTAAGTCTTCCTCAGCTTTCTCCTTTACATCTAGTATTCCGCACTGGCTCAACATGGATGTTAATGTAAGTCTATCTGATCTCTGGTCTGTAATAGAGAGCCGGATGAATGAAAACTAATCTTTATAGTTGGAAAAAAAAAGTAGTTGCGTTTGTTAGAATGCCCACTTGGATGTGGTCAACTGGGTGCAGATCCAATCTGTAGTGTGTTTGCTCGTACTGTCAACAACGGAGTGAGTGTACCAGAGACAGGCGTCCTGCTTTCCACCAACGAACGAATTACTGGATAAGCTACTGTTTGGTTTTCAGTCATATCCGAAAGGATAAGGCAGGTACATGTTTCAATCTTCCTCAACGGGATATCAAGGGAAGTCTGGACAGACCAGCCTGTAATTCGTGTCCGAACACGTATAAGGAAAAGCTGCTGGGTAACATAGTTGATTCCTATTCACGATGAGTTATCGCAATCAACATGTGACAGGCATGTTGTGCATTCATCGTTATAATATATACACAGGAAATTGATGGTTTAAGTTAATCGTGTCTTTTCTACGCTTAATCAAGTGGTTTTGGGTAATTGTCGTGAGACTAACTACATTTCCACTAATCGTATTTTTAGACTTTGTCTTCATTAAGGATCCTCAATGGAGAGGGGATTTTTCAACTCCCAGTTTTTCCTAATTTTTTTGAAGAACCCCTCGTGTTTCACAAGTCTTAAGAACCCCTCCACTCACTTTACTATTAAACGTACTATTAAACCGGACGAGCGATATATGTTTCATTATTTAAATTCAATTTATCTTTATTTTCTTATATAAACTACTTCATTTGTTTTGGCTATATATATGGCTATCAGAATTTCAAGTACGAGTCAGTTTCACAATGAAAAGGCTGATTGGATTTCTAACCATCTCTCTTGGAACACAGCCACATTATGGTTATTGTAACACCTACAAATTTCACAATTAATTTAAACCTTTAAATGTAATTTTTTTAAATGAAAGATAACATTGGGGTTATAACAAGCCCATAAAAAAATATTTTTTTAATAATGAAGTGATGAAAACAAAAAGAACCTCAAAATGTCTTTTCTCTTTCATATATATAATAATGTCTTTCAATTAATTTAAAAGATAATAGTAATTAGTTTTCCCCTTCCATTTCCTAATTAGGATGTTTAAAATAAATAAAAGAGAAAAGTAAAATATTTACAATTTCAAATTTTGAAATATATGACTTGAATAAGAAATATCCTTTTCTTTTCGAATAGATTTAAAGATAAACAACATTAATAACTTCCTTTCTCTTCCTGTAAATCATTACTCTAAAAGACATAAAAAGCTGTAAAAGTAGAGAATCATTGATGATCTCGGTTTTGGACTCAAAGAAATAGTGAAGGAAAGATGTTTCACATTATCTCATCATTTATTATACATAATTACATAATTCAAGGTAATACCCAATAATGAATTATGAATATAATATATTAAAAACAATACACTTATTGGATAAGAAGGATCTACACTATGTATTAAAATTGTGGTTCAAATTTGGAATCGTTTTGACTTTGCTTGACCCTCTAAATCAAATAGGAAAATTTCCATATAGTTTAATCAAGGAAATCATTATGTATACCATTATTGTCTCGAATTACTCTATAGTCCCGGGTTAATCTCTATCACACACTATTTATTCTTTTCTTTCCTTTTCTTATGCACCATTTAAAAGTTATCTTTTATTCTGTGTGATCTAACTGCCAGAACATTGTCTTGTTCCTCCATTTTTTTCATTGCTCTGAAACCTAGTTAGTCGTGTTTCCTTTCTCGTTCCCTCTCTCCCTCATCTTTCCACCTCTTCGTCTCCCACCCTACATAATATCCCTATATATGGAATAAAGAATGACCAACGAGCCCCATGATTTTCTGATCATTCGTCAATCACATCACTTATGCCCCGAGTCGTTACCGACTACCACTTTTGCATCTTCATCTACCACCACATCGTCTCACCCTTCTCCTTCTCCTTCTATGCTATAGATGCACTAGTAAGCAACCATGATGAATCATCTTCATTTTCTCATCACTAGTTTTCCTCATGGTTTTCCTACACGATGTAGCCTATAGGTGTGTTTGAGGACCTAATCGGAGTTCACCACCATGGCTTCCCACCGGACCTACGACCACAGAACGCTCCAAGTAGGGTTTTCTAGGATTTCATAGAGGCTTTTCTGTTGATGATTAAATGCTTAAATCTTGACTTAATTTCCTATGTTTTCGTTGCTCTATCGATCTATTCTAGGACAATAGTTTTTTCATGATCAGATTTGTTGTGTTCACCTCTCTCAAATCTCGCGAATGTATCCACTTTTTCACTTGCAAATTTGGCGTGTTCTAATATATTTTCATTCATGTCTTCAACAGACATTGATAAACCATGGAGTTTGGTGCTCTAGTTCATGATAGAGCCCATTTTCCAGCTCAATGGATCTGTTGGGATATGGAGAGCACATCAGAAGTCTTGGAATCTCATGAAGGGCTCAGTTTCTCAAGGTTCAATTAGAGATAGCAAGTCTCAATGAAGCTCCTTGGAGCTAAGAGTAGAGAAAAAGAAAGGCAATGGTAGTCCACCTACTGGTTTAATAAGATGATTTATCATACATAGACAATTTAGTCTTTTTACGCACACCCTCATTTTTAAAAATGGTGTGAATTTAATCTGGTGTCAGTGACCAGTTTCCCCCATTATTTTTAATATGCATGATAGTTTACTCGGTCTTTTTGCACTAGAATTACATCAGATATTTTTCAGATTCAATTGATGACATTCTATGGTTTTCCTAGATTCTAATTGGTATGAATTGCAGAACCCATAAAATTGCACAAGTCCTCATAAAATTTTGAAAATATTTATATTTTAAAGATTTTTCAAATCTCTATCTATTTATCCTACTTTCAAACCTTGATATCTATACTACAACTCTTCAACAATTCAATAATCAAATTTATGATTTAATGATCCTAAATTAGCACACAATTCATGTTATTAATGCAAATTACAAGTGATTAAGGGCTCAATCAAGTCAAAGGACTTGACTTAAGGTGGTTTGCTCAAAGTAAGCAAGGAATGCTTCTTAGCATAATTAAATTTTGATTGATTGGATGTTTACCCTTATGATTACACACAATAGTATCTCTCATGAAAATTAATGAATGCCTTCCCAATTTGCTTCACGTATGGATATCAATGCATGATGTTTGCCTACTAATGGTCTATTTTATAGTCCTAACTATGACTATAACTAAAATCATTAACACATTATGCTCAAGGAGAGATAAATTCCACTATGGATTAAGGGGAGAAATCCCATTAAGGAATTATGAGGGAACAATTCCTTTATGCAAGATTAACCTCAATAACATTCATGAATAAGTCAAGTTTTAAGATAATGATCAAAGTTAAGGATCTAACTCTTTATGCGCAACTTGATCATGGACCTTTATAGGTCGTTATGGACTTTCCTAACAAATTTGTGCTCCTATGGGACATCAAGAGGAAAAATATATATTAACTTATTGAATTCATCATGTTTAAAATGTTCAAGGATTGTTTTAAGTTATTTCTTAGTCAAGTCTATTTTTTGTCAAGTTTATAAATATTTTTATTTTTATAACGTGCCATGTATCACTTAAATTGATGTTTGTTTTGCATGGTTGAGGACGTGATGTCCTTAGTATTTGGATCAAGTGAAGATTAGAAGTACAAGCAAGGACTAGGTGACTTTGAAGCTTAACATGGTGGGGTGCTACCTACAAAGAAAATCCAATGTTTTATATATCTTTCACATCATTTCTTAGCTATGTTAGCAAAATTTGGCATAGTGGATTTAGATTTTAGGATGAAAAAGTTATAGTCTTTCAATCCATGAACCATGTATGAATTTCTTTCAAATCAATGAGTAGTAATTATTTACTTACATATGTAATGACTATCATTTTTGTGATATCCCAATGAGAATCATAATTCTTCTCAGTAATGTGTATGTTTTAAAAAGTGGAATGTTGCAATATGGTATCAAACAAAAGAGGTAGATGCCACTATAAATACATGATGTACATAGTCATCCTAGAAAGAAGATATAAAATTAAGGTATATGTATGGACTCCTAGATATGATAGTGGACCCTAGAATGACTAAGATATTTCATCTGTAGGATGTATAGATATGGTAAAGCTATATGTTTACATAGTTTAAATATCTAAGTACCAATGTAATGATAGAAAATGGCATGTCCTCCTTCATATGTTTACCTAGTTTATATATCTTAATGGTCATAGACAACCAATTGAGAGTTGAAGAGGTATATCATAAGCATAAAACTTATGATGCATCTTTTCCCTTCTTACTAGTTCATGTGGTATGGGAGGTAGCATGACAAGATCCACATCTCTGGGTATGCTCCTGGTCACCACATATCTAGAAATGTAAGAAATAAACTAAGATCTAACATTAGATAACCATATAAATCTAATGATAGAAAGTCATTACAAGGTCAAAGGTGGATTCCCTAAGTGCAACCCTAGGCATAAGTTGAGAATGACACAAATTTAATAGTTATCAATATTCACATTAAACCTTAATAAAATTCAGATGTTGTAAATTACATACCTTTTTTATGCAAAATTATGAACCGAAGTGTAACTACCCCTTCCCATTGTTTTCCCCAGTTAAGGTGAACCTAGATGGCGACGACCATTACCATGATACAAGATTGATGGTTTAGCAATTAACCAAGAATAATCATTAACTTTCACTAAATGGAAAGTGTTCGGTAACAAGATGAAAGATAAATTCTCTAACATGGAGTTACATTAAAAGGGAAACTATTGTTTGCCACTGGGAATAAACTCTATCTGGATAAATCCTACATGTAGTTTTAATTGTCTTTTCTTTTGGTATAATCTTCTCTGGGAGTCGATATTGCTGAATAATAGTCGTTTAACCTAAAACACCAGGAATCAAAAACATAGTATGTATAACTAGTTATACTGATATGTGGGGGAACAAAATATTCACATCTAGAACTAACAACATATTCAGCCATAGCAACAAATATGATTACATAATTGAACATACATTTTCTTTCTAACCTCCCAACTTAACATCCATGACACATTCCCTCTTTGGAGGACACATGTTGTAACATCCCTGACCTGGGTTATGAGTCAACCCTAGGTGTTTTGCCTAAATATGTAATTAAATCTTTGTGATTAATTCTGAGCATGTAATTAAGTTTCTCAGAAACGTATATTTCAGTATTTGCTCCTTTTTATTTAAAGTTGTAGCATTGTTTTGATATACAGGGACCTATGTGCGATTTACCCAGCTAAAAGGGTTAGCTTGCAATTTGCACATGTTGAGATGTTCCTCTGATTTTGAGACATCATGATAATCTTTTTGGTAAAGTTTGAGGGATTTCCCAAGCTAGGGCACCAAGGTGCAGCTGTGGAAGCAATCCCGGTGCTTGAAACCTTAAATTGGGGAAAAATGCAATTTACCCAAATTAAGGGATGAAAATTGTAAAATATGTCATCTAAAGTATCTTTTTATACTCTTGTCAACATTTAGAGAAGAAATGATGAGGAAGTCACCTCAATTGAATTATCAGGTTATGAAATATACCTTGTGATTGAATAATCAGGGTATATGTGCAATATCTCTTTATGTATGTAACTCATTATTAGCTTGCTCTCCTTTACCTTCTTTTCCTAAGACCTTAAGAGAAGGTTTGTCCTTAGAATAAAGAGGAAGGGACGATCAAGTAAAGAAGGAGGGACCTAGTTGGAATTATGGACAACTTATGATCTAATGTTGAAAATCCTACCCCATGTATATAAGCTCTCCTTCCCTTAGTTGCAAGGGAACTTACCCTTCGTTCCCTTACTGTTTCATTTCACCAAAGACGACCAAGGACTGCCTTGGAGCTAACGAGGACGACCAAGGGGCGCAAGGTAGGTTTAAACCCCTCTTCTTGCCTAATTCCATGGTTAGAACTCGAATTCAAGGTCAGCTTCATGGCTAACTCTCGAAATCCTATCTTTCTAGCCATCTTTCCTTGACCTTCCTTGGAGTTTTCACCTTGGCCAACCTGTGGGAACTCAAGGACGCCATTAGAGCTTGGAGCTCAAGAAGCAAGCTTTAGGCGGGTTTTATAACTCTAAACCCATGCTTTACTACACACATCTTTTATATGCGGTTAGATGATAGTCCTTCATGTATCTTGCCGTTCTTTGCTATTTTGCAAGCAAACCCGTGGGATATCTGTACTGTTCTTGATCTAGGAGATGAAGGCGTGATTTCCAAGAAAAACCCACCACTTTTCAATTTCTTAAACGGTCCCACCAGTTTGCTCTCTCGGACTCAAGTCCGCGAGGTGAGCAAACGGTCTCGAGACCGCGACAGGGAAAACGGTCTCCAAGACCGTTTGTCCCCGTTGACCGAGCGTCGACCGTATAAGAATTTTGTTCCTAATTATATAGGATAATTATCCTCAAAATTTGGGAGGCTAACTCCAAGGGAATCGGGAGATATGACCTTTTTAAGTAACAACGTTATTTGAATTTATTCCTGATTTTCAAACGGTCTGAAATTGCCTTTTTGGGCAAACGGTCTCAAGACCGTGTAAGGTTGTTGACTAAGCGTTGACTGTATGAGATTACTGTTAAAAATAATGTTAATTAACAACTCACCAAGTTTGATGGTCTAATTCCAAACGGGCTAAGCGTTGAAGGGTGAATACTAGGGCTAACCCTAGATAAAATTAGTACTGAAATTATGGTGACCTAATTAGGGTTTTTAGGGTTGATTGACCTAAATGGTCTCAAGACCGTTTAGGGGTCACCCAAACGGTCTCAAGACCGCGAGGGCAATCAACCATGACCGTTTGGAGGTCTGGGGTCAAGATTAGTTGACCAATTGAAGGTACAATTACACCAAATTATATTGCAATAAAATATTGACATGATCATCAACTCAATGGGTCAAATCTTGATGAATTTGCACTAGAATCCAAAATTGGATGGGCAAACGGTCTCAAGACCATTTGGAACTCATCCAAACGGTCTCAAGACCGAGAGGACAATCACCCAAGACCGTTTGAAGGTCTAGGGTTAAGTATTTTTACCAATTGAGGACCCAATTGCAAATAAGTTATCAATTGATTAAAATACTGATTTAGTGACCCAATCATGGTTCAATCTCTATCAAATCACCTTAGAATTTAATGAAATCTTGGGAAAACGGTCCCAAGACCATGTGGGGTCCACCCACATGACCTCAAGATCGTTTGGGCCAAGTTTAGGCCCAATTGGATCTCAATTGAAGGGTTCAACCTTGTGTTGATGCACATTGTTGAGTGTTGATGGGTGAACATTGATAGATCCTAATTGAATCGATTTCAATCATAATTGGTCAACAATTGAGGGTCAATTGAATGACCAATTGGTTAAGAATAACCTTAATTAACCCAATCCATAGGTGGTCAACATAGATGGGACCTTTTGAAGGCTTCAACCTCGATTGACATTATCGGTTGCATCTTTGAGTCTTGATTGAAGGACCAAGCGGCTGAGACCATGAGAGCCTCGCGGTCTCAAGACCGTGAGAGGGCTCGCGGTCTCAAGACCGTGAGGGGGCTCACGGTCTCAAGACCGAGAGGAGGCTCGCGGTCTCAAGACCGTGAAGGGCCTCACGGTCCTGAGGTAAAACTAGCTAAACGGTCTTCATGACCCTCGCGGTCTTAACCTCAATTGGAGTCTTCACGGTCTTGGATGCATGATGGCTCGCGGTCTTGAATGCATGATGGCTTGTGGTCTTGAAGCCTAAGGGGGCTCACGGTCTTGGAGTTAGAAGGAGGCTCGCGGTCTTGGAAAGTCAAAGTGGGCAAACGGTCAACACTTTCAACCGATCTCAACTCAATTGATGATTAATGATTGAAATCAATCAATGTGATTCAAGGTTGACCTCATTCAATCATTTGATGATGTAAATGGTTCAATGTTGCCCAAATCAAACCCTAATGATAATCTAGGATAGTAAGGGGTTAATTAACTAAGGTTTTGACCATAATGATGATCAATGGGGTGAATTACCAAAATACCCCTGAAGGGTCAATTAAGTTATACCTTGCTCAATTCAAACCCTAATTACATGAGAATGATGTTTTTAGTCATAATGACTCTATCCAACTTGATCTAGTCTAATGTTACCATCAACCATTAGTATGATGAAAGAGAGAGTACTTTAGAGAGATAAAGTACTCTAGAGAGAGAAAGTACCCTAGAGAGAAGAAGTAACTCTAATCACATAATGATGATGTTTTTGGCTATGTTAGCCTATGATGCCTCAATCCAACCTGTTTTAGAGTGATGTTGACATCACGTAACATTATGATGAGAGAGAAAGTACTTCTAGAGAGAGAAAGTACCCTTTTTAAGTAGAAACTCAACTAAAGCATCTCCAATGCACATAAGTGAGCATAATTAGGGTATGGTCCACTTGTGTGAGATCATAGAAACCCTAATTATGATAAATGATGAACTTTTACCTAATCTAAGGGCATCAGTGATGATGTTATTCATACATAATGATGATATGAGTTCAATTCACCTTAATGTGAATAGTAAACCCTAATTCAAGGGTAATGTCATGCTTTGGAGTATTAAACTCTATTTGATGAGAGTTAGAGATTTAACTCTTATGACAAGAGTAGGAAGTATATTCCTTATTTCTGTATTACCTTTATCAGTTGTATTAACCATGAAGATTCTGATATGAAGGTAATCATATCCAGGTATGGATGTTGATGTTCTATTCATTAAAGGCATGTTGTTAGCCTTATGAATAAGAAAAGTAATTTGATGCCTTGTCAATGGCATCCTATGATGATAATGGGCTGTGAGAGCCATGGATACCATCAAGGTCATGCTTTAGAGATGACTTGTGATGAGGATAATGAGAAATGATGATTGATATGAGTTAGGCATGTTACATTTAGTATTTTTTTTATAGCTGTTATGCTACTGTTATTGTTTGAAGAACAATGTATGATGTTAAAGAATACTGAATGTACCTACTAATCAAGTATAATGTAGAGCCCTGATCATAGATCCATCATTGTTAGAGATTAAGTGATGGTGAAATAGGTTTTCCCCAGGGAACTCTTGGAGCACATACTTTTGAGTATGTGGGGTACATGG
Source organism: Alisma plantago-aquatica (assembly GCA_963693085.1). Lineage (NCBI taxonomy): Eukaryota > Viridiplantae > Streptophyta > Magnoliopsida > Alismatales > Alismataceae > Alisma > Alisma plantago-aquatica. The sequence goes on along the minus strand of OY856415.1, from coordinate 174,168,676 downwards.
ATGTGTAGAACCTTACATCCTAGTGTAGGAAAGTGATGTAGATGTGTGATCCATCCATCCTTCACTATATTTCCATACCGTATCAGTGGTAGGTAAAAATGAAACCTCCTGATGACGAAGAAAGCATAGATATCTGTATCAGTGGTAGGTAAACATGAAACCTCCTGATGACAAAGAGAGTACAGAATGCCACTGTGACTCTAGAATAGCGAAGGACCAGTTTACCCTGGTGAGCTATAGTAGTATAGACACGAGATGTCCTACAAGTGATCCTCTTACTGACTGAGGAAGGTGAAGGTCATGAGAATCCGGCTCTCTTAATGACCTATGTATGATACTGATGTGACTTCTCAGCGATCAGTTGGAGTATGAGTGGTATGCCTCATCTCCACAGGGCATAATGTTGTTTGTAAAACATAATCAACCATGTAGTATAACTTGTTAGAGATAACTCCAAGTTAGTTGATTGATGTTACATTGCAATAGTGATTATATTCTTCATATCTCCTAATTGTAGAGATCTTGTTATACTTGCAACTGCTGTAGAATACTTTGAAGGTTTTACTGCATAAGATATTCTTTGATATTATAATAAAGCTTCTGGCGAAGAGTTATAACTCTCGCTGGGACAATTATGTAAAATTGTCTCACCCCGTAGACTTCAACTTTTTAGGTGGACGTCGGAGACGAAGGAACCAGCCTACAGGTGACCAGTCTCAGCAGCAGCAACACCAGGGGCAGCAGTGATCTCAGGTGGAGATTGTCCTGCCATGTGGTGTAGTTAGAGTCGGTCCTATGTGTCCTCTGTACTCTCAGGTCTTGGAGTCTTGTGTTATGTGATCTTGAGATTTTGTATCTTGATGTATATAATTACTCAAGAAGTAATTATCCTGAGATGTAAACAGTTTATCTCTCTTTATGAAAGGAATTTTTGTGGATACAAGTTCTTATCTCGAAAAGTTTTAATTTCCCGTGATTTTTGTCTTCCGTTGATTACCGATTCGCTTCCGCTAAGTTTTAATCGTGTTTATGTCATGGTTTGGAGATCAGAGCCCACAATTAGTGGTATCAGAGCTCTAGGTCAGTTGAGTCTACAGAGGCATAGGACTTAGGATGTCGAGTCTATCTTTAGTACTCCTTCCTTAACTAATAGAATCTTCTGCTCCTCAGGAGAAGAAGATACCTAAGGATGTCAGAACATCATGATGAGTACGTGGCAGAGAGTAGTGCTAGTGCACCTAGAGGCGGTGCAAGGGTTCCGAGAATAGAACAACCTGCACCTGAGTCGCCAAGAGAGCCACCCCAGTTCGACCCAGCTGACATGAGTGATCCAGCTGTACAGACGATGTTCGGTCAGTTCATGACTGCCATGACACATATAACCGATAGGATGCCCATTCCTACACCCAGGGCACCTGTCCAGCCTAAAGCATAAGGTATTGGTAAGACATTCGAATGACTTCGTCGTGTCGGAGCTACCGAGTACTTCGGAACTGCCGACCCTGCATATGCTGACTTATGGTTGACAGAGTTGGAGAAGGCTTTCAGGATTCTTATAATTTCGGAAGCTGAGAAGGTTAGACATGCTGTCTATCTTCTCAAAGGCAGTGCTGGTCACTGGTGGAACATGGAAGAGCAGACGAGACCTGGAGTAGAGTTCTCATGGGAAGAGTTTCGTTGGGAATTTATCAATAGATATTTTCCAAAGACCTTCCTAGATGAGAAGATCTCTCAGTTTGAGAAACTAAGGCAGGGTATGATGAACATTAGTGTGTATGAAGCTAAGTTCATGGAGTTGTTGTGGTTCTGTCCGCACATGGCTGCTACGGATGAGGAAAGAATCAGAAGATTCGAAAAGGGTTTGAATTCTGATATGTCAACCCCTGTGTCTGCCTTAGAAAATAGAGAGAGATTCTCGACCTTCATTGAGTCAGTCCGAAGGATAGAGAGATCTGTGATTGAGAAAAGACAAACCCATAAAAGATATCCACAGTTTCAGGGTTTTTCATCTTGGGATTCCAAGAAACCTAGATTCTCTGCACCTAACCCCCACCACCCAGATCGAGTTTTCAAACTCAATGGACACCAAGCATAGGTAGAGGACGGAGTCAACCGCTTCAAGGTACGCACAGTTCTGCATCTGAGTCAGTCACTGGACCACCCAGACCAAAACAACAGGGGAGGAGTTGCTACAACTGTGGTAAGGTGGGACACTTGATGAAGGATTGCCGTTCTAGGCCTGTCGGTGTGACACAACAAACCCCGAGACAGAATCAACAGGGATCTCAGAATAGACAACATCAAGGGGCAGCTCGAGGACATAGACAAGCGTCTCAAGATGGATCATCAGCACCACCTCAACACCAGGCGACTGCAAGGTTCTATGCCATGAACCCACCTGAAGCAGTGGTCAATCCACGGGTAGTGGCAGGTCAGATGAAACTTTTATATTCTGATATGTCTACATCCTGTGTTGTATCTATTTTGATTGATCCGGGTGCTACACACTCTTTCATCACTCATGAAATGATTCGTAACTGCAATGTGACTGTTAGTCATAGAGCAGATAGTTTGTTGTTAGAGACTTCGTTGAGTGGGTCTGCCGTTTTGCAGGAGGTATGTTCTTCCTGCATCCTTTTCTTTTCTGACCATAGCATTCAAGTGGATCTTATACCACTTGATATGCAGGGATTTGATATAATCCTCGGGATGGATACCTTGGAAAGGTATAGAGTTGTCTTGGATTGTGAGTCCAAGTTGGCTGTGTTTGCTGACGAAAGCAGCACATGGATCTTTCAAGGTGAAAGAAAGATTTTGCCTACCTGTCTTGTATCAGCTATGGTTGCTGATAAGCTGTTGAGGCAAGGATGTTATGCATTCTTAGCCCATGTGGTAGATGTTACCAAGGAAAGTTCCAATCCTGCTGAAGTTCCTATAGTCAGGGAATTCGAAGATGTGTTTCCTGAAGAACTTCCGGGTATACCACCACCTCGGGAGATTGATTTTGAAATTAATCTGATTCCAGATACGAAACCCATAGCTCAAACTCCATATAGAATGGCGCCTGTTGAGATGGCAGAACTCAAGAAACAACTTCAAGAGTTACTTGAGAGAGGTTTTATCCGACTGAGTACTTCACCTTGGGGTGCTCCGGTCTTGTTTGTTAAAAAGAAAGATGGGTCAATGCGGTTATGCATTGATTACAGACAACTCAATAAAGTAACAATAAAGAATAAGTATCCTCTGCCGAGGATTGATGATCTCTTTGACCAGTTGCGTGGTGAAACAGTCTTTTCAAAGATAGACTTGAGGTCTGGATATCACCAACTCTGTATTAAGGATAGTGACATATCCAAGTCTGCCTTTAGGACAAGATATGGTCACTATGAGTTCACGGTTATGTCGTTTGGACTAACCAATGCACCAGCTGCATTCATGGAACTCATGAATAGAGTTTTTCGACCTTTCCTTGATCAGTGTGTTGTCGTCTTCATAGATGACATACTGATTTATAGTAAGGATGCTCAGCAGCATGAGAAGCATCTTTGCCAAGCTTTGACTTTTCTAAGAGAACATAAGCTGTATGCTAAGTTCAGCAAGTGTGAGTTTTGGCTGCCAGAAGTATCTTTTCTTGGTCATGTGATATCCGCCTCGGGAATTCGTGTTGACCCTACAAAGGTAGAATCTGTTCTACAATGGGAACAACCGAAGGCACCGACGGAGATTCGAAGTTTCTTGGGGTTAGCTGGATATTATCGAAGGTTCATTAAGAACTTTAGTTCTATAGCCCTACCTTTGACCAAGTTGACCCGGAAAGATGTTCCTTTTTCTTGGAGTGATAAGTGTCAACAATCTTTGCAGTTGCTGAAGGAGAGGTTGACAAGTGCACCTGTGCTAGTACTACCTGAACAAGGAAAAGGATATATAGTTTTCTGTGATGCTTCCAAGAATGGACTTGGATGTGTGTTGATGCAGGATAAACAAGTGATTTCTTTTGCTTCCCGACAGCTTAAGAAACACGAGGAGAATTATCCAACACACGATCTGGAGTTAGCTGGTGTGGTTCATGCTTTGAAGATCTGGAGGCATTATCTCTACGGAGAGACATTCCAGATTTTCACAGACCACAAAAACCTTAAGTATATCTTCTCTCAGCATGAGCTCAACATGAGGCAACGTCGCTGGATGGAGTTAATCAAGGACTACGACTGTACAATTAATTACCATCCAGGCAAGGCCAATGTTGTTGCAGATGCCTTAAGTAGGAAATCAGCAACATCAACCATGAATAAAGCACAACTAAACTCTTTAGTATGCTCTAGGAGAGATATGCTTATCTCTTTAAGGCAAGACAATGTACGGTTGAAGGTGTCATTGTTAGCCGGTTTGTTAGCTGAGATGCATATTAAACCTACCCTAAGGGAACGGATTAAAGAAGCACAGCTAGGTGATGCTGCAGTTCAACATATAAGATCTGAGTATGGAAATGAGAAGCAAGATGGTTTTCATGACTCAGAAGATCAAGTAGCTTGTTATAATGGAAGGATGATAGTGCCATCTGTGGACAACTTGAGAAAGTTAGTCCTGGAAGAAGCCCATTCTTCCATGTATGCTATGCATCCAGGGAGCACCAAGATGTATCGAAATTTGAAAGATCTGTATTGGTGGCCTGGAATGAAGAAGGACGTTGCAGAGTTTGTTCTGAGGTGTCCTGTGTGTCAGCAAGTTAAAGCTGAACACCAGAAGCCTGCAGGAACAATGCAACCTTTACCCATATCACAGTGGAAGTGGGACCATGTGACCATGGACTTTGTTGTTGGCCTACCCAGGACAAGCAAAGGACATGATTCCATTTGGGTAATTGTTGATAGGTTGACTAAGACAGCACATCTCTTACCTGTCAAAACAACCTATTCTGCTGAAAGGTTATCAGAGTTGTATGTTCAAGAGATAGTGCGTTTGCACGGAGTTCCTGTCACAATAGTTTCTGACAGAGGTCCTCAGTTTACGAGTCGTTTTTGGGAACAGTTACACAGAGCCTTAGGCACCAAGCTAAGGTTTAGTACGTCCTTTCATCCGCAGACTGATGGACAGTTGGAAAGGACCATACAGACCCTAGAAGACTTGTTGAGAGCATGTGTTCTCCAGTTCACCGGAAGTTGGGATCTACACCTAAGCTTGATAGAGTTTGCCTATAACAATAGCTATCAGCATAGTATTGATATGGCACCTTATGAAGCTTTGTATGGTAGACGTTGTAGATCACCTCTGTGTTGGTTTGAGACTGGTGAACATCAGTTGTTAGGTCCTGATCTTGTGCAGCAAACCACAGAAAAGATTAAAGTAATACAACATAAGATTAAGACTGCTCAAGATAGGCAGAAATCTTATGCTGACAAACGTCGTAGACCCTTAGAATTCCAGGTTGGAGACAGAGTGTATCTCAAGGTCTCACCTTGGAAAGGAGTCCTCCGTTTTGGAAGGAAAGGGAAGTTAGCTCCTAGATATATGGGGCCTTATCCAATCATTGAACGGATTGGAAAGGTAGCATATAAACTAGAGCTTCCCCCAGAATTACAGAGGTTACATCCTGTGTTTCACATTTCTATGTTGAAGAAATGTCACCCAGACACCGAGTCAGTTCTACAACCTATGGAGGTAGAATTGAATGATGACATATCCTATGAGGAGGGACCAGTGTCAATCCTTGATAAACGAATTAAAAAGTTAAAGAAGAAAGATATAAGTCTTGTGAAAGTCCTCTGGAACCATCGTGGTATTGAAGAAGCCACTTGGGAGTTAGAGGATGAGATGAGAAGGAAGTATCCTGCCCTTTTCTCATAGTATGTTCTATCGATTTCGGGGACGAAATCCTTGTAAGGGGTGGATAATTTATAACATCCCTGACCTGGGTTTTGAGTCAACCCTAGGTGTTTTGCCTAAATATGTAATTAAATCTTTGTGATTAATTCTGAGCATGTAATTAAGTTTCTCAGAAACGTATATTTCAGTATTTGCTCCTTTTTATTTAAAGTTGTAGCATTGTTTTGATATACATGGACCTATGTGCGATTTACCCAGTTAAAAGGGTTATCTTGCAATTTGCACATGTTGAGATGTTCCTCTGATGTTGAGACATCATGAGAATCTTTTTGGTAAAGTTTGAGGGATTTCCCAAGCTAGGGCACCAAGGTGCAGCTGTGGAAGCAATCCCGGTGCTTGAAACCTTAAATTGGGGAAAAATGAAATTTACCCAAATTAAGGGATGCAAATTGTAAAATATGTCATCTAAAGTATCTTTTTAGACTCTTGTCAACATTTAGAGAATAAATGATGAGGAAGTCACCTCAATTGAATTATCAGGTTATGAAATATACCTTGTGATTGAATAATCAGGGTATATGTGCAATATCTCTTTATGTATGTAACTCATTATTAGCTTGCTCTCCTTTACCTTCTTTTCCTAAGACCTTAAGAGAAGGTTTGTCCTTAGAATAAATAGGAAGGGACGATCAAGTAAAGAAGGAGGGACCTAGTTGGAATTATGGACAACTTATGATCTAATGTTGAAAATCCTACCCCATGTATATAAGCTCTCCTTCCCTTAGTTGCAAGGGAACTTACCCTTCATTCCCTTACTGTTTCATTTCACCAAAGACGACCAAGGACTTCCTTGGAGCTAAGGAGGACGACCAAGGGGTGCAAGGTAGGTTTAAACCCCTCTTCTTGCCTAATTCCATGGTTAGAACTCGAATTCAAGGTCAGCTTCATGGCTAACTCTCGAAATCCTATCTTTCTAGCCATCTTTCCTTGACCTTCCTTGGGGTTTTCACCTTGTCCAACCTGTGGGAACTCAAGGACGCCATTAGATCTTGGAGATTGAAAGCTTTGAGCTCAAGAAGCAAGCTTTAGGCGGGTTTTATAACTCTAAACCCATGCTTTACTACACACATCTTTTATATGCGGTTAGATGATAGTCCTTCATGTATCTTGCTGTTCTTTGCTATTTTGCAAGCAAACCTGTGGGATATCTGTACTGTTCTTGAGCTAGGAGATGAAGGCGTGATTTACAAGAAAAACCCACCGCTTTTCACTTTCTTAAACGGTCCCACCAGTTTTCTCTCTCGGACTCAAGTCCGCGAGGTGAGCAAACGGTCTCGAGACCGCGACAGGGAAAACGGTCTCCAAGCCCGTTTGGCCCCGTTGACCGAGTGTGGACCGTATACGAAATTTGTTCCTAATTATATAGGCTAATTATCCTCAACATTTGGGAGGCTAACTCCAAGGGAATCGGGAGATATGACCTTTTTAAGTAACAACTTTATTTGAATATATTCCTGATTTTCAAACGGTCTGAAATTGCCTTTTTCGGCAAACGGTCTCAAGACCGTGTAAGGTCGTTGACTAAGCATTGACCGTATGAGATTACTGTTAAAAATAATGTTAATGAACAACTCACCAAGTTTGATGGTCTAATTCCAAACGGGCTAAGAGTTGAAGGGTGAATACTAGGGCTAACCCTAGATAAAATCAGTTCTGAAATTATGGTGACCTAATTAGGGTTTTTAGGGTTGATTGACCTAAACGGTCTCAAGACCGTTTAGGGGTCACCCAAATGGTCTCAAGACCGTGAGGGCAATCAACCATGACCGTTTGGAGGTCTGGGGTCAAGATTAGTTGACCAATTGAAGGTACAATTACACCAAATTACATTGCAATAAAATATTGACATGATCATCAACTCAATGGGTCAGATCTTGATGAATTTGCACTAGAATCCAAAATTGGATGGGCAAACGGTCTCAAGACCGTTTGGAACTCATCCAAACGGTCTCAAGACCGAGAGGACAATCACCCAAGACCGTTTGAAGGTCTAGGGTTAAGTATTTTGACCAATTGAGGACCCAATTGCAAATAAGTTATCAATTGATTAAAATACTGATTTAGTGACCCAATCATGGTTCAATCTCTATCAAATCACCTTAGATTTTAATGAAATCTTGGGCAAACGGTCCCAAGACCATTTGGGGTCCACCCACATGACCTCAAGACCGTTTGGGCCAAGTTTGGGCCCAATTGGAGCTCAATTGAAGGGTTCAACCTTGTGTTGATGCACATTGTTGAGTGTTGATGGGTGAACATTGATAGATCCTAATTGAATCGATTTCAATCATAATTGGTCAACAATTGAGGGTCAATTGAATGACCAATTGGTTAAGCATAACCTTAATTAACCCAATCCATAGGTGGTCAACATAGATGGGACCTTTTGAAGGCTTCAACCTCGATTGACATTATCGGTTGCATCTTTGAGTCTTGATTGAAGGACCAAGCGGCTGAGACCATGAGAGCCTCGCGGTCTCAAGACCGTGAGAGGGCTCGCGGTCTCAAGACCGTGAGGGGGCTCACGGTCTCAAGACCTAGAGGAGGCTCGCGGTATCAAGACCGCGAAGGGCCTCGCGGTCCTGAGGTCAAACTAGCTAAACGGTCTTCATGACCCTCGCGGTCTTAACCTCAATTGGAGTCTTCGCGGTCTTGGATGCATGATGGCTCGCGGTCTTGAATGCATGATGGCTCGCGGTCTTGAAGCCTAAGGGGGCTCGCAGTCTTGGAGTTAGAAGGAGGCTCACGGTCTTGGAAAGTCAAAGTGGGCAAACGGTCAACACTTTCAACCGATCTCAACTCAATTGATGATTAATGATTGAAATCAATCAATGTGATTCAAGGTTGACCTCATTCAATCATTTGATGATGTAAATGGTTCAATGTTGCCCAAATCAAACCCTAATGATAATCTAGGATAGTAAGGGGTTAATTAACTAAGGTTTTGACCATAATGATGATCAATGGGGTGAATTACCAAAATACCCCTGAAGGGTCAATTAAGTTATACCTTGCTCAATTCAAACCCTAATTACATGAGAATGATGTTTTTAGTCATAATGACTCTATCCAACTTGATCTAGTCTAATGTTACCATCAACCATTAGTATGATGAAAGAGAGAGTACTTTAGAGAGAGAAAGTACTCTAGAGAGAGAAAGTACCCTAGAGAGAGGAAGTAACTCTAATCACATAATGATGATGTTTTTGGCTATGTTAGCCTATGATGCCTCAATCCAACCTGTTTTAGAGTGATGTTGACATCACCTAACATTATGATGAGAGAGAAAGTACTTCTAGAGAGAGAAAGTACTTCTAGAGAGAGAAAGTACCCTTTTTAAGTAGAAACTCAACTAAAGCATCTCCAATGCACATAAGTGAGCATAATTAGGGTATGGTCCACTTGTGTGAGATCATAGAAACCCTAATTATGATAAATGATGAACTTTTACCTAATCTAAGGGCATCAGTGATGATGTTATTCATACATAATGATGATATGAGTTCAATTCACCTTAATGTGAATAGTAAACCCTAATTCAAGGGTAATGGCATGCTTTGGAGTATTAAACTCTATTTGATGAGAGTTAGAGATTTAACTCTTATGACAAGAGTAGGAAGTATATTCCTTATTTCTGTATTACCTTTATCAGTTGTATTAACCATGCAGGTTCTGATATGAAGGTAATCATATCCAGGTATGGATGTTGATGTTCTATTCATTAAAGGCATGTGGTTAGCCTTATGAATAAGAAAAGTAATTTGATGCCTTGTCAATGGCATCCTATGATGATAATGGGCTGTGAGAGCCATGGATACCATCAAGGTCATGCTTTAGAGATGACTTGTGATGAGGATAATGAGAAATGATGATTGATATGAGTTAGGCATGTTACATTTAGTATTTTTTTTATAGCTGTTATGCTAATGTTATTGTTTGAAGAACAATGTATGATGTGAAAGAATACTGAATGTACCTAACTAATCAAGTATAATGTAGAGCCCTGATCATAGATCCATCATTGTCAGAGATTAAGTGATGGTGAAACAGGTTTTCCCCAGGGAACTCCTGGAGCACATACTTTTGAGTATGTGGGGTACATGGATGTGTAGAACCTTACATCCTAGTGTAGGAAAGTGATGTAGATGTGTGATCCATCCATCCTTCACTATATTTCCATACCGTATCAGTGGTAGGTAAAAATGAAACCTCCTGATGACGAAGAAAGCATAGATATCTGTATCAGTGGTAGGTAAACATGAAACCTCCTGATGACAAAGAGAGTACAGAACGCCACTGTGACTCTAGAATAGCGAAGGACCAGTTTACCCTGGTGAGCTATAGTAGTAGAGACACGAGATGTCCTACAAGTGATCCTCTTACTGACTGAGGAAGGTGAAGGTCATGAGAATCCGGCTCTCTTAATGACCAATGTATGATACTGATGTGACTTCTCAGCGATCAGTTGGAGTATGAGTGGTATGCCTCATCTCCACAGGGCATAATGTTGTTTGTAAAACATAATCAACCATGTAGTATAACTTGTTAGAGATAACTCCAAGTTAGTTGATTGATGTTACATTGCAATAGTGATTATATTCTTCATATCTCCTAATTGTAGAGATCTTGTTATACCTGCAACTGCTGTAGAATACTTTGAAGGTTTTACTGCATAAGATATTCTTTGATATTATAATAAAGCTTCTGGCGAAGAGTTATAACTCTCGCTGGGACAATTATGTAAAATTGTCTCACCCCGTAGACTTCAAATTTTTAGGTGGACGTCGGAGACGAAGGAACCAGCCTACAGGTGACCAGTCTCAGCAGCAGCAACACCAGGGGCAGCAGTGATCTCAGGTGGAGATTGTCCTGCCATGTGGTGTAGTTAGAGTCGGTCCTATGTGTCCTCTGTACTCTCAGGTCTTGGAGTCTTGTGTTATGTGATCTTGAGATTTTGTATCTTGATGTATATAATTACTCAAGAAGTAATTATCCTGAGATGTAAACAGTTTATCTCTCTTTATGAAAGGAATTTTTGTGGATACAAGTTCTTATCTCGAAAAGTTTTAATTTCCCGTGATTTTTGTCTTCCGCTGATTACCGATTCGCTTCCGCTAAGTTTTAATCGTGTTTATGTCATGGTTTGGAGATCAGAGCCCACACATGTGGGGCTCCCTATCTCTAGGGTTTAGTCCCTAAAGTGGTCTTCTCATAACCTTCCATTCTTGGGCTCAGTCTGTTATGGCATTTCTTTCCCTGCTAGACCTCACACTGGACATCCTATCCCGATTTTGCCTCATAATGACCATCCTATCGCGACTTGGTCTTATTGGTGATCATCCTATCCCGACTTGAACATTTGTCACCATAGTAACATTTCATACATCCCACATGTATCATTTAAATCCACCAGAGATAATTGAGAAAGCTCTACATATATAATGTGATATTCATAGAGGCAATAAAGCCTGCAAAAATTAATAAACAACCATCAACCTATTTGCAATCAATGTGTGAAACCTCAGGACAACACATAAGACATTTAAGTAGAGTACTCATAGGCGTGACCACATACCTTTCTTAGAAATAACTCAAAGTCCTAGAAAAAGTACAGTTTGAGATTAAGAAAGCAACCACCTTGAAATTAATGCATAACACCCAGATATTACTATTTTGTCCAAAATCTACCACTAAAGCTGACTTGAGTTCCAAATTAGGGTTTAGGGGTCAACTTAGGGTTTCACTAGGGTTTTAGTTTTCCAAATCCAAATTATCACTTTTAATTCCTTTTTAACTTACAAACCCTAAACTTGATGTTTTATGAACTATTGATCTCAAATTAAGCCAAAGATGTCTCTTTTATCCAAAAAGACCCAACTTTATCCATTTAAGTTATTTAACCATTGTATTGTCATTAATGTGAAGAAATTAGGATTTTATACATTTAACTCATTAAAGATAGAAACTTTAGGTATTTTTTGAAATTCAAGACAAAACTAGATCTTGGAACTATTTTTATTGCATTCCTTTATTTGTTTGATCAACTTTCATGTTTAAATTATTGTCATTGGTCCTTCCTATGAATTTCATTGATCTTAACAAAATTAAAATTTCTAGCCAATCACAATCTATCACCTAGGCAGTGCGCCCGGGTACCGACCTTGCCAACTAAGATGGGATGAGCCAATCAGATCATGCCACATGAAAGTTAATGCTTGCATGGACTTCACTTAGTCAGGCGAGAAAAGAGGGAAAAGGACAAAAGTGTCCTTAACTCTTTTGAAGAGGAGACAGAGGTAAACGGGTAAAATTCCTAGAGGTTACCTACAATCTCTACTCCGTTCACACAAGTAGGTGGTCAACTTGTTGGTTGACTTTGAAATCTAAGCCCCCCTCATCGATCAACTAGGCTACCAAGACCTCTGCTACACTCCCACGATCTTACATGTGGTTCCAACTTCTTCGATGCTGGTCGGAGTTGATGGAACGATATGAAGGGATCTCTAGTGATTGTCTAGAGAGGAATAGAGGTGAAGGGGTTGATATAGGAGTAATCGAGGCTAGGGAAACCAGTTTAACTTCACATGGAGCCTTGCGCATGAAATGGAGATGTTGCATTGGATGCACAAGCCTTTATATAGCCTTGGGGTCGAGGGATCAGTTCTCTTCACGTAGGATATTTGGGAAAATCTTCTAGAGTTTCGTGAGTTAGGTGAAACCTAAGGTAGGTAGGTTCACATTGTTCTCACAAATCTAATGAACAACATTCCAGGATTGCTCAATCACTAAGGAGGGAGAGGAGAGCAATGGAAATAGTCGATTTATTGTTCTGACATGCCCATTTCATAAGGGGTAGTCATCATTAGATCCTGATCCATTGTCTGTCGTGCCACCTGAAAACTAAAGAGTTAATTTTATTTTTAATTAATTCATCATATTTAATGTATATTTTTCACAATTCATTAAGTTTAGGATTTCTAGAAAAATCCATCTCTCTCTCCTTTATATTTTTAATCCCAAATTTTAAATGAAAGTTTCAAATAACTTTGTAGTGTAGGAGAGATTGGAGACCAAAATACTCAGATTAAAGATAATTTTGTTAGTCTCAATGTCTCCCTCTTTATCTTATTATTTAAGGCATAAAATCAATTCTTTTCTCTTTCTACCTTTTCAATATTTATTACTTGGATTACTTTTCTCATTAGGAACCATGTGAAAACGAAACCAAACCATTAGTGGCCTTCAACACCACTTTTATAGATAATTCTACATAATTCCTAATGTATACCATTAATTACCCATTATGTTTTGTAATTCACTTAATATTGGATTTTAATTTTTTTTCCTTTTTTCATATATTCATTACTGGGCTATTGAAATTGGTAAAAAACATGAAGTCCATTGTAAAGGAGATTTTCAAAAGTAATCCATACTTTAAAAAAATCACACCAAAGATCCAATATATCCATATTATTCAAACAATTGCATTTCAATTATGAAAATACATGTGAAAACCATGTTATAACACTAAGTGAACATTGAATTGTTAGCTATAAATAATTATGTAAAAATGTAAGGTAGGTAGTAGCCTAAAGAAATTTTCAAGACCAAATTTCAAAATTAATTTGAGCCATTGAATGTGAATTTATTTAATAAAAGATAACGAAGGTGCTAATTGTAAAAAGGTCACAACAACTGTATTCCTTTTTACATAGTGAAGCAAGGAAAATAAAGTAAACCTCAAAATACATTCTCTCTATCATATATGTGATGTTGGCCTATTTTAGAGCTTTATCTTGTGTAATTTTGCATTTCAATCCCATATATACATGTTAGGTTACATGTTACTTCCCTCAATATGCATATTTGTGTAAAATGCACTTATTGCCATTACTTGCATGTTTTCTATGAATTTGGACCACACTTGATGGAAGAGAGAGAGAAGGAATGATCCTAGGGTTTCTCTACCCTTGGAGAGGCCAAAAGTGATGTTTGATGCTCCCTCAACCTACCCCTAGTGGACATAGATCCATAGAAGCAAAGATGTCCAAGGAAATCAAAAGAATCAAGCCCAAGTGCAGATGTAGATAGCACCATGGTCGTGCCATAGGAATGGCCGTGCAAGGGACAGCCGCCACGGTTGTGCCACCTAGCACGACCATGCTACAACACTAAAGAACGGTTGTGGTGTTGCACCACGACCACCATCTACCTCACCCACCACGACCGTGATACCCAACACGACTGTTCTACCTAGCCCTCACCACGGTCGTGCTACCAACCTCCATTTCTCCACCTCAACCTATAATCTCCACATTTTAATTCCCATGATCATTCTACCCCACCATGATCGTGCTCACCTCTACCCACCATAGTCGTGGTGATCCACCACAGTCGTGCTACTCACAAATCCTAGCTATTTTTACTACAGAACTACCCAATCTACCCCTACTTGACCTATTGCTTCCCCCACACCTATATATAGGGGGGTGGCGGATCTAGGTCAAGGTTAGCTACCTCCTACCACCTCTTAGCTCCCCATTTTTGCCATTTCACTCAATTTCACGATTTCCACCATTAAAACCCAAATTGCCTTCCATCTCCACCCATTTCTACCATCATTCAATGCCCCTACCCGTTGGAGGAGAGAGGAGGACGCCCTGTAGTAGCTGAAGTGGAGGCTTTCTTCATCTACACCGAGCTCCATGGCTTCTTCTATCTCCTTCTCTTCCCTTTTTGTACTTTGCATTGTTATGAATAGCTAGGCTCCTTTGTTGCCCTATTTGGAGTGTAAATGTTACTTTGATACCATGTCAGGGGAAAATGATATATAAAGCATTGTAAATCCATTGCTAATAAATATGTTCTATTTCTATCTCATTCTCCATAAATTTCTTGTTGGTTTGTGCTTGAAATCAATTGGGAATTTAGGGAAATAGCTTATATGTGTGAATTTTGGGATTTGCTCCTAGGTCCAATTCTTGGATCCCTAGCTAGCTACCCATCTTCCTACATCATAATCAATTCTCCTAACCCCAGTTCTGAGATATAAGTAGCTAGTTTAGATGAAATTGGTGTGTTTAGCATGGAGATTTCTCAAGGTTAGAATGTGGGTGATGGGAGGACCAAAACCTCACTTCCACCCCCTTTACTAATCTAAGCCCCTAATCATCCTAAGATCATCTAACCTAAAAACCTAGGCTTGTTTGGACTCTAATTTGAATACACCTAAGCCCTAACCGAATTGAGCCTTGCAAGGGTAGTAGGAAGTGTTAGGACCTAGTTCCCCTATACACAACCTAGCATATCCATGGCCAGATAGTAGCCTAGGATAATTCATTAGAATCTAACTTATTGTGTGGGTTGGATAATCTAAATGGAATCATAATGTTCATATGTCACCCCCAAATGATGTGATAAGTGCATCCCCTAAACATCCCACATCTCCATTAATTACTTTAAACCCTAGTTTCCATCTTGCTTAGCTAGTGTTAGCTTAATTTGCTCTTTTCTTGCTTAGATAGATTCTTTCCCTTATCTTGCTTTGTTCTTTCTAGCTTAGGTCTTTAATTTCTCTTTTGCTTTGTCTTGCTTGCCTTAGTGTAGATTGTTCTCAAAATGCCTTTTTATACCTAGCTCAGTCTTTTCTTGCTTAATTAATCTTAATCTAGTCTAAGGTTAACGTAGATTTCATTCTTACCTTTAATTTCTTTCTTGATCAGCATAGTTTAACAATCAAAACAACCTTTAAACCCTTAACCCTAGTCTCCACCGTTGGAACCTAGCAGTAATAAACCTAGCTCTAGTGTCCCTTTTTCTCCCTATGGATCGACCCTATACTTCCCTCCCTCCTATACTATGACACGACCCCGTGCACTTGTGGGATAGTATTTTAGTAGACGTAGGTGTGTTGGTCTAGGTTTATAAATTTTGAAAGTAAATCCACCATGTGTTCTGATCTTGTGGGCGCATCTAGTCGAGCTAATCAATTAGTGTGTGCACCTCTGGTGGACACACCAAGCTTTCTGGCACCATTTCCGAGGAGAAGGCGCTCTACCTAGCTAGTTTGTTTTGCTTTGATTTTTCCTACTACACTTATCATTGCTATTCTTTATTCATTATTCATTATTCTTTGCATTCTTTGTGTGTATTGGTTCACTAAATTGTTCGCAATTATTTGTTTGCGATTTGTACATGTGACAAGCCATTCAGGGGAAGACAAGATGGAAGGACAAAATGTGTCCCACAAGCCACTTCTAGACTGCTTCATGCCTAGCAACTATAAATTGCCAATTGCTAGCAAGTTGATCAAATACCAGGGGAGCAATTCTCAATCCCTCCAGGTCTTCTTGGGCTCCTGCCCATCTTCTATAACTCAAAGAGTGAGAACCCCTACAAGACCTTGGATTCCTTTATTGAAGTATGCTCTACCATTAGGACACTGACGACTAGTGGTGATACAATCTGGTTGACGTTGTTCTCTTTCTCCCTCAAAAATAGAGCCAAAGATTGGTATGACTCAATAAGGGACATCATGAGTTGGGAAACAATGAAGAATGCCTTCTTGAGACAATTCTACTCTATAGCAAGGTTAACAAAAATGCGGCGTGTCGTGATAATTTTTAGTCAAATTGGCAATGAGTAGTTTCATAATGCATGGGAGAGATTTAAGAAGATTTTGAGATAGTGTCCGCACCATGAGATCCCTTTGTGGAGGATAGTTCAATAATTCTACTCCAATTAATCTCTAAAGAACCAAGACATATTGGATTCTTCTTGTGGAGGAGTTTTCATGGCTAGGCCACCCGAGGAGATATGGCCTTTGTTTGAGCAGTTGGCTGAAGGATCAAGAATTTGAGCTTACAACATGATGAATGACAGGGTCGATGCCTTTGGTGTGACACCTCCTACTCATAATGACTCAAACCTGCAAGTGATGAAGATTTTTGGTGACATGGTGAACTTCATGAAGAACCAGGTGACAAATGTTCCTTGCCACACGATCAATTCTATTGAGTTCTATAGTTAAGAAAAGAAGACACCTCACTCCTATTTCTACCAAGAGCCACAAAGTCCAAAATATATCTCAAGGTTTGAGGAAGAGGTTTTCTCTATATTGAAAACAATTAATGATGTTCAAAAAGATGTTGCAAGGCTAGAAGAGAAAGTAGAGAAACTATCTTCCATAATTGCTCTCCAAAAGGAAAAGTTGTCTTCAAAACCCATCATGAGCTACCATGAAGCAAGTGGACCCATGCCCTCTTCTAAAGTTTTCTATAGTCTGCCTCCCATGCAAGTGCAGCCCATCTACCATTTTCAAGGAAATTCCAAGCCTTAGAATCCACCCTCACCACCTCCATCACCATCATTTTTCGAACAATTCACCTTCCAACCTCAATTCTCCCCTCCACCTCAATTTCAACACCACATGTCACCTCCACCCCCTCCACAACCACAACTAGCTCCCCCTCTCCCCCATGAGAAAGGAAGTGTTGTGACAGTTCTAAGGAGTGGGAAATCTCTTGAGCAGCCCGCATGTCAAAGAAAGGTTGGCAAAGATAAGGCAATCAAGTGGTGATATTGTGATTGAAAATGCCTAAGATGATTCAGTGATACATCCTGTTGATTTTGGGATACCACGTGCTTCACCACATACTCCATTTTCAAGTCCCACCATACCTAGTGTTCCACCTCATGTTGATCCAAGTAGGCCAAAGACAATGATCCTCCATTCATTGAAGCACTAGATGAGGCACCAGAAATCAAGAGGAGGCAAAAGCACAATGTGGATATTATTGAGGTGTTTTGCCAAGTGAAGGTGAACATTCCACTCTTGGATGCTATCAAGAAAATCCCATCATATGCCAAGTTCCTCAAGAACCTATTTACTATGACGAGAAGGTCAATGGGGAGGATACCGTAGAAAGTGAAGTTGACTGAACAAGTGAGCTCCATTCTCCAGCACTCACTCCCCATGAAGAGGAAAGACCCACGATCCCTAATCATACCTAGCTACATTGGGGGACATCACATAGGCCAATCCCTACTTGATTTGGGATCCAGTGTGAATTTGATGCCACATACTGTCTATGTTGAGCTAGGTCTAGGCAAGTTGAAACTGACATATTGCACTCTCCAATTGGCAGACTGCTACATCAAAGTGCCTAAAATACGAGTGGATTATGTCTTGGTGATGATTGACAAGGAAAGAGGAGTCTTGTTCCCTATTTATTTCATTGTTCTTGACATGGATCCAGATGATAGGAAGATCCCCATCATGTTAGGGAGACCATTCTTATATACAACTAATGCTGAGATACATGTTCACAATGGCATAATGGCAGTCTCTTTCATGGGCATGAAGATAAAAATCAACATATACAAGTCCTCAAATCGGGAAGTTCCAGATGAGGATATTGTATATGGTCACTTCCAAGAGTCCAATTGGTTGTTCAGGAGAATAAAGTCATGATGAAGGAATTGATGACAGCTTTGGTGATCAAAGGGATGAGGAACGTAGGTTGAATGCAAATAAGAGATGTATCTATTGCAAAAATGGGCACATGAGGATACGAAATGGATGAAAAACTAGAGGGCACATGAGGATACAAAATGGATGAAAAATGAGAGGATCTCCAAGAAGCCTAGCTGAAGGCAAGAAACTCAACACTTGTGGGAGGCAACCCACCTAGGTTTGGGAGATGGGAATTCTTCACCCAACCTACCATTTTTGATACTTTTGCTTTGTTTTTACACTTTTCCAAGAAAACACACACACTTGTTTTTTTTTTTTTGACAGAAGGATGGAGGGCCCTATGATTGGGACCCCCCGTCATCTATAAAATTAGGCTAAATCAGCCAAAGCAAGGTTTACAAAACATGAAGGAAAAAACTAGAAAAAAGAAAAACTATCTACTTGTCCCCTTTGTGCCATGGTGGCAACTTCATGGGCAAGTTTGTTACATGAATGACTAACGTAAGAAATGCTGCAAAAAGAGAAAAGATGTTTTAGGGTCCTAATGTCGTCAACAAGGATCCCCACGTAGTCTCTCCGTGTAGAGGAAGCACTGCAAGCTTGGACAACTTCAAAGAAGTCCGTCTCCATCTCCACCTACCCGACATTGTGGCTGCTCGCCCACTTGAGTGCTGTCCTCATGGCTGTAACTTATGCCATTGTTATCCATGTGTCGCTGCAAATCTTCTCACCTACTATCCCGATCAGTGCACCCTCATTGTCCCACATCACCATCCCAATAGTTGTCACCCCATCCTCCCCACATGTAGCATCCACGTTGATCTTTAGTCTTCCCTGTGCTACCTTGACCCACCGTGGCTTCACATCTCTATCTCGCTGGGTGTTGTTGTTCCTCTTTGGGCGCTTCTCTCCCCCAACCTGCTTGACCCCGAGAAAAAGAGGTAGCCACTGTGCACTTCACCATTTTGGAAGATTCTGATGTTGCGCCCCCTCCAAATAGCCCACATGGATGCAACGATCACCTCTTTGTCATCCCTGTTCAATGTTGCCCCCATGGTGATGATGATGTATTCATCCTTATAGTCTTACACCCACTCTTGAGTACCTCGCTCCAAGTGTTCCCAAGCCTCGGTAGCGTTCAGAGAGCATAATAGCATATGTGGAATAGACTCCTTTTCCGACATGCACATCTTCCATGTACCGTCATCGATGCAATGTTAGTCAAACAACCTTCCCTTGGTTGCTAGACCCCCCATGCACACTCTCCAAATGAAGTGTGCAGCTTTGGGAGCCCACCCACCTCTCCAAATACACTGCCATAACCTGTCACCTTGCTGCATTGCTTGCTTCTGGGCTTCCTCCTTTCCAAGCATGCCAATCCAGTACGCTGAACGCACTGTGAATATTCCTTTCTTTGACGGCCACCAAGCGCATACATTATATTGTTCATGTAGACTAAGCGGGATAGCTCTTATCCTCTCTATGTAAGCTAATGAGAAACAATCCTCCAGCCTTGCAGTGTCCCATGTTAATCCATCTGGTGTCATGAGATCATGTACCTTCAAATAGGATGTGTCGTCTGAGTTCCTGAATCGTGCAAGGGTGTCCTCCTCACCCGGCAACCATGAATCCTCCCAAATGTCGATGTCTTTCCCATTTCCTATCCTCCACTCCAACCCTTCCTTCAGTAGAACCTTTGCTCCCCATAAGCTCCTCCATGTATAGTTGGGGTTATAGCCTCTCCACACACACACTTGTATTTAATAGTGTTTGTTTAGTTTTAAGATGTACATGTGAAAATAAGGTGAAATGAAGGAAATTTAAGTACAATTGAGGGAATCTTTCAAAGAAAAAAATTCACTTTGGATCAATATTTTTAGTGTTTGATGTTCTTCAAGTTGAGAATAGAAGCTACAGAGACCACCACGTTCGTGGTCATCCACCACGACTGTGTGAATTAAATCAAAAAGTAATCACAGGGAGAAGGGCCAAAGTTTGAGAAAGAAAATTGACAAGGGATGCACCACGACCGTGCAACCTGAAGCCACCACAACCATGTTGCAACCCGATTTTAGCAACTTAAGGCAGAATGTGCAAAAATTCCAAATCATTTTCTCACTTTATCAAAGAATATAACATCTCTGCCCTACGCCCTAGAGACTGTGCAGCCATTCACACCCCTCTCCAACCCTCAAATCTCCACCAAATCACCCCCAAAACATCCCAAATCCACTCCCTACCATTTCTACTACCTAAATCCCCAAATTCCAGTCTTTTACATCCATGAAATCCCACATTTCTCTCCATTCCGCCCCAACACCCCCTTCTTTGGAGAAATTCAAAATTTGGTGATTTCTCCTCTGATTTCTAGTAAAGATGAAGCAATTTACAAAAAAAGTGGTGGGGAAGACTAGGGATGTCATCTCCTACCCAAGGAAACTGAAAAATAGGAACCCCAGGTTGATAGAGGCCGAATTGGATGCTTTGGTGGACCCAATTGTGGAAGAAGCCTACACACAGCCACGACGGGGAACAACATCTTCATCTAGAGTATCCCAACCACCTTCATCTTTTTCCTGGCCCTCCATATCACTTGTGAGACCCTCAATTTCAATTGCACATCCATCGACTTCAGTATCCCGACCGTCCATTTCTTTAGCATCGCAGCCACAGCCAGAGCCATAGCCACAAGCACATAGGTAGCTCTTACTAGATGAAGAAGAGAATGAAGAAATTCCAGATGCACAATAGGATGAGATACCCCAACAACGACCCCATCCACATCCAGAGGTCACTTTCGGTAGGGAAAAGGAAGCCAAGCACCCAGAGTGCTTCACACACAAAGTGATAACAACTCGTTGTGTGTGCCGAGCGATGATGGAAGCTATGGGCTTCTATACCCTTTTCCAAGGTGTTATGGAGAAGATGGGACTATTTGAGATTCTGACACTGCCCCATGAGTCATATGTTGAGCTGACACAACAATTTTTTGCCACATTATAGAAAGTGACGGATGATGGTGAAAATGCTATTAGAGTGATGATTGGGGACAAGAGGCAGGTGATAACCTCAAGGATTCTGAATCAGATTTTTGCCCCAAGTGAAGAGATGGTGTACCTCCTAGATAGAGGGAATATCCTACAATGTGGAAATACATTACCGACCAAAGCACATTTGTAGTAGGGAAATCAAAGACTAGTGCCATTCACAATCCATTCCTGTGCTATGTTTAGAAGGTGTTGGCAAACACCATCATTGGAAGGTATGAAAACCAAGACAGCGTACAAAGAGGGATCTATTTGTACTTGGTTGGGTGATTAAGGGGAAGCATTGTAAACCTTAGAGAATTACTGATTCATCATTTGACGACAATCCCTTCTAAGAGCACAAATTTATTTGTAATTGGAGGAATTGTGACATCTATAGCCACTTCCCTGGGACATGATATGATAGGATACATAGAGGTAGATGGAGGAAAACTGGTTGACTTGCACTACTTAGACCACTCTTCCATGATCACCATTGTGTAGCATAGGATCATTTACCAAGTCAACCCACCATACACAGGAGTCTCCTTGGAATTGCCCTAACATATTTCACCCCTCATGGAACAATATGGACTCAATCAAGATTTTATGGACATATTGAGGAGATATGAGGAGGAGCATCCCATAGGAGATGGCATCCCTGAGGTGATATTGACAGAGGGTCTAGGAGAGCCCTCACAGGAAGTTGAGTAGAGACGTGTAGCAGAAGATAGTGCAACACGATGAGTGAGAGGAAAGGAAAGGAGAGTCAGAGCCACAACAACCCTCAGTGAATGTATATGATATGGCCAACATTCATGCACAGCTGGAGGGCATTCAGGTGATGCAGGATAGGATACTACAAGCACATGAGGGTTTTCAGAGGACACATGATGCCTTGGGATTAGACCATCAACAAATGCATTATCAGGTCAACCACCTATACCAGTTTTAGCATGCCCAGGCACAGAGGAACACTCAGTGGGGGGAAGATTAATGGATTTCACTGTCAACATATCAGGACAACTACCTACCTCCATAGTTAGACTACTGGGGTTCCTACTACCAACATCCTCCACCACAGGGAGGACCACCGCCACCAAAGTGATCATCTACCCTATCATTCCCAGACGTTAGTGTCATGTTGAGGTCAATATGATTCAAAACTTTAGGGTGGTAGGGCAGTATGCCCTATCTCTTTTGCACTCTTATTTTGCATTTCACCTGCCATTTACTTTTGTTTGTTTGCTTTTTCTTGCCTTAGTTTAGAATTTGCTTGCTTTGCATACCTACATGTCATGTACTTTGCTTTCTTGACATTTCTACAAAATTTTCAAAAAAAATCTCTTTTTGCCATGCATTGCATATCATGTAGATTTTTGGTAATTTTTGCATGTTTTTGCTACAATTTGCTTGTTTACTATTTTAAGTTCAATAATATAGGCTTAGATGTGATTGAAGGCAATGTGACACCATTTTGGCAAATTTTTCCCAAATTTGAGATTTCTTGTCTAAAAGTGTGTTTCAACCCAATCTCTACTTTTTAGATTAAAAATGATGACCTTAGACAAATGCAAGTGAATTATCATTGTTTATTGCTAAATGGTATCAATTCTTGACTTTTTAGATGTGTATCACCTCTCTTGTGTTTGTGAATGATTTGGTTGAATTGTGACTTAAGCAAGCTATGAGCATTTAGTTCCTATGAAATCATTGGGTAGAAGTATCAATTTCAGGTTATTCATTCATGTGGTGTGATATTGTTGGATGAAGTGTTGGATTAATTTTCTTATAAGATACCTAATGTTGAGAATCACGCCAATGACCCCTCTTTGACCCGACTCTTCACTCACCATCTTCTTACCCATCTGCCTCATGAAAGGATGCCAAAGTGCACATATCAGTCGTGGCCACCTATAAAAGTTTGGGGTGGCCACATCTACATCTCACCGCTGCACTCTCATCACCAAATGCCCTATCTATTCCAAGGGAAAAGAAAAAGAAAAAAAATGCAAAAATAAAATAAAAGATGTTATTGTTTAAGAGAATCTAAATAAAGAAAATATGAGTTATCTATGTAATAGCACTCCAAAATCTTACCGCATTCCTTTCTTCCATTTTCATGCCCATTGAGCTAGGAAACATCAAACCTAGCTCATTTTTCCCTTTCTGCAGCCATGTCGGTCATTTGATGTGATTTGAAACATAAGATTGAATGCATGAAGGTGAAACAATAATCTTAGTCATCTTTGATTAACGTTATTATGAAACGGTCTACCCGGAACTACATGAAAGAAAAATGGATAGCATGTGTGTTTTATGCACTATATTTGAAGTTCATATGCTTTGTGCTCTTTTCATAATTGGTTTGTGAAAAAAGGAAAGGAGAGAGGTGGAATGCATGCATTTAGTCACTATTGATCCAATTCAGCAATAATCATCCTTTACTTTGCATTTGTAATTTCTTGATTGTGGAAAAATCATAGAGAGATTGAGTTGGAGCATACTTGAGGACAAGTATGTTTTATGTTTGGGGTTGTGATTCAGCCCTATTTTAGGGGTTCATCTTGTGTCATGTTGCATTTCAATGACATTTATACCTATTATATTACATGTTATTTCCCTCAATATGCATATTTGTGTAAAATGCACTTATGGACACTCATTGCACGCTTTTTAGGCATTTTGACCATGCTTGATGGAAGAGAGAGAGAAGAAGTGATCCTAGGGTTTCTCTACCCTTAGAGAGGCCCAAAGTGAAGTTTAATACTCCCTCAACCTGACCCTAGTGGCCAAAGATCCATAGAAGCAAAGATGTCCAAGGAAATCTAAAGAATCAAGCCCAAGTGTAGATGTAGACAGCACCACGACCATGCCAAAGGAATGGTCATGCAAGGGACAACCACCACGGTCGTGCCACCTAGCACGGCCATGCTACAACATTGAAGAACAGTCATGGCGTTACATCACATCCCCCATCTACCTCACCCACCATAGCCATGCTACCCATCCCGACCGTTTTACCTAGCCCTCACCATAGTCATGCTACCTAGCACGGCCGTGCTACTAGCCTCCATTTCACCACCTCAACCTATGTTATCCACATTTTAATTCTGATGATCATTCTACCCCGCCACGATCGTTCTCACCTCTACCCACCACGCCTATTCTACTCATAAAACCTAGCTATTTTTGCCACTTCACTACCCAATCTACCCCTACTTGACCTATTTCTTTCCCCACACCTATATATAGGGGGGTGGTGGCTCTAGGTTGAGTTTAGCTACCTCTTACCACCTCTTAGCTCCCCATTTTTGCCCCTTAGTCATTCCACTCCATTTCCACCTCCATTTCACTCCATTTCACCATTTCCACCATCAAAACCCTAGTTTCCTTCCATCTCCACCCATTTCCACCATCATTCCATGTTCTGCACCTTGGAGGAGAGAGGTGGATGCCCTACAACAACTGAAGTGGAGCCTTTCTTCATCTACATTGAGCTCTATGGCTTCTTCTATATCCTTCTCTTCCCTTTTTGTACTTTGCATTGTTATGAGTAGCTAGGCCCCTTGGGTGGGTTGTTTGGGGTGTAAAATGTTACTTTGATATCATGTTGGGGGAAAATGATATGTAAACTTTGTAATTCCATTTGATAATGATTATGTTCTATTTATATCTCATTCTCCATAAATTGCTTGTTGGTTTGTGCTTGAAATCAATTGGGGATTTAGGGAAATGATCTATGTGTTAATTTTGGGATTTGCTCTTAGGTCCAATTCTTGGATCCGTAGCTTGCTACCCATCTTACTACATCATAATCAATTCTCCTAACCCTAGTTGAAAGATCTAAGTAGCTAGTTTAGATGAAATTTGTGTGTTTAGCATGAAGCTTACTCAAGGTTAGAATGTGGGTGATGGGATGCCCAAAACCTCACTTCCACCCCTTTACTAATCTCATCCCCTAATCATCCTAAGATCATCTAACCTAGAAACCTAGGCTTGTTTGGAATATAATTGAAATATAGCTAAGCCCTAACCCAATTGAGCCCTACAAGGGTAGTAGGGAGTGTTAGGGACTAGTTCCCCTATACACAACCTAGCATATCAATGGCCAGTTAGTAACTTAGGATAATTCATTAGACTCTAACTTATTGTTTGGTTTGGATAATCTAAATGGAATCATAGTGTTCATATGTCACCCCCCAACTTAAGTGATAAGTGCATCCCCTAAACATCCCACATCTCCATTAATTACTTTAAAACACTAGTTTCCATCGAGCTTCATTAGCTCTTTTCTTACTTGAATAGCTTCTTGCCATGTTCTTGCTTTGTTCTTGCTAGCTTAGGTCTTTAATTTCTCTTTTTCTTTGTTTGGCTTGTCTTAGTGTAGATTGTTCTCAAATTACCTTTTTATACCTAGCTTAGTCTTTTCTTACTTAATTAGTCTTAATCTAGTCTAGATTTAACTTAGATTTCATTTGTGCCTTTAATTGCTTTCTTGATCACCTTAGTTTATTAATCAAAACAACCTTCAAACCCTTAACCCTAGTCTCCTCGGTAGGAACCTAGCAAAAACAAACCTAGCTCTAGTGCCCCCTTTTGTCCCTATGGATCGACACTATACTTGCCACCCTCCTATACTACGACACGACCATGTGTGCTAGAGTGATAGTGTTTTAGTAGGCGTAGGTGTGTTGGTCGAGGTTTATAAATTTTGAAAGTAAATCCATCGTGTGTTCTGATCTCATGGGGCTCATCTAGCCGAATCTAATCGGTTGGTGTGTGCACCTCTAGCGGATGCGCCAATATGAAATAATGTCTTTCAGTTAACTCAAAATATGATAATATATAATTAGTATTCTCATTCCTTTCTCTCTCTAGGATGTTTAAAATAAATAAAAGAGAAAGGCAAAAGATTTGGACTTTTAAAATTTAAAATGTATAACTTGAACAAGAAGTATTATTTTCTTTTTGAATATCTTTTAAGATAAATAAGACTAATCACTTTCTTTCTATTCCTCCAAGATAATTTTTGTAAAAGGAATAAAAAGATATAAAAGTGGAGAATCATTGATGATCTTGATTTTAGACTCAAATAATTAGTTAAGAAAAGATGGTCACAGTATCTCCTCTTTAATTACACATAATTAAAGGTAATACCATATCTTGATTTAATGGACATAAGTGTTGGATCCTACATGGGTGATTGGATGCTCTAGAAGTGGGGTTTGAATAGAGTTGAATGCACTAAAACAAAATTCATTAGACCTTCAAGATATATCACAATATAAGGTTGCTAAATAGGAAATTTACTGCAACTAAAACATGCATAGAAAGGGAGAGAGAGATTGAACTTACACCAAATGACAAGCTATTTAGAGTGGTTCCACACTTCAACCTAGAAGTGAGTCAGTCCACTACCTAGAGAGGTCAACCTCTAGGATTTCTTAACCATTGCACTCTTATATTCATTCATAAGACTTACAATACATGACCACCAAAGGACTTATACATCCAAGCAAAAGGAGATATCCACCTTATCAAGGACTTACCCACTTTGCTTGAGTCTTCAACCTTCATCAAGGTCTTACCCACTCAAGCACAAGTATTCTACCTTCAAGTAGGGATGAGCATCGGGTCGGGTCACCCCGGGTTTTGGTAGGCCCAGATCCATATCCATATTATTATGCGGGCCACAGGTCGGGTTTTGGCCCGAAATTTTTTAAGAAAGACGAGCCCGTACCCGGCCCGTATAAAAAATCTGGGTTTCAGGCCAGGCTCGGGCTAGCCCGTCTAACAATAGGTTTCATCAAAATGACGTGTTTGATTTACAATCAATGATGAATTTATATATAAGTAGAAAGATATTTGTTGTAGACATATTTATTAAATTTTAGAATGTCGTTGTGTTAGGAATGGTGGTGCTTTGTGTGAAGGTTGAACATAATATAAATGAGTAGACAAATTAATAATCCACAATGTTGCTGCTAGTTGTTGATTCACATCGATCAGCTATTAGACTTGTTATTATAACCAACTATTAGTATAGGGGGAGTTGGCTGATTATATCAATCATTAGACGACGAATCCTATTATGGAAAAAAGAAGTTTTAAAATGATATACATATTTGTGTATTTATATTATATGATATAGATTATTTATGCGGGCTGGGTACTGGGTTTCAGGTCTGGGTTTATGGTGGCCCAAGCCCGGCCCGGATAATAAAATGGGCCTAAAATGCCGACCCGGCCCGCCCATTTAGAATATCAGGGTCGGGTCTGGGTCGGGTGTGACGAACTGGGTAGCAGGCTGGGTCGGGCCGGCCCGGTCCGATGCTCAACCCTACCTTCAAGGACTTTGCCACTCATCTTGTATATTTATCCTTTGCCTTCACCTTCACTCGGAGAAGCTTCCACCAAGGACTTACCCACTTAAGCAAGGAGTCTTCTTCCTTCACCAAGGGCTTACCTACTCTTTCTCCAAGTCTTCAACCTTGTTCTTCACCAAGGGAATCTTTCCCTTGTTCTACTTTGCCTCTCTTAGCTAAGAGAGAGAACCTTCATCTTCATGGTTGAAATGAGAGATAGGGAGGTGGTGTAAATGAGAGCCTCACAAGATATACATGTCGGAATAGCTCTCTTATAGATTTCCTACTCACTCTAATGAATGTATCAAGTGATTATGCTTAGAGAGAGAGAGAGGATGATGTAGGAGTCACTCAACTATATACTAGGAACCTCATATAGAGTTTTGCATCGAATGCTCAACCTTGGAATGAAGCCCAAGGGGTCCTATTTATAGATAAGGATGCCTCTTAGCCTTTGGGGACACTTAAAAATGAAAATTAGTTGTTTTGTGGCTTGCAACAAATATATTTTTGATCGGCTAGAAATACTTTTCTGCACTTTTCCGTACAATGCAATCGGTGGAGTTTCTATAAAGGTAACTCGATTGATCCCACTAAGAGACAAGACCAATTTAGTCCATCGGTTGTGTAACATCCCTGACATGGGTTATGCCTTAACCCTAGATGTTTTGTTAATAAAGTTAAATTATATGCTTGCTCTTATCTCTTGAAAAGTAATTAAGGCTCAAGAGGAACTTATGTTTCAATGTCAATCCTTTTTGAACAATGTTTTGTTTGTTTTGGACTAAAGTGCAAATTATCCAAGTTGAGGGGTTAACTTGCAAATTGTACACGATAAAATGTTCCTCAGGTGTTGAAGCATCATAAGAATGAAAATGATGTAGAGGTATGGCTTGTAGAAGCCCGAGTACCAAGAAAGAGCCTATTAAGCTATGTTTGTGCATTAAAACCTAGTTTTGGTGTAATGTGCAATTTACCCAAAACCTAAGGTTCAATATGCAAAATGTCACTTCTAGAGAGTCCCTAATGTTTCTTGGCATCATTTAGAGAAAATAAAATGAGAAGGTCGTCTCATGGAAATCACTTTGGAGGAGAGAGAATCTTGATATTAAAATAATCAAGATTTAAGAAAAATTGGAAATATAATTCAATTTAATGCAAAAATAAATATATTAATTGGAGTTCCCTTCAACCAAATATGTGAAGGTTAAATTTGGATAAGAGTGTACGTCCGTGTGCCTTGCTATGGCACTGAAAATATCCTAAGTGAGTGGAGAGCCCACACACATTAGTTAACTAAAAAAAGTAATATCCACTAAAAATGGGATATTAGTATTATATGAATTAAGGTGCTTAATTTCTTTTCCTTTAATTCATGGATAATGAATAGGAATTATAAGGTGGGGAAGATGCATTTTCATGCAAGGATTTGAGGGGGATATGTGGCAGCAATTTTGGGAGTTAAAGGATTTTTATATCACTTTCTCTTTCATTAAAATTCCCTTACAAACACTTCAATTTCCACCCACTTGAAGACTCTTTTTCGGATTTTCTTTCTCTCCTTGCTTTGGTTGAACACAAGGGATTTTAGGAGAAAAAGGAGGACGTACCCCAACCTGTATGTAAGATCCTTAATCATCTTCAACCTTGATTTCATGGTGGAAATCGAAAATCAATGCTTGATTTCTTCTTTTCTCCATTCAATCTTCAATCCTAGCATTTCATTTCACTCAAAGACTTGAGGACAAGCCTTGTGAAGTTGAGGAAGCTTCATTCACCATTTAGGACTGAAGTTTGAAGCTTGGATTCAATTGTAAATGTGGGTTATATAACTTAAACCCTTAAATGTTATTATTACATTCAATTCTTCATCACTTGTTGATCATTTTGTTCTTCTTGAAATTCCTTTGAAAAATTGATGAAATTTCCATAAAAATGGCAGTAGATTTTGAAGGATCGAAGCTTGATGATGATGACATCATCATAAGCACACACCTCAATGAATATCTTGGGCAAACGGTTTTACTCTTTAGACTAAACGATCTCAAGATCATTTGGTGAACAAACGATCTCAAGACCGTTTGACACCAAACGGTCTCAAGACTGTTTGACACCAAATGGTCTGAAGACCATTTGAGGCCAAATGACCTCAATACTGTTTGAGGTTAGGAGATGTCATGGTTGGATGATTATCTAATGATTCTAATTGATTAACTCATAATAGGTTCAATGATGGATAATCCACTGATTACAAACTCCAATCGATTGAATTGATTGAAGCCTTAATTGATGGAATTGATCAAGACCGAATGGGTAAAACCAATCAAGACCGAATGGGTAAAAAGTGATTAAGACTGAATGGGTAAAATCAATCAAGACCAAATGGGTAAAAGTAATCAAGACCGAATGGGTAAAATCAATCAATATCGAATGGGTAAAGTTGATCAAGATCGAATGGGTAATTTGATCTTCAAAACCGTTTGATCATGTTGACTGTTTGGGAGAGTTGACCGAATGGAGGTCAAGAACCTGAAGACCGAATGGAGGCCAAGCACCTCAAGACCGTATGGAGGTCAAGCACCTCAAGACCATATGGAGGTCAAGTACCTCAAGACCGTTTGAAGGTTCAAAATTAACAAAACCGTTTGGAAATTTAATAGTTTCAAAGTTATGAAAGACCAATTAATCCCTTGATTGTTAAATAACATATATCCAAGTTAAATCCAGTGGTTGTACCTCTAACGTAATTAGATGATTAGTACCTTTAGAGTGGTTAACCTTTGATTCTTATAGAATCAATGAATTAATACACTATGCTAACCCTTCATTCAAATTGATTCAACCTAATCAAGATTGAAATAATTAACATCCTAGAAAGGATGAGAGAGAGGAACTCATACATGAGTTATAAGCATGTAGTGATTAATATTCAACATTTTCAAAATGAAATATGTAATTAGGGTATGATCCAGGGTCATGAGATCATAAAACCCTAATCAAGAAGGTTGGTGAATCTTAACCCTAATTTAAGGTAAAGCTAGGGGAAACCCTAATTTAGGGTAATGATGTGTAAAACCCTAATACAGGGTGATGTAATGTGATATGAAACCCTGATCTAGGGTGATGCTATGTGTTACTATATGAAACCCTAGTTTGAATCCCTAACCCTAATACAGGGTAAAGGTATGAGAAACCCTAATTTTGAGTTATAGTACATGAAACCCTAATTTTGGGCAACGAGATGATTAACCATAGCCCTAATAATGAATAATGGGATGAATATCTATAATTGACATGAATTGGGAAACCCTAACCCTAATAAAGGATTAGTGGTGTTACCCTTGTATAACATGATGTTGATATGTAATTGATATAACTGTCATCATGTGTTTTGACCATGCAGGTATCATAAGATGATGATCATAGCTAGTTATGAGCTATGATGTTCCATTCATTGAAATTGTTAATGGGCCTTGTGAGCCATAACATGCTTTGTTGTCTAGTGAGAGGTTACAAGAGATGAAATGGGCCTTGAGATCCATATGAGATGCTTGTGTAGCAAGTGGCATGTTTACCTTGGTCAGATGACCAGAAGGTATTAGTTACCTGATAAGTGGTAACAAGTGTTCTTTGATAAACTGAGGGTTTGAATACCCATTTTCCATAATCATGATGAGATGAGGGATTGTGATCCCAATGCTTTAATAAGTCTTCAAAAGTACTTGATAGAAGTATTACACATTATTTGTAACATTTGTTATAATAATGTTTGAAAATCTGACTGATGCTAAAAGAATATGGTAATGTACTTAATTAATCAAGTGGAATCTTATCATGTAGAGCCCTGACCATAGAATGCATCATCGTCAGTAGTTGGTGATGGTAAAACAAGTTTTCCTATGGGATTTCCTAGAGTGCATACTGTTGAGTATGTAGGGGTTATGGGCGTGAATATCCTTACGCCCGAATGTGGGATTGATGGAAGATAAACATTAAATCTCTCAATCCTTCATTATATGTGTCAGGATGGATGTATCATGAAACTCCCGATGATGTTTAAAGCCAGATCGATGTGAGAAAACATGAAATCTCTCGATTGCGAAGAGAGTGCAGCCGCCATTGTAACTCTATAGCAAAGTTGCCAGTATACCCGGGAAAGCTATGTAGTAGAGACACGAGATGTCCTGCATGTTGTACTCATACTGACTGGGGAGGATGAGGTCATGGAGTCTGGCTCTTCCATTGACCTATGTATGGAATCAATTTTGACTTCGCAGTGATCGGTTGGAGTATGAGCGCTATACCTCATCACCTCAGGGCTTAAGTATGATTGTAAAATATAATCAACCATGTAGCGTATTTGCTTAAGGTTGAAATATGAGAATCATTGGTTGATGTTACCTTGCTTAGCATATCTTAGATGGATAAATGTTATGCATGTTCTTCATATTCCCTATTAGATAAATGACATAATGCTTTAACAAGTTATAACTGAAATGCTTTGAATAAGAATATTGCTCTAATCTTTTTAGACAATAAATCACATGCTGTTGAATATAAATGATTCCTCTGCTCAGTTTTATTCTATTAAACTGCAATAATAATGTTTTTGGCAGAGAGTTATATCTCTCGCTGGGACTGGGTCTCACTCCGTTGGTCACCAACACTTTTTAGGTAGACGTGGAAGAAGAGACATGAACCCTATAGCAGGGGAAGAGCAGAAGCAACAACAACAATAGGGACATCAGTGATATTCTTAGGTGGAGGCACTGGTTGTTATGTTGTATAGAAAGTCCTATGTGTCATCTTTGTACTCTTAGGTCCTCAGAGTTAGCAATTAGTTTAATAAATCGATCTGAAATTTTGGCTTGATGCCTTAATGTTTTTATGATGCTTATGTATAGTTTTAACAAGGCAGTTGATGCTTGTAATCCTCAAGAAGGAAGGGTATAAGAGATGTACTTGTGAACCAGAATGCAATAGAATTACTTTGGCTCTTTTTGAAAGAGTTTTCCAATGTATGGATCTCTTTGTAAAAGGTTTTTAATTTTTAGTGATTTTCAGTAATCCGCTACGAATGAACGCTTCTGCTTAAGTAAATCATGTTTTTGTGATTTGTACGCCACAAGTTAGTCGTATCAGAGCTCTAGGTTCGCTAAGTCTACAGAGACATAGGATTAAGTCGTTAAGTCTGTTCTATTGTCTTCCAATTATCTAACAATGACTTCTGCTCATATAGGATGAGAAGAAGAACTTGAAGATGTTTGTACCTGAACAACCCCAATCCAGCTTTCAACGCTTTATTTGGGCAGTTCATGGCAGTTATCACACACATGGAGGATAGGATGCCACCACCTGCACCAAGGGCACCAGCCCATAATGAGGGACAGGGAGCTGGTAAAACTTTTGAGAGGCTTTGCTGGGTAGGAGCCACAGAGTATGCTGGAACAGCTGACCCAACAGATGCAGACTTATGGTTGATTGAACTGGAGAAGGCTTTCAGAATCCTCAATATTCTTGAAGCAAAAAAGGTGAGGCATGTGGTATACCTGCTGAAAGGGAGTGCTGGTCACTAGTGGACTATTGAAGAAGGTAAAAGGCCAGGTGTCAAAGTTGGATGGGAAGAATTCAAACGAGAATTTGTCATTAGATACTTCCCTAAGACTTACTTAGATGAGAAGATATCTGAGTTTGAAAGGATAAGACAAGGATCGATGAACATTAGCAAGTATGAGGCTAAGTTCATGAAGCTTTTGTGGTTCTATCCGCATATGACAGCTACGGAGGAGGAAAGAATTCGGCATTTTGAGAAGGGGTTAAACGCCAAATTAACCACTCATGTATCTGCTCTAGAGAATAAGGAGAGGTTTGCTACCTTCGTGGAGTCCGTGAGACAAATAGAAAGGTCGGTGATCGAGAAGCGACAGACTAGTGGTAAGAAGGTGTACACTTAGTTCCAAAGATAGAGGTATGAGAGCTTTAAGAAACCGAGGTTTTCTGCACCGACAGCACCACCAAGATTCAATACTCAGACGCAATGGACGTCAAGAAGGGGTAGACATCGTAGTTGACTACCAAAGGGAGCCCACAACTTAACCTCAATGTCAGTAATAGGACCACCCATGTCATAATGGGAGAATAAAAGTTATTACAAATGTGCAAAGATGGGGCATTTGATGAAAGATTGTCGAGTTAGAGACGTGAGTGTGACTCAACCTCCGAGGCAGAGTCAGTAAGGCTCTCAGAGGAGATTGTTTTCTAGTGGCACTCGAGGACGTGGACAAGCATCACAAGTTGGAACGTCGACACCCAACAATCAAGCACATGGTCAACAACAAGCAACGGTGAGATTCTATGCGATGAATCAACCCGAAGTAGTAGTCAACCCTCGAGTGGTGACAGGTCAGATGGAACTATCTCATTCTGATTTGTCTCCATCCTACTTCGTATCTGTTTTAATTGATCCGGGTGCTACACATTCCTTTATCACTCGAGAAGTGATTCTCGATTGCAATATGACAGTTGGTCATAGGGAAGAGAGTTTGATGTTGCAAACTCCTTTGCTTGGATTTGCAGTGTTGCGGGAGGTATGTTCTCCCTGCACACCTTCCTTTTCTGAACATCACATTCAGGTGGATCTTATACCACTCGAGATGTAGGGTTTCGATATAATTCTTGGGATGGACACCCTAGAAATGTATAAGGTTGTCTTAGATTGTGATTACAGCCAAGCTGTGTTCACAAATGATAGTGACACATGGATCTTTTAGGTAGATAGAAAGATTCTTCCAACCTGTCTTGTGTCAGCTATGGTAGCTAATAAGATGATGAGATAAGGATGCTTTGCACTCCTCGCACATGTGGTTGAAACCACAATAGAGAGTTCTGATCCTTCTAAAGTTCCGATAGTTAGGGAGTTTGAATATGTATTCCCTGATGCACTTCCAGGTGTTCCTCCACCCCAAGAGATTGATTTTGAGATTAATCTAATCCCGGGAACGCAACCAATAGCTCAAACACCGTATAGAATGGCACCTGCTGAGATGGCAGAGCTCAAGAAATAGCTACAAGAGTTGCTTGAGAAAGGTTTTATCCGACCGAGTACTTCACCATGGGGTGCTCCGGTTCTCTTTGTCAAGAAGAAGGAAGGATCGATGCAGTTATGCATTGATTACAGACAGTTGAATAAAGTAACCATAAAGAACAAGTATCCTCTGCCAAGGATCAATGACTTGTTTGATCAGTTGCATGGTGCAACTATCTTCTCTAAGATAGATATGAGATTAGGATACCATCAGTTGCGTATCAAGGAGAGTTACATACCTAAGTCTGCCTTTAGGACAAGGTATGGTCACTATGAGTTCATAGTTATTTCATTTGGACTAACTAATGTACCAGCTGCATTCATGGAACTCATGAATAGAATCTTTCGGCCTTTTCTTGATCAGTTCATAGTAGTCTTCATAGATGACATCTTGATATACAGTAGAGATGCTCAACAACATGAACAACACCTCTGTTAGGCTTAGACTTTGCTAAGAAAGCATAAGTTGTATGCTAAGTTTAGCAAATGCGAGTTCTGGTTACCAGAAGTTTCTTTTCTAGGACATGTAATATCTACCTCAGGTATCTGTGTTGATCCTAAGAAGGTAGAATCTGTTCTACAATGGGAACAGTCGAAGACACCGATAGAGATTCGTAGTTTTCTTGGACTGGCTGGTTATTACATGAGGTTCATCAAGAACTTCAGTTCTATAGCTTTACCCCTAACTAAGTTGACCAGGAAGGAGATTCCTTTTGTCTGGAATGACAAGTGTCAACATTCTTTCCAGCTATTGAAAGAAAGGTTAATAAGTGTACCTGTGCTAGTGTTACCTGAACAAGAGAAGGGGTACATAGTTTTCTGTGATGCATCTAAGAATGGTTTAGGTTGTGTGTTGATGCAGGATAATCATGTGATTTCTTTTGCCTCTCGACAACTTAAGAAACACGAGGAGAATTATCTGACACATGATCTAGAACTAGCTGCTGTGGTCCATGCTTTGATGATCTAGAGGCATTATCTCTATGAATAGACATTCCAGATTTTCACAGACCATAAGAATCTAAAATATATCTTCTCACAACATGAGTTAAACATGAGACAGTGTCCCTAGATGGAGTTAATCAAGGACTACGATTGTATAATTGATTATCATCTAGGGAAGGATAATGTAGTGGTTGATGCACTAAGTAGGAAGTCATCATTACCAGCCTTAGATAAAGCACAATTGAACTCCCTAGTGTGCTTTAAAAGAGATATGCTTATCTCCTTGAGGCAAAATAATATACAACTTAAGGTATCATTGTTAGATGGGATGTTAGCTAAGATGCACATAAAACCTACTCTGAGATAGCAAATTAAAGAAGCACAACACGCTGATACTGTGATTCAGTAGATCCGGTTAGAGTATGGTAGTGAGAAACGGGATGTCTTTCATGAGTCAGAGGATCAGGTAGTCTGTTACCATGGTAGGATGGTAGTACCTGATGCCAATGACTTAAGAAAGTTAGTCTTGGAAGAAGCTCATTCTTCGATGTATGCAATGCATCCAGGGAGCACCAAAATGTATCATAACCTGAAGGATATGTATTGGTGGCCAGGATTGAAGAAGGATGTAGCTGAGTTTGTTATGCGGTGTCCAGTATGTCAGAATGTTAAAGCTGAACATCAAAAGCCCGTAGGAACAATGCAACCTTTGCCTATACCGCAATGGAAATGGGATCATGTGACCATGGACTTTGTGGTTGGTTTGTCTAGAACAACCAAAGGTCATGATTCCATATGGGTGATAGTTGATAGGTTGACTACGACAACACATTTCCTTCCTGTCAAAACAACCTAGACTGCTGAGAAGCTTGCACAGATATATATAGATGAGATAGTATGGTTGTACGGGGTTCCAGCTACGATTGTTTCTGATAGAGGTCCCCAGTTCACGAGTCATTTTTGGGGACAACTACATAAAGCTTTGGGTACACAGTTAAGGTTTAGTACTGCCTTTCACCCATAGACAGATGGACAATCTGAGAGGACCATACAAACTTTGGAGGATTTGCTTAGGGCATGTGTCATTTAGTTTGTAGGAAGTTGGGATCTACACTTGAGCTTGATAGAATTTGCTTACAATAATAGCTATCAGCATAGTATGGACATGGCACCATATGAAGCATTATACGGTAGACATTGTAGATCTCCGTTATGTTGGTATGAAATAGGAGAATATCAACTTATGGGTCCTGAGCTAGTGCAGCAGACAACTGAGAAGATTAAAGTAATCCAACAACAGTTATAGACTGCACATGATAGACAAAAATCATACGCTGACAAATGACGAAGACCTTTAGAATTCCAAGTTAAAGATAGTTTATATCTCAAGGTCTCACCTTGGAAAGGTGTTCTTAGATTTGGAAAGAAAGTAAAGTTAGCTCCTAGATTTATGCAGCCTTATACAATCATTGAACGGATTGGAAAGGTAGCCTATAAGCTAGAGTTGCCACCTGAGCTGCATAAGTTGCATCCAGTGTTCCATATCTCCATGCTGAGAAAGTGTCATCCTGACACAAAATTAGTTTTACAACCTGTGGAGGTAGAACTAAATGATGATATATCATATGTTGAAGGACTTGTGATGATCTTTGATAAAATATTTAAAAAGCTGAAAAAGAAAGACATATGTCTTGTGAAAGTTCTTTGACATAATCGTGGCATTGAAGAAGCTACACAGGAGTTAGAGGAAGAGATGAGGAGGAAATACCCTTCTCTTTTCTCTTGATGATTTCGGGGACGAAATCCCTATTAGGGGTGGATAATTTGTAACATCCCTGACCTGGGTTATGCTTTAACCTTAGATGTTTTGTTAATAA
This sequence comes from Alisma plantago-aquatica, assembly GCA_963693085.1. NCBI lineage: Eukaryota > Viridiplantae > Streptophyta > Magnoliopsida > Alismatales > Alismataceae > Alisma > Alisma plantago-aquatica. Next base: position 174,131,018 of record OY856415.1, on the reverse strand, counting down.
AGTTAAATTATATGCTTGCTCTTATCTCTTGAAAAGTAATTAAGGCTCAAGAGGAACTTATGTTTCAATGTTAGTCCTTTTTGAACAATGTTTTGTCTATTTTGGACTAAAGTGTAAATTACCCAAGTTGAGGGGTTAACTTACAAATTGTACATGATAAAATGATCCTCAAGTGTTGAAGAATCATAAGAATGAAAATTATGCAGAGGTATGGCTTGTAGAAGCCCGAGTACCAAGAAAGAGCCTATTAAGCTATGTTTGTGAATTAAAACCTAGTTTTGGTGTAATGTGCAATTTACCCAAAATCTAGGGTTCAATATGCAAAATGTCACTTCTATAGAGTCCCTAATGTTTCTTGGAATCATTTAGAGAAAATAAAATGAGAAGGGTGTCTCATTTGAATCACTTTGGAGGAGAGAGAATCTTGATATTAAAATAATCAAGATTTAAGCATAATTGGAAACATAATTCAATTTATTGCAAAAATAAATATATTAATGGGAGTGCCCTTCAACCAAATATGTGAAGGTTGAATTTGGATAGGAGTGTAAGTCCTTGTGCCTTACTATGGCACCGAAAATATCCTAAGTGAGTGGAGAGCCCACTCACATTAGTTAACTAAAAAAAGTAATATCCACTAAAAATGGGATATTAGTATTATATGAATTAAGGTGCTTAATTGCTTTTCCTTTAATTCATGGATAATGAATAGGAATTTGAATGTGGGGAAGATGGCTTTGCATGCAAGGATTTGAGGGGGGGTCGTGGCACCAATTTTGGGAGTTAAAGGATTTTTATATCACTTTCTCTCTCATTGAAATTCCCTTACAAACACATCAATTTCCACCCACTTGAAGACTCTTTTTCAGATTTTCTGTCTCTCCTTGCTTTGGTTGAACACAAGGGAGCTTAGGAGCAATAGGAGGACGTGCCCCATCCTGTAGGTAAGCTCCTTAATCATTTTCAACCTTGATTTCATGGTGGAAATCGAAAATCAATGCTTGATTTCTACTTTTCTCCATTCAATCTTCAATCCTAGCCATTTCATTTCACTCAAAGACTTGAGGAAGAGCCTTGTGACGTCGAGGAAGCTTCATTCACCATTGAGGATGTGAAGGTTGAAGCTTGGATTCAATTCTAAAGGCATGTTATATAACTTAAACCCTTAAATGTTATTATTACATTCAATTCTTCATTACTTGTTGATCATTTTGTTCTTCTTGAAATTCCTTTAAAAAATTTGATGAAATTTCCATAAGAATGGTAGTAGATTTTGAAGGATCGAAGCTTGATGATGATGAAATCATCATAAGCACACACCTCAATGAATATCTTGGGCAAACAGTTTTACTCTTGAGTCTAAACGATCTCAAGATCGTTTGGTGAACAAACGGTCTCAAGACCGTTTCACACCAAACGGTCTCAAGACCATTTGAGGCCAAATGACCTCAAGACCGTTTGAGGTCAGGAGATGTCATGGTTGGATGATGATCTAATGATTCTAATTGATTAACTCATAATAGGTTCAGTGATGGATAATCCACTGATTACAAACTCCAATCGATTGAATTGATTGGACCCTTAATTGATGGAATTGATCAAGACCGAATGGGTAAAATCAATCAAGACCGAATGGGTAAAATTGATTAAGACTGAATGGGTAAAATCAATCAAGACCGAATGGATAAAAGTGATCAAGACCGAATGGGTAAAATCAATCAAGATTGAATGGGTAAAATTGATCAAGATCGACTGGGTAATTTTATCTTCAAAACCGTTTGGTCATGTTGACCGTTTGGGAGAGTTGACCGAATGGAGGTCAAGCACCTCATGACTGAATGGAGGCCAAGAACCTCAAGACCGTATGGAGATCAAGCACCTCAAGACTGTATGGAGGTCAAGTACCTCAAGACCGTTTGAAGGTTCAAAAGTAACAAAACTGTTTGGAAATTTAATAGTTTCAAAGTTATGAAAGACCAATTAATCCCTTGATTGTTAAATAGCATATATCCAAGTTAAATCTAGTGGTTGTACCTCTAAAGTACATAGATAATTTGTACCTTTAGAGTGGTTAACCTTTGATGCTTATGGAATTAATGACTTAATACACTATGCTAACCCTTCATTCAAATTGATTCAACCTAATCAAGAATGAAATAATTAACATCCTAGAAAGGATGAGAGAGAGGAACTCATACATGAGTGATAATCATGTAGTGATTAATCTTCAACATTTTCAAAATGAAGTATGTAATTAGGGTATGATCCAGGGTCATGAGATCATAAAACCCTAATCGAGAAGTTTGATGAACCTTAACCCTAATTTAAGGTAAAGCTAGGGGAAACCCTAATTCAGGGTAATGCTGTGTAAAACCCTAATATAGGGTGATATAATGTGATATTAAACCCTGATCCAGGGTTTTGCTATGTGTTACTATATGAAACGCTAGTTTGAAGCCCTAACCCTAATACAGGGTAAAGGTATGAGAAACCCTAATTTTGAGTTATAGTACATGAAACCCTAATTTTGGGCAATGAGATGATTAACCATAGCCCTAATGATGGATAATGGGATGAGTATCTCTAATTGACATGAATTGGGAAACCCTAACCCTAATAAATGATTAGTGGTGTTACCCTTGTATAGCATGATGCTGATATATAATTGATATAATTGTCATCATGTGTTTTGACCATGCAGGTATCATGAGATGATGAGCATAGCCAGGTATGAGCTATGATGTTTCATTTATTGAAATTATTAATGGGCCTTGTGAGCCATAACATGCTTTGTTGTCTAGTGAGAGGTAACAAGAGATGAAATGGGCCTTGAGATCCATATGAGATGCTTGTGTAGCAAGTATCATGTTTACCTTGGTCAGATGACCTGAAGGTATTAGTTACCTGATAAGTCGTAACAAGTGTTCTTTGATAAACTGAGGGTTTGAATACCCATTTTCCATAATCATGCTGGGATGAGGGATTGAGATCCCAATGCTTTAATAAGTCTTGAAAAGTACTTGATAGAAGTATTACACATTCTTTGTAACATTTGTTATAATAATGTTTGAAAATCTGACTGATGCTAAAAGAATATGATAATGTACTTAATTAATCAAGTGAAATATTATCATGTAGAGCCCTGACCATAGAATCCATCATCGTCAGTAGTTGGTGATGGTGAAACAGGTTTTCCTACGAGATTTCCTGGAGTGCATATTGTTGAGTATGTAGGAGTTATGGGCGCGACTATCCTTACGCCCTAATGTGGGATTGATGGAAGATAAACATTAAATCTCTCAATCCTTCATTATATGTGCCGGGCTGGATGTATCACGAATCTCACAATGATTTTTAATGTCCGATCGATGTGAAAAACATGAAATCTCTCAATTGTGTAGATAGTGCAGCCGCCGCTGTAACTCTATAGCGAAGTTGCCAGTATACCCTGGAAAGCTATGTAGCAGAGACACGAGATGTCCTGTATGTTGTAAGCATAGTGACTGGGGAGGATGAGGTCATGGAGTCTAGCTCTTCCATTGACCTATGTATGGAATCGATTTTGACTTCGCAGTGATCGGTTGGAGTATGAGCGGTATACCTCATCTCCTCAGGGCTAAAGTATGATTGTAAAATATAATCAACGGTGTAGTGTATTTGCTTAAGGTTGAAATATGAGAATCACTGGTTGATGTTACCTTGCTTAGCATATCTTAGATGGATAAATGTTATACATGTTCTTCATATTCCTTATTAGATAAATGACATATTGCTTTAACAAGTTATAGATGAAATGCTTTGAATAAGAATATTGCTCTAATCTTTTTAGACAATAAATCACCTACTGTTGAATAGAAATGATTCCTCTGCTCAGTTTTATTCGATTAAACTGCAATAATAATATTTTTGGCGGAGAGTTATATCTCTCGCTGGGACTAGGTCTCACTCCGTTCGTCACCAACACTTTTTAGGTAGACACAGAAGAAAAGATAGGAACCCTATAGCAGGAGAAGAGTAGCAACAGTAGCAACAGGGGCAACAGTGATATTCTCAGGTGGAGGCACTGGCTGTCATGTTTTGTATAGAAAGTCCTATGTGTCATCTCTGTACTCTCAGGTCCTCAGATTCAGTAGTTAGTTTAATAAATCAATCTGAAATTTTGTCTTGATGCCTTAATGTTTTTATTCTGCTTATGTATAGTTTTAACAAGGCAGTTGATGCTTGTAATTCTCAAGAAGGAAGGGTACAAGAGATGTACATGTGAACCAGAATGCAATAGAATTATTTTGGTTCTTTTTGAAAGTTTTTCCCAATGTATGGATCTCTTTGTAAAAGGTTTTTAATTTTTAGTAATTTTCAGTAATCCACTGCGAATGAACGCTTCCGCTTAAGTAAATCATGTTTTTGTGATTTGTATGCCACAGGTCGGGTTTGTCCTGGGGTAACTCGACCGATTCACTTAAATCAGTTTTGATTAGTAGAGGGATCGATCGATTTTTGTGAAGTGTAAACTCAATCAATCAAAAGTTATTTTCAAGATCCAATCAGGATCCGTCAATTTTGCAACTGATGTGAATTTTGGAAAATGGCTTTTGATTTCTTAAATATTCGATCTAAGTGCTCCTAATTTTTTCTAAGCTTAATTACAAGTCATACTATCATTACAAGTGATTTTCAACATGATTCTAATGGATTCACATCATATTCCAAAAATGTGCACTTTTATTGACTTTGACTTGTCTTTTCTCCAAGTTGAGTCTTGCAAATTAGGGCATTTGGAGTGTGTCTATACCTAATCTGAAATCACTCAAGTAGATACCTTAGACACAATTAATTAGAATAGTTTAGTCATCATCAAAATAAGGGTTTAGTCAATTTAGACCTTGAGTCAACATTCTCCCCCATTTTGAAGATGACAAACCATTCCATAAATGTATTGAAAGCATTTGAGTAAAGTCATACCTTTGGAGAAAACTAGGGTTTTCAATAGAATTGAGTTCATATGTTCCCCCTCAATTGATGCTAGTGGAGTTCTCATACTCCCCCTCAATTGATGATATTTCTCCTGCATGGTTAGATTTCATAACATTTATAGAATACTATGTCTTCTACTTATATATGTTCTACACATATATGTCTTTCCCATTTACCTTCTCCCCTTTACATGGACATGCTCCTCCTCTTCATGTAAGATATACCTGCTCCCTCTTTTGTCAAAAGAATACATACCTTTCTCCCCTTTTGTCATTTCAAAAAGTGGGGGTATGAAGAAATAGGAAACACCATTTGTTAAAAGAAAGGTGATAACAAAAAGTTATATAAGTATAGTAGAGGAGCACATCTAGGGGATTGTCCAATTATAAAATAAAAGCACGTGAAATCATGCACTTGAACAACCCAAAAAGAAAGATAAAGTGCAAAAGAAAAATAATAAATGGCAATTTTGACCATCAAGATGATGGAATTTTCCCAAAAAGTGGCAGGGCTCAGGACTAAGCAATGAGTCTTGCTTAGAAGGCCCTTTTTGCATAAAAAATACTAGTATTGCATCAAAAATTGAATGGAGCAAAATCTGCATGAAATCCAAAAATGCTCCAATTTCTACATACAATGTAGCTCTATGTATGCTACATCACAATGTTATGCAAGCAACTCAAGATAGTAGATATGCAATTCAAGGAACAAGCTTGAGCATGTATGAGACAAGATACATGCATAGCATATAGTGAAATACCACTTGATGAACAAGGATAGAACTACATGTATATGAACTACTAGTATATGATATTACAAATTAGGACTACTAGTAGGATCTAGATCATTGCAAGAGATACCAAGAGATATACAAGATAGAGCAAGCTATGAGTAGATGTAGAGATATATCCAATCAAAGAGATATGCAAATTTAGAAGCATGGAAAGGATATAACTTACTAGAAAATATGCATCATTACCTAAAGATGATCACCACTAAGAACCTCAAGGTTGTTTCCAAACAAGATATACAACTAGATATATGTACCAAGTTAGAGCACAACGAAAACAATTTAAGACACAACCAAAAGATCCAAAGAGATCATCATCAAAACCTGTAAAACAACTCAAAGTAAGTAATTGCAAGATATAGATATGGCAATTTAGAGCAATTAGAGAGATACAGTTGTAAGCAAGATAGGAAATTTAAAACATGGAAATATGCACCCAAAGGTACCAAGGGAGTGCCAAAGATTAAGACTATTAGTTGAGAAAATCTAGTTGAGAGGGAAATTTTGATTCAGTAAGCCAACTGTGTATTCTGTTAACAATGTTGTCAGTCGAGTTATATGTATTGACAACTCGACTGATGACAGTTGTTGGCAACACCCATTGGTGCATATCGATCGAGTTTCAAATAGGACAGACTCGACCGATAAAGCTGTTGTCAAAAACCACATATATTTCATATAAATATATTTAGAGGCATGATAAAGATATAAGCCATATCCAAACATGTGTAAGCAAGTTAGTAATGCACTATGTAAGCATTAGAAATAGTTTTTGATCAAGAGTATGAAGAGAATCACAAAATACCACTTTTGACTCAAAAACCACATGCATAGTGCACACTAACTTGGAAAAACACATTATGATTGGATATGAGAATGAAAAACATTACCTCAATGCTTACCAATTCTTTTCCACTTGTTGTCACCGTCTACACATCTGACCTTTCTTCTTTCATGTGGATTGATAAGTCAATTTGCAATTCAGTTGCTCAAGTCAACCCATTTGCAAGTACCTACAAGAAGAAAGAATGAAATGTTCCCCAATAATGTTTTTGGGTCCAAAGAGGTTAGTTAAGCAACCCAAGTCCTATTTCTCTTAGGTGCTTTTCTAAAAGGACAAGAAGTAGAATAATGACCTATTTCATTACAATAGTTGCATGTGCCCATAGTCTTGGAACTAGAGAAATCTCCATGTAAGATTGGAGGTCCTTTACCTTTGTTTTTCCTTTGACTTCTATCATATTGTAAACCATCTCTACCAATTTGTGTAGTAGTATGGTGTAGGATGTCCTTAAGATTCTTTTTACCAACTAAGAATCTTTACAAATAAGATCTCAAACCATCATATCATGCATAAGAGAAGCAAAAATGGAAGACAAATGATTGATATTTTCTCTAGCATGCAAAAGATTATTTTCTAAGCATAGAGCTTTAGTAAAATAAGAATCTCCATCAATACAAAGAGAAGCAACAATATTCTCTCTACTAGTAGAACTTGAACAAGATTCAAGCACATTGATTTAAGCAAGCAAGGAGGCATTTTATGTTTCAAGCAAAGCAATCTTAGAAAGATAAACCCCATTTTCATATTCTAATCCTTACAAAACAAAATCTTTGTCCTTGTTTTCAGATTTAAGAACATCAATATCATACATGAGAGAATCAACAATTAAAGTATGCTTTTCATTAGAACTAGGCATAAGATGTTGAGCTTCTAGAAATCTATTTTTATCAAGAAAATTAGCATTTTCAAGTTTAAGAGAGTCTACTTGGATAAGACAAGCATTTTTATCATCAAGCAAGCAAGAATTAGCATTTTCAAGATCATCTAATTCAATATGTATATTATCAACAATTCTAGCAAGCTTTTTGTTTTTTGTTTTAGAAGACCTAAGAGAGGCATGGGTAGCATTAATGATAGCTATTAAAGGTTCTTTATCTAAAGAGTTTAGGTTTACCTCATTTGAGTCTTTTTTTGTAGAATCCATAAGAGAAAAATTACATTCTCATTCTTCACTAGAGCTTGAGCTAGATCCTCCACTTGATTCTTCACTTGAGCTTGAGTTGGAGGAGTCACTTGAGCTTGAGTGCCAATTCTCCCTCATCTTGTAATTTTTTTTGTGATGATGGGTCTTCTAGCCTTGTAGACAATCTATCTTGAAGTTACCCTTCTTTCCACACTTGAGGTACCATATGGAGGAGGAATTCTTTCCTTTGTAAAATCTACCCTTAGAGTACATGACATATTCTTCAACATGAGAGGATGGAGAGGCTTGTCCCATAATAGCTTCAATTTGAGCCTTCATTTCAGCCTTCTTCATTCTCTTTAGCTCTTTCTCTTCTTACATTTCAACTTCTTCTCTTTTGTCAAGTGTGGCTTTATGGGCTTGTAGATTTCCAATGAGCTCTTCAATGGGAATATCATCAAGAGACCTTACTTCTTTAATGGAAGTCACCTTGGGTTCCCATCTCTTGGGGAGATTTCTAAGGATCTTTGAGTTGATCTCTCCTCTACTCATAGGATTTCCTAGAACAATAAGACCATTCACAATGGTGTTGAGACTTGAGTACATGTTGGTTATCTTCTCCTCCTTTCCCATCTTGAAGTTCTCAAGCAACCCTTTGAGCATGCAGACTCTGCTTTCCTTCACTTGTTTCCTCATAAGTGGTGCATAGCTTTCTCCATACCTCATAGGCCATCTCATAAGAAGAAATCCAGTTGAAATTAGTGGAGGTCATGGTTGCATAGAGGATGTTGATTTCTCTTGCATTCAAGGTGGCTTTCTTAATGGTAGCTTCATCCTATTCTTCTATCTTTGTCATCGGCAGCTTGTATGGATGGTCCACCATTTGCCATAGCTCAAGACTTGATCCCCGTATTTAGAATTGTAGCCTTCTTTTCCAATAGAGGAAGTTACTCCCATCAAAGATTGGAAGGTTGATGAAGTATCTCCCACCTTGGTAGTCACCCATCTTCTCCTACATGTTGAAGTATGCTTGGAGAAACCCGGACTGATACCAATTGTTGGATCCTACATGGGTGATTGGATGCTTTAGAGGGGGGGGGTGAATAGAGATGAATGCACTTAAACAAAATTCATTATACCTTCAAGATATATCACAAGATACAATTTATAAATATGAAATTTGAGTGAAATGAAAACATGAATAGTAAGGGAGAGAGAGATTGAACATACACCAAGTAATAAGCTATTTAGAGTGGTTCCAAACTTCAAACTAGAAATGAGTCAGTCCACTACTTAGAGAGGTCAACCTCTAGGATTTCTTAACCATTGCACTCTTCTATTCATTCATAAGACTTACAATACATGACCACCAAAGGAATTACCCATCTAAGCACAAGGAGATATCCACCTTACCAAAGACTTACCCACTTTGCTTGAGTATTCAGCCTTCGTCAAGGTCTTACTCACTCAAGCACAAGTCTTCCACCTTCAAGGACTTTACCACTCCTCTTGGATCTTCATCCTTTGCCTTCACCTTCACTCAGAGAAGCTTCCACCAAGGACTTACCCACTTGAGAAAGGAGTCTTTTTCCTTCACCAGGGGCTTACCCACTCTTTCTCCAAGTCCTCAACTTTGATCTTCAGTAAGGGACTCCTTCCCTTGTTCTTCTTCACCTCTCTTAGCTAAGAGAGAGAACCTTCATCTTCATGGTTGAAATGAGAGATAGGGAGGTAGTGGAAGTGAGAGCTTCACAAGATATACATGTAGGACTATCTCTGTTACAAATTTCCTACTCACTCTAACAAATGTAGAAAGTGATTAAGCTTAGATAGAGAGAGGAGGTTGTAGGAGGCACTCAACTATAGACTAGGAACCTCATATAGAGTTTTGTATTGAATGCTCAACCTTGGAATGAATCCCAAGGGGTCCTATTTATAGATGGGGATGCCTCTTAGCCTTTGGGAACACTTAAGAATGAAAACTAGCCATTTTGTGGCTTGCTACAGATATATTTTCAATTGTTGCAACTCCACAACGGCTAGAAATACTTTTCTGCAATTTTTCATACAGTGCAATCGGTCAAGTTTCTATAAAGGTAAATCGACCGATCCCACTAAGAGACAAGATCAATTTAGTCCATCGGTCAAGTTTTTCCTGATGTAACTCGATTGATTCACTTAAATCAGTTTTACTCAGTAGAGGGATCGATCGAGTTCTGTGAAGTGTAAACTTGACCGATCAAAAGTCATTTTCAAGATCCAATCTGGATTGGTCAAGTTTGCAACTCGACCGATAAATAGCCTGATGTGAGTGCTTAAATATTCGATCTAAGTGCCCTTAATTTTTTCTAAAATTAATTACAAGTCGTACAATCATTAAAAGTGATTTACAACATGATTCTAATAGATTTACATCATATTCTAAAAATGTGCACTTGTATTGACTTTGACTTGTCTTTTCTCCAAGTTGAGATGCACAAGTTAGGGCATTTGGAGTGTGTCTATACCTAATCTGAAATCACTCAAGTAGAGACAATATACACAATTAATTGGAATGTTTTACTCATCATAAAAAATAAGGGTTTAGTCAATTTAGAACATGAGCCAACAATAGGATGTTCAAAATAAGAATCTTATTGGATAAGAAGGATCTAGCTACCTATTTGACTTTTGGTTCAAATTTGGCATCGTTTTGTTTAACCCTCTAAACCAATTAGACATGTTTTTATATAGTTTAACCAAGGAAATCATTATGTAAACAATTATTGTTTCTGATTACTCTATAGTCCCAAATTAATCACTATTACACAATCCTTTTTCTTTTCTTTCCTTTTCTCATGTGACATCAATGGTTGTGTTTTAATCCACGTGATCTAATGGCCAAAATATTATCTGCTTCATTCATTTCTTTCATTGGTTTGAAATCAGTTAGTTGTATTTCCATTCTCGATCCCTCTCTCCTAATCTCTCCACTCTTTCTGATATTTCTTCTCCTTTGAATTTACATTTTTTTCCAAAATCAAAACATCCATTACTGATCTTCCCTCATGACGTATTGATGAAAAGCCCAATTGGGATTCTTTTCCTCTCACCACCAGAGAGAACTTCCACCACCACTATACATACTTACCATATACAAGGAACCACAATAGACCAATGAGACACACAAATTTCTCCTAATCTACTAATTACACCTCATATTCATCAAGACGCTACCACCTACTTAATTTTGCATATCCAGAAACCATCATATTGTCTCAGCCTTCTATGTGTCCTCCTATGCAATTGATGCACTAGTAAGCACCCATGACGTCTCTTCTTGATTTTTTCCCCATTTGTTTTCCCCCAGGTTGTTTGACAATGTATCCTATAGGTGTGTTTGAGGACATGACTGGCGTTTACCTATGTGGCTCCCTAGTAGACCTAAAACCAAGTGGAGATTCCTTATGGCCTCGTCAATCCTCATAGGTAGTTTTCATGGAATTTAGTGGAGATTGTTTTGCTGTTCATAGAAGGTTTGGAGCTCGACCTAGTTCCCCTATTTTTGTTTATTAGTCAGTCTATCTAGGACCATGGTTTTTCTTTCAAGATTGTTTTGTTTCTTTAGCCTCTTTGGATCCTCACAAATATATCCACCTATTTATCCTTCACAAATTAAATGTGTCCAGGTATGTGGTTCTTTGTTGTCTTCAACAACCATTGATAAACCATGGAGTTTGGTACTCTAGTGCACGCCAGAGCCCATATATTGGTTCAATGGCTCTATTAGGATATGGGTAACTCATTAGAAGTCTTCTTATCTAGAAAAGGGCTAAATTCCTCAAGGTTCAATCAGTCAAGCCTCATTGAAGCTCCATGGAGATGAGGAAAGAGAAGAAGAAATACAATGATAGAGTGACCTCTATGCCCCTACTGGTTCAATTAGATGATTTATCTTACAAGGGCATTGTAGCCTTTTTGAACACACCCTTATTTTAACAGCCACACGAACTTCAGTTAATATGAGTGACCAATTTGCCCCCATTATTTTCATTAGATGTAATGTGCACTATAGTTTTCTCGATCCTATTACATTTCATTTACATTATCCGATTTTCAGATTTGATTAATGTCACACTTTGATTTTCTTAAATTTTTATTGGTCCATAGTGCCAAATTCATACAAACTGCATATGACAATAGAAAATTATGGATATATATATTCTTTTTTTAGGTTTTTCCAATCTTTATTGATCTATCATTTTAACCCTATTTTTTATAGTACAATTCTTCAATAATTCAATAATAAAATGTAGGGTTTAATGATCCTAAGCTAACATATATATCATGTTATTAATCAAAATTACATGTGATTAAGGGCTCAATCAAGTAAAAGGACATGAATTAAGGTATTGTACTCAAGGTAAGCGGGAAATGCTTCTTGACACAATTAAATTTTGATTGATTGGGCGTTTACCTTTATGATTATGCACAATAGTATGTCTCATGAAGATTTATGAATGCCTTCACAATTCTCGTCATGTATAGATATTGATATATGATGTTTGTCTACTAATGGACCATTGTATAATCCTAAATATGACTATGACTTATGATTAACACATCATGCACAAGGAGGGAGAAATCTTGTTATGGCATAAGGGAAGAAATTCTGTTATGGCGTTAACAGGGAGAAATCCCTTTATGATCAAGATTAACCTCAAAGACATTATTGAGGATTAACCTAAACAATATTAATAATTAAGTCAAGTTCTAAGATAATGATCAAAGTTAAATAATTGACTATGTCTTTATATGCACTACGATCATGGACATTTATAGGTGGTTATGGGCTTTTCTAACATTATAGGCTTTCCTAGCAATGATGGATTCCTTTGGCATTAAGAGAGGCATCATATATTAGCTTATCCAATTCATCAGGTTTAAAATGTTAATAAAATGTTTAAAATTAATTTATAGTCAAGATTATATTTCATATCAAGTTTATAAATATTTCTTATATTTATAGCATGCCCAATATCACTTATTTAGTTGTTTTTTTTGCATGGCTAGGGACGAGATGTCCCAATGATTTAGAGAAAATGAAAAATAGAGGAATAAGCAAGGAATAGGAGACTCTAAAGCTTAACTAGGTGGGTGGTCATCTGCAAAGTTGATCCTATCTTTTAGATATCTTTCACATCATACCTTAGTTATGTTAGTCAAGTTTGATTTATTAATTTTGATTTTAAGATGAAAAAATGTAGTTTTCCAATCCACGAACTATGTATGAATCTGTTTCAGATCAATGAATAGTCATTATTTATTTAATTGTACAAAAATTATCATTTTTATGACATCTCCTTGTGAATCATGCTTCCCCTCAGTAATGTGTATGTTTTGAAAGCGAGATGTAACAATAACTCTATTCAATATGAAGTTGATGTATATTATTATGTTTAGAATCTAAAGACCACTCTGATTTGAAATTTGTAGCCAGTGCCTCTGCAAAGGAGTTTATGTAAGTCTTTACATGTTGTTTGATTATTAACAGTTGACTCTTAATCATACATGTTGAAATTGGGATTAACAGAGAAATATTTCTCCTCCCTCTCCCACGCCCGTGGTGGAGGCCAAACGCTTGTGAGGGTGGTAAGTCAAGGTGGCAAATGAGATTCAAAATCAGATCCCATTGTTAGGGGACACCGTGCTTGACCACTTGAGCCACTCGTTATTGGCATTCATGTTGAAATTGAGTTAAATTGATTATCTAGCATATACAAATCTTCAACAAAAACATATCGAATTCAACTTTTCCGGCCATTAGTTTATTCAACTCAACGACCCGGATTTATAAAAAACATAGAACTAATAAAATACGTGTATTAAAATTCTACATTCGCATAACATAATTTTTTTGAGAAGTTCAATCCAATAAAGACATATATTTTAATTCATGCAACCTCAAAACTAACCTAGCTTGTAAAACATAGAATCCAAAACTTCCCCGGAATCAGTTTTGTTATGTTTATCTAAAGCTAAAATCAACTTAGATTGTCAAAAGAAAAATATAGAGCCAACATTTTCAAGTTGGACTGAGGTGGGATGCATCACTAACAACATCAACCATGTGACCATATAAAAATAGATGCGACGTGTATCTGATTGTACAAAGAAGGTGGTTTTTTGTATAAGAAATTGTGTACTGTAGCCCTTTCAAATTTTGTAACTTGTAATCAAGAAACGAAACTGAATTGTTCTCTCTAGAATATTTCAATTTAAAAACCCCCATCAAGTTTTACCTATATATAAATACAAAATAATAATAATAATAAATAATTTTGAAGAAGTATAGAAAATAATACAATTTAAGTTTGTGCCTAGGTTATAAGTTATTAAGTAATGTATGGCTATGAGTTCAATAGTTAGAAAAAATATATAATATTCTTGATTTGCCCAAGTTCGATAGCTTTGCATAATGTTGGATACTTATCGCACTTGAATCATCTTATATTTTGTTTCTTTCTATGGTCATGTAGTTAGGGTAGTGAGTGATTGTTACAACCCCAGTTTTGGGTCCTTTTGGTGAGAAATGTAATTTCTCATATTAAAGAAATTGGAACAAATAATGATATAATTTGTTTTGAATAAATGAGTTTCATTTACAATAGCCTTGATGATTGTGTTGTGGGCTTTATTGGCTATTGGGCCCAATAACAAGGAAATTCAATTAGTAATTGAATAATTGAATATTTGAGAAAAGAAGGATTTGGAAACCTCTAGAAGGTGAAAGAACTTAATCCAAGGATGGATTTCGTGCCTCTTGGGTTCCTTGGGTCCAAGGAGTCCAAAGTTGCAAAGGAAAGGCAATAAGAAAATAAAAGATTAATTAAGTATATCTTTATTAATAAATAAATTGAAAACAATGATAAAATGTGGAAAATAAGTGGAAAGAGGTGCAATTGAGTTAACCTTGGTGGATTTTCGTATCCCAAGGATTCCTAACATTAAAAGGTATAGAAATGAGGAAAATATAAGAGAGATAAAGAGAAATCCTCAAAAGAAATATTTCAATAAGAAATAAATGAAATAATGATAAAATAATGAATAAAAGATAAGTGGAAGGCTAAGGCATATCCCCAAGATGGGATTTCGAGCCATTAGGGTTCCTTGAGATTCAAGGAACTCAGAATAATAATTTAATGGCAAAGGAAAGAGAAAATAGGTGAGAAATACATATATATAAGTGATATCTTGCACCTAAAGAAAAGACACGTTTTCTTTTAGATAATATGCCCAATTTTGATGGAGAAGTAGATTAAGTCATTATGGACTTTCCCTAAAATTTTGGTATTAATTGGATAATCGATCTGAGAGTTATGATTTTTACAAAATCTCCTAAAGTAAAAAGAGTAAAGGAAATATATATTTAATGTCACATATTGTTTTGGGCGCATGACATGGCAGCCGTTGGATCTAATATCCAACGGTGGCTTCTTTCTCACCTTCCTCGGGTAGGAAATGGAAAGGAGAATAGTAATGCATGACTGGTAGATTTGATTTCCTCTCCATACAGTTAATGTGCAAAACTAGAATTCACTCTATTAGATTGAGGAGAGAAAACCGCACCCATACATACCAAGTTTTCCATACGTTGGAGGGATGAAGAGGAAACCCCCAAATCTCTAGAAGCTTCTCTACCATGGCCTAGCACTATAAAAGAAGATAAATTGATCCTCTATGAGTTCAATAAACCCTTTTAAATACTCCACGTCGCCCAATATAGCCGTCCCTGCGGGCAAGTGATCGACTAATAGGTGTTTCTCATGGATTTCTGCTTCTATGCCACCGGCGCACAACCTCATCGTTTCCCCTATTCGTACCTCCTATGTGCTAGTTACGTGCTCCATTGGTTTTGGCAGCGGGAGTCGGAGGTTTGGGGCCCCTTTCCGGTTTCCCAATCACCCGGATGGCCGGAGTCAACGATGGAGTTGACTGTCAGAGGTCCTTGTCTCGCAAGCCGAAGCAGATTAGCGTAGGAAGAAGACGATCAGGTCAAAAGGCGAACTAGCTCTCACATGTCTATATAACCGAGAACAAAAAGGAAGGGTAGATCCGTCTTTCTGCCCTAAAAAATTGGCGACCGCAAAATTGGATTGAAAGGGGTAAGTTGTTGGCGTGTCCTTTTGTAATTGGGTAACATATGTTTATCTTGTAAAAATCGTAATGCAAAATTGGTACCTAAGATTAAGAAGTTTTATATGTAAAAATTGATCAGAAAAATGCGAGGAATAAGTTTAAAATGGTTTGGAAGCCTAAATAAGTATACTTTTGTAAAATTGTATATTTTGGGTGAAAAAGGTATTAATTTGTGGATAGAAACCTTAATAATTAATCAAGGATAGATTTAGTATTGCAAATAGATTTATCCGAGCATGGTTAACTTGATTAATGATTAAGATGGTTTTTAATCTGATTTGATGATCAAAATGCAGGGTTTATGGTTTTAAACCTAACATGTTGATTAATATGATTAGAAACCATAAATAAGAGGAAAAGGAAAGGAAAATACCTATAATATGAAATTAGGGTTTCTTGTTGCTAAAAGATGAAGTTAGAATCTTTTGGGAAAGAAAGATGAAATAATTAGGGTTTAAAGTAATAAGATTAGATGGAACCCTAATTATGCTCAAAACCCTAAATTTCATAGGAACCATAAAATTGGAATAGAAACCCTAAGGATTAAGATGAAATTGGACAAATTTTGATGAAATGAAGTTGGACTATTTATTTCAGGATTTCAGTGCACTTTACTGCTTGTTTGGATTTTCTCTCTCTTCATAATTGATTCAAAATAAGATACCTTTAGGACTCTCTCATCTTGTTCATCCCTTCTCAACTCAAATTATGTGAAGTACCTTAAGGATTAGGGTTTTCTCTCTTTTCCTCGCCCTCTTGAGGTATGGGTAAGGTTGATAAGGATAAAGGAATCCTCCACCAAATTAATAAAAAGCATGTAAATAAGATGTCATGGACATAAGTTTAATAGAGTAAGCGTAAAAGAATAGATACATGCTTAGGTCATATGACATAAGTTGTCATTGCCCTCAGGAGAGACATGAGGCTAGACCTTCTTGTTAGGAGGATGAGTAGAGAAAGTTAGTCTTGGAGGTAGAGATCTCGATTAAAGTAGAGGCCTAGCACATCCTCTAAGGATGATGTTAACCCTAACCCTAAGTGGAAGTTAGAGAAAGAGATGACATGATGAGTTAGATGTCATGGTTGACTGGGTGTTTGGATTGCCATACGAACCATGAGAAGTTGATGATTGAGTACCTTTGGCAACCCAACCCTGGGAAGGGTCGTGCATGTTTGAGCGAAGGATAGTTCCTCCATGGATGAGGTTAAAGAAGAAACTATAGAAACCTTTTGGGTTGTTGCAAGTAGGATATAGCTTGCACCCAGAGTGTGTCAGTAGTGTTGACAGTTGGATGAAACCCTAGACAAGGGATCATGATGGATAGCTTATGAGATAAGCATAAGGGGTTATGGATAATCTTGAGTAAACATAAGTTCGAGTATAGGATTCACTCAGGTAGGGGCCTGCTTATGAGCTTGATCCTTCATGAAGAATGGACCTCTTATACAGAGGTTGGTTGTAGGATTATCTCTAGAGAGAGAGATCAGACCTCAGGCAAGAAGGTTGGAAGCCTAAAACCCCAAAACTTGAGGAACAGTGGGAGTTGAGGATGATGCGACCTAAGTGGATGATAGTGGTTGTCGTATGCTTGACCCTTGGAGGCTAATGATGTCTTGGTTGCCATGAGAGGAACCAAACCCTAGAGAGAGAATGAGTCTGCTGGTACCTTTGTGCCTATGGTATAGGTGTTTACCTCCTGAGATAGGTAGAAGAGTTTCTTAGACTTGAAGAGGATGAAGTAGCAAGTTGTGAAGCCTTGTATCTAGTTGGTTGTCCTGGAAGAGGACTCAACTCTGAGGTGTTGCTCTAATGAAAGGATGACATACCTTGGACATGCTTGATTTGTGGTTAAGAGGTTGAGCATGCAGTTGGACACCCAAAGGTGGACCTAGGGTTTCTAGGCCTAAGAGGGGAAGCAGTGTACCCGATGCTCATGATAAGATTGGAGTCTCTATAGCTTTGAGCATGTGTAGAGGAAAAATAAACCTCTTAAGTTAAAGGTATGTGTGATGAACCCCTCACAACTAAATTGGTCTAATGATGAGGATGAGAACAAGTATGACCTAGCATGGTTTAGTAGGTATGCTTGTGCCTTAGTAGTTGTTGGATTAAGCATGCTCATGTGAATGTAAACCCTAAGGATTCTTGTGACCTTTATTATCAAGGTGTAGTTTCCTCCCATCCTTGGAGAGGGACCCTTTGGTAGGGAGTTTACCAGTTTGGTTGGTTTTGACGTAACATAAGGAGGTTTCATAGGATCTTGAGAAGCTAAGTGAAGAATACATGGCACGAGAATGAACCTATAAACCCATAGATAACCATTTCTATGTGCATGGGGATGTGTTACCATGGAGGTACCGATATGGGGCATGACCCAGGGTAAAGTTCTTAGTTGGACATGTACTATAATAGAATCCTAAGTCTGTCCTAGGGTTAGGTAGGGATAAGACCGATGGAAGAAGGAGTTGCCTAATTCCCTAATTACACATGACCATAGGGTCGGGAGGTAACAACTATCATTGTCTGATGGACATGGGTTAGGAGATTGATCACCTTCATGAACTCATGGGACCCAAAGGGCAGATGAGTAGGGCACTCTTTGGATGCATAAGGGAAAGGGATGACCCCAAAAGTGTCGGCTCCCTATAGACCTAGAGGAGATGACCAAGGATTGTGCTTGGACCAAGTAAGTTGGGGATCGGTTTTCCATGGATGGAATGTGGATATCATGATGTTTGTAATGTAGAGACATAAGTTGCACATTTCAACTTAGAGTTGAAGGTGTACTGGAAATGTGGGATGTGTCATCTCTACTCTTGGAACAGGAAGAACTTTGTGTTTGGACATCCGCCAAATGCTTATTTCCTCTTGTTATGGGAGGTAGAGATGGGACAGTATGCATGCCATACACCAAGGATAAAAGATGATGTGAGTTGGAACGTTGCTATGAGGTATGAGACAGAGATGATAACATACCTTGGTGAAGTGAATGATACATGGATGGTTTACAAACACTAAGAGGAATAGTGTAGTAATCTTATAAGGATGTTTTAGCATGAGCTATGTGGAACTTACAAGTTATACAAGGTTGAGTTTGATCACCAAGAGGATGAGCTCAGTGTTCTTAATGAAGATAGACTTAGAGTTTGAAATGAGATGATAAGTATATTACATGGAGGTGTATGTCCTCAACAATACCTAACACCTAATGATAAGAAGAGGTGATGAATGCTCTGGTTGAGATATAGCTGACTAGTTTAGCTAGAGGCTAGAAGAAGTTGAGGTTGTTCGGCTAACCCTAAGTTTGGAAAGAAGATGTGTTTTAGGCTAACACTCGGATTGTAACAAGATATGTTAATGGTTGTTTAGGAAGTTTTGTCATTGATGTAGTGAAAGGATGGTGATAGGGCCTCATATACACTTCTTTGGTAAGGGAGTGATGAATCCATGATGAGAGTGGGTTAGGGTTTCCAAGGTATCAATCTTGAGGAATCATGACATACCGGGGATCATGGTTTTAAGATCACTAAACAACGTGATACTACAAAGATAGTAAGTAACAAAAGTATTTTGGATGTCTAAGGTGAAGTTGCATGTGGTATGTTTCCATGCATGACATGAGATGAAGGACGAATACGAGTAACGTAGTGCATGGATATAAAGTATAAAGAGTTCCCGATAGGGAATGGGAGTTCATCACTATGGATGTTATGAGTATCCCCTAGACCAAGGAAGGTCAAGATGCAATATGGGTTATGGTAGATCGCCTTACCTAGATGACGTGAGAAAGGAAGAGTACTGTAACTGGACAGATTCAGTTGAACTACTTAAGAGAGAAAGATGGTTCAACCAGACCATGATGCGAGTTCAAAAGTTCTTGGGTATGACCAAGGTTCACTTCCATGAGGTGGAAGTGGATACATGAAGAACTCGATAATAGTACAGTTTATCACCCCATACTAATGGACAGTATGATCCAGACTAGAGGGTCTGATGAGAGCATGTGTGCTCATTCAGGGTGATACATAGAGACAGTTCTTAAGATGTGATGTTAACCATCATAGCCTTTATCGGGATGCAAGAAGTCTTATAGAGAGGTTGTGTAGGTCACCACTTCATTAAGACGATGTTGGTGAAGGAGGCCCCGCGAAGGTCAGAAAAGAACCATAGTGTGTGTAGATGAAGTCACTTTGATCGTGCAATGGCTGAGAGAGAGATCCTAGGGGTGACATGAGTCATTAGCTGATGCAAAGCAGACTGAGATGAAGTTCACTATGGGAGAATATGTGATGTGAAAATCTGACCCCTCTAAGCTACGGCTGAGACAGCTGAGTCCCCGATATATGGGTCCATTTGAGATGGATTGGTGGAGATAGTTGTGTTTAGCCTTGACCCTCAGGATAACATGATGTGTAATGTGTTCCGTGAGTCCGATCTAGAGCACTATGTGAGGTACCCAAGCCATGTGCTGAGCCCTGAACCTATTCAGCTTTTGAGAGGCTGAAATGTCCTGAGTCACCTATGAGGGTACGATATACCAAGGTAAGAAAGAACTCAGATGGAAGAATATGTGATGATGAAGGTTCTTGGGAAGCACTATGGAAAGGGTGAAGCCACATGAGAGCCATGATGGACATATGAAAGGCTTATCCTATTTGTTTGCTTGCTTGATGGAATTTTGAGGGCAAAATTCTTATAAGAGGGGAAGGATGTTACAACCCCAATTTTGGGTTCTTTTGGTGAGAAATGTAATTTCTCATATTAAAGAAATTGGAAAAAATAATGATATAATTTGTTTTGAATAAATGAGTTTCATTTACAATTGCCTTGATGATTGTGTTGTGGACTTTATTGGCTATTGGGCCCAATAACAAGGAAATTCAATTAGTAATTGAATAATTGAATATTTGAGAAAAGAAGGAAGTGAAAACCTCTAGAAGGTGAAAGAACTTAATACAAGGATGGATTTCGTGCCTCTTGGGTTCCTTGGGTCCAAGGAGTCTAAATTTGCAAAGAAAAGGCAATAAGAAAAGAAAAGATTAATTAAGTATTTCTTTATTAAGAAAAAAATTGAAAACAATGATAAAATGTGGAAAATAAGTAGAAAGAGGTGCAATTGAGTTAACCTTGGTGGATTTTCGTATATCAAGGATTCCTAACATTAAAATGTATAGCAATGAGGAAAATAGAAGAGAGATAAAGATAAATCCTCAAAAGAAATATTTCAATAAGAAATAAATGAAATAATGAGAAAATAATGAATAAAAGATAAGTGGAAGGCTAAGGCATATCCCCAAGATGGGATTTTGAGCCATTAGGGTTCCTTGAGATTCAAGGAACTCAGAATAATAATTTAATGTCAAAGGAAAGAGAAAATAGGCAAGAAATACATATATATAAGTGATATCTTGCACCTAAAGAAAAGACATGTTTTCTTTTAGGTAATAAGCCCAGTTTTGGTAGAGAGGTAGATTAAGTCATTATGGACTTTCCCTAAAATTTTGGTATTAATTGGATAATCGATTTGAGAGTTATGATTTTGACAAAATCTCCTAAAGTAAAAAGAGTAAAGGAAATATATATTTAACGTCACATTATTTTGGGCGCATGACATGGAAGTCATTGGATCTAATATCCAACTGTGGCTTCTTTCTCACCTTCCTCAGGTAGGAAATGGATAGGAGAATAGTAATGCATGACTTGGTAGATTCGATTTCCTCTCCATACAGTTAATGTGCAAAACTAGAATTCTCTCTATTAGATTGAGGAGAGAAAACCGCACCCATACATACCAAGTTTTCCATACGTTGGAGGGATAAAGAGGAAACCCCCAAATCTCGAGAAGCTGCTCTGCCATGGCCTAGGACTATAAAATAAGATGAATTCCTCCTCTGTGAGTTCAATAAACCCTTTGAAATACTCTGTGTCGCCCAATATAGCCGTCCCTGCGGGCAAGTGATCGACTAATAGGTCTTTTTCCTAGATTTCTGCTTCTATGCCGCCGACGCACAGCCTCATCTTTTCCCCTATTCGTACCTCCTCTGTCCTAGTTACCTACGCCATTGGTTTTAGCAGCGGGAGTTAGAGGTTTGGGGCCCTTTTCTGGCTTCCCAATCACCCGGATGGCCGGAGTCAACGATGGAGTTGACTGCCGGAGGTCCTTGTCTCGCGAGCCGGAGCAGATTAGCATAGGAAGAAGACGATTAGGTCAAAAGGCGAACTAGCCCTCACATGTCTATATAACCGAGAACAACAAGGAAGGGTATATCCATCTTTCTTCCCTAAAAATTTGGCGATCGCAAAATTGGTTTGAAAGGGGTAAGTGGCTGATGTGTCCTTTTGTAATTGGGTAACATATGTTTATCTTGTAAAAATCGTAACACAAAATTGGTACCTCAGATTAAGAAGTTTTATATATGAAAATTGATCAGAAAAATGCGATAAATAAGTTTAAAATGGTTTGGAAGCCTAAATCAGTATACTTTTGTAAAAGTGTATATTTTGGGTGAAAAAGGTATTAATTTATGGATAGAAACCTTAATAATTAATCAAGGATAGATTTAGTATTGCAAATAGATTAATCCGAGCATGGTTAACTTGATTAATGATTAAGATAGTTTTTAATCTGATTTGATGATCAAATTGCAAGGTTTAGGGTCTTAAACCTAACATGTTGATTAATATGATTAGAAACCATAAATAAGAGGAAAAGGAAAGGAAAATACCTATAATCTGAAATTAGGGTTTCATGTTGCTAAAAGATGAACTTAGAATCTTTTGTGAAAGAAAGATGAGATAATTAGGGTTTAAAGTAATAAGATTAGATGGAACCCTAATTATGCTCAAAACCATAAATTTCAAAGGAACCATAAAATTGGAATGGAAAACCTAAGGATTAAGATGAAATTGGACAAATTTTGACGAAATGAAGTTGGACTATTTATTTCAGGATTTTAGTGCACTTTACTTCTTGTTTGGATTTTCTCTCTCTTCATAATTGATTCGGTATCCAAAACTAAAAATACAGGTATGTGCTTACGCTTATGAATATCTCGAGTTAGTTTTCCGAGGTTTACTGAAGTTTTCATCCATGAATTGAATTAACTGTTGGATGAATTTAGTTCCTGCAAACTATAATGTGGATATGACTATCACATAAGATATGTGCCTACTAGTTCAGATCCTGGTCCCCTCTGTGGCTTAATAATTGACCTAGTACATGGCTATGAATGGGGTAGGTCCATCAGGTCATTGGATGACTTAGTACATGGATACCAATGGGGTAGGTCCATCAAGTCACTTTGAGTTAGATATTGGGCTACCTTCGGGTAGTTCCATGCGACTCTATTACCCTAGGTATTGGCTATCGGTAAGGTAGGACCATGGGGGTAAGAATCTACCTAAAAGAGAGGTAGTATCCATGTCCACTGTAGGGACAACACAGAGTTAGGGGATAAGAAAGGATTGAGTAGTATTTCTTAAAATGTAATCTTGGATGTTAAAGGATATGTGAATGACTACATTGTTAACATAGTTGCACAATTATTGTTCCCCCCACATACCAGCTTCTTGTTGACCGACATTTTGTTTGTCGGCGTTTTAGGTACAAATGAAAAGAACAAACAGTAAAGTGGCATATGTGGAACTAAATTAAATAATGTACACAGGAGGATTAGTTAGATTAGTATCTTCATGGATAGAAGTTTAGAAATCCCAGTTTTTAAAAGGTAAGTAAAGTTTTTATTTTATACCAGTTTTCAGTTTAGTAGTAGAATTTCATAATTATTATTGATTATTGTTGAACCTTTGATCCAGGTTATTGGTTAACGGCTCTGACCTTTCAGTCTCCCTTAATTGGGGGTTACCGGGAGGTGGGGTCCTTACAATTGGTATCAGAGCAAAGGTTCCTCACTTAATCTTTACTAATTATTAAATTTTACAAATTTTGTAGAACCAAATGGAGTTATTAGAGGATTATCTGAAAGACAGAGGTGTCTAGAAAAGGATCACGACCGGGGGCTAGCAAAATTTTCCTCCACACCGCTAGTCGGAATACGAGGACTCTCAGATCCGTGTGACTACCTGGCCAAAGTCTTAGGGTATGATTCAAAATAAGATACCTTTAGGACTCTCTCATCTTGTTCATCCCTTCTCAACTCAAATTATGTTAAGTACCTTAAGGATTAGGGTTTCCTCTCTTTTCCTCACCCTCTTGAGGTATGGGTAAGGTTGATAAGGATTAAGGAATCCTCCACCAAATTAATAAAAAGCATGTAAATAAGATGTCATGGACATAAGTTTAATAGAGTAAGCGTAAAAGAATAGATACATGCGTAGGTCATATGCCATAAGTTGGCATTGCCCTCAAGAGAGACCTAAGGCTAGACCTTCTTGTCAGGAGGATGAGTAGAGAACGTTAGTCTTGGAGGTAGAGATATCCATTAAAGTAGAGACCTAACACATCCTATAAGGATGATGTTAACCCTAACCCTAAGTGGAGGTTAGAGAAAGAGATGACATGATGAGTTAGATGTCATGGTTGACTGGGTGTTTGGATGGGCATGCCTTTGGATTGCCATACAAACCATGAGAAGTTGATGACCGAGTACCTTTGGAAACCCAACCCTGGGAAGGGTCGTGCATGTTTGAGCGAAGGATAGTTCCTTCATGGATGAGGTCAAAGAAGAAACTATAGAAACCTTTTGGGTTGTTGCAAGTAGGATATAGCTTGCACCCAGAGTGCATCAGTAGTGTTGACAGTTGGATGAAACCCTAGACAAGGGATCATGATGGATGGCTTATGAGATAAGCATAAGGGGTTATGGATAATCTTGAGTAAACATAAGTTCGAGTATATGCTTCACTCAGATAGGGGCATTCTTATGAGCTTGATCCTTCATGAAGAAAGGACCTCTTATAGAGAGGTTGGTTGTAGGATTAGCTCTAGAGAGAGAGCAGATCTCAGGCAAGAAGGTTGGAAGCCTAAAACCCCAAAACTTGAAGAACAGTGGGAGTTGAGGATGATGCAACCTAAGTGGATGATAGTGGTTGTCGTATGCTTGACCCTTGGAGGCTAATGATGTCTTGGTTTCCATGAGAGCATCAAAACCCTAGAGAGAGGATGAGTCTACTGGTACCTCTGTGCCTATGATATAGGTGTTTACCTCCTGAGATAGGTAGAAGAGTTTCTTAGACTTGAAGAGGATGAAGTAGCAAGTTGTGAAGCCTTGTACCAATTTGGCTGTCCTGGAAGAGGACTCAACTCTGAGGTGTTGCTCGAATGAAAGGATAACATACCTTAGACATGCTTGATTCGTGGTTAAGAGGTTGAGCATGCAGTTGGACACCCAAAGGTGGACCTAGGGTTTCTAGGCCTAAGAAGGGAAGCAGTGTACCCGATGCTCATGATAAGATTTGAGTCTCTATAGCTTCGAGCATGTGTAGAGGAAAAAGAAACCTCTTAAGTTAAAGGTATGTGTGATGAACCCCTCACAACTAAGTTGGTCTAATGTTGAGGATGAGAACAAGTATGACCTAGCATGGTTTAGTAGGTATGCTTGTGCCTTAGTAGTTGCTGGATTAAGCATGCTCATGTGAATGTAAACCCTAAGGATGCTTGTGACCTTTATTATCAAGGTGTAGTTTCCTCCCATCCTGGGAGAGGGACCCTTTGGTAGGGAGTTTACCAGTTTGGTTGGTTTTGAGGTAACCTAAGGAGGTTTCATAGGATCCTGAGAAGCTAAGTGAAGAGTACATGGCACGAAAATGAACCTATAAACCCATAGATAACCATCTCTATGTGCATGTGGATGTGTAACCATGGAGGTAACCGGTATGGGGCCTGACCCAGGGTAGGAAGGTCGCCATGATCCCTAAGAAAGGGTGAAAGACAACCCAAGAATGTAGAGAGAGATGATGAAGGATTGGGTAAGGTTCTAAGTTGGACATGTACTATAATAGAATCCTAAGTCTGTCCTAGGGTCAGGTAGGGATAAGACCGATGGAAGAAGGAGTTGCCTAATTCCCTAATTACACATGACCATAGGGTCGGGAGGTAACAACTATCATTGTCTGAGGGACATGGGTTAGGAGATTGATCACCTTAATGAACTCATGGGACCCAAATGGCAAATGAGTAGGGCACTCTCTAGACGCATAAGGGAAAAGGGATGACACCAAAAGTGTCATCTCCCTATAGACCTAGAGGAGATGACCAAGGATTGTGCTTGGACCAAGTAAGTTCGGGACCAGTTTTCCATGGAAGTAATGTGGATATCATGATGTTTGTAATGTAGAGACCTAAGCTACACATTTCAACTTAGAGTTGAAGGTGTACTGGAAATGTGGGATGTGTCATATCTACTGTTGGAAAAGGAAGAACTTTGTGTTTGGACGGTCGCCAAATTCTTATTTCCTCTTGTTATGGGAGGTAGAGATGGGACAGTATGCATGCCATACACCAAGGATAAAAGATGATGCGAGTTGGAACGTTGCTATGAGGTATGAGATAGAGATGATAACATACCTTGGTGAAGTGAATGATACATGGATGGTTTACAAACACTAAGAGGAATAGTGTAGTCATCTTATAAGGATGTTTTAGCATGAGCTATGTGGAACTTACAAGTTATACAAGGTTGAGTTTGATCACCAAGAGGATGAGCTCAGAGTGTTCTTAATGAAGATAGACTTAGAGTTTGAAATGAGACGATAAGTCTATTACATGGAGGTGTATGTCCTCAACAATACCTAACACCTAAGGATAAGAAGTGGCGATGAATGTTCTGGTTGAGATATAGCTGACTAGTTTATCTAGAAGCTAGAAGAAGTTCAGGTTGTTCGGCTAACCCTAAGTTTGGAAAGAAGATGTGTTTTGGGCTAACACTTGGATTGTAACAAGATATGTTAATGGTTGTTTAGCTAGTTTAGTCATTGATGTAGTGAAAGGATGGTGATAGAACCTCAGATACAATTATTTGGTAAGGGAATGATGAAGCCCTGATGAGAGTGGGTTAGGGTTTCTGAGGTATCAATCTTAAGGAATCATGACATACCGGGGATCATGGTTTTAAGATCACCAAACACCGTGATACTACAAAGATAGTAAGTGACAGTAGTATTTTGGATGTCTAAGGTGAAGTTGCATGTGGTATGTTTCCATGCATGACAGGAGATGAAGGACGAACACCAGTAACGCAGTGCATGGATATAAAGTATAAAGAGTTCCCGAGAGGGAATGGGAGTTCATAACTATGGATGTTGTGAGTCTCCCCTAGACCAAGGAAGGTCAAGATGCAATATGGGTTATGGTAGATCGCCTTACCTAGATGACATGAGAAAGGAAGAGTACCGTCACTGGACAGATTCAGTTGAACTACTTAAGAGAGAAAGATGGTTGAATCACAGCATGATGCGAGTTCAAAAGTTCTTGGGTATGACCAAGGTTCACATCCATGAGGTAGAAGTGGATACATGAAGAACTCGATAATAGTGTAGTTTATCACCCTATACTAATGGAGAGTATGATCCATACTAGAGGGTCTGATGAGAGCATGTGTTCTCATTCAGGGTGATACATAAAGATAGTTCTTAAGATGTGATGTTAACCATCATAGCCTTTATCGGGATGCAAGAAGTCTTATAGAGAGGTTGTGTCGGTCACCACTTCATTAATACGATGTTGGTGAAGGAGGCCTCACGAAGGTCTGAAAAGAACCATAGTGTGTGTAGATGAAGTCGCTTTGATCGTGCAATGGCCGAGAGAGAGAGCCCAGGTGTAACGACACTCGCCATCGTTAAGATAACAAGTGCCATTAACAATAATAAAACATGCGGAAGCAAATCATTTGCAGCGGAATTACTGAAAATCACTAAAAATTTAAAACTTTTTCAAAGAGATCCATTCACAGGAAAACTCTTTAACCAAGAACCAAAGTGTTTCCATTTCATCCTGGTTCACAAGTACACAGCCTGTACAATTCCTTTTTAAGGATTACAACATTGACTGCCCTGTTACAAATATACATAGGCGGTATAAAAACTTTGAGGCACTATGCCAAAACTCCGATTGAATCATTTAAAACTCCAAGGACTTGAGAGTATAGAGACGACACATAGGACTACTATCTATATGACTTGACAGACAATATCTCCACCTGAGATCTGATTGTTGTCCTTGTTGTTGTTGTTGTTGCTGCTCTTTTTCTGATCTTAGGGATTTCCTGCCTTGCCTCCCATGCATACCTAAAAATGTTTCCCACGGGGTGAGACAATTGAAAAATTGCCCCAGCGAGAGATATAACTCTCCGCCAAAACATTGTTATTGTAGTTTATTAAATTAAAACTGAGCAGGGGTTACTTTTACCTTATCAGGCAGAATTATTCATCATAGAACAAAATAAGATAATCTCCTATTCTCAAGGAGAGTATTGCATCTACCCATGGTAGATAAGTAATTCATCTGTCTACTTTGCAGATAATATAAAGAAACATAAATAACATTTATCCGCTAAGGAATGCACAAAGAAATGCAACATCAGCCAATGAATCTCCGTATTCAATCCTTAAGCAAACATGCTATACGGCTGATTACATTTTACAATCATATTTAAGCTCTGAGGAGATGAGGTATACCGCTCATACTCCAACCGGCCATTGTGAAGTCGAAACCGATACCATACATAGGTCTAGGGAAGAGCCGGCTTCCAAGACCTCCCACGTCTTGGTCAGTGCGAGACAAAACGCAGGACATCTCGTGTCTCTGCTAACGTATCTTTCCAGGGTATACTGGCAACTTCGCTACAGAGTTACAGCGTCAACTGCACTCTCGTCGGCAATCGAGAGATTTCATGTTTATCTCCATCGACCCAACAAAAACATTGGGAGATGGGTACAACATCTGGCACAATCATCGGGAGATTAGTGATACATCTATCCCGACCTATTCATGAAGGATTTGAGAGGTTTCTTGTTTACCACCTCACACTCACTTCAAGAGGACGTAAGGATATTTTCGCCCATTGACCCCCGTATATTCAAAAATATACGAAATCCAGGATATGCCGCCGAGCAACCTGTTTCACCATCACCTATTCCTGACGATGATGGATCTATGGTCAGAGCACTACATGAATAGATTTCACTTGATTATTTAAGTACATTATCATATTCTTTTAGCATCAGTCAAGTTCTCAAACATATTTTATTCAGATAAATGCTATAAAGAGACATGTACCACTTTCATCAGATACTTATTCACATGGCTCGAAAGCCATTCACATCTTGTCACCTCTCACTAGGCAATAACTTTATTCACATAGCTCACAAGGCCATTCACATCTTGTCACCTCTCACTAGGAAACAACTTTATTCACATGGCTCATAAGGCCATTCACATCTTGTCACCTCTCACTAGGCAACAACTTTATTCACATGGCTCATAAGGCCATTCACATCTTGTCACCTCTCACTAGGCAACAACTTTATAACAAGGCTTACAAGCCCATACTAATCTTGTTACTTCTTTTCTAAGTAACAAGAACATAATGGCACATATGGCCAATGAACTCTTATCAAATAAACATCATAGCTCATACCTGGCTATGATCATCACCTCATGAGACCTGCATGATTGTCACACATGATAATAGATTTATCAAGTTCACAACACATCATGCAATACAGGGTAACACCACTATTCCCTTACCAAGGTTAGGGTTTACCATCAATTAGGGCTTTTCATCCTTTTACCCAAAGCTAGGGTTAGGATTTTCCTTTCTTATCAATTAGGGTTTCATATTTGTATTATCACTCCAACCCTAATTTATTGCTACACTCCTCTGGGAGCATTCATTGATATCCTAAGTATTCATTCATACTTATTACATTCATCATGTATCATTAAATGATTATCATCACAAGGTATGAGTTTCTCTCTCATCCTTAGGTTGGAAATTAACAAAACGGCCATGTTAGGTCACTTTCGAATCAACTCTAAGTCCATCATAGAGCACTACGGCCATGCAACCAAGAACGGCCGTGCAAAGGGAAGCCACCACGGCTGTGCTACCGTACACGGTCGTGCACAATGAAGCTACCACGACCGTGCTACCTTGCACGGTCGTGCAAAGTGAATCCACCACGGCCGTGCTACCTTGCACGGTCGTGCCACATGGGTTCACTTCATAAATCATATTCAAGTATGAATTCTATTCTTTCATTAGGGATTAGGGTTTCACATACCATCTCCCTTCTTTAGAATAGAGATTGTATATAGCATCACCCTTCATTAGGGATTTCATATCACATTGCCCATAATTAGGGTTTACTAATCATTCCCAATTAGGGTTTCTCATGGAATCACCCTCAATTAGGATTTCACATGGATACACCCTCAACTAGGGTTTCACTTGGATACACCCTCAACTAGGGTTTACTATTCATCCTAATTAGTGATTTTACATGTAGACAACCTCTTACTAGGGTTATACATGGAATCAACCTCAATTAGGGTTTTAATCATGTATTCGATCCATGCATTTGTTAAGCATTCTTAATTAGTACCATTAAGGTATCTCTCACCTAATTACATTAGGTTTCCAAAAAGGTTTGATCAATTGGACCTTCAATAACATGAGGTATCCAATTGAATTAGGGTTTCCAATGTTGATTCCTTCAATCATTGAATTCATGGAACCAATCATCAATTGGACCTATATTCATACTTCAATTGAGTTTGATAAGTCAACCTTCAACTAATTTGACCCTCAATTGACCCTCAATTGATCATCAATTAGGGTTTGATTCAATTGAATTAGGGTTTGGAATCGATGATTCAACAACACTAATCAATGTAAGACTAGTTGCTTTGAAATCATTGAACCATCATCCAAATTGGGTATGACCTGACCCCAAACGGTCTTGAGGTCGTTTGGATGACCTCCAAACGGTCTTGAGACCGTTTTCCCATCATATCACTCAAAACCAAGCCATCCAAGTAGGGTTTGGATTATTGAAGTGCTCACCAATTCAGCAATTTATTGCAGATCAACTTGGTACCTTTAGGCCTTCAAACACCTAACCATACTCAACCCTAGACCTCCAAACGGTCTTGGGTGACCACCAAACGGTCTTGAGACCGTTTGGATGAGCTCCAAATGGTCTTGAGACCGTTTGGCCCATCCATCCTTTGGATTCTAGTGAAAAAGCATCAAGGATTGGTCTATCGAGTTGATCAACAATTCAACACTTAACTGCAATATTATTAGTACCTTTGGACCTTTAATTGGTCAACTATACTTGACCCCAGACCTCCAAACGGTCTTGGGGTGACCCCCAAACGGTCTTGAGACCGTGTGGGTGATCCCCAAATGGGTTTGAACCCGTTTGGGATAATCAACCCAAAATCTCAACTTAACTCATTGGAATTTCAGCACTGTTTTCAATTATGGTTTGCCTAATTGAATAGCCTTCAACTCACGATTCCTTGGGAGTTAACCCCTAAACTTTGGAGAGTCATTAACCAACATAATTATGAACAGGAATCCCAAACGGTCAATGCTTGTTCAACTCACTCAAACGGTCATGAACCCGTTTTCCCAAGCAGGTCAAGTTAATCAGGTTGAAAATCAGCACTTAATCCAATTAGGTTTTCCTAATTGATTAGCCTTCAACCTATGATTCCTTTTGGGTTAACCCCTAAACTTGGGAGGGTCATTAACCAACATCATTATGAACAGGAATCCCAAATGGTCAACGCTTGGTCAACCATCTCAAACGGTCTTGAACCCGTTTTCCCAAGAAGGTCAAGTTATTCAGGTTGAAAATCAGCACTTAATTCAATTCGATTTGTCTAATTGATTGGCCTTCAACCTATGATTCCTTTGGAGTTAACCCCTCAAATATGGAGGGTCATTAGCCTACATAATGAGGAACGAGATTCCCAAACGGTCAACGCTTGGTCAACTCCTTCAAACGGGTTTGAACCCGTTTTCCACCAAACGGTTTGCAACCCGTTTGGTCACCAAACGGTTTTGGTGAAACCGTTTGGTCCCAACTTTTGAGATCGTTTTCTCCCAAGATATTTGGTGAGGTGCTTGCTTATGATGATTTCATCATCATATTTTTTCGTGCACCCAAGAACAGCAACCGTTCTTGATGGAAATTGCAGCAAAGAATCAAGTTTGTAACAAATTCAAGAAAACAATCAACAAAGCATAGATGATTGATGCAATAGCAATGATTAAGGGTTTCAGTTATAAAACCTGCCTCCAATTGAGCTCCAAATCTCCAAGCTCATGCCATTAATGGTGGATGAAGCTCTTGCAACTCCCCCTAGGCTCGTCCTCAAGCTTTTGATTGTAAAAGATGGCTAGGGTTGAAGAGGAGATCGAAATAAGAAGGAATCCATAATTTATTTTCGATTTCCACCATGAAATCATGCAGAACGAAGGTCAAGGGCTTACCCATAGGTTGGGGCCGTGCTACCTTCTCCTACCTAGCTCCTTGGTCGGTTTTTCAAGAAAGGGGAAGAAGACAATCCGAAAAAGGCCTTGGTTTGGGCTTGGAAATGGCACTTTTATAAGGAAATTGATGAGAGAGAAAATGCCTTATATAAATCCAATTAATCCCAATAAAGTGGCCGCCTCTTCCCCCTAAACTACCTTGGGTCCGAGGCACCTTCCTTGCCTTTAATTCTCCTTCATTATCCTCAATTTAAAGAAAAGCAAATTAAGCACCTTAATGCTTATAATATAATATCCCACATGTGAGTGGATATTACTTTTCTTTATAAAAAGGTGAGTGGAAATTCACCTACTTAAGATATTTTCGTTCCTTATCTTGTTAAAGGAACGTCCATTCTTATTCAAAATCAACCCAAAACATTTTGGTTGAAAGCCCTTCAATTATTTTTATTCATTTTTGCCCTAAATCGAATTAGGGTTTCAATTAGGCATTATTCTTGATTATTTTAATGTCAAGATTCTCTCTCCTACAAATTAATTCAAATGAGGATTCCCTCTCATTTTCTTTTCTCTAAATGATGCTAAGAATCATTAGGGACCTTGTTGAAGTGGTAATTTGCATATTTAACCCAAGATTTTGGGTAAATTGCACATTACACCAAAACTAGGTTTTAATGCACAAGGATTGCTTTACAAGCTTAATCTTGGTGTCCAAGCTTGTGGAAACCATACCACTACATAATATTCATTCTTATGATGTCTCAACATCAGAGGAACATCCTATCATGCAACATTTGCAATTTAACCCCTCAACTTGGGTAATTTGCACTTTAGTCCAAAATAAGCAAACATTGCTTCAACATTATTCAAACAGGAGCAAAATTGAAACAAAGGTTCTTTTTGAGCCTTAATTACTTTTCACAAGATGAGATTAAGCATATAAGCATCTTTCTTAATCAAAACACCTAGGGTTAAAGCATAACCCAGGTCAGGGATGTTACAAATTATAAACCCCTAACAAGGATTTCGTCCCCGAAATCCCAGATAAAGGAAACAGATATTATTCATTCATCATATCATCATGTCTCTTCATAATACCTCATTGTTATGGAGACATCATAGAACTTTGATCAGCACAAAGTTCCTTCACACAATATTCTCATAGAGTCAATTGAGAACTTATCTTGAAGACATATTTAGTTGTTATGTTTATGCAAAGCATAAACCCCTAACATATGATGTTCATATCATTTTATATAGTCAGACTGATTTCATAGTTGACCACTCCAGGTAGCCAATCTAAATCATCTGATAATTCTCAGATACCAGAATCTCTTATCTTGGTATCAGACACATTGAAAACACATCATATTCTCATCTTTCTTTTATCATATTTACAACTTTATTGAACATCGATCACCTCCCTTGTTATCTTTCTCATCATATGAGGGTCATAGTTTTACTTCCTCATATACACATACTGATCTGAATTCCTATCAGATCCTTCTTTCTTGTTCTTAAGATATGATACATTTATCCATATCATATTTCCAATTTCATGATACTCTTTAGATTGTATCAGAATGATTACTTGATCAGGGCAATGAAAAAGATATCAATCTAAGAGTTTCCATACTCACTTTATCATCAATAGTTGTACATCTGATCAGGGTTTACAAGTACTGAGATCAAGTAGTATGCACTTACATGCTATCATATTCCTTTCTTTTCATATTACCATAACATAAGATTTAACATCCCTGGATTTTATCCAGGCATCTCTTCTATACCTCTTCCTCCTTCATGGATGTAAGTTCAATATAGAGCATTTAAAAGAATACTGAACAGAATTCAAATTCTAGTTCTCATCATTTCATCCCTATATAGCAACCAATGGGGAAAACAATATCAACAATCCTCCTTTTTATAACAAAAAGGGTTTAGTGTACTCAACATGTACACATTTATAACATACCTTGTACTCATATCATGGTCTTACTAGTCTTATTACTGAAGCAAAAACTAAGCCATAGAATCTTACAGGTGAAAGGTTAAGGCCTTTGCACTTACTTAGTGGCTACTTCCCTGGAACACTAGGCATTTATTGCACTATTAGTACCAAAAACTTGGTCGTTTAAAACCATTAGGCAAATGTCTCTAGAATTATAGAGACCATTCCCTACTTCTCAGCTTATTTCCCCTTCTTGGGCACTACCATCACATATTTATTATCTGTCTGAACTCATGGCATAGTCCACTTTCTTGCTATAAGTTAATATTTTCCATATTTTCCCTTATTCCAACATGACTAAGTCATTTAGGAACTCATTTAAAGCTCAAGCTTTCTGTATTAAGGACTGATAACCTAGGTTGTAAGCCTAGCATCCAGTCCACTCATATGCATTACTGTTGCCCTAATCTTCCCAATAAGAGCATGATCATAGGATTCTCTATCCTGATCAGGTCTTAATGGGGATTCTCAGGCACTCATTCTATTCTTGTCAGATCCCTTGCACCTCTTCTTGATGCAACAACATTGCCCTTAGCAATGTGTTCCTTGTGTTCTCCAGTCATTTTCAACTTTACCCTTTCTCTGCACAAGCAGAAATCATTATAGGGTATACTGGAGGACACTAACACAGACTCAACAACTTAGTCCTATGTCTCTGTAGACTCAGAGAACCTAGAGCTCTGATACCACTAAATGAAACGAACGTCTTGCAAAAACAGGATTAACTAATGCGGAAGCGAATCATTTGCAGCGGAATTACTGAAAATCACTAAAAATTTAAAACTTTTTCAAAGAGATCCATTCACAGGAAAACTCTTTAACCAAGAACCAAAGTGTTTCCATTTTATCCTGGTTCACAAGTACACAGCCTGTACAATTCCTTTTTAAGGATTACAATATTGACTGTCCTGTTACAAATATACACAGGCGGTATAAAAACTTTGAGGCACTATGCCAAAACTCCGATTGAATCATTTAAAACTCCGAGGACCTGAGAGTACAGAGACGACACATAGGACTACTATCTATATAACTTGACAGACAATATCTCCACCTGAGATCTGATTGACGTCCTTGTTGTTGTTGTTGTTGCTGCTCTTTTTCTGATCTTAGGGATTTCCTGCCTTGCCTCCCATGCATACCTAAAAATGTTTCCCACGGGGGTGAGACAATTGAAAAATTGCCCCAGCGAGAGATATAACTCTCCGCCAAAACATTGTTATTGCAGTTTATTAAATTAAAACTGAGCAGGGGTTACTTTTACCTTATCAGGCAGAATTATTCATCATAGAACAGAATAAGATAATCTCCTATTCTCAAGGAGAGTATTGCATCTACCCATGGTAGATAAGTAATTCATCTGTCTACTTTGCAGAGAATATAAAGAAACATAAATAACATTTATCCGCTAAGGAATGCACAAAGAAATGCAACATCAGCCAATGAATCTTCGTATTCAATCCTTAAGCAAACATGCTATACGGCTGATTACATTTTACAATCATATTTCAGCTCTGAGGAGATGAGGTATACCGCTCATACTCCAACCGGCCATTGTGAAGTCGAAACCGGTACCATACATAGGTCTAGGGAAGAGCCGGCTTCCAAGACCTCCCACGTCTCAGTCAGTGCGAGACAAAACGCAGGACATCTCGTGTCTCTGCTAACGTAGCTTTCTAGGGTATACTGGCAACTTCGCTACAGAGTTACAGCATCAACTGCACTCTCGTCGGCAATCGAGAGATTTCATGTTTATCTCCATCGACCCAACAAAAACATTGGGAGATGGGTACAACATTTGGCCCAATCATCGGGAGATTAGTGATACATCTATCCCGACCTATTCATGAAGGATTTGAGAGGTTTCTTGTTTACCTCCTCACAATCACTTCAAGAGGACGTAAGGATATTTTCGCCCATTGACCCCCGTATATTCAAAAATATACGAAATCCAGGATATGCCGCGGAGCAACCTGTTTCACCATCACCTATTCCTGACGATGATGGATCTATGGTCAGAGCACTACATGAATAGATTTCACTTGATTATTTAAGTACATTATCATATTCTTTTAGCACCAGTCAAGTTCTCAAACATATTTTATTCAGATAAATGCTATAAAGAGACATGTACCACTTTCATCAGATACTTATTCACATGGCTCAGAAGCCATTCACATCTTGTCACCTCTCACTAGGCAAAAACTTTATTCACATGGCTCACAAGGCCATTCACATCTTGTCACCTCTCACTAGGCAACAAATTTATTCACATGGCTCATAAGGCCATTCACATCTTGTCACCTCTCACTAGGCAACAACTTTATAACAAGGCTTACAAGCCCATACTAATCTTGTTACTTCTTTTCTAAGTAACAAGAACATAATGGCACATATGGCCAATGAACTCTTATCAAATAAACATCATAGCTCATACATGGCTATGATCATCACCTCATGAGACCTGCATGATTGTCACACATGATAATAGATTTATCAAGTTCACAACACATCATGCAATACAGGGTAACACCACTATTCCCTTACCAAGGTTAGGGTTTACCATCAATTAGGTCTTTTCATCCTTTTGCCCAAAGCTAGGGTTAGGATTTTCCTTTCTTATCAATTAGGGTTTCATATTTGTATTATCACTCCAACCCTAATTTATTTCTACACTCCTCTGGGAGCATTCATTGATATCCTAAGTATTCATTCATACTTATTACATTCATCATGTATCATTAAATGATTATCATCACAAGGTTTGAGTTTCTCTCTCATCCTTAGGTTGGAAATTAACAAAACGACCATGTTAGGTCACTTTCAAATCAACTCTAAGTCCAGCATAGAGCACTACGGCCATGCAACCAAGAACGGCCGTGCAAAGGGAAGCCACCACGGCCGTGCTACCGTACACAGTCGTGCACAATGAAGCTACCACGACCGTGCTACCTTGCACGGTCATGCAAAGTGAATCCACCACGGCCGTGCTACCTTGCACGGTCGTGCCACATGGGTTCACTTCATAAATCATATTCAAGTATGAATTCTATTCTTTCATTAGGGATTAGGGTTTCACATACCATCTCACTTCTTTAGAATAGAGATTGTATATAGCATCACCCTTCATTAGGGATTTCATATCACATTGCCCATAATTAGGGTTTACTAATCATTCCCAATTAGGGTTTCTCATGAAATCACCCTCAATTAGGATTTCACATGGATACACCCTCAACTAGGGTTTCACTTGGATACACCATCAACTAGGGTTTACTATTATCCTAATTAGTGATTTCACATGTAGACAACCTCTTATTAGGGTTATACATGGAATCAACCTCAATTAGGATTTTCATCATGTATTGGATCCATGCATTTGTTAAGAATTCTTAATTAGTACCATTAAGGTATCTCTCACCTAATTACATTAGGTTTCCAAAAAGGTTTGATCAATTGGACCTTCAATAACATGAGGTATCCAATTGAATTAGGGTTTCCAATGTTGATTCCTTCAATCATTGAATTCATGGAACCAATCATCAATTGGACCTATATTCATACTTCAATTGAGTTTGATAAGTCAACCTTCAACTAATTTGACCCTCAATTGACCCTCAATTGATCATAAATTAGGGTTTGATTCAATTGAATTAGGGTTTGGAATCGATGATTCAACAACACTAATCAATGTAAGACTAGTTGCTTTGAAATCATTGAACCATCATCCAAATTGGGTATGACCTGACCCCAAACGGTCATGAGGTCGTTTGGATGACCTCCAAACGGTCTTGAGACCGTTTTCCCATCATATCACTCAAAACCAAGCCATCCAAGTAGGGTTTGGATTATTGAAGTGCTCACCAATTCAGCAATTTATTGCAGATCAACTTGGTACCTTTAGGCCTTCAAACACCTAACCATACTCAACCCTAGACCTCCAAACGGTCTTGGGTGACCACCAAACGGTCTTTAGACCGTTTGGATGATCTCCAAACGGTCTTGAGACCGTTTGGCCCATCCATCCTTTGGATTCTAGTGAAAAATCATCAAGGATTGGTCTATCGAGTTGATCAACAATT
The DNA here is from genome assembly GCA_963693085.1 of Alisma plantago-aquatica. Classification (NCBI taxonomy): domain Eukaryota; kingdom Viridiplantae; phylum Streptophyta; class Magnoliopsida; order Alismatales; family Alismataceae; genus Alisma; species Alisma plantago-aquatica. The sequence continues at coordinate 174,092,552 of OY856415.1, read as the reverse complement.
CAACACTTAACTGAAATATGATTAGTACCTTTGGACCTTTAATTGGTCAACTATACTTGACCCCAGACCTCCAAACGGTCTTGGGGTGACCCCCAAACGGTCTTGAGACCGTTTGGGTGATCCCCAAACGGGTTTGAACCCGTTTGGGCTAATCAACCCAAAATCTCAACTTAACTCATTGGAATTACAGCATTGTTTTCAATTATGGTTTGCCTAATTGAATAGCCTTCAACTCACGATTCCTTGGGAGTTAACCCCTAACATTTGGAGAGTAATTAACCAACATAATTATGAACAGGAATCCCAAACGGTCAACGCTTGTTCAACTCACTCAAACGGTCTTGAACCCGTTTGCCCAAGCAGGTCAAGTTAATCAGGTTGAAAATCAGCACTTAATCCAATTAGGTTTTCCTAATTGATTAGCCTTCAACCTATGATTCCTTTTGAGTTAACCACTAAAATGTGGAGGGTCATTAACCAACATCATTATGAACAGGAATACCAACCGGTCAACGCTTGGTAAACCATCACAAACGGTCTTGAACCCGTTTTCCCAAGCAGGTCAAGTTATTCAGGTTGAAAATCAGCACTTAATTCAATTCGATTTGTCTAATTGATTGGCCTTCAACCTATGATTCCTTTGGAGTTAACCACTCAACTTTGGAGGGTCATTATCCTACATAATTAGGAACGATATTACCAAACGGTCAATGCTTGGTCAACTCCTTCAAACGGGTTTGAACCCGTTTTCCACCAAATGGTTTGCAACCCGTTTGGTCACCAAACGGTTTGGTGAAACCGTTTGGTCCCAACTTTTGAGATCGTTTGCTCCCAAGATATTTGGTGAGGTGCTTGATTATGATGATGTCATCATCATCTTCCTTAGTGCACCCAAGAACAGCAACCGTTCTTGATGGAAATTGCAGCAAAGAATCAAGTTTGTAACAAATTGAAGAAAACAATCAACAAAGCATAGATGATTGATGCAATAGCAATGATTAAGGGTTTGAGTTATAAAACCCGCCTCCAATTGAGCTACAAAGCTCCAATCTCACGCCATTAATGGTGGATGAATCTCTTGAAACTCCCCCTAGGCTCGTCCTCAAGCTTTTGATTGTAAAAGTTGGCTAGGGTTGAAGAGGAGATCGAAATAAGAAGGAATCCATAATTTATTTTCGATTTCCACCATGAAATCATGGAGAACGAAGGTCAAGGGCTTACCCATAGGTTGGGGACGTGATCCCTGCTCCTCCCTAGCTCCTTGGTCGGTTTTTCAAGCAAGGGGAAGAAGCAAATCCGAAAAAGGCCTTGGTTTGGGCTTGGAAATGGCACTTTTATAAGGAAATTGATGAGAGAGAAAATGCCTTATAAAAATCCAATTAATCCCAATAAAGTGGCCGCCTCTTCCCCCTCAACTACCTTGAGTACGAGGCACCTTCCTTGCCTTTAATTCTCCTTCATTATCCTCAATTTAAAGAAAAGCAAATTAAGCACCTTAATGCTTATAATATAATATCCCACATGTGAGTGGATATTACTTTTCTTTATAAAAAGGTGAGTGGAATTTCACCTACTTAAGATATTTTCGTTCCTTATCTTGTTAAAGGAACGTCCATCCTTATTCAAAATCAACCCAAAACATTTTGGTTAAAAGCCCTTCAATTATTTTTATTCATTTTTGCCCTAAATCGAATTAGGGTTTCAATTAGGCATTATTCTTGATTATTTTAATGTCAAGATTCTCTCTCCTACAACTTAATTCAAATGAGGATTCCCTCTCATTTTCTTTGCTCTAAATGATGCTAAGAATCATTAGGGACCTTGTTGAAGTGGTAATTTGCATATTGAACCCTAGATTTTGGGTAAATTGCACATTACACCAAAACTAGGTTTTAATGCACAAGGATTGCTTTACAAGCTTAATCTTGGTGTCCAAGCTTGTGGAAACCATACCACTACATCATATTCATTCTTATGATGTCTCAACATCAGAGGAACATCCTATCATGCAACATTTGAAATTTAACCCCTCAACTTGGGTAATTTGCACTTTAGTCCAAAATAAGCAAACATTGCTTTAACATTATTCAAACAGGACCAAAATTGAAACATAGGTTCCTTTTGAGCCTTAATTACTTTTCACAAGATGAGATTAAGCATATAATCATCTTTATTAATCAAAACACCTAGGGTTAAAGCATAACCCAGGTCAGGGATGTTACACCAGGGGTGACATGAGTCACGAGCTGATGAAAAGCAGACTAAGATGCAGTTCACTATGGGAGAATATGTGATGTGAAAATCTGACCCCTCAAAGCTACGACTGAGAAAGCTGAATCCCCAATATATGGGTCCATTCGAGATGGATTGGTGGAGATAGTTGTGTTTAGCCGTGCCCCTCAGGATAACATGATGTGTAATGTGTTTCATGAGTCCGATCTAGAGCACTATGTGAGGTACCCAAGCCATGTGCTGAGCCCTGAACCTATTCAGCTTTTGAGATGCTGAAATGTCCTGAGTCACCTATGAGGGTACGATATACCAAGGCAAGAAAGAACTCAGATGGAAAAATATGAGATGATTAAGGTTCTTGGGAAGAACTATGGAAAGGGTGAAGCCACATGAGAGCCATGATGGACATATGAAAGGCTTATCCTATTTGTTTGCTTGCTTGATGGAATTTTTAGGGCAAAATTCTTATAAGAGGGGAAGGATGTTACAACCCCAATTTTGGGTTCTTTTGGTGAGAAATGTAATTTCTCATATTAAAAAAATTGGAACAAATAATTATATAATTTGTTTTGAATAAATGAGTTTCATTTACAATAGCCTTGATGATTGTGTTGTGGGCTTTATTGGGTATTGGGCCCAATAATAAGGAAATTCAATTAGTAATTGAATAATTGAATATTTGAGAAAAGAAGGAAGTGAAAACCTCTAGAAGGTGAAAGAACTTAATACAAGGATGGATTCGTGCCACTTGGGTTCCTTGGGTCCAAGGAGTCCAAAGTTGCATAGAAAAGGCAATAAGAAAAGAAAAGATTAATTAAGTATTTCTTTATTAAGAAATAAATTAAAAACAATGATAAAATGTGGAAAATAAGTGGAAAGAGGTGCAATTGAGTTAACCTTGGTAGATTTTCTTATCTCAAGGATTCCTAACATTAAAAGGTATAGCAATGAGGAAAATAGAAGAGAGATAAAGAGAAATCATCAAAATAAATATTTCAATAAGAAATAAATGAAATAATGAGAAAATAATGAATAAAAGATAAGTGGAAGGCTGAGGCATATCCCCAAGATGGGATTTCGAGCCATTAGGGTTCCTTGAGATTCAAGGAACTCAGAATAATAATTTAATGGCAAAGGAAAGAGAAAATAGGTGAGAAATACATATATATAAGTGATATCTTGCACCTAAAGAAAAGACACGTTTTCTTTTAGATAATATGCCCAATTTTGATGGAGAAGTAGATTAAGTCATTATGGACTTTCCCTAAAATTTTGGTATTAATTGGATAATCGATCTGAGAGTTATGATTTTTACAAAATCTCCTAAAGTAAAAAGAGTAAAGGAAATATATATTTAATGTCACATATTGTTTTGGGCGCATGACATGGCAGCCGTTGGATCTAATATCCAACAGTGGCTTCTTTCTCACCTACCTCAGGTAGGAAAAGGAAAGGAGAAAAGTAATGCATGACTGGTAGATTCGATTTCCTTTCCATACAGTTAATGTGCAAAACTAGAATATTCCGCTCTATTAGATTCAAGAGAGAAAACCGTACCCATACATACCATGTTTTCCATACGTTGGAGTGATAAAGAGGAAACCCCCAAATCTCGAGAAGCTTCTCTGCCATGGCCTAGGACTATAAAATAAGATGAATTCCTCCTCAGTGAGTTCAATAAACCCTTTGAAATACTCCATGTCGCCCAATATAGCCGTCCCTGCGGGCAAGTGATCGACTAATAGGTCTTTCTCCTGGATTTCTACTTCTATGCCGCCAGCGCACAACCTCATCTTTTCCCCTATTTGTAACTCCTCTGTCCTAGTTACATGTGCCATTGGTTTTGGCGGCGGGAGTCAGAGGTTTGGGGCCCTTTTCTGGCTTCCCAATCACCAGGATGGTCGGAGTCAACGATGGAGTTGATTGCTGGAGGTCCTTGTCTTGCAAGCCGGAGCAGATTAGCGTAGGAAGAAGACAATTAGGTCAAAAGGTGAACTAGCCCTCACGTGTCTGTATAACTGAGAACAACAAGTAAGGGTAGATCCGTCTTTCTTCCCTAAAAAATCGGCGACCGCAAAATTTGTTTGAAAGGGGTAAGTTGCTGACGTGTCCTTTTGTAATTGGGTAACATATGTTTATCTTGTAAAAATCATAATGCAAAATTGGTACCTTAGATTAAGAAGTTTTATATATGAAAATTGATCAGAAAAATGCGAGGAATACATTTAAAATGATTTGGAAGCCTAAATAAGTATAATTTTATAAAAGTGTATATTTTGGGTGAAAAAGGTATTAATTTGTGGATAGAAACCTTAATAATTAATCAAGGATAGATTTAGTATTGCAAATAGATTAATCTGAGCATGATTAACTTGATTAATGATTCAGATGGTTTTTAATCTAATTTGATGATATAATTGCAAGGTTTAGGGTTTCAAACCTAACATGTTGATTAATATGATTAGAAACCATGAATAAGAGGAAAAGGAAAGGAAAATACCTATAATCCGAAATTAGGGTTTCCTGTTGCTAAAAGATGAACTTAAAATCTTTTGTGAAAGAAAGATGAGATCATTAGGGTTTAAAGTAATAAGATTAGATGGAACCCTAATTATGCTCAAAACCCTAAATTTCAAAGGAACCATAAAATTGGAATAGAAACCCTAAGGATTAAGATGAAATTGGACAAATTTTGATGAAATGAAGTTGGACTGTTTATTTCAGGATTTTAGTGCACTTTACTACTTGTTTGGATTTTCTCTCTCTTCATAATTGATTCGGTATCCAAAACTACAAATATAGGTATGTGGTTACGCTTATGAATATCTCGATTTAGTTTTCTGAGGTTTATCGAAGTTTTCATCGATGAATTGAATTAACTGTTGTATGAATTTAATTCCTGCAAACTATAATGTGGATATGACTATCACATAAGATATGTGCCTACTAGCTCAGATCCTGGTCCCCTCTGTGGCTTATTAATTGACCTAGTACATGGCTACCAATGGGGTAGGTCCATCAGGTCATTGGATGACATAGTACATTGCTACCAATGGGGTAGGTCCATCAAGTCACTTTGAGTTAGATATTGGGCTACCTTCGGGTAGTGCCATGCGACTCTATTACCCTAGGTATTGGCTACCAGTATGGTAGGACCATGGGAGTAAGAATCTACCTAAAAGAGAGGTAGTATCCATGTCCACTGCAGGGATAGCACAGAGTTAGGGGATAGGAAACGATTGAGTAGTATTTCTTAAAACGTAATCTTGGATGTTAAAGGATATGTGAATGACTACATTGTTAACATAGTTGCACAATTATTGTTCCCCCCACATACCAGCTTCTTGCTGACCGACGGTTTGTTTGTCGGTGTTTTAGGTACAAATGAAAAGAACAAACAGTAAAGTGGCATATGTGGAACTAAATGAAATAACGTACACATGAGGATAAGTTAGATTAGTATCTTCATGGATAGAAGTTTATAAATCCCAGTTTTTAAAAGGTAAGTAAAGTTTTTATTTTATACCAGTTTTCAGTTTAGTAGTATAATTTCATAATTATTATTTATTATTGTTGAACCTTTGATCCAGGTTATTGGTTAACGGCTCTGACTTGTCGGTCTCCCTTAATTGAGGGTTACCGGGAGGCGGGGTAGTTACAATTGGTATCAGAGCAAAGGTTCCTCACTTAATCTTTAATAACTATTAAATTTTACAAATTCTGTAGAACCCAAGGGAGTTATTAGAGGATTATCTGAAAGACAGAGGTGTCTAGAAAAGGATCATGACAGGGAGATGGAAACATTTTCCTCCGCACCGCTAGTCAGAATACGAGGACTCTCGGATCCTTGTGACTGCATGGCCAAAGTCTTAGGGTATGATTCGAAATAAAATACCTTTAGGACTCTCTCATCTTGTTCATCCCTTCTCAACTCAAATTTTGTTAAGGACCTTAATGATTAGGGTTTCCTCTCTTTTCCTCACCCTCTTGAGGTATGGGTAAGGTTGATAAGGATTAAGGAATCCTCCACCAAATTAATAAAAAGCATGTAAATAAGATGTCATGGACATAAGTTTAATAGAGTAAGCATAAAAGAATAGATACATGCTTAGGTCATATGACATAAGTTGTCATTGCCCTCAGGAGAGACCTGAGGCTAGACCTTCTTGTTAGGAGGATGAGTAGAGAAAGTTAGTCTTGGAGGTAGAGATCTCCATTAAAGTAGAGACCTAGCACATCCTCTAAGGATGATGTTAACCCTAACCCTAAGTGGAGGTTAGAGAAAGAGATGACAGGATGAGTTAGATGTCATGGCTGACTGGGTGTATGGATGGGCATGCCTTTGGATTGCCATACGAACCATGAGAAGTTGATAACCAAGTGTACCTTTGGCAACCCAACCCTGGGAAGGGTCGTGCATGTTTGAGCAAAGGATAGTTCCTTCATGGATGAGGTTAAAGAAGAAACTATAGAAACCTTTTGGGTTGTTGCAAGTAGGATATAGCTTGCACCCAGAGTGCGTCAGTAGTGTTGACAGTTTGATGAAACCCTAGACAAGGGATCATGATGGATGGCTTATGAGATAAGCATAAGGGGTTATGGATAATCTTGAGTAAACATAAGTTCAAGTATATGCTTCACTCAGGTAGGGGTATGCTTATGAGCTTGATCCTTCATGAAGAAAGGACCTCTTATAGAGAGGTTGGTTGTAGGATTAGCTCTAGAGAGAGAGATCAGACCTCAGGCAAGAAGGTTGGAAGCCTAAAACCCCAAAACTTGAGGAACAGTGGGAGTTGAGGATGATGTGACCTAAGTGGATGATAGTGGTTGCCATATGCTTGACCCTTAGAGGCTAATGATGTCTTGGTTGCCATGAGAGGAACTAAACCCTAGAGAGAGGATGAGTCTGCTGGTACCTCTATGCCTATGGTATAGGTGTTTACCTCCTGAGATAGGTAGAAGAGTTTCTTAGACTTGAAGAGGATGAAGTAGCAAGTTGTGAAGCCTTGTACCTAGTTGGTTGTCTTGTAAGAGGACTCAACTTTGAGGTGTTGCTCGAATGAAAGGATGACATACCTTGGACATGCTTGATTCATGGTTAAGAGGTTGAGCATGCAGTTGGACACCCAAAGGTGGACCTAGGGTTTCTAGGCCTAAGAGGGGAAGCAGTGTACCCGATGCTCATGATAAGATTTGAGTCTCTATAGCTTCGAGCATATGTAGAGGAAAAAGAAACCTCTTAAGTTAAAGGTATGTGTGATGAACCCCTCACAACTAAGTTGGTCTAATGTTGAGGATGAGAACAAGTATGACCTAGCATGGTTTAGTAGGTATGTGTGTGCCTTAGTAGTTGTTGTATTAAGCATGCTCATGTGAATGTAAACCCTAAGGATGCTTGTGACCTTTATTATCAAGGTGTAGTTTCCTCCCATCCCGGGAGAGGGACCCTTTGGTAGGGAGTTTACCAGTTTCGTTGGTTTTGAGTTAACCTAAGGAGGTTTCATAGGATCTTGAGAAGCTAAGTGAAGAGTACATGGCATGAGAATGAACCTATAAACCCATAGATAACCATCTCTATGTGCATGTGGATGTGTTACCATGGAGGTAATCGGTATGGAGCCTGACCCAGGGTAGGCAGGTCGCCATGATCCCTGAGAAAGGGTGAAAGACAACCCAAGAATGTAGAGAGAGATGATGAAGGATTGGGTAAGGTTCTTAGTTGGACATGTACTATAATAGAATCCTAAGTCTGTCCCAGGGTCAGGTAGGGATAAGACCGATGGAAGAAGGAGTTGCCTAATTCCCTAATTGCACATGACCATAGGGTCGGGAGGTAACAACAATCATTGTCTGAGGGACATGGGTTAGGAGATTGATCACCTTCATGAACTCATGGGACCCAAAGGGAAGATGAGTAGGGCACTCTCTAGATGCATAAGGGAAAAGGGATGACACCAAAAGTGTCGTCTCCCTATAGACCTAGAGGAGATGATCAAGGATTGTGCTTGGACCAAGTAAGTTCGGGGCCAGTTTTCCATGGAAGTAATGTGGATATCATGATGTTTGTAATGTAGAGACCTAAGCTGCACGTTTCAACCTAGAGTTGAAGGTGTACTGGAAATGTGGGATGTGTCATCTCTACTCTTGGAACAGGAAGAACTTTCTGTTTGGATGGCCGCCAAATGCTTATTTCCTCTTGTTATGGGAGGTAGAGATGGGACAATATGCATGCCATACGCCAAGGATAAAAGATGATGCGAGTTGGAACGTTGCTACGAGGCATGAGACAGAGATGATAACATACCTTGGTGAAGTGAATGATACATGGATGGTTTACAAACACTAAGAGGAATAGTGTAGTCATCTTATAAGGATGTTTTAGCATGATCTATGTGGAACTTACAAGTTATACAAGGTTGAGTTTGATCACCAAGAGGATGAGCTCAGAGTGTTTTTAATGAAGATAGACTTAAAGTTTGAAATGAGACGATAAGTATATTACATGGAGGTGTATGTCCTCAACAATACCTAACACCTAAGGATAAGAAGTGGTGATGAATGCTCTGGTTGGGATATAGATGACTAGTTTATCTAGAGGCTATAAGAAGTTGAGGTTGTTCGGCTAACCCTAAGTTTGGAAAGAAGATGTGTTTCGGGCTAACACTCGGATTGTAACAAGATATGTTAATGGTTTTTTATCCAGTTTAGTCATTGATGTAGTGAAAGGATGGTGATAGAATCTCAGATACACTTCTTTGGTAAGGGAGTGATGAAGCCCTGATGAGAGTGGGTTAGGGTTTTTGAGGTGTCGATCTTGAGGAATCATGACATACCGGGGATCATGGTTTTAAGATCACCAAACACCGTGATACTACAAAGATAGTAAGTGAATGTAGTATTTTGGATGTCTAAGGTGAAGTTGCATGTGGTATGTTTCCATGCATGACAGGAGATGAAGGATGAACACCAGTAACCCAGTGCATGGATATAAAGTATAAAGAGTTCCCGAGAGGGAATGGGAGTTCATCACTATGGATGTTGTGAGTCTCCCCTAGACCAAGGAAGGTCAAGATGCAATATGGGTTATGGTAAATCGCCTTACCTAGATGACGTGAGAAAGGACGAGTACTGTCACTGGACAGATTCGATTGAACTACTTAAGAGAGAAAGATGGTTCAACCACACCATGATGCGAGTTCAAAAGTTCTTGGGTATGACCAAGGTTCACTTCCATGAGGTGGAAGTGGATACATGAAGAACTCGATAATAGTACAGTTTATCACGCCATACCAATGGATAGTATGATCCAGACTAGAGGGTCTGATGAGAGAATGTATGCTCATTCATGGTGATACATAGAGACAGTTCTTAAGATGTGATGTTAACCATCATAGCCTTTATCTGGATGTAAGAAGTCTTATATTGAGGTTGTGTCAGTCACCACTTCATTAAGATGATGTTGGTGAAGGAGGCCTCGCGAAGGTCAGAAAAGAACCATAATGTGTGTAGATGAAGTCACTTTGATCGTGCAATGGCTGAGAGAGAGAGCCCAGGAGTGACATGAGTCACAAGCTGATGCAAAGCAGACTGACATGCAGTTCACTATGGGAGAATATGTGATGTGAAAATCCGACCCCTCTAAGCTACGACTGAGAAAGCTAAGTCCTCGAAATATGGGTCCATTTGAGATGGATTGGGGGAGATATTTGTGTTTATCCTTGCCCCTCAGGATAACATGATGTGTAATGTGTTCCATGAGTCTGATCTAGAGCACTATGTGAGGTACCCAAGCCATTTGTTGAGCCCTGAACCTATTTAGCTTTTGAGAGGTTGAAATGTCTTGAGTCACCTATGAGGGTACGATATACCAAGGTAAGAAAGAACTCAGATGGAAGAATATGAGATGATGAAGGTTCTTGGGAAGCAATATGGAAAGGGTGAAGCCACATGAGAGCCATGATGGACATATGAAAGGCTTATCCTGTTTGTTTGCTTGCTTGATGGAATTTTGAGGGCAAAATTCTTATAAGAGGGGAAGGATGTTACAACCCCAGTTTTGGGTTCTTTTGGTGAGAAATTTAATTTCTCATATTAAAGAAATTGGAACAAATAATGATATAATTTGTTTTGAATAAATGATTTTTTTTTACAATAGCCTTGATGATTGTGTTGTGGGCTTTATTGGCTATTGGGCCAAATAACAAGGAAATTCAATTAGTAATTGAATAATTGATTATTTGAGAAAAGAAGGATGTGGAAACCTCTAGAAGGCAAAAGAACTTAATCCAAGGATGGATTTCATGCTTCTTGGGTTCCTTACGTCCAAGGAGTCCAAAGTTGCAAAGAAAAGGCAATAAGAAAAGAAAAGATTAATTAAGTATTTCTTTATTAAGAAATAAATTGAAAATAATGATAAAATGTGGAAAATAAGTGGAAAGAGGTGCAGTTGAGTTAACCTTGGTGGATTTTCGTATCCCAAGGATTGCTAACATTAAAAGGTATAGCAATGAGAAAAATAGAAGAGAGATAAAGAGAAATCCTCAAAAGAAATATTTTAATAAGAAATAAATGAAATAAGGAGAAAATAATGAACAAATGATAAGTGGAAGGCTAAGGCATATCCCCAAGATGGGATTTTGAGCCATTAGGGTTCCTTGAGATTCCAGGAACTCAGAATAATAATATAATGGCAAAGGAAAGAGAAAATAGGTGAGAAATACATATATATAAGTGATATCTTGCACCTAAAGAAAAGACATGTTTTCTTTTAGATAATAAGCCCAATTTTTGGTAGAGAGGTAGATTATGTCATTATGGACTTTCCCTCAAGTTTTGGTATTAATTGGATAATTGATCTGAGAATTATGAATTTTACAAAATCTCCTAAAGTAAAAAGAGTAAAGGAAATATATATTTAATGTCACATATTGTTTTGGGCGCATGACATGGTAGCCGTTGGATCTAATATCCAACGGTGGCTGCTTTCTCACCTACCTTGGGTATGAAAAGGAAAGGAGAATAGTAATGCATGAGTGGTAGATTTGATTTCCTCTCCATACAGTTAATGTGCAAAACTAGAATTCGCTCTATTAGATTCAGGAGAGAAAATTGTACCCATACATACCATGTTTTCCATACGTTGGAGGGATAAAGAAGAAACACCCAAATCTCGAGAAGCTTCTCTGCCATGGCCTAGGACTATAAAAAAAGATGAATTCCTCCTCTGCGAGTTCAATAAACACTTTGGAATAATCTGTGTCGCCCAATATAGCCGTCCCTACGGGCAAGTGATCGACTAATAGGTTTTTCTCCTGGATTTCTGCTTCTATGCCGCCGGCGCATAGCCTCATCTTTTCCCCTATTCGTACCTCCTCTGTCCTAGTTACCAGCTCCATTGGTTTTAATGGCGGGAGTCAGAGGTTTGGGGCCCTTTTATGGCTTCCCAATCACCCGGATGGCCGGAGTCAACGATGGAGTTGACTGCCAGAGGTCCTTGTCTCGCGAGCCGGAGCATATTAGCATAGGAAGAAGATGATCAAGTTAAAAGGAGAACTAGCCCTCACATGTCTATATAATCGAGAACAACAAGGAAGGGTAGATCCATCTTTCTACCCTAAAAAATCGGTGACCGCAAAATTGGTTTGAAAGGGGTAAGTTGCTGACGTGTCCTTTTCAAATTAGGTAACATATGTTTACCTTGTAAAAATCGTAACGCAAAATTGGTACCACAGATTAAGAAGTTTTATATATGAAAATTGATCAAAAAAATGCGAAGAATAAGTTTAAAATGGTTTGGAAGCCTAAATCAGTATACTTTTGTAAAAGTGTATAATTTGGGTGAAAAATGTATTAATTTGTGGATAGAAACCTTAATAATTAATCAAGGATGGATTTAGTATTGCAAATAGATTAATCCGAGTATGGTTAACTTGATTAATGATTAATATGGATTTTAATCTGATTTGATGATCGAATTGCAAGGTTTAGGGTTTTAAACCTAACATGTTGATTAATATGCTTAGAAACCATAAATAAGAGGAAAAGGAAAGAAAAATACCTATAATCTGAAATTAGGGTTTCCTATTGCTAAAAGATGAACTTAGAATCTTTTGTGAAAGAAAGATGAAATAATTAGGGTTTAAAGTAATAAGATTAGATGGAACCCTAATTATGCTCAAAACCCTAAATTTCAACGGAACCATTAAATTGGAATAGAAACCCTAAGGATTAAGATGAAATTGGACAAATTTTGATGAAATGAAGTTGGACTGTTTATTTCAGGATTTCAGTGCACTTGAATTCTTATTTGGATTTTCTCTCTCTTCATAATTGATTCGGTATCCAAAACTACAAATACAGGTATGTGGTTACGCTTATGAATATCTCGAGTTAATTTTCCGAGGTTTACCGAAGTTTTCATCGATGACTTGAATTTTAACTATTGGATGAATTTAATTCCTGCAAACTATAATGTGGATATGACTATCACATAAGATATGTACCTACTAGCTCAGATCCCGGTCCCCTCTGTGGCTTAATAATTGACCTAGTACATGGCTACCAATGGGGTAGGTCCATTAGGTCATTGGATGACTTGGTGCATGGCTACCAATGGGGTAGGTCCATCAAGTCACTTTGAGTTAGATATTGGGCTACCTTCGGGTAGTGCCATGCGACTCTATTACCCTAGGTATTGGCTATCGATAAGGTAGGACCATGGGGGTAAGAATCTACCTAAAAGAGAGGTAGTATCCATGTCCACAGCAGGGACAACACAGAGTTAGGGGATAGGAAAGGATTGATTAATATTTCTTAAAACATAATCTTGGATGTTAAAGGATATTTGAATGACTACATTGTTAACATAGTTGCAAAATTATTGTTTCCCCCCACATACCAGCTTCTTGTTGACTGACATTTTGTTTGTCGGCGTTTTAGGTACAAATGAAAAGAACAAACAATAAAGTGGCATATGAAGAACTAAATGAAATAACGTACACATGAGGATTAGTTAGATTAGTATCTTCATGGATAGAAGTTTAGAAATCCCAGTTTTTAAAAGGTAAGTAAAGTTTTTATTTTATACCAGTTTTCAGTTTTGTAGTAGAATTTCATAATTATTATTGATTATTGTTGAACCTTTGATCTGGGTTTTTGGTTAACGGCTCTGACCTTTCGGTCTCCCTTAATTGGGGGTTACCTGGAGGCGGGGTCGTTACAGTGATACTTCTAAATCGATTACTGGATAATCAGCGAAAGCCTAGTTCCTAGTCATAGTTTCGACAATCTATAATAGTTCCCTTGCTTAGACAAAAAAATTCTAATTTTAAGCCTGATACAATCCCGATAGGTTCAAGTAGGGGTGAGCAGAATTTGGTTAATAACCGATTAACCGAATGGTTAATTTCGAATGGTTAATGTTTTTTAGACTATTTGGTTAATTCGGTTAATTTGGTTAATTTAATTCGGTTAATCGGTTAAATGGTTAATTTCATGGTTAAAGATATTTTTGGTATGGTTAACCAAATTAACCAAATAGTTATAATTCATTCTTAAATAATATCCTACACACATATATATACATATATAATTGTACTTTTATTTCAAAAAACTTCCCCATATACATAGTAATCAAGTTTTCACGAGCCATACAACATTATATTTCCAGAAATATCACTATAATATAACAATTGTTCAAAATTCAATGAGTATTTCAAATAACATTATTACACATGTTTTATTTGGTTAACCAAATTAACCGACCGAATTAACCGTTAACCGATTGGACAATAACCAAATTAACCGATGCAATTCGGTTAGGTTAAAGGTTAAAATCTCAAACCACAAATTAACCATTTAACCGAACCGAATTAACCGTAACCGACCGAATTAACCGAATGCTCACCCCTAGGTTCAAGGTTTGGACATAATAGCAACTCGTGAATTCAAATTAGATTAGTATGAAAATCTAAATTATTTTGAACCATTAATCGATTTTGAGTTTATCACGGTCTATATCCAAATCGATTTTACATCCTAAATTTTACAACCATGATCAGCTACATGTTAAACAGAGTGTTTGAGATTGTATCTGTGATGACAGTCGTCAAACCGACAAACAAATTGTCATTAATTAAGCAGAATAAACATAACAGCGGATTAAAAAAATCATTAAAAATTAAAACCATTTTTTTGCAAAGAGATCCATTTCTAGGAAAACTCTTTAAGGCAGAACCAAAATTTTATATACATCGTTGTTGACATTGTACATACATTGTACCATCTCTTCTTGAGGATAACATATAACAATATCAAAGCACATACTGTAGCAACATAAAACCTCGAGGCATTCAAGCCAAAATCTCAGATTATTTATGAAACCATAACGATCCAACTCCAAGGACCTGAGAGTACAGAGATGACACATATGACTTCTATCTACAAGACACGACAGATAATACACTCAACTTGAGCTGTCACTATTTTCCCTGCTGTTGTTGATGTACCTCTGTAGAAAGATCTTCACCACCTCATGCATGTCCACCTAAAAAAATGTGGATCCCACGGGGTGATACAATTGACCCAGCGAGAGATATAACTCTCTGCCGACCAAACTATTATCACAAATTAAGCATTTATAAACTGAGCAGAGGTTCTTTTTATATGAACATGCAAGATAATTCATTGTATGAACAAAATGAAGTAATCTCCTTACCTAAGGAGAACATTGCATCTACCCATGGTAGAGTTATATATCATCTATCTGCTTTGTAAGGAATGTAAAGAAACATAAATAACATCTATCTACTAAGATGTACAACTAATGAACACATCAATCAATGTTTTCCATATTCGATCCTTAAGCAGATATGCTACTCGGTTGATTACATTTTACAACCACACTTATGCCCTGAGGAGATGAGGTATACCGCTCATACTCCAACCTTCAGTTGCGAAACCCAAAGCCAGTGCCATAAATAGGTCATCTAGCAGAGCCGGCTACTACGACCTCCCACATCTCAGTCAGTGCTAGACCACAAGTAGGACTATGTCAACTGCTTAACGTTGCTTACCAGGGTATATTGGCAACTGCTATAGAGTAACAGTGTCAACTGCCTCTCTTCAGAATCAAGAGATTTTATGTTTATCTCCACATCATCCGACATTTATCATCAACATCGGGAGATTCGTGATACATCCATCCCAGTCTTTATAATGAAGGATTGAGAGATCTCGTGTTTATCTCACATCAATACCACATTGTGGCGTAAGGTATTCACGCCCATCACCCCCACATATTCAACAATATGTGTTCATCAGGAGATCTCGTAGGAAAACCGGTTTCACCATCACCAGCTACTGATGATGATGGATCTATGGCCAGGGCACTACATGATAAGATTCCACTTGATTAATTAAGTGCATTACCATATTCTTTTAGCATCAGTCAAGTTTTCAAACCTGAATTATTATGACAAATGTTACAAGGAACAAGCGTAATACATCTATCAAGTACTTTCAAATCATTAAAACACACGATACTTGGGATCTCAGTCCATTATCACATTGCTGGGAATTCTCATCCCTTCACATCATCATTATCATGATTACTGGATCTGAGTATTCAAACAGTTAGTTCATCACAGAACACTGTTACCACTTATCAGGTAACTAATACCTCTAGGTCCTCAGACCAAGGTATACATGATTCTTGTTGTACAAGTATCTCACATGGCTCACAAGGCCCATTGCACATCTTGTCACCTCTCACTAGGCAACAACTCATTCACATGGCTCACAAGGCCTTTACACATCTTGTCACCTCTCACTAGGCAACAACTTATTTTGTATTAGGGTATGTCCCTTCCTAATACTTTATGCACTAGCTCATCACATTTACCATGTAATGTATTGGTCATAAGTCACACATTTGAATGATTCAACCATCATCAATGATATGGACTCAGCTCGGGTTAAGGCATTATTGATATAAGGTTGTCCATTATCAACCACTCTAAGTGCTTCACCTATCAAGGTATTAGCCACACCATTACTTGGTGTTACACTCATCACTCCTAAGAGTGTCTTGCCCTCACCTTTACAAGGCATCTCAGGTTAGAAGTGTGCATATGTTCACCATATCGGGTTGTAAGTGTATAGGCACCACCATATCGGGTTGGAGGTGTATGAGCACTCACCATATCGTGTGGCTCACCATTTAGGGTTGGCCATGACGGATTAGGGTTTGCCATATCGGGTTCAACCCAATATACAAGTCAATAGGAGTGTAGGGCACCAAACCATATTGGGATACACCATCAAACATTAGGTTGAAACACCCATGTAGGGTTAGGGTTGATTGTGACGGGCACATGGTAAATATATGTGTCGCCCATGATGCTTAAGAGGTATCAACTCATCACCATGTTGGGTTACCATATTGTCTAGGGTTGTGTATCGTGCAACCCTATCATGCAAGATCATGTGTCGTGCAACCATGTCATGCAACGTCATGTAGGCCTCATGATACTAAGTACCAATGATGTATCATATGATCATACTGTGCATTAGCACTTGTTACTCTTCACTTATATCGGGTTACCCAAATTAGGGTTTCTTGTCAACTTACAAGTATACAATTGACCTGGTATTGTGCATGGAATCTATAATAGACTTCCTATCATGCAAGAGGTGTATACTGCACCCCCATATCGTGGAAGAAGGTATACAATCATATCCATTACATTTTAGTGAAGTAGGTACATCATCATATCAGGTTAGAGGTGCTTGCTTATGTGCTTGCACCCGATATCACTTTTATAAAGTGATACCGTCATCTTCAAGCTCTAGTCCTTAGTTCTAACTGTTATAGTTCATGGAAACAGGTCTAAGAAACTACTAGAACTCATAATTTCATCAACTATTTCAGGAAATTTCAGAATTAAAAGTAATTCATTAAGTATAGCAATTTAGGTGATGAATAATAACATGGTTGAGTTCAAGTTATATAACCCACCTTAAGAACAACTTCAAAGCTCCAAGCTGCAAAGCTCCACGTTCCTAAGGTTGAAGATGACTTATCAAAAGTCCAAGGCTCGTTCACAATTCCTTCATATACAAGGAATCACCATGGATAAGCAATTGGTGAAGAAGAAAAGAAAGGTAGATCATAACCCTAGTTCCATGCTTCAATTCAAGCTTGAAGACAACTATGGCTCACCTTAGAGTTAAGATTTGAGCTCCTTCTTGCTCCTTAACACCTTTGCACGATACACTAGTGTCCTTGCACGATATGTCACCCCTCTTGCACGATATGGCACTCACTTGCACGATATGCCACTCAATTCTTCACTCTATGGCCGATATCACTCTATATGGCCAATATCACCTACTTCGGCGATATGATCTTTCCATGGGCGATACCCAAGGGCCCATGCACGATACCACAACACTCATGCATGATACAAGGAGTCTATGAATGATACCATAAGGTAGGAGGGTGTTAAGGGCCGAAAAATTCCACTAAGGGGTGAAACTAGGGGTATATATACTTGTTGCTCATGAAGGAAGGTGAAAATGAGGTGTCATCATTTTGAACTAGTAGGTGCCACGTGTCCATGCATGGGTGACACGTGTATATGCATGCATAATCATTTATCTTGACATGAAAAATAGTTGAGAGTGATCTAGGGATAAAGATTCATCCATTACGTATCTCTTTGAATAAGATATATCAATAAAATCACCACTTTATTCACAACTCATCACAACTTTGCTAAGGAAGTTGTAACCTGACACACCTCACCTCCTTGAGGTTCTTTGCATGATATGGACTTTGACAAGAGTCCAAAAAATGATATGGGACACCTCCTTGGGTTCCTTGTCCGATAGGCACTCATATATAAGCTTTTCAACTTGATACAACTCAAGTTAAGCTTTCATATTCAACCCTTTTCTTGGTCATTTCATCACTAAGATTACCATCATTCATAATGGAATCAAACATGGTGTATCATTCATTCTCTCTCCTCTAAATGATACATAGAGGAAGTGGGAACACTCTAGAGGTGGTGATTTGCATATCAACCCCACATTTTGGATAAATTACAATTTGTACCAAAATTGGTGCACAAGGGACCAACATTGTTCAAACAAGTTCAAACTTGCAATTTAGGCTTTCCACAAGCCACCACCTTGCATCATTCTCTCTCTTATGATGCTAAAACATATAAGACACGTTCAACATGTGACATTTTACAATATAACCCCTCAACTTGGGTAAATTGTACTTTGGTCCTAAAGAAAAAAACATTACTCAAACAACATTCAATCGGGACCAAACTTGAAACATAAGTGTGTCACATGATAACAGAACACCTTAGAGGATTATATTATAGTTCTAAGCAACTTACTTAGCCCAAACAAATAGAGTTATCTCATAACCCAGGTCAAGGTCGTTACAGTATCCATTCCAGATCTCACTGCCTAAATTTTAATATGCTATTGTGGCCTTAAACTGGCCCAATTTGAATTGTAACAGTGATCCATGTTGTTTAAAGCATATATGAAAATGATTTATACAAACTAAAATAAACTAATCTACTATCTTACCATTCTAAGTGCCACAACTCGTCTCCGTCCCTGTCCGTCGCTCTGGTAATTGGTGGACTCTATAGCACTGAATTATCCAAACAATAACGTGGTTGGGTTATTTACAATCACCCCCTCTCCTGGTTTCGGGCCTCTAAAAGACTAAAACTAAATCCTTCTGTCCGGGCATCTTTCCAGTAATTGTTGGACTCTATAGCGTTGGATTCTTCCAAATTATAACGCAATTGGACCACGCACAGCCGTTCCCCTCCCCTGGTTTTGCGCCTCCCAAAAACTGAAGCCGTCTATCCGGACATGACGCCGTCTTCCGTCCTCCGTGATCTGCGCACTACATAATGCTTGGTAGGTTTTCCATTCAAATCTCCAAGTTCTTCTCACGTCATCGTTCATCTTTTCTTCTCTCGTCCGATTAGTTCTCCTCTCCGCAATCTAATTCTCTCGTTTGATCTGTTCTACTCCCGTCAACTCTCTTCTCCTGATATTCCTCTCCTCTTCTTTAGTTTATTATGCTCTCATCGTTGTATATACTCTTGCATGCAATGCCTCTACTTTATTTTCTCTTCCTATGTAATACACGTGCAATGGTTTTCAAGATCGATAATTGGTTTCGTAGATAACAACCAGGCAGGTCAAAGAAAAATTATCAGTATATGTTCTAATGTAGTATTTAATGACTTGGTCATCCTCTTTGAGCGGATCTTTGCATAATTTGCCCCTAACTGAATTTTTCTTTGCTTCGATTGTCAGATGTATTACACACAAACTGGAGAAAGTCACGACGGAAACCAAGCTTCATCAGCGGCTGCTGAACTGCCTCCGCCTCCTGCCGTCTCATATCGTCAGTGTTGGCTGGAATAGTATTTTTGTTGACAGAAGGAACCCCTCCCGCGATCAGCCAATATTAGACTCCACTCAGTCAAGGATAAACTTCAGAACTAGCCGCGCACATGGGGACACCGCGACGCGCTCAGTAACGTGTGACCTTGTTGCACCCCGAGGGTTACGCAGCCAGAGTCGAACCCATATCCCTTCATTTGGGATTGCTGAGCCACACCGCTGGGCTACATTTTTTAAGCTACACAAAAGGTACGACTTCCCGAGAGACTCTGATTGATTTCTCGTAACTGGTCTGAAAAACTTATGAACTGGAGTTCCTTATGTAGTTTTTCATGATTGATTTGAACTAATTGCCGGAACTTAAATTTCATGAGTTCCGGTGAGTTATAGACTTACATACAAAACACACTTGCTGTGTCCCCCTTAAAAAGTGAGTTCCAGAACAACTAACAAATTTACTCCTACAATTATATTATTCATTCTTCATAAATGATACATATAAAATATTTTTGACTCAAAATGTTAGCGGTGTGAATATTATTTTATCCAAATCACAACATAATATGACAAATAATATGCAAAATAAACATACCGTGTAAAACATTTTACACTCTAACTACCAATTATCAATATTGTCTATAAAATAAAAATCATATGAACACTATAAAAAATTAATCACAACACGACAAACTTATGATTTGTCTAACATATTCTTATTATTCATATTTAAACAATGTGACGTGAAAATGATAATTAACTATAACTCTGTGTGAAGAATATACTAAAATAATAGTGTACATTGTGTTAACTAATGTGAAATCAAAACTTATATTTGAAAACACATAAAATGTTGATATCGTCATAATGCTTTGTACGTACAAAGAGAAATAAAAATATTACAATGAGATTTTAACCATAATATCAATATTAAAATAATTATACCATACTAAAACATTTTTTAAAAGAAGCGACATCAACACCATGACTACTTATTGTGTTTGTTACGGTTAAAAAATATCATCGCTATTTATGTCTTTTTTATGTCTTTGTCATCCTCATTTCTTATATATTACCCAGTAAAATCAATAATATTTTTTAAAACTTTCATATTTATACTTACAACAAACCAATTACATGTAAGTGAATGGAACTTAAGTTCCTGAAACTGAACTAGAATTTCTAGAAATGAGTTCCATGTAACTTATGACTTACACCAAACCAATAGGAACTTTCACACATATTTGAAAAGCACCATAATTACAAATGGTTCGCAGTCATTATTTCTGTTTGAAGAATTACCGGAAGAGAGAAAGGATAGCCAAATTGTACACGAGTAGTGAGTATCGGGTTTTAAGCTGCTTGCAAGGTTGTGGTTTCGGCTAAAGTAAGATTTTAGGATTCAGACTAATGGGAGGTTTTTTTATTCTCATCATAGCACAGTTGATGCTGGTCTCAGGGTCGTCTTTTCCATATCTACCCCGCTCATGTCACAAAAGGTAAGGTTATAACATATTATTCATACACTTTTTTCTTTCTTTCTATATAGCATATAATTTATGCTTCCTATATGTTAAAATAATATATAAAACTAATAAAACATTGTTTAACTGTCCAAAATAATTTAAACGAAGCGGATTTCAAATTTGTTGTAGACATGATTTTAGAATATTAAGAACAATTCAACTTCTATCTTCTGCATATTAAAATATATAGTTTTGCGAGGCTGTGTGATTTTTTATTGGTAGACTACCGATTGCATATGAATTGAAATGTTACTACCCTATTTTTCAACTACGTATGTGATTAGTAAATTATCCCTACGCATTTGGATGAAATATAGATACAGCTCCAATCTTGTCTGTGATCATAGGAACAAACCTTCTCGTTCCTGGCGGCTGATGTGCGCTTATGTGGATACCAACCGACACTTGTTTAGTGTTGGGGTGAATGGTATTTGGTCCTATAACCAGCCACCAGCGATCAACATTACTGCAGGTTCCTCAACAGGTTTGGCCATCTCTGCTTCTCTATGGGGCCGCGCTCACTACCCCAAATGGAGTGTTTTCTGCTATAGAGCCATTCTCAATAGACTCCCTACTTATGACAGGATGGCAGCATGGGGCATCCCGATGGATGAGACGTGTCTTCTTTGCATGAGTGCAAACGAGACAAACACACACTTGCTTTTTAGATGTACTTGGTCCAAGCAAGTCTGGAGTGTGATGTGCCTTAGAAATGGTTGGGGACAGAATGTACCCAACAACCTGTATGAAGCCATCAAGTGGGTTGGAGATGTTTACAAAAATGACAAATACAAGAAGAGTTACGCCCTCCTTCGTATAACTAGTCTCAGTTATTTCGTGTGGAAAGAGAGGAACAAGAGAAGCCATGAGAAGAAGGAGACCAGCCAATGGGTTTTCATTAAAAACTTTGCTATAGAACTCAAGTGGCATATGAAAAATAGAAAGGGTATTTTGTATAGATTGAATGCTAACACTCGAACTTACTGGGGTTTTTGTATGTAATCCCCACGTATAGTTTATGTTGGACCCTGGTGTGACGTTTGTTGCCAAACATCGGTTAAGATTAATGCGGAAGCGGTCGTTAGCAGCAGATTAACAAAAATCACTAAAAATTAAAATAATTTACCAAGAGATCCATTCTCAGGAAAACTCTTTAAACAAGAACCATAGTATTATATTTGCATACTGGTCCATATTGTACATTTCATGTACCATCTCTTCTCGAGGAATATATATACAACATTTTGCCTTGATAAAAGCAAAAGTAACAAAATTCTCGAGGCATTCAAACCAAAAATCTCAGATCGATTATAAAAACACTATCTACTGACTCCTAGGACCTGAGAGTACAGAGACGACACATAGGACTTCTATTTACATATGTACACATCCTGACAGCCAGCATGCCCACCTGGGATATCACTATTGTCCCTATTATTGTTGTTGCTCTTCCCCTACTACAGAGTTTCTGCCTCTTTGTCTGCGTCTACCAAAAAACGTTGGATCCCACGGGGGTGAGACAATTTGTAAATTACCCCAGCGAGAGATATAACTCTCCGCCGAAAACATTATTATTGTAGTTTAATAGAAATAAACTGAATAGTGAAATCATATATTTCAATAGCAGATGAATCAATATCTATGCAGGTTAGAGTAACATCCCAATTCAAGTATTTTAGCTATATCTTGATCAGGCAGCATGTCTCTTATTCAATACGAAATTTAAAGAACATATGTAACTTTTATGTATCAAGGACATGCTAAGCAATATAACATCAACCAGTAGTTCTCGTATTTCAATCTTATGGAAATACACTACACGGCTGATTACATTTTACAATCACACTTAAGCTCTGAGACGATGAGGTATAAAACTCATGCTCCAACTGACCATTGCGAAGTTGAAATCGATACCATACAAAGTCAATGGAAGAGCCAACTTTCATGACTTCCCACATCTCGTTCAGTGCGAGATCACATGCAGGACATCTTGTGCCTCTTCTACATAGCTTGCCAGGGTATAGTGGCATCTTCGCTATAGAGCTACATCGGCGACTGCACTCTCTTCGCAATCGAGAGATTTCATGTTTGCCTCCATCGATCCGACATTAACAACATTGGGAAATTTGTGATACATCCATCCCAAAACATATAATGAAGGATTGAGAGGTTTAATGTTTACCTTCCATCAATTCCCTCATTAGGACATACAGATATTTTCACCCATCGACCCCCACATATTAAAAAATATGCGAACTCCAGGAGATCCCATAGGAAAACCTGTTTCACCATCACCAACTACTGACGATGATGGATCTATGGTCAGAGCACTACATGAATAGCTTTAATTTGATTAATTAGGTACATTATCATATTCTTTTAGCATCAGTCAAGTTTTCAAACATAACTTATTAGGACAAATGCTATAAAGAAACATGTACTATTTTCATCAGTTACTTCTCAGTCTTTAAAAGACATTGGGATCTCAGTCCCTCATTTCAAACTCAATGCCATAAACATATGATTCTGGGTATTCAAACCCTTAGCTCATCATTTAGCACTGTTACCACTTTTTCAGGTAACCATCACCTTTAGGTCATATGACCAAGGTACACATGACACTTGATACACAAGCATCTTATCTGACATTTGAGGCCCATTAACTCTCTTGTTACCTCTTACTAAGCAACAAGGCATATTATGGCGCACAAAGCCCAATAAATAATTTCAATAAATAAAGCATCATAGATCATACCTGGCTATGTTCATCATCTCAGAATACCTGCATGGTTAGCACACATGATAACAGATATATCAATCATATTTTAGTTACATGCTATTCCAGGGTAACACTACTATTCCCTTACCATGGTTAGGGTTTCCCATTTCATTTTAATCAGGGTTACTCATCCCCTTTATTCAATTAAGACCAATGATTCATCATTTCATTATCCAAGATAAGGGTTTCACACTATATAGTATAATCCAGAATTAGGGTTTACTATTCACATCACATCACCCTAAATTAGGGTTTATAATCAATAACCCACAATTAGGGTTTACTATTCATCCCAATTAGGGTTATATATTAAAATACCCTGAATTAGGATTACTCATGTCATTACTCTGAATTCATATCACATTATCCTCCAAGATTAGGGTTTCACTCAGAATTGCCCTAAATTAGGGTTTGAGTTCATCAATCAACTCAATTAGGATTTCATGATCTCTTTATCAAGGATCATACCCTAACTTGTACATCACTCTCATTTTGAATGTGTCAAGCTTTGTTGCTATATGATTATCTTACATGTATGAATCTTTCTCTCTCATCCTATTCAGGATGTCCACTACTCAATTCTTGACTAGATTAAGCCTACTCTTCATTCAGATGCATGCATTTAGGGTTAACATGATGTATTGAGTTATTGCATCCTGATGCATCAATGATTAATCCCACTAAGGGTATCAACCATCTAAATACATTAGGTGTCCAGAAGATTTGATCAATTGAACCTTCAATTACATGAGGTATTCAAATGAATTGACCAATTGAATCTTCAAATACATTAGGTATCCAAATGGATTGGCCATGTTGAACTTCAAACAGTTTTGATTACTTAGACCCTAAATGGTCTTGGTCTCTTAGAATTCAAACGGTTTGAAACCGTTTGGGCAGATTGCCCTTGAAACCGTTTAAGCAAGAAATGTGTTGAAACCATATGAACTTGGGTCTCCAAACAGTTTGGGATCATTTGGTCATTGAGACCATTTGGACTCAAACGGTATTAAGACCGTTTGGTCCAAACCCTCTCAAAACGGAATGGACCAAAAAGGTCTTTCAACACTTAAACAATTCAAGGTTTCCATCCATGAACCTCCTATCAATTCAATCCTTGGTTCATTCATCAATTGAAGTATTGAATCATCCTTCAATTGGACCATAAATTAGGGTTTTGAACCCAAATGAACTAGGATTAATAATCAAGAAACCATCAATTAGGATTTTGATTTCGAGGAACCATCAATGTTTAACATTGTGGAACTAATCCAATTGAAATTAATGAATCATCATCAAGTTATGATATGACCTGACCTCAAACAGTCTTGAGGTCGTTTGGATGATCTCCAAATGCTCTTTAGGTCATTTGGATGACCTCCAAATGGTCTTGAGACCGTTTTCCTCATCATTCATTAAAATATGTGAAAATCAATTAGGGTTTGCACCATTGGATTGATCATCGAATTATCTATTGATTGCATTTCAATTTGATGACTCTGGATCTTCAATTACTCAACCATACTCAACCCTAGACCTCAAAACGGTCTTGGTTGACCTCCAAACGGTCTTGAGACCGTTTGTGTGACCTCGAAACGGTCTTGAGACCGTTTGGGAAAATCAACCCAAAACATTAATTCAATTAATTTAAATTTCAGCACTTAACCTGATTAGGGTTTCTAATTGGAGAATTGTCTATATAAATTGAATTAATAAATTGGATCCATTAGATCATCATCCAACATGTGCTAGGGTCTTGACCTCAAACTTTCAATCCATCCAAACGGTCAACGCTTCTAAACAGTTTGGGATCCAAACCTCCAAACGGTTTGCAAATTGTTTGGTCTCCAAATGATTTGGTGAAACCGTTTGGACCAAGGTCTTAAAACTGTTTGCAATAGAAACTTGTTGGAATGTGTGCCTAAGATGATATTATCATCATCAAGCCTTAGTCCATCAAAAACTACTGCCATTATCATGGTAGTTGCATCAACTAATCAATGGAATTGTAAGAAGAGAAATTGAACATAATTAATTGAGGAATTGAATTCAATAACAATGAATAAGGGTCCAAGCTATATAACCCGCCTCCAATTGAGCTTTAAAGCTTAGAGATTCACGTCAAAAATGGTGGAAGAAGATTTTTCACACCACAAGGTTCGTTCCTCAAGGTTTTGAGTGAAAAGGAATGGTTAGAATTAAAGATGGGATCGAGATAAGAAGAAATCATGCATTGATTTGTGATTTCCACCATGAAATCAAGATGAACAAAGGTCAAGAAGCTTACCAACAGGTTGGGGGTCGTCCTCCTTCTGCTCCTAGCTTTGTTGGTCATTTTTTCAAGCAATGAGAAGAAGTGGATTCGAAAAAGCCTTTGGTTTGAGTGGTAAAAGGTGTTTTTATAAGAAAATCAATGAGAGAGAAAATGCCTCATACAAATCCTTTAATTCTAAAATTGGTGCCACCTCTTCCCCCTTGGTTCCTTGCATGCAAAGATATCTTTCTCACCACCGAACTCCCTTCCATTATCCATGAATTAATGGAAAAGAAATTAAGCACCTTAACCTTTATAATATCATTATCCATAAGTTAGTGGATAATTGTTTTTAGTTTCTTAATGTGAGTGGGTTCTCCACTCACGTAGATCTTTCCTTTGCCTTTGCAAGGCACAAGGACGTCCATTTAATTGGATTTCAACCAACACAATTTTGGTTGATGACCAATCCATTTAATATAATTATTTTTTCATTATTTCAATTATGCTTAAATCTTGATTATTTTAATATCAAGATTCTCTCTCCTTCAAAGTAGCTCAAATGAGATGCCCCTCTAATTTTATTGCCTCTACAAGATGCCAAGAATATTAGGGACTATTTTGAAGTGGTAAATTGCATATTGAACCCTGGGTTTTGGGTAAATTTCACATTTCACCAAAACTAGGTTTTAAATGCACAAACATTGCTTTATCAGCTCTTTCTTGATACTCAGGCTTTCACTAGCCATACCTCTGCATCATCTTCATTCCCATGATGCTTCAACACATGAGGTACATATTATCATGCACAATTTGCAATTTAACCCCTCAACTTGGGTAATTTGCACTTTAGTCCAAAGTAAGTAAAACATTATTTTCAACATAGTTCAAAATGGACTAAAATTGAAATATAAGTTCCTCTTGAGCCTTAATTACTTTTCAAAAGATAATATCAAGCATATAATCATCTTTCTTAGACAAAACACCTAGGGTTAAAGTATAACCCGGGTCAGGGATGTTACAAGTTATCCACCCCTTACAAGGATTTTGTCCATGAAATCATCAACGAAAACCTTAAGAGAAAAGTGTAGGGTACTTCCTTTTCATTTATTCCTCTAGTTCCCACGTAGCTTCTTCAATGCCACAGTGATGCCAGAGAACTTTCACAAGACAAATGTCTTTCTTTTTCAGCTTTTTAATTCTTCTGTCAAGAACCAACACATGTCCTTCAACATAAGATATATCATCATTTAGTTCTACCTCCATTGGCTGTAGAACTAACTCTGTATCAGGATGACACTACCTCAGCATAGAGATATGGAATATTGGGTGCAATCTATGCAACTCAGGTGGTAACTCCATCTTATAGGCTACCTTTCCCATTCTTTCAATGATCAGATAAGGCCCCATAAACCTTGGAGCTAACTTCCCCTTGTTTCCAAATCTCAAGATACCTTTCCAAGGTGAGACCTTGAGGTATACCATGTCTCCAACTTGGAATTCTAAGGGTCTATGACGCTTATCAGCATAAGATTTTTGTCGATCTTGGCCAGCTATCAACTGTTGTTGTATTACTTTAATCTTCTCAGTTGTTTGTTGTACTAGCTGAAGACCCAAAAGTTGATATTCTCCTATTTCATACCTACATAAAGGAGATCTACAACGTCTACCATATAAAGCTTCATATGGTGCCATATCAATACTGTGTTGATAGCTATTATTATAAGCAAATTCTATCAAGCTCGGGTGTAGATCCCAACTTCCTACAAACTGAAGGACACATGCTCTAAGCAAGTCCTCCAAGGTTTGTATGGTCCTTTCAGATTGTCCATCTGTCTGTGGGTGAAAGGCTATACTAAACCTTAATTGCATACCCAAAGATTTATAGATTCGCTCCCAAAAATGACTCGTAAACTGGGGACCTCTATCAGAAACAATAGTAGCTGGAACCCCGTGCAAACACACTATCTCATCTATGTATATTTGTACAAGCTTCTCAGTTGTGTAGGTTGTTTTGACAGGAAGGAAATGTGATAGCTTTGTCAACCTATCAACTATCACCCAAATGGAATCATGACTTTTGGCTGTTCTAGGCAAACCAACCACAAAGTCCATGGTTACATGATCCCATTTCCACTATGGTATAGGCAGATGTTGCATTGTTCCTGTGGGCTTCTGATGTTCAGATTTAACCTACTGACACACCGAACACCGCATAACAAACTCAACTACATCTTTCTTCAATCCAGGGCACCAATACATATCTTTTAAGTTATGATACATCTTGGTGCTCCCTGGATGCATCACATATATTGAAGAATGAGCTTCTTCCAGAACTAACTTTCTTCAGTTATCAGCATCAGGTACTACCATCCTACCATGGTAACAGACTACCTGATCATCGGAATCATGGAAGCCATCTCATTTCTCACTACCATACTCTGATCTAATCTGTTGAATCACAGTATCAGCTTGCTGTACTTCTTTAATCTGCTATCTCAGAGTAGGTTTCACCTACATCTCAGCTAACAACCCGGCTAACAATGACACTTTAAGTTGTACATTGCCTTAACGAGATAAACATATCTCTTTTAAATCACACTAAGGAGTTTAACTATGCTTTATCTAAAGCTGGTGTTGTTGATTTTCTACTTAGTGCATCAGCTACCACATTAGCCTTCCCAGGATGATAATCAGTTGTACAATCGTAGTCCTTGATTAATTCCATCCAGTGGTGTTGCCTCATGTTCAACTTATGCTGTGAGAAGATATAATTTAGGTTCTTATGGTCTGTGAAAATATGGAATGTATCTCCATAAAGATAATGTCTCCAGATCTTCAAACCATGGACCATATCAGCTAGCTCTAGATCATGTGTTGGATAATTCTCTTCGTGTTTCTTAAGTTGTCGAGAAGCAAAAGAAATTACATGTTTATCCTGCATCAACACACATCCTAGACCGTTCTTAGATGCATCACAAAAAACTATGTACCCCTTCCCCTACTGAGGTAACACCAACACAAGTGCACTTGTTAACCTTTCCTTCAGCAACTGGAAAGAGTGTTGACACTTGTCATTCTAGACAAAAGGAACCTCCTTCCTGGTCAACTTGGTTAGGGGTAAAGCTATAGAGATGAAGTTCTTGATGAACCTCCTGTAATAGCCTACCAAACCTAGGAAACTGTGTATCTCCGTCGGTGTCTTAGGCTATTCCCCATTGTAGGACATATTCTACCCTCTTAGGATCAACACGGATACTTGAGGCAGATATAATGTGTCCTAAAAAAGAAACTTATGGTAACCAGAACTCGCATTTGCTAAACTTAGCATACAACTTGTGCTCTGTTAGCAAAGTCAAAGCCTGACGGAGGTGTTGCTCATGCTGTTGAGCATCTCCACTATAGATCAAGATGTCATCTATGAAGACGACTATACACTGATCAAGAAAAGGTCGAAAGATCCTATTCATGAGTTCCATGAATGCAGCTGGTGCGTTAGTTAGTCCAAACGCCATAACTATGAACTCATAGTGAGCATACCTTGTCCTAAAGGCAGACTTAGGTATGTCACTCTCCCTAATACGTAACTGAAGGTATCCCGATCTTAGATCTATTTTAGAAAATATAGTTGCACCATGCAACTGATCAAACAAGTCATCAATCCTTGGCAGAGGATACTTGTTCTTTATAGTTACTTTGTTTAATTGTTTGTAGTCAATGCATAACCGCATCGACCCATCTTTCTTTTTAACAAAGAGGACCGGAGCACCCCATGGTGAAGTACTCGGTCGGATAAAACCTTTCTCAAGCAACTCTTGTTGTTGTTTCTTGAGTTTTGCCATCTCAGCAGGTGCCATCCTATACGGCATTTGTGCTATTGGTTGTGTACCCGAGATTAGATTAATCTCAAAATCAATCTCTCGGGACGGAGGAACACCTAGAAGTTCCTCAGGGAAAACATCTTCAAACTCCCTATCAACCGGAACTTCAGAAGGATGAGGGCTCTCCATTGTGGTATCTACCACATGAGCAAAGAATGCAAAGCATCCTTGTCTCATCAACTTCTCAGCTACCATAGCTGACACAAGACATGTTGGAAGAATCTTTATGTCTCCCTGAAAGATCCATGTGTCACCATTGTCTGTGAACACAACCTGGTTGGAACCACAATCCAAGACAACCTTATACTTCTCTAAGGTGTCCATTCCTAGGATTATATCAAAACCCTACATCTCAAGTGGTATAAGATCCACTTGAATGCGATGATCAGAAAAGGAAAGAGTGCAGGGAGAACACACCTCCCGCAACACTGCAAATCCCAGCAAAGGAGTTTCTAGCATCAAACTATCTGCTCTATGACTGACAGTCATGTTGCAGTCATGAATCACTTCTCGAGTGATAAAGGAATGTGTAGCACCCGGATCAATTAACACAGATACAAAGCAGGACAAAGACATATCAGAATAAAATAGTTCCATCTGACCTATCAGAACTCTGGGATTGACAAATGTTTCAGGCTGGTTCATTGCATAGAACCTCGTCATTTCCTGTTGTTGCCCCTGTGCTTGGTTGTTGGGTCCTAACGATCCATCTTGGGATGCTTGTCCACATCCTCTAGCTTTATTACTGAACGGTCGCCTCTGTGAGCTTTGCTGACTCTGGCTCAGGGGTTGAGTTATAGTTCTGACCTTCTTAGGACAGTCTCTCATCAAGTGTCCTGACCTCCCACACCGGTAGCAGTTGTAGCTTCCCAAGCTCTGCCTGGGTGGTCCAGTCACTGATGCTGATGTTGTACTGGCTCTCTACTTGGAGGAAAACTACGGCCCCTAACCCTACTTGACGTCCACTGTGTCGGGGGATTAAACCTTGGTGGTGGTGGTACAGAGAATCTCAGCTTCTTAAAACTCTCGGACCTTTGTCCTTGAAACTGAGGATACACTTTCTTATTACTGGTCTGTCGCTTCTCAATCACAAACCTCTCAATCCGCCTAATGGACTCCACAAAAGTGGCAAACCTTTCCCTATTCTCCAGAGCAGACACGGGAGTGATCAATTCAACGTTCAAACCCTTTTCAAAATGCTGAATCCTTTCTTCATCTGTAGCTGCCATGTGCGGACAGAACCACAAAAGTTCCATGAACCGAGCTTCATACTCGCTAATGTTCATCTGTCCTTGACTCAACCTCTCAAATTGAGAGATCTTATCATCTAGATACATCTTGGGAAAGTATCTAGCAACAGATTCATGTCGGAATTCATCCCATCCGATTTCAACACCTGGCCTTTTGCCTTCCTCGATGGTCCACCAATGACCAGCACTCCCCTTCAGAAGGTATACAACATGCCTTACCTTTTCTACTTCAGGGATGTTGAGGATTCTAAAAGCTTTTTCCAACTTCGTTAACCACAAATCTGCATCAACTGGGTCAGCTGTACCAGCATAGTCTGTGGCTCCCACCCAACGAAGCCATTCAAAGGTCTTGCCAGCTCCTTGTCCTTCATTGTGGGCTGGTGCCCTCAGTGCAGGTGGTGGAATCCTATCCACCATATGTGTCATAGTCGCCATAAACTGTTCAAACAAGGTATGGAAAGCTGGATTCTCTAATGCAGCTTGATCAAGTTGAGGAATCTCAGGTACGGGTTCCTCCCTAGCTTGATCCCTTGCACCTCCTCCTGGTGCAGCAATGCTGCTCTCAGCAGCATGTTCATCATGTGATCCAGACATCTTCAAGTTCTTCTTCTCCTATATGAGCAGAAGACACTATCAGATAAACTAAGACACTTAGAACAGACTCAACAACCTTAATCCTATGTCACTGTAGACTCAGCGAACCTAGAGCTCTGATACCACTAAACTTGTGACGTTTGTTGCCAAACATCGATTAAGATTAATGTGGAAGAGGTCGTTAGCAGCGGATTAACGAAAATCACTAAAAATTAAAACCATTTACCAAGAGATCCATTCTCAGGAAAACTCTTTAAATAAGAACCATAGTATTATATTTGCATACTGGTCCATATTGTACATTTCATGTACCATCTCTTCTCGAGGAATATATATACAACACTTGTCCTTGATAAAAGCAAAAGTAACAAAATTCTCGAGGCATTCTAATAAAAAATCTCAGATCGATCATAAAAACACTATCTACTGACTCCTTGGACCTGAGAGTACAAAGACGACACATAGGACTTCTATTTACATATGTACAAATCCTGACAGCCAGTATCCCCACCTGGGATATCACTATTGTCCCTATTGTTGCTTCTACTCTTCCCCTTCTATAGAGTTTCTGCCTCTTTGTCTGCGTCTACCTAAAAACGTTGGATCCCACGGGGGTGAGACAATTTGTAAATTGCCCCAGTGAGAGATATAACTCCCCGCCGAAAACATTATTATTGCAGTTTAATAGAAATAAACTGAACAGTGGAATCATATATTTCAATATA
The DNA here is from genome assembly GCA_963693085.1 of Alisma plantago-aquatica. Classification (NCBI taxonomy): domain Eukaryota; kingdom Viridiplantae; phylum Streptophyta; class Magnoliopsida; order Alismatales; family Alismataceae; genus Alisma; species Alisma plantago-aquatica. The sequence continues at coordinate 174,059,866 of OY856415.1, read as the reverse complement.
AGATGAATCAATATCTATGCAGGTTAGAGCAACATTCCTATTCAAGTATTTCAACTATATCTTGATAAGGCAACATGTCTCTTATTCAATATGGAATTTAAAGAACATAAGTAACTTTTATGTATCAAGGACATGCTAAGAAATATAACATCAACCAGTGGTTCTCGTATTTCAATCTTATGCAAATACGCTACACGACTGATTACATTTTACAATCATACTTAAGCTCTAAGGAGATGAGGTATACCGCTCATACTCCAACCGACCATTGTAAAGTCGAAATTAGTACCATATAAAGTCAATGGAAGAGCCAGCTTCCATGACTTCCCACGTCTCGATCAGTGCGAAATCACATGCAGGACATCTTGTGCCTCTGCTACATAGCTTGCCAGGGTATAGTGGCATCTTCACTATAGAGCTACAGCGGCGACTGCACTCTCTTCACAATCGAGAGATTTTGTGTTTACCTCCATCGATCCGGCATTAACAAAATTGGTAGATTTGTGATACATCCAGCCCAGAACATATAATGAAGGATTGAGAGGTTTAATGTTTACCTTCCATCAATTCCCTCATTAGGACGTACGGATATTTTTACCCATCAACCCCCACATATTAAAAAATATGCGAACTCTAGGAGATCCCATAGGAAAACCTATTTCACCATCACCAACTACTGACGATGATGGATCTATTGTCAGAGCACTACATGAATAGCTTTCATTTGATTAATTAGGTACATTATCATATTCTTTTAGCATCAGTCAGGTTTTCAAACATAACTTATTAGGACAAATGCTAAAAACAAACATGTACTATTTTCATCAGTTACTTCTCAGTCTTTAAAAGACATTGGGATCTCAGTCCCTCATTTCAAACTCAATGCCATAAACATATGGTTTTGGGTATTCAAACCCTTAGCTCACCATTGAGCATTGTAACCACTTTTTCAGGTAACCATCACCTTCAGGTCATCTGACCAAGGTACACATGACACTTGATACACAAGCATCTTATCTGACATTTGAGGCCCATTACCTCTCTTGTTACCTCTTTCTAAGAAACAAGGCATATTATGCCACAAAAAGCCCAATAAATAATTTCAATAAATAAAGCATCATAGCTCATACCTGGCTATGTTCATCATCTCTGAATACCTACATGGTTAGCACGCATGATAACAGATATATCAATCATATTTCAGTTCCATGCTATTCAAGGGTAACAATACTATTCCCGTACCAGTGTTAGGGTTTCCCATTTCATTTTAATCAGGGTTACTCATCCCCTTTGTTCAATTAGGACCAATGATTCATCATTTCATTGTCCAAGATTAGGGTTTCACACTATATAATATAATCCAAAATTAGGGTTTACTATTCACATCACATCACCCTAAATTAGGGTTTATAATCAATAACCCACAATTAGGGTTTACTATTCATCCCAATTAGGGTTATATATTAAAATACCCTGAATTAGGATTACTCATGTCATTACTCTGAATTCATATCACATTATCCTCCTAGATTAGGGTTTCACTTAGAATTGCCCTAAATTAGGGTTTGAGTTCATCAATCAACTCAATTAGGATTTCATGATCTCTTTATGAAGGATCATACCCTAATTATATATCACTCTTATTTTGAATGTGTCAAGCATGATTGCTATATGATTATCTTACATGTATGAATCTTTCTCTCTCATCCTATTCAGGATGTCCATTACTCAATTCTTGACTAGATTAAGCCTACTCTTCATTCAGATACATGCATTTAGGGTTAACATGATGTATTGAGTTATTGCATCCTTATGCATCAATGATTAATCCCACTAAGGGTATCAACCATCTATATACATTAGGTGTCTAAAAGATTTGATCAATTGAACCTTCAATTACATGAGGTATTCAATTGAATTGACCAATTTAATCTTCAAATACATTAGGTATCCAAATGGATTGACCATGTTGAACTTCAAAAAGTTTTGATTACTTAGACCCTAAACGGTCTTGGTCTCTTAGAATTCAAATGGTCTAAAACCGTTTGGGCAGATTGCCCTTGAAACCATTTAAGCAAGAAATGTGTTGAAACCGTATGAACTTGGGTCTCCAAATGGTTTGGGATCGTTTGGACCCAAACGGTCTTGAGACCATTTGGACTCAAACGGTATTAAGACCGTTTGGTCCAAACCCTCTCAAACCTGAATGGACCAAACAGGTCTTTCAACACTTAAACAATTCAAGGTTTCCATCCATGAACCACCTATCAATTGAATCCTTGGTTCATTCATCAATTGAAGTATTGAATCATCCTTCAATTGGACCATAAATTAGGGTTTTGAACCCAATTGAACTCGGATTTATAATCAAGAAACCATCAATTAGGGTTTTGATTTCGAGGAACCATCAATGTTTAACATTGTGGAACTAATCCAATTGAAATTAATGAATCATCATCAAGTTATGATATGACCTGACCTCAAATGGTCTTGAGGTCATTTGGATGACCTCCAAACGGTCTTGAGGTCGTTTGGATGACCTCCAAATGGTCTTGAGACCGTTTGCCTCATCATTCATTAAAATATGTGAAAATCCATTAGGGTTTGCACCATTGGATTGATCATCAAATTAGCTATTGATTGCATTTCAATTTGATATCTCTGGATCTTCAATTACTCAGCCATACTCAACCCTAGACCTCTAAATGGTCTTGAGACCGTTTGGGTGACCTCCAAACGGTCTTGAGACCGTTTGGTCAAATCAACCCAAAACATTAATTCAATTAATTGAAATTTCAACATCCAACATGTGCTAGGGTCCTGACCTCAAACCGTCAACTCATCCAAATGGTCAACCCTTCTAAACGGTTTGGGATCCAAACCTCCAAATGGTTTGCAAACCGTTTGGTCTCCAAACGGTTTGGTGAAACCGTTTGGACCAAGGTCTAAAAATGGTTTGCAATAGAAACTTGTTGGAATGTGTGCCTAAGATGATATTATCATCATCAAGCCTTATTCCATCGAAAAATACTGCCATTATCATGGTAGTTGCATCAACTAATCAAAGGAATTGCAAGAAGAGCAATTGAACATAATGAATTGAGGAATTGAATTCAGTACCAATGAATAAGGGTTCAAGTTATATAACCCACCTCTAATTAAGCTTCAAAGCTTGGAGATTCACTTCAACAATGGTAGAAGAATCTTTTTCACACCACAATGTTCGTTCCTCAAGGTTTTGAGTGAAAAGGAATGGTTAGAATTGAAGATGGGATTGAGATAAGAAGAAATCATGCATTGATTTGTGATTTCCACCATGAAATCAAGATGAACGAAGGTCAAGAAGCTTACCAACAGGTTGGGGGTTGTCCTCCTTCTGATCCTAGCTTCCTTGGTCATTTTTGCAAGCAAAGAGAAGAAGTGGATTTGAAAAAGCCTTTGGTTTGAGTGGTAAAAGGTGTTTTTATAAGAAAATCAATGAGAGAGAAAATGCCTCATACAAATCCTTTAATTCCGAAATTGAAGCCACCTCTTCCCCCTTGGTTCCTTGCATGCAAATATATATTCCTCACCACCGAACTCCCTTCCATTATCCCTGAATTAAGGGAAAAGAAATTAAGCACCTTAACCTTTATAATATCATTATCCATAAGTTACTAGATAATTCTTTTTAGTTTCTTAATGTGAGTGGGTTATCCACTCACATAGATCTTTCCTTTGCCTTTGCAAGGCACAAGGACGTCCATTTAAGTGTATTTCAACCAACACAATTTTGGTTGAAGAGCAATCCATTTAATATAATTATTTTTGCATTATTTCAATTATGCTTAAATCTTGATTATTTTAATATCAAGATTCTCTCTCCTTAAAAGTAGCTCAAATGAGATGCCCCTCTCATTTTCTTGCCACTAAAAGATTCCAAGAATATTAGGGACTATTTTGAAGTGGTAAATTGCATATTGAACCCTGGGTTTGGGGTAAATTGCACATTTCACCAAAACTAGGTTTTAAATGCATAAACATTGCTTTATCAGCTCTTTCTTAGTACTCAGGCTTTCACTAGACATACCTCTACATCATCTTCATTCCCATGATGCTTCAACACATGAGGAACATATTATCATGCACAATTTGCAATTTAACCCCTCAACTTGGGTAATTTGCACTTTAGTCCAAAGCAAGTAAAACATTATTTTCAACATAGTTCAAAATGGACTAAAATTGAAATATAAGTTCCTCTTGAGCCTTGATTACTTTTCAAAAGATAATATCAATCATATAATTATCTTTCTTAGACAAAACACCTAGGGTTAAAGTATAACCCAGGTCAGGGATGTTACACCTGGTTTAGGGTGCCTCGTTTTGTAATGTATAGTTTGTCCAAACTATACCATCTTTTAGTTTAATATATTTACCTTACTCCAAAAAAAAATTTATCCCTACGCAAAAAAATTATTTTAATTTATAATTGTGTAAATAGTTTTTATATAAAATTATAGGACCATGTGCTAATGCACACAACTTCTCATTTTTTTGTGCTTAAAATTGTTAATATTCTTAATTTCAAAAGTATCATATTGCAGTTAATAGTGACAATACAAATTTTTCCAAACATAACATGCAAAAGTCGAGTATGATAGAAATATGTTCACGCATTAGTTTAATGGAGAACACTTTTCTTAGAGATTTATATGTCTACAATAGATGGAATAAGATTTCAGTATTATTTCATGTCACCAGTGTAGATAGTGTGTGTGTGTCTATATATATATACATACATACATATATATACATATATATATATATATATATATATATATATAGAGAGAGAGAGAGAGAGAGTCAGGCTAGAATACACTCGAGTGTATCTGGAGCAGAATACACGCAAGTAGTTTTTCATGATGCAATATTTTTTTTGAAAATCTAATCTGTTGATCTTCTTAAACATCTCGTGAACAACTCATATGCAAAATTTGAGCACATTCGGATATGTATAGCTCATGTTATGAAGACCGCAAAAATTATGCATTTCAAATTAGTTTCACGCGTCGATTTTGTTTCCCTTGGACGAGTGACTTACACTCATCCAAATGAGCTCAGAATTTGTATGTAGCCTAGTTATAGTATAACGATGAAGATAAATGGTTTACATTTTGCAAAAAATAATCTTGATATACAAACACACTTGAGTGTATTCGTGTGATGTGTACACTCGAGTGTATTCTAGCCTGACTCTCTCTCTCTCTCTCTCTCTATATATATATATATATATATATATATATATATATATATATATATATATATATATATATGTTAGGAAGTGTGTACTGGCTGGTACATGTAATTTACGTCTACCAGCCATTAAAATGACATATGTGGAGCATGTTAATAAAATTCAACCATATGGATTGATTCAAAATTATATAGGTTATATGTGTTTAAAAAATCATACCAATATCTTTTATAGATCATGAGATATAATAATATATCATCCAACGGTTTCTGCAATTTCTGTAACTTACCATTGATTAGATAACACACAAATTATTTCACTGGATGATATATGAATATAATATGTTGGTGATTTTTTATACACATCTTATCTAAGTGGTATACACCACATCCATAAGGTTTGATAGTGCAATTTAATTTTACAATCATCATAAATGAAGGTAGGTACATGCAAGCTACATGTACTCCGGGACCCAATTCTTTTAGCCATATATATATGCATTATAAAAATATAAATTTATGTATCGATAACCATATGTGTATGAAATATTAAATTTTATGGATAAACGATATTACTTGAAAGGAATTGATAAACATTAATCTTATTTTTGGATGCAAACAAAAGTTAGATAGGAAAATAAACATACGATCCAATGCACACAACCCGGTTATTCACAGACCATGTTACTAATTTCCTCTAAATAAAAAATTGCCTCTATCAATTTTTATTTTACTAAAAATTTCTACATTATTTGGCGATGGAAATATCATCACTAAGTTCCCCGCAAGGCACATTAATTATGTACATGGATATAACATAGATAAACAATACATTATGGGGTCTCACATGAAGATGCAATGGTCTTAAGAGCTTCAAAGACCATTCTTTAGTTGATGATTGTATGAATTGCACTTATGATAGTTTGAATCATGCATTCTAATGATAGGTAAAAGTTGTATATCAGGAGCTTCATGGAAATTATTAGTAAGGTTTTATTCAATTAACAACAATTGCACATCATGCACATCACTATCATCGAGCCATTTAGCATTATTATTCTTTTTTATACGTAGGACACTTGAAGAAGGGGGCATGTATTCTTTGAGTTTAGTAGTAGTCAGTGTTGGTCCACTTCCACTATTAGGCTACAATTTTGTTAGGAACAACTTCACTCGTTCGTCAGGCGCACTTCAACATGCTCTTGTAGTTAATATATGCATTTTTATTTGATGAAAAAACTTGATAATGAGGGTGTAGTTTTGTGCATACAAATATATCTACTACAAGGCCAATTTCATGTGGGACGATGTGGAGATCCTTATTTGTTTTGTCCTTATAAATTGCCTCCTTTAGTCACTACTCATCGAGGTGCTCAACCAAGATTATTAGGATATAATGGACACTTTTCTAAATCTTGAAAGCTTCTTTTGTGGCATATACTAGGTATCATCTTGATCCTACAATATGATAACCATATCAATATAAGATCTATTGCTTCTAATCTACTTCACTATAAATAAAGGTGGAATGGTCTTTAATATTAAGATGCATATTAAAAAAATATTCCTTTGTAAAATAGATAAAGATATTTTGCTTTTTTCTTATAGTTCAATAACTTTAAATATAAATATAATGGAGTTTACAAAGTTTCACAATAGTGCAAGACTCTAGCCATTGAAAATTAACAAGCAGTGTTCATATTAGGCATAATGCATCATATACATCATAACAAAAAAAATATCATTAAGATTTATATAAAATAAGTTATAGGTAACTAAAACTACAACAAAATAACCAATTTACACATTTGAAAAAAATATATTATTTTGGTTCCTTTAGAGATATTTTAATTTATTCCCAGTTTCTAGATATATTGAGGGTTGCCTTGTAGTCATTTTTGTCGATCCCTTTGAAAAGAATATCAATCAAACTTCATGTGGTATGGTACTCTTTGGTCATTGCAAACACTTTGGTTTTGAGTTGTCCAATTCTAGAAACTACAATTTCTTAAATGTATCTTCATGTGTTATGTTACGCAATGTTTACTAATTTAGATGCACAACGTCTATACAAACATGATCCCTTGTTTGGTGACAATACGGAGTGAGAAAGAGGAGCATATGAAGGAGGATACATACAAGTTTCGAGTAAGCCATGCTATCTATTAGGATAAAGGTTTTCATGAAGACACTAAATGTATGTGTTCCACCCGCATATGTCTAGTTCCATTGAGAAAATGTATACATCATGTGGTTGGAGTGTTGACAAATAAAAAAAGGTTAGATTATAATTCATATGTAACTCATGATGAGATATCATATCTTTCACTAGACATATTTAAGGTTCCATGTTCTGAAATAAGATGGTCGCTAAAGGGACTTCATTATTTTGAAGCTCTTGAGTATATTCCTAGAGAAGTTACTATTTAATGGCGGAGATGTTAAGCATTGACCTAAACTTCACAATTATAAGCAATTAATCAGGAATATATTGTTTGTACTATCTCAACTTTTTTGGAACCCTACCTATAGTCTCAGACATTGTATATTTCATTATTAATGTCAAAACATTTAACAATCATGGTGACTTAATGACTAATTTGATTGTGAACTCCTTCATAAGTTGATTCATTCAATCAAAATTATCACCTCACTATGTAGATTGTCACCAAAACCAAGTTATTCATTTTTACATAATGATACATATATGATGTTATTAAATGGTGTCCTCATGATTCTTCTTTGAAGTAAAAAAATATGATATTTCTTGATAAAATATAACATTTTGAAAAGTGTAACGTCCCCAGATTTCTGTCGTCTCAAGACTTAGAAGGCCTGAGAAGATGAATTCGAAAACGTTATGCAATTGTATCAGAGTGCGATGCGGAAGCGACATACACATACATGAACATTTGAATTTGATGCATACACCATAACATTCTCAACATTCAACATGTATATTAATTATAACATGAACTATTACAGATTACATTTACACTTTGAATAGAAAATTATACATAAGTCTATGAACATGTATGCTAATCAGGATCTACACAATAGGTAAACCTGTACAACTTGCTCGCTCACATCTTTTATCCCATGCTAGCTCTGAACCTAAAACATACATGAAACAATGAATCAACACAATGTGTTGTGTACATGGGTAGAAAGATACATATATTTATGGTTTTCATAATTTAAAAAGATTTGCAAAAGAAAGAAGGAAAATCATAGAAATCAATTCTTTAATAAGTGAAATACAAAAATTTTTGTTCATTTTTCTAGATGAGTTGCATTACTAAGGTGGACTAGTACCGAAAGATATATATTGGGCCCAATTCCTATGTACCAAGTACTCTAGGGAACTACCCATACACCTTGTGCTCTAGGGAGGTGTACTAGTCAACATTAACCCATTCCCTCGTAAGGGGGATAATGAACACCTTAAATAACTACAAAACATCTACTCATCATTTATGTTTTAAGGTGATAAAACATCGAGTACTATATAGTGTTAATACATCCAATATTTGCAAATAGAAGAGAGCATACATACATATCATGATTGCAATCAAGAAAACTATAGTCATATACTTAAATAAAAACCCACATACCTGAGTTCAGAGATTTCTTATACATCCGCGGTCATCTAGATAATCTGGTCAACACCTGATTTAAAGAAATTAATCATCATTAATACAAGGTTCACCATTATTAATGGTATTTAAGTTCTGTTTAGGATTTTGGTCAAACCTAGGTTCAAATGGACCTTAACTGGTTTCTAATATTTTTATAGTGATCTAAAAGTCATTATTAAGGTATGGTATGATTTTCATATTTTTTCTGATAGCTGGTCTATTTTCTAGAATTAATATGATGTTAAAACATGTAATTTAGGCATTAATGAGAAAATGCCTAACATACAACCATAAAAGAACATAAATGAGGATAAATGAAATGTAGTTACTAGTGGTGCTCATTAAACTCCCTATTAGAGAGGGAAAGCTTTAATGTTGACTAGCACCTTCCTAGAGTACATAGTATATGGGGAGATCCCTAGAGTACAAGGTACACGAGGAAGGCCCCACCATTTATGTGATTATATGCTAAGTCCACCATAGTAATGCATATTCATTCTAAATGTGGCTAATAACTTGGGATTACTTGATTTTTCACCTTTAAATAACATTTCCTTTCTCTTCCTTCAATTTTAAGTATTTTATATGCCAGCATAGTATAGCTTTTAATTCCACGTACCAACTTTTGTTGATGATATTGTTTCTCATATTTTCTAGGTCCAAATCTAGAATGGGATAAAAGAATAGGATGTGAGAAAGTTGTATAGGTTGTACCTATTGTCTAAGATCTTGCTAGCATACATTTTTAGACTTGTGTAAAAAATTCTCTTTCAATATACAATTGTAATTAATGTTGTAATAATGTACATGTTGAATGCTGAGATGTGTTATGGTGTATGTTATGTTGAAAGTTCATGTATTCACAAATTGCTTCCGCAATGCACTCAGATACAATTGCCTAACATTTTCGGATGTGAAATCCGAGGATGTTACAATTGGTATTAGAGCATGAACAATAGCTACACCTAACAATTGCTCCTCATGATACAAAAAAAAAATTCTCACCTTTCACTTTAAACCCTAGAAACTTAGTAAGTTGTTCTATAGGAATAAGGTTTGGCTTAGCCTATAGGTTAGAACCTAGATGTTGGAGATCTAGGTTTAGACAAGTGTGTGAAACCCTATCCATATAGAGCTCGTATGTATAAGGTTTCTACACTGGTATACACCTTGTTCTCACCATTTCACTAGGTTACATGACACTAGACTATCTACTATGTGTGGGATACTTGCTTCACTGATTTGGTTTTGTTTTTCCAATTGGCTCCATCCTCGACAGTTTTCTCCGACGTCTGCCTTCTCAAAAAAAACTATATAATATTTTATTATGTATATGTAAATATAAAAATGTGTCCCTCATACTGGAGAGTAGTAAGTGTGCATGCAACCTAAGTGAAAGGGGGTGACATCAGTCTAGAAGAGAGAGTATATGTAGAATAGATGTCTAGAGCCTTATAAGGATATGTGAGGAATATCTAAACTCAGGTACGTGGATATAATTATATGACTAAATTTGTTGGATGTTAAATATATGTACTTGCTTGCTTGTATTTGAAATACATTGTTGGATGTAGATGTATGTATATGTTGGTATGTATGGCCATAGAGCAAGTCATGTGATGATTGTAATGTGATACTTTGTAAATGATTTGAATAATAATAAAGGAAATTTCCGATCTATATGTTTTAACTGTTTCTAAGATGATAGTGTAACATGATAGATGTCTAAAGAATTGTTTTACTCAATGATGTATGCTTTTAGGTTAAGGACCTAAACGATGAGATCATGCGGATGTTAAGAGTATACATTCTTGTTTAGTCCCCAGTTGGTTGTTATTGTGGAAATAACCATAGACATCCATAACACTAAAGACTAGATTGTGTGTTGGTTGATGACAGAATCTCATTAGTCATGATATGGTGATATCAAACCAAACACATAGGTACTTGTTAGAGAACAAGTGTACCAGACAGACCCACTGTGAGAGTGACACATGGAACCATGATTTGGTAGTCACAATCAGCTCTCACACTGATGGTGGTGAGTGTGATTCTTCTACCTGAAATCACTACACTCTAACACATGTCATTGGGTACACTTTGACATCATCAAACGCAGTCCTGAAACATGGGTTGTTATAGAGGTGATGATTGGGTGACTTTGACACATGGGGCTTTTGAGGGGTGAGTGATAGATATGGGATTTGTCACTCCTAAGGGAGTTTGATGTCCATGGCCACTTGATGAGTAGGATTGAGAAAGGCATGCACATGCATGTGTGAATTAATATGTGATATTGATGTCACACACATCTCACCCAGTCTGCTTTGAGATCTAGGAAATGAATGAACGTTGAAAGGATGACTGTACCATGCCTTGAGTTCATTCAGGACATTAGTGACAAAGGAATTATACATTCACTGTAACACCATTCATAGATTTTAGGATTGAAAGTTGTTCTCCAAATTTCTATTTCACTTGGGTAGCACTAATGTGCGACTAGGCACCGCTCTTTTCTTGTGAAGTCATAAGTGTTATTGACTTTTACTGCCAATGTGAAATGGACCTATAGGGTCACACACAAAGGATTTAACCTGGAAGAGGAGTTTATCCACAAACGATGTTTTGATTGATTACTAAAGGATTTTAGTAGTTCAATTAAACACTCAATCAATTGATAGCTCAAAATCATAGTGTTCAAGGTGTTGGACCGATTGATTAGAGTATCAGATTGATTGAAACTGCAATTGACTAAATTTTGCACAGTCTGCACTCCCAACCGATTGGCCCATGTGATGAACCAATTAGCTCAGGATAGACTGAACCGACTGGTTCAAGGGTTGAACCGATCAGCTGAACTGGTCCAAATGAGAAAGTTGGGAAATTCAGGTTGGCAAGAAATTTCTCGTCGTTTCACTTGTTCAATTTAATTGGAACAAGGATTGGTATTTGGATCAATTCAAACCAAAATAGGAAAAGTCAATTGGGAACTAATCAGGGTAGTGAACCGATCGTTTCAGAAGTGAACCGATCGACTAAGGTGCCCCAACCGATCAGTTCAGGTGTGAATCGATCGGCTTAGGTCCCCAACCGACCATTTCATGCTTGAAACGATCGGTTCATCTGGCGCAGATTGGTTTTTTTGTGGAAAATCTTGAATCCTTCTACTCCTGCTTTAATCCTGCATTCCCCGGGGTAGAGAACCCTATCCCATGACCCTCCTATATATAGGGGTATTGTGGGCTTCTCAAAGCACAACTCAGAACACTAGTTGCTCTGTAAAGTTGTCGTTCTCTCTAGTTGTGGTAACCGAGAGAGCCCGAGCAAGTGCTACCCGATAAGGAAGGCACAACAAGGGAAAGACAACTACAGAAAAGTGACTGGTGGTAGGAGAGTGTGTCAGTGACTAGTACGCCGATAGGAGGGTATGACTCCTTCTGATTCCTTGTGGGAAAAGGAGATCGAAGTTCTAGGTGGTCTGTGTGGACTACTACAGAGACGGGAGACTTCTGCCGCTCAGAGGACAACTGTCAATCCTGATAGTCCCAATGAGACCAAGAGATGCACAAACACCGTCCAAGAGCAGAGGTGAAGAGCGCGCAAGCCGTTAGGTAACGTCACCGAGCAAGCCTCGGGACAAGGTACGCCTCTACAAACCATCCTTCCTATTGTATAGACGTTGATGTGATTCCTTTATTCTAGGTTTGGGAGAAGAAAATTTTGTTTCCGCTACCTTCTTTGTCTCCCCTAAAACCCAAGAGTATATTGACAATTTTCCTCCATGAACATAAAAGAACATAAATGAGGATAAATGAAATGTAGTTACTAGTGGTGCTCATTAAACTCCCTATTAGAGGGGGAAAGATTTAATGTTGACTAGCACCTCCCTAGAGTACACGATATACGGGGAGATCCCTAGAGTACAAGGTAAACGGGGAAGGGCCCACCATTTATGTGGTTATGTGCTAAGTCCACCATAGTAATGCATATTCATTCTAAATGTGGATAATAACTTGGGATTACCTGATTTTCTGCCTTTAAATAACGTTTCCTTTCTCTTCCTTCAATTTTGAGTATTTTATATGCCAACATAGTATAGCTTTTAATTTTACGTACCAACTTTTGTTGATGATTTTGTTTCTCATATTTTCTAGGTCCAGAGCTAGAATGGGATAAAAGAATAGGCTGTGAGCAAGTTGTATAGGTTGTACCTATTGTCTAAGATCCATCTAGCATACATGTTTAGACTTGTGTAAAAAATTCTCTTTCAATATACAATTGTAATTCATGTTGTAATAATGTACATGTTGAATGCTGAGATGTGTTATGGTGTATGTTATGTTGAAAGTTCATGTATGCACAAATTTCTTCCGCAACGCACTGTGATACACTTTCCTAACATTTTAGGATGTGAAAGAGTACATGGTACACGGGGATGGGCCCAATATTTATGTTTTGGTACTAGTCCACCTTAATAATGCAATTCATCTAGGAAAATGACTTAAATTGGCGTATTTCTCTTAATAAAGAAATATTTTGTATGATTTTCTTTCCTTCTGCAAATCTTTTTCAAAATTATGAAAGCCATAAATATATGTATCTTTCTTCCCATGTACTCAACACCGCATGTGTTGACTCGATGTTTCACATATGTTTTAGGTTCAGAGCTAGCATGGAAGAAAAGATAGGAAGTGAGTAGTTGTACAGGTTGTACCTATTGTCTAAGATCGTAGATAGCATACATGTTCATAGATTGTAGAATTTTCATTCAATATGTAAATGTAAATCTTTTTGTAAGAATTCATATTGTATAAATATACATGTTGAATGTTGAGTATGTTATGGTTGCATGTTCATGTATATTCATATTGCTTCCGCAATGTACTTTGATACAATTGCTTAACATTTTTGGATTTTGTCTTCTCATCTCCATGGGGTTTTGAGAAGGTGAAAATCTGGGGACGTTACAAAAGGAGTCCTAAATATCCCTAGAACCTTGACTATGGATAAGGAAAGAATGATGCATAAAAGCCAATGAATAGTTCAATGACATGCACTACAACTATCTCGACCAAAGAACAATGAAAAATAGTTTTTCTAACCTTTTACCTATTCATAATACAAGAATTGTGAATTTCCTTTGTAGCATTTTTAACCCAAAATTTTCAATTGAGAATGTGGTCATATTGTCCATACATAGCTGTAACATCAAACTTCTAGGCATTATGCCCGGATCTTAATACTTAGCTTATAGATCTCTTGTGATCCTATAGCACCAAGTCAAGTAATTTAATGCAAAATCTCATCTTAGTGATTTCCATTATACCATGAAACCATAGGATTTAGTACATTTGTCCCAAATTCTCACTTGAAAAATAAAGTAAATCAAAAGAGTGGATTCATACAACCATAGTAGATATCCGAAGTAAGAAATATGTATTTTTTCATGTTTATAGTAAAATAGGTATCTATTTTCTTATTGTCTTCCTATAGACCTTCAAATAAATAGATGAAGCATAGATAAAAACTCACAAGGTTTTCTCTATTTAACCCACAAATATAATTTTCATATGATGTTATTTGTCTTGTAGGACATATACTAACTCTTTCATCTCCTTCTCTTTTTTAAAAGTTTGAGACAAAAATCTATAATATTAATCAGTCACATCATTATATATGCATGCAATATTTTCTAATATAAATAAACCCTTGAATGTGTGAATGTGAAACTAGTGGTCTACATACAAGATTGTGGCCTTGTAGTGGTTTTATTTAGTGGAATTTTTCCTCTTCACCATATCATTTGCGTAGTATCAAAATATATTTAATTGATGAAATAACTATAAGTAAATATAATAAATTGATATTTGATGTTTAAAAAACTTTCTCTCATAATAAATTAAAGTAGAAAAAATAAATGAGCGGACGGCGATTTCCGCTCTGGTGATAGAGCAGGCGACCTAGGGCTCGTAGAGGGAGGCTTCAGGCTCGGGGGAGGGGGCTTCGGTGGCTGGCAGACACCACCCTACTCCCCCCGGGCCTTGACTCGGCTCGATCTCCGTCGTGTCTATCTCAGGCGGGCGACCATCTTCTCTCCTCCACCCTCTCCTCTTCTGCTGCGGCGGGGTTGGGCCCCTGGTTGTGATCTCGGCCCGTGCTGCGTCGGGCGGCGGTTTGGGAGGGGCGGCTTCAGCTCCGTTTCCCCCACCGGGCCTCTGGCCGGATTGAAGGTGGGGTGGCGTTGGTGGTTCCGTCTTCCTCACAGATCCAATGGTATCGAGCTTCCCCACCCCCTTTCAGTAGTTTGTGTTTTCTGAATAAGGTTTCTAGCCCTTCCGTCGTGAAGGCTTCCGAGCTCTGGGTTTCCCCAGTGTTTCGGCCTCGGTTTTTTCTGTCTTTGTTGGGTTGTTTAGCCAGTGATTCTGGTAGTTTATCTGCCTTTTGCCGCCACTAGTCGGCATTTATCTGTCACGCTTTGCTGCGGCCTCCCTTTCGGGAGAGCGATGAGATCTCTAGCCACTGACTAGATCTGATCTTTGCTTTAGATTGATCTTATTACTCAGTTATATGGCTTCGTTTGAGTTGATATACGAGCAGAACACCATCTTGTTCCAGCCCCTCTACCACTACTCAATTCTTAGGTTGAAGGAATTCTTTAGGAAAAGCTGCTTAAGACAGCCTCAAGGAAGAAGAATCAATGCGGAAATGTCTCTCTCTCATTCCAATATGAGTTGTAGTGCCTTTGGGTTACTGAACGTGATATTTGTATGTTTTTTTTGTATCTTTCTTTCCAATTGTAGATGTCGTATGGCTAACAAGTTATGAATCGATCCTTTTGCTCTAAAAAAAAGTAGAAAAAATAAATTGATATGAAAACTATCTTGAATTAAATTCATAACAAATATAAGTAAAAGTTATTTGAGTTCAAATACGACCTTTATTATATATGTGGAGCCAACATGGCTTCTAAAAAACACATATTTGAATCTGCACTTTTCCTAATTTGATCAAGACAATTTAATAAACTAGATAATGTCATATAACTCTATATACAATGAAGGGAAATTGATGGTAGTACCCGAGAATAACAAAGTACATTAATATAAGGGTTCCAATAAGGGTAAATATCTCTTACATTAAGTATGGTGTTGTACCTATACTCATAGATGATAACTACTTTGCTTCTAAAAATATTTTAAAAAGGTGTGCATACACATTAAAAGTCAATATTGTTCCAAAGATAGAAAAAAGAAAATACAGCCATCATCAAAGACATCACCAAGAAGAAGTTCATGATTAAACATATATAAAAGAGTTTCAAAGGAATAATCAAAACCAAATTTTCTTAGAAGAGAATTAAGACCAACATAAACCACATGATCTTAATAAAAAAATTGACAAAGAGGAGAAGATAAGTATCAAGTTATAATTAAGAAAATAATGATGATGTAGACATAATAGAAGACACCAAAAAGATAAGCACGTGAACAAAATCTACATAAATAATTCTAATTGACTATGATTGTAATATTTGGATTGCCAAGTATGTAGTATGAACTATTATCTTCACTTTATTAGGTTGAATGGTTATAACGACTTTCTTAACATTTACTTTAACTTAAAAGAAGATTTTTTTTCATAGAAGTCACGTGCATTGCACGTTCTCTTACTAGTTATTATATAAAAACAAATAAAATCAAGATGATTTCCGAAAATATTAAGAGATACCATTAGTCTAGTTTGATGGTTCCGTTAATAATAGGGTGAGTGGTGGGCGGTCTTTAAAATTTGTGGAGCTTTAGGGGGTTTAATGGATTTTCAGAAGAAGCGAGGATTCTCTAGAAAAGTGATCCAGTCTTCATAAAATCCAGCAATCATTCTTGGTAATCCGGCTAGACAGACCCAAATCCGTGGCTGTTCCTCGAAGACGAGTCACACAGAGGACTAATGCAAAGGTAGATTATTATTCTGATTTTGGTCAGCAGCCCATTAGGCAAGTATTTAACGATATTTTCATCTAATCCGATTTGCCTCAATCAAGTTTTAGATAACTAACGAGGACATCGCTCTCTTCAGACATCCTTTCTGCCTTTGGCCACCACTTGCCTCTAGATGAACCTTCCTCCCCGGCATCACCAACCACATCTTCCTATGTTGCTTCAAATGTTGCCACGATGGACCCACTGGACAGGAATGGCTCCCTAACGGCGCAGTAGTTGTCTCCTTCCCGACCCGCCAATCACTATTTATTGGATGCTCTGCGCCTTGTTTGATAGATAACTGGCTCTCCACCAAATCCCTCGTCGCCAACAATCCCAATTCATTCACGACGTAATGGGTCACCTGTGTTTCACCAGGGCCGGTCGCAGATGGCGGTGGACGTCAAGGGGACTCCGGCTTGGGCCGGCGAGGTGCTCCATCTTCCGGTTGCGAGCAGGATTTCTGCGGTTCATCGGCGCAATTAACAGGAGGTTCCTGCCAACTGTGAAGATTGACCTTGGTGAGAATAGCGGTAGTAGGGGGAAGTGTGGAAAGATAGACAATAAGAGGAATCGGCTGTGGCCGCAGCAGCATGTTGTCCAGCAATACAGGTGTTGCCCCCACTCCAACTCTTTCTATGAGGACGCCATCGCCGATTGCCTGGAGTTCATCAAAAGATCGTCCGAGACCCTTGGAAACAGTAGAGAGATGGTTGTGAGTAGTTCAGAGATTTTGAGATGCCTATAGACATGCATGCGCTTACTACAGCAAGCACATACCTAATTGCAGCTGTAGTCTTTTTCTAGGCCTGTTGCCTAGTTTAGATCCCTGCAATCGACGCCCTCGTTTTGTGCTGGTATGGAGGCCACCTTTGGCGTCGTTGACAATCCCTACAGCAGGTCCTGATCAAGAGGTTGAGTAATAATAGTCCATGGAGAGGTGCTAGTCATCCTCCAGGTAAGGCATTGATTGTATGGTTATATGAAGGTACGGAGTTAAATAAAATGAGTAATCGGACAGGCATTGAAGGTGTTAGGTCCACCTCGCTTTTGTTAGTTTCAGTGGTGGTTAGTAGGGATGAGCATCGGGCCGGGTTATACCGGTTTTTCATGTCCCAAACTCAAACCCACATTTTAAAGCGGGCTACGGGCCGGGTTTGGGACCGGATAAAATTGAAAAATGTCAGCCCATACCCGGCCCATATAAGAATGCTGGGTTTCGGGCCGGATTCGGATTTGCCCATATAATATCGAATGAGCATACTAAATTTTGTTAGATCTAACTTGCTAACATGAAAACTGAATTACTGAGATATGTATTTTGTGATAAACCTTCAAAAGAATGTATATACACTATATTGAAAGAGTAACAAATCATTTTCTCGTACATGTCAATTTATGAGAAGTAAAAAATCAATGGAGTCCACAATGTTGTTCCTTTTTGCCTCCTCATCCTATATGTATATACAATGAAATGGGTTTTGGAAGGGCAAAAGATCATTTGTCTCCTACATGTGGGCATATGAGTAAAAAGATGAGCATAATCTACTATGCACTGAGCAAAAGATCATTCGTCTCCTATATGTAGACACAATGAGATCAAAATAAAGAAATCCAGTATGTCTATTCATGTCAACGATGGTTATCTTACTAGTATGAATTCATTAATCATGTTGATTGATTACACAGTATCCATGTTGCCATTGGTAAGGTACATACTACATATTGCATCAATAAATTTGTATGTTTTTCTTTCAGGACAAAGATAGATGTATAGGTATATAATGTACATAAAATATAATCTGGGCATTCAGGTTTTTGGGCCTGGGTTTACCTCCGCCCGTACCCGGCCCAAATAAAATATGGGTTTAAATTTTAGGCCCGGCCCACCCATATTGTAAATCGGGTTCGGGTTTGGATCGGGTAATGCGGGCTGGGTCGCGGGTCGGATTGGGCCGGCCCAACCCGATGCTCATCCCTAGTGGTTAGGGTCTTTTACCATGACTCCGCTCATGTGTTTTTGAGAGTTTCTCCTCTTCATGGGTTCTCTTTTGTCAAACTATATTATATTGATTCACAAGATATTGCACCTGCATGTCCAAGTGCAAATCTTGCAATAGCTAACACTTCTTTCATAGTTTCTGAAATCTAGGCTGATAATCAATTTTCCGCCCACCCTACTTCGTATTCATTATCTAGTCAATAGTCCCTTAACGCGTTTACTAACTAAGACACTAGTTTCCCACCTCCTAATATAACCCCTAAAAGTGACATTCGGTTTTAAGATGTACACCTTCCTCAAGGCAAACTACTGATAGAGAAGAGGGAAAGAGCGTTCCATCAATCTTAAGCAGATGATAATGCAATGAAATTTGAACACACGCTTGTTAGAAAAAAATTGATATCGTTCCGCATTATCTCAGCCTAAACAATGTTGGGAAAAGAGAATGATCCGACCAATGTATCAATTGGATGTAGATTTGAGTAGGAGTCGACTTGTGCTACCGATCCTAATATGAGTCAATCTAAAAGGAAAAGAAGATGGCTCTCTATGTGCAACATATAGTTGGATTTGGTGTTGGACATGTAATTGCAATCACATGCCTTGGAGGGCTATAAAGAGAGGTCATGGGGGAATCCATTGAGATCATAACTCTGGTTGAGGTGTGATCCATCTAGTTTCTTATTGGTGCCTTTTGTTGTAGAAGAGCCGAAAAATAAGAAGGATCAGAGGAGCTCACTTGTTTAATAAGAGAAGGTCTGCAACTTTGTTTTGAAGTAAAGTAGCGACTGACAGTCGGTGACACATTGCACACACTGACCGCGAGGCTCTCTTAATTGATAACAGAAGGCCAATGACTTTACCTTGAAGCAACGTAGCGATTGGCAGTTACAGACATGGTGTTGTATAGAGACAGTGCGATCCAGTCAGCGGTCAAAGCAACATCAAGCAGTCCCTAAGAACGACACCGACGTCGTGAGGAGATCAAGTTAAGAGGGGTTTTTTGTACACATTGAGTGTGATTCTCTTCTTCCTCATTTTGTTCTCGTGTGGGGATGGCTACTCGGATTTAGGATAATTAAATCTGGACAGTGTGAGTTGTATTCTTAATTACGTAGTGCTTGTTGGCCGGTATTGTCACATGATTTTTCTCTTCTCGTCTAGAAGAGAGTTTTCTAGATAAAATCTAGTTTTTCTTTTTTGCGATTAGACACTAGTCAGTAACGCTTTCTCAACAAGTTTTCATCACATCTATGATCATATCGGTACAAAATCCCCAACAAGTGGTTATTAGAGCGCATGCTCCAAATACTGGTCTAGACATGGAAGGATAAAGATACAACGATGATAAAGTTGACAAGACAAATTAGCAGATTTAAAAACCCAAAATGGAGATCAATAGTTTGGCTACATGTTATGGGATTCTTTGAAAAAGACCATGAGCAGACACAAAAATGTGACATTTTTTGAGAGTCACACAATTAAATAGCCTGAGAGTGATGATGCAGAGGTTGGAGGATCAAGTGATAGACATTTCTTCTTATTGGTAAGGTATGCCAGTAGAGCCAATCATATGATGATTGACATGGCATAATTACCCAAAAGGATTTGATTAATAATAACATAAATAAAGCAAGCTTTCAATTCATCAGTTTCACTTAGTTATTAGATAATGAGAAGATAGAACAAATGTCTATAGAATGACAATACCCAATGATGTATGCCTTCAAGTATGCAACTTAGAAGAAACGAGATCATATGAATGCGAAGAGTATGTACATTCTTATTATGTCCCTAGTCAGTTGTTACTATGGAATGTATATAGACACCAGTAAGACTAAAGCCTAGACTTTGGATTGGTTAATGAAAAAATCTCATTAGTCATGATATGACGATATCAAACCAAGCACATAGATACATGTTAGGGAACAGTGTATTGGACATACCCACTGTGACAGTGACACATGGAAACCATATTTGGTGGTCATAGTCATCTCTCATATTGAAGGTGGCGATTGTGATTCTTAGACCTTAAATCACTACACTCCTCAGATGTCATTGGGTACACTTTGATATCATCAAATATAGTCCTAGAATATGGGTTGTTATAACAGTGATGATTGGGTGACTTTGACACGTAGGGATAGATCATGAATGATATATATGAGATTTGTCCTTCCTACTGGAGTATGATATCCTAGCCACTTGATAAGAAAGACTAAGAAACGCATGCGCATGCACATGTGAATCAATGATATTGATATCACATTATCTTAGATAGTCTGCTCTTGGTTCAAGGAACATAGATTAAATGTTGACAGGATGACCATCCATACCTCGAGTTCATCCTAGATATCAGAGACAAAGGAATTATACAATCTCTACAACACCTTACACAGATGTAGGTTGAAGTTGTTTTTCAACTTTCCATTCATTTGGAAAGCATTGATGTATGACTAGGCACCACTCTCTGATTGTGATTGCATAAGACAATAATGGACACTAATTGCCAACATGATATGGGACCTATAAAGTCACAAACATAGGAACTCATCTAGAAGAGAAGTTTGAATGACAATTGGATTAATTACTAAAGTGTTTAAGTTTTCAATTCAGACAATAGATCAATAGTTTGGCTGTCAACACTGCCAGAAAACAATCTCACTGAGTGAGACATCCGTTTGGACATCCATACGTGTGTCTCAAGAGTTGAGACGGTCATTTGGGTTCTCATGTTGATCATGGATCTAGTCGGCTTAATTCTGCCCAAATCGAGGAGTCAACTGACTGGTTCAAGTTGTTGAATCGATCGACTCAACTCAGGTTCACCAGACAACCATTTGGGTAAATGAGATAGGTGTCTCGCATATGTGAGATGGCTTAGTTGGGCCGAATGTATATTCTAGAAGTTTCTCGAATAGTTTTGATTGCACATTACTTGGCATGCAACCAATTAATATTTGGTTTTAGTTGGAATCAAAATTGCCAAATTCATATCCAATTGGAAAGCTGCTAAACGACCGACTGGAAGTGCGAGATGACTGTCTCACACACCAGAAAACTATTTGGGTGTGCCAGAGGACCATTTGGCGTCTCGTAGGTTGTGAAAGTTCAAGTTCTTCTGTTTCCTACCACTCCCACACAATCCCGTAAAGATTGGAAATTCTAGCCCAAACCCCACCTAAAAAAGGAGGGATATTGGGGGCTTCTCAAAACACAACACTCCCAACTGAGAATTTGTTCCTCTTAAAAATGTTGTCCTCTCTAGTTGTGGTAACTAAGAGAGCCCAAGCAAGTCCTACCTGATAGGAGGGGATATCTACGGAGAGAAATAATTGGTGATCACTATTGGTGGGAGAGAAGGTTGGTGACTAGTACACCAACCTGTAGGATAACTCCTTCCTGTTCATTCTTGGTGAATGAAAATAGTTCTAGTTGGTCCATGTGGACTACCCTAGAGGTAGGAGTCCTTTGGTTTCTTCTTAGAAAGCAAAGTCAACCTGCTATCTGTGGAGAGACCACCTGTTGTCACTGTAGAGGTTGCGCCGAAAACTTCATGGTATAGAGCGGGAGTTGCACAACCACTGTCCAAGAGCAACTAGTCAGAAGTTGCAAAGAAGAGAGTTTTGTCATTGGACTTGCTCCAAAATCATATATATCTTGCTAAAACTATCCTTCCTATTTCATAGTAGTTGACATGAACTTATTTTTATGATAATACATATATATATAAATTTATTTATTCTTCTATACTCTGTGCCCATATTTCCCAACAGTGGTATCAGAGTCACGTCAATTTATTATATTTTAGGACAATCATTATTATCATATTTTTGGTTTTATCATTTATTTATTGCATACAATGTGATTATTTAAACTGGTCTCATATGTGTATCTGATCAAAGACCACATAATCCCAAACTTATATATATATATATATATATATATATATATATATATATATATATATATATATAGATATATACACGCATCACCCTAAATGTGATTTTGATGGAGGATGTGTAGTGTAGTTATGGCCAAAACCCCATATCTTTATGTGGTTGGATGGTTTGGTTGTTCTTATTTATCTCAGTCTCTATACTAATTCTCTACCTCGATCTTCCCAATTTAAAATAATTTTTTCCTACCTTTGCTCCCCTTGAATGTAACTTGAGGTTTTCCTTTACAATGTAATAAAGTAGCAACAAGATAGTTTTTTTATGCAACGACAAAGATAACGAGCATCACCGGATATGACGATGAGTTCGTAAGACAAGATGACCATTTGGAGAATCATGGAGGACAAAATGACAGAGCCATATGACCATCTGGAGGGTCCATCTGACCGTTTGGAAGGAGTCCAAACAATAGTTGGACATGACTTTTGGTATATATATGCCCATAGAGCCATCTAGAGCTATTACATGCAGTCAGATATTAATAAATCAATTAATGTGATTATTTGGTCAATTAATTAATTCCAGAATATTCTAATTAATCCATGAGATTTTAATTAATGCATTGTTTCTATTTACCGATGGATTTAAGAAACCCTACTTCCTTTTGTCTCCTATTTAAAGGGGCTTGATGACCGATATCTATATAAGATATTAAGAGAGACTTTTTAGTTTATGCTCACGTACATAAACCCTAGCCATCACTATCCTAAGGAGAGAAAGGAGAGCAACGCGACGCTAGCACGCCACCACACAGAGACGACACCTTTCGGCCAGCTTAGAAAGCACGACGTGGAGTTCCAGTCCATCCGCGTGGACGAAGTAGAGATGCAGACGCTGAGACGCCTGCGTTCAGAGGACATCCACGACCATCCGTACGTGCTACGAGTGGCGTACATCACCACACGAAAGGAGCGCCACTGGATCTTCCTACGATACACTCAGTGAACAGGAGAGAAGTTCCATCCATGTAGGCTAACAACGTTGCACACCATCGTGCATCAGGACATCGCCGGACTTGCTCTGCGATAAAGTATATCCCACAAACACTCTTATTAAATATAATGTTGTCAACGAGATCCTGCTTCGAGTTTCGTGGCATTTTTTTTGTTGCTTATTCCATGCATGTTTTCTCCACAAAACCCAACAATAGTATCAGAGAAGTGTCAATCTACGACGTATTTAGATTCATTTCGATATGATTGAATCGTTGTATACTATTTTCTATGTTGCATAGAGTGTGAATTAAAACTGCTAATGTGCAACTCTAAACCTAATTCCACATACGCCACAGGCTTCTATTTTTGACATTTTGGATGAGGTCAACCATGAAAAATATTGATCCCCACACAGGGGCGCTGCCCCTGTGTACCTCACACAGTCTGCGTGGAAGTCAAAAATTTATTTAATGGGGAATGTCCCACATTAAATGTACTGCAATTTTAATATGTATATACATATTTGTAGATATACCTTTGATATCTTACAAGTCGCCTTTGAAATCTGTTTTATGTGGTGAATGCATGCACGGTTATGGCCTAGTATCCCCTTTTGTGAATGAATGTGGATGTCAATCTTGTGAATATGTTTGTTTGAGAATTCTATGGATGTATAATGGTTGTATGTGGATCCTTTGTATAAAGTATTTATCTTGCATGCCTAGCCACAACTATTATTTCAAAGTGTAATTAATTCTTTCCCGTTATATTTGTACTCATATGGTGTAATAGAGATAGGACTAGTTTTAGTCTTTGTAAACTTTATGTAAGGATGCCACTTGAAGATCCAATTCCAAGGAGTGTCCATGGAGAAGCCCCATGAAGATCTAATTCCAAGAAGCAACCTGAAGATCCAACTCCAAGGAGCGTCATTAGAGAAGCAACAGGAAGATCCACTTTCAAGAAGCAACTTGAAGTTCCAACCTCACGGAGCATCAATGAAGTTGTTCGTTGTAATGTTGATCCTTACAGGTTGATTCACAGGTGTTGCATAAGATGCATAAGACCATAGGTGGACCGTAATCATTTGTTGCTCCAAATGATTACAATAGTATGGCCATAACCAATGTATTTGTGTTTGTGATTGCATGTCTATCGTTTGTGGTAGTGAATATAGTAGTATATGATACATACTATAAGTATGTGGTGTTTGGATATGTATATTTATTAATAAAACCCCTCAATTAATAATATTAAGTTTTAGTTGCCTTCCAGAAAGCAACAAACATGAAAAGCTCGATCGACTATGTGTGGGAACACCTCCACATGGTGCACTATCTATCTCGTGGAAGTGTGATGGTGGGTGTGTGGGTCTGCCTCCATAGGGTGCACACTCATCGTGTTGGCTTATGCATTGGACTTAGCTAGGGAACCTTGATAGGGTCAAGTACCTAGAGGCACACAGATGCATCTTGGCAAGGAGTTGTGCATGATCATCTATCTAAGAGTTGTATATGATTCAATTGGAAAAAGTTGCCTAACTTAGTATTTGGTCTTTGACGCCGACGTTGGCTGGGCATTGATCTAATTATTTTGGATCTTGGCTCACTAGAAGGTTGTACGCTGCAATCTTCTGAGTTGATTTTGAGGGCTATCAATTTGAATAAAATAGTGAGAGAATAATTAATTAAAGGCCTAATAATATCATTTATCAAATCTTTAAAAGTCAAAATGTTTTAGACTAAATGCAAACTTTTTCTTTTGTAGCAATCAAATGGAAAACAACACTCAAACTTTCTCATTGCGATCGGTCCTTGAGAAGGACAAACTTACCGGAACCAACTTTCAAAATTTGTTTAGGACGCTGAGAATTGTTTTCACACATGAGCGTAAGCTCTATGTCCTTGAAACACAAGAGCCTGCAGAACCAACCACAAATGTGCCCAAGGCTGAAAAGGATGCTTACAAGAAGCACCTTGATGATGTCGTAGATGTCAAGTGTCTGATGTTGTGCTCAATGAACTATGAGTTGCAAGAGCAGCATGAGAATATAAATGTCATGGAGATGGTAACACATCTCAAGAACTTGTATCAGCATCAAGCAAGACATGAGAGATATGATGACTCTAAGGCTTTGTTTAAGAGCAAGATGAAAGAGGGAGACTCAGTTGGAACCCATATAGTCACTTTGATTAGGTATGTGGAAAGCCTATCCAAGATGGGATTTCCCCTAGGTCAAGAGTTGGCCACTAATGTGATTCTACAATTGTTGCTTGAATCATATAGTCATTTTGTCATGAACTACAACATGAACAATCTTGACAAGCCGTTGTCAGAATTGTTGGGCATGTTGAGGAAAGTTGAAGCACAAATGAAGAAAGACAAGCCCAAGTCTGTGATGATGATCAGTAAGACAAAGGGAAAGTCAAAAGGAAAAAGCATGGCTAAGAAAGGTTCTAAATCCAGGTAGAATCCAAAGTGATCTGCACTCAAATATAAAGGTGGGATCTCCAAAGAAGGCAGTTGTCACCATTGTCACCAAGCTGGACATTGGAAAAGAAACTATCCTCTCTACCTGGAGGAACTGAGGAAGAAGAAGCAGGGGATAGAGATCTCCACTTTAGGTATATACGTTATTGAGATAAACTTAAATACTTCTTCATCATGAGTACTGGATATCAGATGTAGATCTCACATATGTTCAAATATGTAGGATCTGATAAGAAGTAAGCCTTTATGAAAGGGTCAAGTCGAGTTGCGGGTCGCTAATGGAGAAAGAGTTGTTGCCATCATAGTTGGAGTTATTAGTTTATCTTTGCCTACGGGCCTTGTAATAGAACTAGAGAATTTCTATTATGTACCTACCATTAATAGAAATAATATTTCTGTATCTTGTATGGATAAGAGTAAAGTTGAATTTCACATTAAGAATGGAATGATTTCTATTTCTAAAGATGAGATCTTTTATGGCAATGCCCCTATGGTATCTACTTGTTAGAACTTGAGACTATCATATACAACGTAAATACTAAAAGGCTAAAACTTGACAACTCAAACATATCATACTTATGGCATTGTCTTCTTGGGCACATAAATGAGAACCACATATCTAAACTCCATAAGGATGGTTATCTAGACTCTTTTGATTTTGAATCATTAGAGACATGTGAGGCATGTTTATTAGGGAAGATGACCAAGACTCCTTTCACTGGACACAGTGAGAGAGCCAGTGATCTACTATGGCTCATAAATACTGATGTGTGTGGAACTTTTAGATCAAATGCTAGAGAAGGCTGTCAATACTTCATTAACTTCACTGATGACCTCAATAGGTATGGCTATGTATATCTTATGAAACACAAGTCAGAAACTCTTGAAATGTTCAAGACTTTCATGAGTGATGTACAGAAGCAAATCGGTAAGATTATTAAAGCACTCTGTTTGATCAAGGTGGTGAATACTTACGCCAAGAGTTTGAGGACCTTTTGAGAGACTTTGGTATTGTATCACAATGGACTCCACCTGGTACATCACAACATAATGGTGTGTCAGAAAGAAGGAATCATACATTATTAGACATGGTATGATCAATGATGAGTTCATCCGAACTTCCAATATTATTCTGGGGATATGCTCTTGAAATTGCATCATTTACACTTAACTGTGTACCTTTCAAATCGGTTCAAAAGACACCATATGAGATATGGAATGAGAATCGTCCCAATTTGTCTATGTTAAAGATTTGGGTATGTGAAGCTTATGTTAAGAAACAATTTCCTGAAAAGCTTGAACCCAAATTTGAAAAATATTATTTTGTTGGATACCCCACGGGAACTCGAGGATACTACTTCTCACACCAACTGACAACAAAGTGTTTGTTTCTAGGACTACTGTATTTCTTGAAAAAGAATTTATTTCCATAGGAATCAGTGGGAGTAATGTAGAGCTCGAAGAAGTTTGATATCAACAAGAAAGCAGAGAACCTAAGGAGGTACATGAGGAACATGAAGACTCACAAACTGTTGTGGAATTTCAAGTTCCAAATGTAACACATGAACCTTGTAGGTCTAGTAGGACACGACTTGAGCCTGAGAGATTTGGATTTCTCGTGACTAAAGATAGTGATGAATTTGGCATAGCAGATGAGCCAACTTCCTATCTAGAAGCTACTAAGGGACCAAAATCTGAGAAATGGCTTGAAGCCATGAGATAAGAGATGAAATCCATGTACTCCAACATGGTATGGACCTTGGTGGATCCACCCGAAGGAGTAAAACCCATAGGGTGCAAGTGGGTCTTTAAGAAGAAGACCGACATGGATGGAAATGTTCAAACCTATAAAGGTAGATAGGTTGCGAAAGGATTCCGTCAAATTCAAGGTGTTGATTATGACGAGACCTTCTCACCAGTTGCCATGGTTAAATCCATCAGGATCATGCTTGCCATTGCAGCTTATCATGACTATGAGATTTAGCAGATGGATGTTAAAACAACATTCCTGAATGGGAATTTACTCGTGGATGAGTGCATGACACAACCTGAGGGTTTTATAGATCTGAAGGAAGCTAATAAAATTTGTAAGCTACAAAGATCAATATATGGATTGAAACAAGCATCTCAGAGATGGAATCTACAATTTAACGAAGTAGTCAAAAAGTTTAGCTTTAGTCAAAATGAAGATGAACCTTGTGTTTACAAAATGGTTAGTGGGAGCACAATCATATTTCTCAAATTGTATGTGGATGACATACTATTGATGGGGAATGACATCCCTACGCTTCAGACAGTAAAAGGATGGCTAGGGAAGACCTTCTCTATGAAGGATTTAGGTGAAGCATCCTATATATTAGGAATCAAGATCTATAGAGATAGATCTAGAAGGCTTTTAGGCCTAAGATAGAGAACGTACATTGACAAGGTGCTAAAGAGGTTTAGCATGGAGGGTTCTAAGATAGGTAACTTGCCCATGTCTAATGGGGTTACGATCTCTAAAGCACAATGTCCTAGTTCATGTGATGAACATGTGTGCATGAGTAAGATTCCATATGCATCAATAATTGGACCTATCATGTACGCGGTGTTATGTACTCATCGTGATGTGTCATATACTTTGAGCATGACGAGCCAGTCAGTCAAATCCAAGTGAATGTCACTGGATAGCCATAAAGAAAATCCTAAAGTACTTGAGAAGGACTAAGGATCAATTCTTGGTATACAGTGGTGAGTAAGAGCTCGTAGTAAAGGGTTCCACTGATGCTAGCTTCCAAACTTACAAAGATGGCTATAGATCGGAATCTGGATCTGTGTTTTGCATGAACAATGGAGCTATGAGCTAGAAGAGTTCCAAGTAAGAGACAGTTGTAGATTCTACAATAGAGGCCGAATATATTTCTTCATCTAATGTTGCAAAGGAAGCTGTGTGGATGAAGAAGTTCATTTATGAACGTGGAGTGGTTCCAAGTACTAGTGATGCAATTTTGTTTTTTTACAACAATGGAGCAATTGCATAGGCTAAAGAACCAAGATCGCACCAATGTTCCAAACATAATCTACGGAGGTTCCATATCATATGAGGGATCATATAGTGAGGAGATGTGAAGATTTGTAGAGTACCTACAGAAAGTAATGTGGCTGACGCACTCACAAAAGCACTTTCATAGCTGAAACATGACAGGCATGTTCGATTACTTAGATTGAGATTCATGAGTGATTGGGTATAAGTGCAAGTGGGAATTTGTTGGGATGTATGCCCATAGAGACTATCATTTGATGATAGTAATGGGGTACTATGTAAATGATTTGTAATACTACATTGATCATATCAATAAAGGCAAGTTTCCAATCTATATGTTTGTGTTTTATATTGCGAGATGACCATAAAACTTATAGATGTCTATATAATAATATACTCAATGACATATGTTTTCAGGTTGATGACCTAAACAGTGAGATCATATGTATGCTAAGAGTATGTATTCTTGTTTTGTCCCTAATCAGTTGTTATTATGGAAATATCCATAGACATCAATAACACATACGATTATAATGTATGTTGGTTGATGGAAGAATCTCATTATCTATGATATGGAGATATCAAACCAAATACATAGATACTTGTTAGAGAACAGTGTATCAGACAGACCCACCTTGAGAGTGAAACATGGATACCATGATTGGTAGTTAGAGTCACATCTCATAATGATGGTGGTGATTGTGGTTCTTAGACCTGAAGTCACTGCACTTATCACTTGTCATTCGGTGTACTTTGACATCATCCATCATGGTCCTGAATAAGGATTTCCATAAAGATGGTGCTTGTATGTACTGTGATACATGGGGATGACTGTGAGTGATGTAGATGTAATTTGTCCTTCCTATGAGAGTTTGATATTCTGGCCACTTGATAAACGAGACTGAGAAATGCATGGCCATGTTGATGTGAGTCAATATGTGATATTGATCTTACATATATCTCAAACAGTCTTCTCTAGTTCAAGGAACATGGATTGAACGTTGCCAAGGATAACAGTTCCATGAATCAAGTTGAATCTGGATATTAGCGATAAAGGAACTATACAATCACTGTAACACCAATCATGAATGATAGGTTAAGTTGTTCTCCAACTTTTCCAAATTACTTGGGTGGCAATGAAGTCTTGCTAGATACCAATCATTGCTTGTGAAATCATAATATGATTATAGATATCACTGCCAATGTAATTTGGAGCCTATTGGATCACACACATATGATGTGTTGGAATAGGAGTATAATTGTGGATTTGTTTGGAATTGATCTGAATCACATTGATTACTAAAATGTTTATGTAATCTATTAGAATAATATTGGAATGTTTGATCCAATTAATTGGAGTGACTGGCTCTAAGTGCAAGTAGGAGTCTGTTGGTATATATATGCCCATACGACCATCCCGAGCTATTGCATGGAGTCGGATATTAAATAATCAATTAATGTAATTATTTGGTCAATTAATTAAATCCAGAATGTTCTAATTAATCCACGAGAGTTTTAATTAATGCAATGTTTCTATTTACCGATGGGTTTAGGAAACCCTACTTCCTTTTGTCTCCTATTTAAAGGAGCTTGATGGCCGATATCTATATAAGATATTGAGAGAGGCTTTTCAGTTTACGCTCACGTACGTAAACCCTAGCCGTCACCGTCGTCAGGAGAGAAAGGAGAGCACCATGATGCTAGCATGCTTCCGCATAGAGATGACTCCTTCTTGCCGCCTTAGAAAGCACGACGTGGAGTTCCAGTCCATCCACATAGACAAAGTAGAGACGCAAACGTTGACACACATGCGTTCAGAGTACATCTATGACATCCATACGTGCTACGAGCGGCGTACATCACCACACCAAAGGAGCGCTGCCGAATCTTCCTACGATTCACTCAATGAATGGGATAGATGTTCCGTCTGTGTAGGCCAACAATGTTTCACACCATCATGTAGTGGGACATCACCGAACTTGCTCTATGATAAGGTATATCCTGCAAACACTCATTCTAATTACGCTGTTGTCGACGATATCCTATTTTGGGTTGTGTGGAATTTTTTTTGTGCTTCCTCCGCACATGGTTTCTCTACAAAACCTAACAATGACACCATTCATAATGACCAACCAATCAGCCAAGAGGCGAGATGACCAGTTCAAGGGTTGAAGCAATCTACCCAGATTGGCGAGCACAAGTCAGCATCAATCGTAGGTTCATACATGTGATGTGATAATTTACCTAGGTGGTAGTAATTCTTTGTAGCTCCAAATAATTACAAGTAGACATGGCCATAACCATCACTTTTGTTTTATATTTCTTGTTCACGCTGTGAGATATAGCATGTATATGATATGTACTATGTTAATGTATCTTATTTATATTCATCATTCTTATATTTTCTAATTTCTATATATTGTTGGACCTCTATGTAATTTTCTGGGTTCTCTTATTAATAAAAGGGAGATGGCACATTGCTCCTCTCTACATGTTGTATTTTAGCACCCTATCTTTCTTGTTCACATAGTACCAGAGCAACAAGATCCAAGGGAAGTGTAGTTGGCCCTAACCCTAACCAACAGGGCAAGCCGCCACATTACCGAACAAAAGCCACAATAGTTGGGTAGTAGCAGGCACCGCTACTAGTAGCTATAGGTCGTCAGTAGCCTATCATTGGTGGAGGCCCATCAATGTCGACCAAGCTATCGCAAAGCTAGTTTTCAATGAGTGAGAGGCCAAACATGATTGATTCTTAACCAAAAGGTGTAGACTCCTTCAACCTCTCCAACAACCTTCAAAAAGTACAAATCAAGTAGTTCATGTCTATTTAGAGAATTCCTAATCACAACTCCTCCATGTGTGATTAGGAATACTCATTTGGAGGTTATTAATGCATTAGAAACATATCATCTCATCTATATTTGGGTGTCATGTATCTCTCCATCACTCCCTTCCACAATGTGATGTGTATCTTTCCGTCACTTAGTTTCTCTCTTGACGTGTATCATCCCGTCATTCTATTTTCTATTTGGATCTTGGAGGACACCAAGGTATTTTCCATCTACAATGATTTGTCAGCCATCCCCTCCATCAAGCTAAATGGGAAGAATTATCTCTTGTGGATGAATGTTTTCCATACAATGTTGGAATCCCGAGACAAGGAAAAACATGTTGATTATGATCCTCTTACTTCTACTAACAGAGGCTATGTTGAATGGAAGCGTCATAATAGTATGTTGAAGACATGGCTGCGGGGGAACATGGAACTTGGAATTGTTGCTATGTTCATGTTCTACACTACTGCCAAAGAGATATGGGAAGTAATAAAGAAACATTACTTACAAGAAAAAAATGCTTTTTGTTAGTTTATGATATATGACTGTCTATTTTCCGAATGACATGCAGACAAGTATTTGGAAGAATATTTTGGAGTGATCCAAGCTATTTCTCAAGAACTAAGCTTCTATCATCCAGTGACTATCACAAAACCAGTCAAAGACAGAAATAACTTGACTACAACAAAATTCTTATCCGACCTGAGTTCTTCATGCAATTCAGCCTATAATATTATCCTAGCTTTTGGCAAACTTCCCATCTTGGAAGAAGCCTATTCAAGTATTTTACTATCAAATTTTCAATAGGTTGATCCTATAGATGTCCCGCCTCATGCAGATTCTCATGCATATGTAGCTATTGCAGTTAGAGGAGGTCGTATAGGTACGGGATGAGAATGTGGCACACATCCTAAGTGCAATTTCTGTGACAAAACTAGACATACAGTTGGTAAATGTTGGAAGAAGCAGGGCAGACTTACTGCACCACCTATGGGGAAAACAAACTATGTTGGCACTATTGAGAGTTCTGAGCTTCCTGCTTTGAGTTCTGGATCTTTTGGCATCACACTCATCAAGGAGGAATATGATAGATTTATTTTGTCTACCCAACATATGAGTTTGGGATCATCTTATTCTTCACTAAACCTAGCATCGACTACGAGTAATTAGGCTACCTCTTTATTGGCTTATGGTTCAACTTTTTCTTGGGTAGTTGACTCTGGAGTGTCACAACATATGAATGGTATGAGGAGACTATTTCATCCCATTGACTCACATATTCCTCACCAATATGTGACAATAGTAGTTGGTTTAGTGAGGAAAGTGTTACCCAATGGATATATTTCTATGATTCCTAGAATTGATCTTAAATCTATACATTATGTGCTTGCAATTCCATTTAATCTTATTTTTGTTACAAAATTGATTGATACTATGAAATGTACAGTGATATGTGAACATTCTTGTTTTGTATTATAGGATCTTAAGAGTATGAGGATGATTGGTGGGGCCTAGGAAAGGTGATCTGTACCTCTTCCATGGTGAAATTCTTCCTCACCAGGCATCTGCTCCCGCTC
This sequence comes from Alisma plantago-aquatica, assembly GCA_963693085.1. Taxonomy (NCBI): domain Eukaryota; kingdom Viridiplantae; phylum Streptophyta; class Magnoliopsida; order Alismatales; family Alismataceae; genus Alisma; species Alisma plantago-aquatica. The sequence goes on along the minus strand of OY856415.1, from coordinate 174,026,195 downwards.
CTATCCTTTTGAGAAGTTCTCCCTTACTATGGTGCTATAGATATGGACATCCTTCATTGGAGAGGTTGAGAAAGTTAGAACCTGAGTTATCCCAAGTGTCTTCGTTAGAGTACCAGTCCTGTCAATTGGGGAAACATAATAGAATGTCTTATCCTAGTTGTGTCAATAAACAAGCTTCTTGTGCCTTTGAGTTAGTCCACAGTGATGTTTCAGGTCCTATAAAAGACAACCATTATAATGATTTTTGCTATATTATTTTCTTTATGTAAGATTTTTCTCACATGACATGGATTTATTTGTCGAAGAGTCGAGAGTCTGTGTTATCATATTGTCAAGCATTTTCATCAAGAAATAAAAGTCCAATTTGATTGCAATATTAAAATTCTTCAATCTGATAATGCATTGGAATACGTTCAAAGTGCTATGGTTGATCTTTGTAGCTCTGTTGGGATGATACATCATATGTCCTTTACTCATACCCCTAAAAAAATTGGGTAGCTGATAGGAAAAATGGTCACCTTCTTGATATTTGAAGGACAATTATTTTTCAATCCAATGTTCCTAAAAGATTCTGGTCCGATGCTTTACTTACTTCCTATTTCCTTATTAACAGGCAGCCCTCTTCTATTCTTCAAGTACGTACTCTATTCTCTATCTTACATCCCAAGGATCATCCTCTTCTTTTTCACTTAGAATGTTTAGTTGTACTTCCTTTATCCACAATTTTGATCCTAAGACTAATAAATTATCCCCTAGGTCAATTAGGATTCTTTTTCTTGGGTACTCCAACACCATCAAATGGTACACGTGTTATTGTAATGACCCCACTTTCAGAGTCCCCCAGTTAAGGAAAGAACTTCAAGTTAACAACCATTACCTATACTCCCAAGGATCTAAACTTAGAAAATAATAAATAACAGCAAATAATTTCATATACTCCAAATATTGTTTACAAATTTTAAACTGATATTCCTTGTAAAACTATTACCTGTTGAGAAGAAGTAACTTTCTATCTAATCCTTCTTTAACTTATCTTTAATAGTTTTAGGTAATTTCCACTTAGTTTATCACATATTGACATCTTCATAATTAGCATGTACCTAAAATGTCGACAAACAAAATTTGAATCAGTATAATAAGTTATTGTTGCAACCCTGATTTTGGATTCATTTGGTGAGAAATGTAATTTCTCATATTAAAAATATTTTAACAACAAATGATATAATTTTTTTGAATAAATGGATTTTGTTTACTATAGCCATGATGTTTATGTTGTGGGCTTTATTGGCTATTGGGCTCAAATAACAAGAAAATTCAATTAGTGAATGAATAACTGAATATTTGAGAAAAGAAAAATGTTGAAACCTCTAGAAGGAAAATCCAAAGAGGGATTTCGTACCTCTTGGGTTCCTTGGGTTCCAAGGAGTCCAAAGTTGCATAAAGAGTGCAATAAGAAAAGAAAAGATTAATTAGGTATTTCTTTATTAAGAAAGAAATTGAAAATAATGATAAAATAATGGAAATAAGTGAAAAGACGTATAATTGAGTTATCCTTGGTAGAATTTCCAAGGATTCCTAACACTAAAAGGAACAAGCAATGAGGAAAATAAAAGAGAAATAAAGAGAAATTCTCGAAAAGAGATATTTTAATAAGAAATAAATATGATAATGAGAAATAATGCATATAGATGCATCTAGAAGGATAATTAGTATCCTTGAAAAGGAATTTCAAAATAATAGAGTTTCTTGGGATCCAAGGAGTCCCAATGAAGAAAGAGGAAAGAGAAAATGCCAATAAAGTCAAATAAGAAGATAATAAGATGCTTAATTAATGAATTATGAGTTACTGTTAAAAAGAAGTATTTTCTACAAAAAAAGGAAATATATTTTCATGACCAATAAATAAAAAGGGAAAGAATATAAATGAGAGAGATTAATAAAAAGGGATGCTTTGAGAGGAAGGAAATTGAGTTTTCTCCGAAAATCATCTTTTTGCCTTCTGACTAAAAAGGAAATAGATCGTAATCTTCCATCTCCTCCCTCCCTTTTCTCCTACCATGAGAGCATTAGGGTTCTCTTAAGAGATGTATTTATAGGGATACAAACTAAAGCCCTCACCTTGTCTACAGACCTGCCATCGCCAGGGTATGTCTAGGAGAGAGAGAGAGATGCGTGGACTCTGTGGTTGTTTCCCGGATAAGATGAACCACCGCCCATTGTCCATGGTAGTGGGATGAACATGTGACATCACCCTATCAACCAAGAAGGGTTGGTTACGTTCGAGAAGCAGCGCCTCCTGAGGAACTCACATGGGTCCTTGGCTCCATAAGGAAAGAGCTTGGAAGCCTGAAGTTGGCGCACTACAACTACAGGTCGTAGACATCCATACGGTGCCCTCACAGTGGAAGAGGTAGCTCCACTCATTGCCAGACCAGTCATGTCATTCCGTCCCATGTTCGTGAGATAATAGCTAGGGCAATGGTGTGGCCGCCCTCGACAGAACCAAGGAGATGAGCTGTTAGGGTTTTCAGATGACCCTGAGGAAGAAGAAGACCGGGGGAATAAATATTGCATGTTGGATGTAATGGCAGGTCCGGAAGAGGCTTTAAAGGGGGAGGAACTCAGACGAGGTGGTGGCACCCATGCTGTTGTGCCGTTTGTGAAAGGAACCCAACCGTCGTGCCATTGGCCGCTCCGCGATAGATATTGCGGGGGACAGGAACCCCCTCGCATGCGGAAGGAGGTGACAAGCGAACATGAGACACATTCTCCTGGGCCGGCCAGTCCAGAGGGGACAACCGTGCCCCACTTAACTTGCTTCGTGGGTTATAAGTCTCAACCTGTGGCAAGCAGCCACGTGTCCTATGTGCAAGGTACTAGCTGTTCTTTTATTTAATTCATAGAAATTAGAGGGATTATCCAAATATAGGGAAACTATATATCATTTTGATCAGAAAAACGAGAGGAACACAAAGAAATTATGTTTGAAACCTAATTTTGCATTCTATTAAAAAGTAGTGTAAGTTATCATCTTTAATGAATGAAAGATTAAGAAACCCTATTTTGAAATGAATAAAGTGTTTAATAGGGTTTAATGGATCATTAGAGTTGATGTTAACCTATTAAATGTAAAAAGGTACATTATGTTAAAAAAGGAAGAACTTTGCATGTAATTAGTCTAATTTAGAGTTTATGTGCATAAATATGCTTGAAATTTGAAAAGTACATAAAGTTATTATCATTAATTATTTAATTAATGAAAAACCCTTAGATTTGATGATGGATGGACTTAATGACGTTATTTGGATAATTCAAGCCGGTATTAACCTATTGTTAATAAAAGTGAAAATAGGATCTAAAAAGATGAGCTTTTTAAATAATTGTCTTAATTTAGGGTTTCGTGCATGAATATGCATTAATGAGCTTGAAAACCCTAATTTAGATGAATATGTCTTTTAATTGTTTTAATGGTTCAAATCCATGAATAAATAGATATATGATGATCCTAAGTCAATTTGGGTATAAAAGACTATTAAAATGGATAGTTTGAGCAATAAGGGTTTATATGAGTAGAAAAGAGTATTTTAGGGTTTGTTGACCTAAAAGGGATAAAGTTTGAGAAATTGATCTAAGAAACCCTAATGAATATTAATGAAACCTTAATGTGGATTAGAAATCCTAGAAAGTGAATCCAAGCCAATAAAGTAGATTCTTGATAAAGTGTGTAATAAATAGAGTACATATTCTTTTCAGGAATTATGTGATGATTGAATTGCTTTCTTGGATTTCATTCTTGGTTGGGTTTTCTTAATGCTTGTGAAATCATCAAATCAGGTATGTGGTTATGCTTATGATTATCCAGACTAGTTTTCTGAGGATTTTATCGATGGTTCCCTCATGGCTTGAAATAATTGTTCGATGCTTTTATTCCATGCAATTATAGAGTGACTATGACTATCACTATGAATATACATGTATAACTGGCTAGATCTGAGTCCACCTCTGTGACTTGTAAAGGCTAAAAAGGGGTAACCTAGAGTAATGTCTAGGTTATCGTGGGTTAGAAAATGGGCTACCAAGTGTAGTGCCATGAGACCCATTAGCCTGCCATGAGTTAAGGAGTGGGCTATTTATGATTAGTGCCATGTGACTCAACCCTAGAAACTGGTTCACCTATAGGTGGGACCATGAGGGGTTTAATAGGGATCTACCATAAGGAAGGTAGTATCCAGGTCCACTACAAGGATAGCACAAAGGATAGGGTACTCATGGATCTCGGAGTTATATTTAAAATGTAAACTTGTTTGTTAAATGGTAATTGTCTGCAATACATTGTTATGAATAATTGCACGATTATTGTTTCCCCCACATACCAACTTTGGCTGACCGACGTTTTGTTTGTCGGTGTTTTAGGTACAAGCCAAAAAGGACAAATAGTAAATCGTCATATTGTGAAATACATGAAGTAAAATGCAAGGAGGATTAGTTAGAGTAGAATGCTTACATGGATAGAAATCCAAAATTTTCAAAAGGTATGAAAATCTTTATTACAACTTTTTAGTATAGATTGTTGAAATTTAATAATTGTTCTTGATTAAGTGTCGAACCTTTGATCCGAAAGTTATGAGTGCGGCTTTGACCTCTCGGTCTCCCTTAATTGGGGGTTATCGGGAGGTGGGGTCGTAACATTTGGTATCAGAGCCTAGGTTCCCCACTTAACCATTAGTAATTATTAAATTTGACAAACTCCATAGAACCCAAGGGAGTTATTAGAGGATTATCTGAAAGACGGAGGATCACGACCTGGGGATGGCAATATTTTCCTCCGCACCACTAGTCAGAATACGAGGACTCCCGGATCTGTTTGACTGCCTGGAAAAAGTCTTAGGGTATGAATCGAAATAAGATACCTTTAGGATTTTCTCATCTTATTCATCCCTTCTCATCACAAATTCTCTTAAGGACCTTAAGAATTAGGGTTTTTCCTCTTCTCCTCACCCTCTTGAGGTATGGGTAAGATTAATAAGGTCTAAGGAATCCTCCATCAAATTAATGAAAAACATGTAAATAAGATGTCATGGACATAAGCTTAATAGAGTAAGCGTAAACTAAAGAATAGATACATGCTTAGGTCGTATGACATAAGTTGTCATTCCCTCAGAAGAGACCTGAGGCTAGACCTTCGTATCAGGAGGATAGATAAAGAGAGTTAATCTTGGAGGCAGGGACCTCCATTAAAAGTAGAGACCTGGCACATCCTCTGAGGATGATGTTAACCTAACCCTAAGTGAAGGTTAGAGAGAGAGATGGCATGATGAGTAAACCAGGTGTTTGGATGGACATGTTTTAGATGACGTATGGGCCATGAGAGGTTGGATGACCTTGAACCTCTGGCAACCGAACCCTAGGAAGGGTCGTACATGTTAGAGTGAAGGATAGCTCCTTCATTGTTGAGGTTAGAGAAGAACCTATGGAACCCCATGAGCTGATATGAGCATAGCATAATAGGCACCATGTAGGCATCAGTGGTGCGAGCAATAGGTTGAAACCCTGGTCGGGATGAGTTTGATGGATAGCTTATGTGACAAGAATAAGAGCTATGGATAACCTTGAGCAAACATAAGTGGAACATAGGCTTCATCCAGGTAGGTGCATGCTTTCGAGGTTGATCTGTCATGAAGAGAAGACCTCTAATGGTGAGGATGGTTGTAGGGTTAACCCAGTCAGAAGGATGGAATCCTAGACTCCGAGATATGAGGAGAAGTCAGGAGTTGAGGATGATGCGACCTCAGTGGATGATTGTGATCACCACATGCTTGATCCCTAGAGGTTAATGATGTCTTGGTTTCCATGGGAGGGACCAAACCCTAGAGAGAGGATGAGGCTTCTGGCACCTATGTGTCTATGGTATAAGTGTTTACCTTCTGAGAAAGGAAGAAGATGTTCTGTATACCCTGAAGAGGATTTGTAACAGGTTATGAGGCCTTGTACCTTATTGTTTGTCCTTGAGGAGGATCCAACTCTAAAAGTGTTGCTCGAGTTGAAGGATGACAGGAAGTGCATGTCATGCCTTTTTGCAAGCTTGATTCATGGTTAGGAGATAGAGCATACAGTTGGACACCTAAAAGTGAACCTAGGGTTCCTAGGCCTAAGAGGGGAAGTGGTATACCTAATGCTCATGATGAGAATTAAGTTGCTATAGTTTCGAGCATGGTACTCCTAATGTTTAGAGGAAAAAGGAAACCCCTTAAGTTTAAGGTGTGCTTGATGAACCCCCCCCCCCACAGTAAATTTGATGATAATGGAAGGTATGATCTTGATCCAATGCTGAGGAATGAGAACAAGTATGACCTAGCATGGTTTAGTAGGTGATCTGTTGGTGCCTTAATGGCTTGCTAGGGTCAAGCATGCTCATATGGATGTAAACCCTAAGGATGTTTCTGACCTTGTTGTCAAGAGTTATAGTTTCCTCCCATCCTAGGAGAGGGACCCTTTTGTAGGGTATATACCAGTTTTGTTGGTTTAAGTTAACCTAAAGAGGTCTCATTGGATCTTGGGAAACTAAGTGAAAAGTACATGGTATGAGAATGAACCTGTAGACCCATAGATATCCATCTCTGAGTGTAGGAGGATGTGTTACCATGGAGGTAACCGGTATGGGGCCTGAGCAAGGTAGGCAGGTCACCATGACCCCTATGAAAGGATGAAAGACAACCCTTGAATGCAGAAAGAGATGATGAAGGCTTGGGTAAGGTTCGAAGTTGAACATGTACTATAAGAGAATCCTAAGTCTATCCTAGGGTCAGGTAGGGATAAGATCGATGGAAGGAGGAGTTGCCTAATTCCCTAGTTGCACATGACCATAGGGTCGGGAGGTAACAACTATCATTCTCTGAGGGCCATGGGTTAGGAGATTGATCACCTTTGTGAACTCATGAGATCCAAAGGGCAGATGAGTAGGGAACTCTCTGGATGCATAAGGGAAGAGGGATGACCCCAAAAGTGTCGGTACTCTATAGACCTAGAGGAGATGACCAAGGATCGTGTAGTGACCCAAGTAAGTTTGAGACTAGTTTTTCATGGAAGTAACTTTGATATCAAGATGATTGTGATGTACAACCATAAGTTGCACGTTCCAACTTAGATTTGAAGGTGTACTGGAAATGTGGGATGTACCATCTCTACTCGTGGAACAGGTAGAACTTTGTATTTGGACGGCCGCCAAATGCTTATTTCCTCTTGTTATGGGAGTGAGAGATAGGACAGTACGCATGCCATACACCAAGGATAGAAGATGAGGTGAGTTGGAACATTGCTATGAGGTATGAGGACAGAGAAGATAACATACCCTGGTAAAGTGAATGATACATGGATGGTTTACAAACAAAAAGAAAAAGAAAAAAAAGGGATGAAGGTAGTCACCTTATGAGGATGTTTTTATCATGAGCTATGTGGAACTTACAAGGTATACCAGGTTGAGTTTGATCACCATGATGATGAAATCAGAGAGTGTTCTTAATGAAGATAGACATAGAGTTTTAGGTAAGATGATAAGTGAAATACATGGAAGTGTAAGTCTTCAATGTTACCTAATACCTAAGGATGTGAAGTGGTGATGGATGCTCTGGTTGAGGTATATCTACCTAGTTTGGCTAGAAGAAGTTGTTAGACAAACCCTAAGTTTGGAAAATAAGATATGTTCAACTAACACTCAGATATTGTAAGATCTATTGAACAAGTTAGTGGTTGTTTGGTTAATTCAGCCTAATCCTTAATATAATGAAAGAAAGGTGATAGAACCTCAGATACACCTCTTTGGATAGGAAGGTAATAAAACCCTCATGAGAGTGGTTTAGGGTTTCTGAGGAATCGATCTTGAGGAATCATGATATACAACAAATCATGATTGAAGATCACCATACACCGTGGTACTACCAAGATAATAAGAGACAGTAGTACTTTAGAGGCATAAGATATTGTTGCATGTGGTATATGGCCATGCAAGCCGAGGTGAAGGATGAACACCAGTAACCCAGTGCATTGTTATGAAGGATAAAGAGAGTCCCTGAGAGGTAATGGGAGATCACCACTATGGATGTTGTGGTAAGTCTCCTCTAGACCAAGGAAGGTTAAGATGCAATATGGGTTATGCTAGATCGCCTTACATAGATGACATGAGAAAGAAAGAGTACTATCAAGGGTCAGATCCCGTTGAACTACATATGAGAGAGAGATGGTTCAACTACATCATGATGTGAGTTCAAAAGTTCTTGAGTATAACCTAAAGGTTCACTTCCATAAGGTGGGAGCAGGTATATAAAGAACTCGATGTTAGTGTAGTTCATCACCCCTAACTAATGGTTGGTATGATCCAGACTAAAAGGTCTGATGAGAGCATGTGTGCTCGTTCAAGGTGATATCGAGAGACAGTTCTTGTCCTATGAAAGATGTGATAATAACCACCATAGCCAGTGTCGAGGTGCAAAGGAGATCTATAAGGGAGGTTGCATCGGTCACCACTTCATTAAGATGATGTGGGTGAAGGGACCTCACGAAGGTCAAGAAAGAACCACAGTGTATGCAGATGAAGTCGCTTTCATCATGCAATGGATGAAAGGAGCCCAGAGAAGACATGAGTTGTAAGATGATGCAAAGTACATAGACATGCTGTTCACTGGGGGGGAATATGTGACATGAAAATCCGACCCCTCTAAGTTATAGCTAAAGAGAGCTGAATCCCCGATGCATGAGTTCTTTTGACATGGTTAGATGGAGAAGGTTAAGTTTGAACTTACCCCTCAGGATAAAGTGATGTGTGATGAGTTCCATTTAGAGCACTATGTGAAGTACTCCGACCATGTGCTGAGCAATGAACCTAGTCAGCCCCAAGGGAGGCTGAAATGGCCTGAGTCACCTGTGCAGTTTATAGACGCCAGGATGAAAGAACTCAGAGAAAAGAATATGTGATGATAAAGGTTCTTTGGGAGAGCCATGAGTACGGTAAAGCCACATAGGGGCCAATGATCGGTATGGAAAAGTCTTATCCGAAATTGTTTGTTTGTTTTATAGAATTTTGAGGACAAAATTCCTATAAGAGGGGAAGGATGTTACAACCCTGATTTTTGATTCATTTGGTGAGAAATGTAATTTCTCATATTAAAAATATTTGAATAACAAATGATATAATTTGTTTGAATAAATGGATTTTGTTTACAATAGCCTTGATGTTTGTGTTGTGGGCTTTATTGGCTATTGGGCCCAAATAACAAGAAAATTCAATTAGTGAATGAATAACTGAATATTTGAGAAAAGAAAAATGTGGAAACCTCTAGAAGGCAAATCCAAAGATGGATTTCGTACCTCTTGGGTTCCTTGGGTTCCAAGGAGTCCAAAGTTGCATAAATAGTGCAATAAGAAAAGAAAAGATTAATTAAGTATTTCTTTATTAACAAAGAAAATGAAAATAATGATAAAATATTGGAAATAAGTGAAAAGAGGTATAATTGAGTTATCCTTGGTAGAATTTCGTATCCCAAAGATTCCTAACACTAAAAGGAACAAGCAATGAGGAAAATAAAAGAGAAATAAAGAGAAATTCTCAAAAAGAGATATTTTAATAAGAAATAAACATGATAATGAGAAATAATGCATATAGATGCATCTAGCAGGATAATAAGTATCCTTGAAAAGGAATTTCAAAATAATAGAGTTTCTTGGGATCCAAGGAGTCCCAATGAAGAAAGAGGAAAGAGAAAATGCCAATAAAGTCAAATAAGAAGATAATAATATGCTTAATTAATGAATTATGAGTTACTGTTAAACATAAGTATTTTCTACAAAAAAAGGAAATATATTTTCATGACCAATAAATAAAAAGGGAAAGAATATAAAGGAGAGAGATTAATAAAAAGGGATGCTTTGAGAGGAAGGAAATTGAGTTTTCTCCAAAAATCATCTTTTTGCCTTCTGACTAAAAAGGAAATAGATCGTAATCTTCCATCTCCTCCCTCCCTTTTCTCTTATCATGAGAGCATTAGGGTTCTCTTAAGAGATGTATTTATAGGGATACAAACTAAAGCCCTCACCCCGTCTACAGACCTTCCATCGCTAGGATATGTATGGGAGAGAGAGAGATGCGTGGACTCTGTGGTTGTTTCCCGGATAAGATGAACCACCGCTCATTATCCACAGTAGTGGACTAAACATCTGACGTCACCCTATCAACCAAGAAGGGTTGGTTACGTTCGAGAAGCAGTGCCTCCCGAGGAACTCGCAGGGGTCCTTGGCTCCGTAAGGAAAGAGCTTGGAAGCCTGAAGTTGGCGCATTGCAACTACAGGTCGTGGACATCCATACGGTGCCCTCACACTAGAAGAGGTGGCTCCACTCTTACCAGACCAATTGTGTCCTTCCGTCCCATGTCTGTGAGATAGATAGCTTGGGCAATGGTGTGGCCGCGCTCGACAGAACCAAGGAGACGAGTTGTTAGGGTTTTCAGACGACCCTGAGGAAGAAGAAGACTGGGGGAATAAATTTTGCATGTTGGATGTAATGGAAGGTCTGGAAGAGACTTTGAAGGGGGAGGAACTCAGATGAGGTGGTGGAACCCATGCTGTTGTGCCTTTCGTGAAAGGAACCCAGCCGTCGTGCCATCGGCCACTCCGCGGTAGAGATCACGGGGGACAGGAACCCCCTCACGCGAGGAAGGAGGCGATGGGCGAACATGAGAGACATTCTCCTGAGCCAGCCAGTCCAGAGGGGAGAACCGTGCCCCACTTAACTTGATTCGTGGGTTATAAGTCTCAACCTATGGCAAGGCACCACGTGTCCTATGTGCAAGGTACTAGCTGTTCTTTTATTTAATTCATAGAAATTAGAGGGATTATCCAAATATAGGGAAACTATATATCATTTTGATCAAAAAAATGAGAGGAACATAAAGAAATTATGTTTGAAGCCTAATTTTGCATGCTATTCAAAAATTAGTGTAAGTTATCATCTTTAATGAATTAAAGATTGAGAAACCCTATTTTGAAATGAATAAAGTGTTTAATAGGGTTTAATGGATCATTAGAGTTGATGTTAACCTGTTAAGTGTAAAAAGGTACATTATGTTAAAAAAGGAAGAACTTTGCACGTAATTAGTCTAATTTATAGTTTATGTGCATAAATATGCTTGAAATTTGAAAAGTACATAAAGTTATCATCATTAATGATTTAATTAATGAAAAACCCTTAGATTTGATGATAGATGGACTTAATGACGTTATTTGGATAATTCAAGACGATATTAACCTATTGTTAATAAAAGTGAAAATAGGATCTAAAAAGATGATCTTTTTATATAATTGGCTTAATTTAGGGTTTCGTGCATGAATATGCATTAATGAGCTTGAAAACCCTAATTTAGATGAATATGTCTTTTACTTGTTTTAATGGTTCAAATCCATGCATAAATAGAGATATGATGATCCTAAGTCAATTTGGGTATAAAAGACTATTAAAATGGATAGTTTGAGCAATTAGGGTTTATATGAGTAGAAAAGAGTATTTTAGGGTTTGTTGACCTAAAAGGGATAAAGTTTGAGAAATTGATCTAAGAAGCCCTAATGAATATTAATGAAACCTTAATGTGGATTAGAAATCCTAGAAAGTGAATCCAAGTCAATAAAGTAGATTCTTGATAAAGTGTGTAATAAATAGAGTACATATTCTTTTCAGGAATTATGTGATGATTGAATTGCTTGCTTGGATTTCATTCTTGGTCGGGTTTGCTTAATGCTTGTGAAATTATCAAATCAGGTATGTGGTTACGCTTATGATTATCCTGACTAGTTTTCCTAGGATTTTATCGACGTTTCCCTCATGGCTTGAAATAACTATTGGATGCTTTTATTTCATGCAATTATAGAGTGACTATGACTATCACTATGAATATACATGTATAACTGGCTAGATCTGAGTCCACCTCTATGACTTGTAAAGGCTAAAAAGGGGTAACCTAGAGTAAGGTCTAGGTTATCGTGGGTTAGAAATTGGGCTACCAAGTGTAGTGCCATGAGACCCATTAGCCTGCCATGAGTTAAGGAGTGGGCTACTTATGAGTAGTGCCATGGGACTCAACCCTAGAAATTGGTTCACCTATAGGTGGGACCATGAGGGGTTTAATGGGGATCTACCATAAGGAAGGTAGTATCTAGGTCCACTGTCGGGATAGCACAGAGGATAGGGTAGTCATGGATCGCGGAGTTATATTAAAAATGTAAACTTGTTTGTTAAATGGTAATTGGCCGCAATACATTGTTATGAATAATTACACGATTATTGTTTCCCCCACATACCAGCTTCGGCTGACCGACATTTTGTTTGTCGGTGTTTTAGGTACAAGCCAAAAAGGACAAACAGTAAACCATCATATTGCGAAATACATGAAGTAAAATGCAAGGAGGATTAGTTAGAGTAGAATGCTTACATGGATAGAAATCCAAAATTTTCAAAAGGTATGAAAAATTTTATTACAGCTTTTCAGTATAGATTATTGAAATTTAATAATTGTTCTTGATTAAGTGCCGAACCTTTGATCCAGAAGTTATGGGTGCGGCTTCGACCTCTCGGTCTCCCTTAATTGGGGGTTATCGGGAGGTGGGGTCGTAACATTTATACTGTGTATCTGGGGTGCAACCACAATGTGTGTAAGTAACATGATCACATAATAAGCATCAAATATTGTAAATAAGAACTGGAATATTCTTTACATATCCTAACACTTATTGGATATATTTTCTTGGGCTTGATCACTATGCCATCCAGGGCTCGTGTGCATCACTCCTTGATATATGTCATGCTAGGGTTTAGAATATTATAATTTAGTTATGTGATACTCATATTGGCATTATAGTTGAACATGAATTAAATAAACAACCAATAGTTTATTTATTGAATAAGTTCTTGGGAATTATTTGGAAAACCTTAGCAAAGTACAGGATATACATAATTGTAACCGTGAACCTCAATGGTGAGCCAAGCAAATTTTCATATCACTATACTTCACGCATATTGTCCAAGAAAGAAAATAAAGCATTCTAAAATGCAAGTATGTAAATCCTAACTTGTCACCATCACTTTAATCATATTAGACAGTACTCGGGTCCTACTCTAGGGCGTAAGGTTTAGACAACGAATAAGGATATTAACCTTATTTTCATCTGATATTAATAATAGGTGAAGACCCTAATCACTGAATCTATATATCCATTACTCAGATCTCATTAAGGTTATTAACAATTCATCAAGTTATAACCTTTATCCCTATATCATCAAGTTAAGTCTTTTAGACAATTTAAGCAACTACATCAGATTAAGATTAAGTAGATTTATGCCTTAAACCCTAAGCATCATATTTGTGATTCAGAACCTTTAATCATGATCATAGTTTTTCAAACATATCAAAGACTTGGATTACCATCAAATTAAACACATTAGGCTATTATGAACATCACTAATTGTATTATGGATTTCTCAATCTTAATGTTAGATCTCAAAAAACCTAATTGCATACTATCAACATTATTATTATGATCTTCTTAGATTATCATTAGATGCAACAATGTTAGATGAGAATACTATAGAGAGGCTTTTGAATGCATCCAACATTTAAATACCCAAATATAGGATTTTATTATACTAATCACCACTTTATCATATATTACCCTACTTTTTTTAATACAAAGCATAACTAGAACTCAAACTTATTTTATTTGCATTCCTCTCGTTCTCCTGATCATTATATATATATATATATATATATATATATATTATCATCTCATATTGGGTCTAATTACTACATTATTTACATATTAATTGTATCTTCAACCAATCAGGCGAGGATATGTCATTAGTCCTATTCATTTCTGAATCAACTAAGGATAAAGGGAAGAATTACTTGGCTACGCTTACTAGAGATGCATATCCCCAGAGGCCTTTAGATCTTTTTACTGTGTTTCCCTTCTCGTCACGCGGGGTGCGATGCTCGACTCTTGCACATCTGATTCACCATACTTGTCAATGCCAGCGTCGCCCAACACCAGCTTTAGGCTACACACCTTCCGTTTCCACCACCATTGTAGAAGCCCCCACCCCCTCTTGGTACTATTGTCATCTTTGTCAGTGCTATCTTCCTTTCTTCCTCTCTGTGTTTATCCTTCTCTTGTAGAGGGTAAACTCTACTACTGACTGTCACCTGTACACCCCCTTCCTCTGGTCCTCTGCCCTACACTCATGCGTCATCTCTCGCTTCTGGGGACTTCATCCTACAGTGGAAAGTTACACCATACACATGTCATTGGTGCATGCCACCCACCCATCGATCGCTACCTACCATCTCGAAGGAGAACCATGGTGCTCTGGCGTAGTCCATGCGCCACCCTAAGGGATCAAAGCTCCTAGCCCTTCACTATTACAGAGAAAGCGTAGGCTAGCAGGCAGGTAGGGTTGGGGAGAGATGTAGCAGAGAGAAGAAGAGAGAAGAGAGTAGGAGGAAAGTCAGAGTTACAATCTTGTAGAAAAAGGAAAGGAGAGGGCTAAATATAATCTGGACGAGGGAAAAGGATGTGGGTATTCTCACGTATATATACATGTTTCTGGGGATACCCTAAGGGATACTACAAAGAAGGAAAGAGAGAGTAGTTTCGTGGAAAAGTCTGGTTCTTCCCTCATGTTTCCTTACTATTTAGGACATAACCTCGTACCTCTTGCTCCCATATTCCCCTCTCAATTCAAGGGTAAAGAATAATAGCATTCCCCTTTTTAATGGTATCCTTCCCTTCTTTCATGGTTATGAAAGGCATTATTGGGAAAAAAAACTATAATTATCAAAGAGGAAAGAAAATACTCAATTCATTCCTCATATAGTTATACATACACTTATATATGTCTATACTTGTCCTCCAAGTATTACCCACTATATTTGGAAAATCCATAAAGGAAATCATTCAACAAAATGATTCTTTTTGGGTAACTTGATCCCTAAATTATTCCTTATGACTATTAGATCATTCTTTCTCTCTCTTTGCTAAATTCCTTAAATTATTTATAGAAACTCAATAGTATTTTTCCCACCTATATTCACATTGAGGGGGTTTTATTGGGATTTCTTTCATACACCAAAACCTTCTCCTTTTTAATTATTTCATTAAAGAAAAGTAGCCATTATCTCATGAAACACCATTTTCTCCAAACTTCCTTAGTCCTCTTTATTTTCTATATTATTTGTAGGTATGCAAAAGTTAAATTGATATAATGTTATTTGTGATGCCTCAAACATTGTGTTGCCATATTGGGCTACATAATTACTCTTTTAATTATATAAATCACAATAGCATGTATATTATCTTGGAAACTTACATATTGGTCCATATTTCAGATGTGTAATATTTCATAAGCCATTACCATCAATTTATGTACCAATATCTTTTATTCATTTAAATTGTGCCAAAGCACTCATGTAACAAAGGTGATTAGCCTTATTATTCCAAGAATAATACCATTGGAGAAATTACAAATCAATTTATTTATATAATATAATTTTACCAAAAATGAGGATATAACATTCACTCCCCCTTTAAAGGCATTTTCCCCCCAAAATTCACACCTAATAAGCTCATGGTGAATGATAACTCATCTTAATTTCAAACCTTAGGGTTAGGAATCTTACTTGGATATTCTTGATATCTCCTATTGAGATGAAAAATCCTCACATCATGACTAAGATTGATACTTGAATTCAATTCAAGGTATATCCATATCCTTAGTAATTACATGATATCATCTCTTGGTGATTACATTTTCATTTGTTATTTTGATTTCACTCGATGACTATCTTCTCACCTAATTTTCTCAACCTATTGTCCATTTCTTTTCACTTAAGGGTGAGGTGACACCTCTAACCCTAGGTCATCTCATTAAAATTTCAACTCATGATATTCATTCTTATATCTCAGTTTTAAGCATAAAACATATTTAATTGATCTCTCTCACTCATAATGAAATGAAAAACATGAAGTGATTTCCATTCTAAGAGTAGGGACAAATCATTCTCAACATAATGCTAAACCATACTCGCTTTTAATTCCACATTATTCTTATATTTCATGAAGTCAGATGCATTTTTCACTCGTAGGTTTGTACACAATCCTCTTTTGATTTTATTATTACATGACTTCTTTGTATACTTTACATTTACACCTCAGGTATCATGAGCCTTAGCCATTTCCTTAAGGTTTCTAAGTGTATAGGAACTTTTTGGAGTGATTTCATCCTGATGCATCTAGGGAGTGCCCCTCACATTCACTCATTGTCCACATGAAAATCATGAAGGTACCCTATCTCCTGAGACATGGGCCTTGGGCAGACATAGCTATTATCCCCTAACCAGATGGTCTTGTGCATTTCGAGAACAGTCAACTCCTAGTCCCATCAGTCTATATACCTTTAATACTCCCTACATGACCTAGGATTGAGTTCGGGCTCTACCCTTCCCAAGGGTTCATCATTAGCAAATTATTTTCATATGAAATTCTTAAAACTAGATTACTCCATCTCATATAATCTCATTATTCACTGTATGTCCCCTCATTGGACTCATGGCAACATTTCAAGGCAACATTTCATTTTTAGGCTCGGTCTCATATGGTCAGCCACTTGCATAGTGACATTTCCTCATATTCCTCAAAGATGGCATACTTGGGTTCAAAGAATCATACTCAAAACATGTGGTTTCATATAAGGTGACATCTATGATTACCTCAATCATTAAATTCATTTGATCAACTTACCTTTCTAGGGAAGGTCCTAACCTAGGGTGCCTTCATGGCTTATAGGAGGAAGTTAGGCTCTCTAGACACAACTTGAAACCATGATCTAAGGTTTTGCTTCCCCCATAGGTCATCTTACCCCTCTTGGGTTAACCCATCCCATGTTGCCACACTAGCCCTAAAGGTTTCATATTTTCATCTTTATGCATTGTTTTTATTATTATAACTTCACAACCCTTGTTTTCACAATCTCTAGTATACCCTCTCATTGGGTCTTAGTCCCAATATACTTTAAAACCTTCCCATTCGGGCTTGACACATCATATACCTCCCTATCTAGGCTTGGTATTGCATTGGCCATCCCATTTGGGCTTGGCCCTTTAGCAACCTTCACATCTGAGCTTAGTTCACAATCAATTTTAGAAAGACAAAACTTCCAAATATAGCAGTATGGCAACGAGCAAGTTATATTCATATTTCCATTTTCATGCTTAGCCATTAGTTATTTGTGTATCTCATGTATATTCAAATTTCTCTCTTTTGTTTCACATGCATAATGTACACATTTATCCATATTCATATATGGAAATCTATGTCATATAGACTTATTTATGTTTTCCTTAATTCTCATTACTCTAACCCTAATTAGGGTTCATGTGGGTAGGGTTTTTACCCATATACTCCCATTTCCTAGTATTAGGATCTGGGTTCAGGTTAGAGAGGCTATACCCTATCTCTTAGGGTTTCTATGTCCCTTGACACACTAGGGTTCTTTCTAACCAACCCTAGTTCCATCTAGGGTTACCTACACAAGGAAAACATATACAAAAAATTCTTCTCTTTACTTTATCATTATTTCTGTATATACATTATTATTTAAATATTATATGTACATTATGATTTCGCATTACAAATTCGTTAATTGGTGCAGGATGCCTTAGTCCTACTTTTACTCAAAAAACCCTAACTTGAGATGAGGAGGGAAATTCCTTTTCATGTTTATTAAGCAAGAGGATAAGAAATAGACAGATGGGGATGAGAAGTAAACCTAAAGGTATTTTATTTTGGGCAAAGACTTTTGACTTTGGCCTGACAGGAAGCACTGGTCTGGGAGTCCTCGTAAGCAGACTTGCATTATGGAGGATAATTTTCCCAGTCCCCGGTCATGGTTCCTACTAGACACCATCACCTTTTAATTCCCTCATATTTCTACATATTACTTGAAATTATAAACTATTAAATATTATTTGAAAAAATCTAGGGCTCTGATACAAAATGTAACGACCCCACTTTCAGTGTCCCCCAATTAAGGATAGACCTTCCAGTTCAGAGCCATTACCAATTTTCCCAAGGATACATACTTAACAAATAATAAATAATAGTAAATAATTTCATTTACTCCCAATATTGTTTAAAATTTGTTAAATGGTATTCCTTGTAAAACTATTACCTATTGAGAAGAAGTAACTAGCTATCGAATTCTCCTTTAACTTATCTTTAATACTTATAGGTAATATAGACTTAGTTTATCACATGTTGACATCTTCATAATTAGCATGTACCTAAAACGTCAACAAACAAAACATGAATCTGTATACCAAGTTATACTTTGTACCTGGGGAGGAACCACAATGTGTGTAACTAAATTGATCACATAATAAGTATCAAATATTGCAAATAAGAACTAGCATATTCTTTACATATCCTAACCCTTACTGGATATATTATCTTGGGCATGATCACTATCCCATCCAGGGCTCGTGTGCAACACCCCTTGATATATGTCAACCTAGGGTTTAGAATATTATCATTTACTTATGTGATACTCATATTGGCATTATAGTTGAACATCAAATAAATAACCAACCATTTGATTATCAAAATAATTCTTGGGAATCATTCGAAAAGCCTCGGAAAACTATATTCTGGATAGCCATAATCGTAACCACATACCTCAATGGTGAGCCAAGCAGATTATCATATAACTATACTACACGCATATTGTCCAAGAAAGAAAATCTAGAATTCAAATATGCAAGTATGGAAATCCTAACTTGTCACCATCACTTTAATGATATTCAACACTACTCGGGTCCTATTCTAGGGTTTACAGTTTAGACAAGGAATAAGGGTATGAACCCTATTTTCATCTCATATTAATACTAGGTGAAGACACTAATCACTGGATACATAATATCCATTACTCAAATCTTATTAAGGTTATTAACAATTCATCAAGTTATAACCTTTATGCTTAATTCATCAAGTAATGTCTTTTAGACAATTTAAGCAACTAGGTTAGATTAAGATTAAGTAGATTTATGGCTTGAAACCAAAGTATCATATTTGTGACTCAAAACCTTTAATCATGATCATAGTCATATAAAACATATCAAAGACTTGGATTACCATCAAACGAAACACATTAGGATATTAAAAACATGAAATCATAGGCATTAAGAGCATCACTAGTTGTATGATGGATTTCTCAATCTTCATTATACATAACGTTAAAAACATTAATTGCATACTATCATAATTATTATCCCGTTCTTCTTAGATTATCATTAGATGCAACAATGTCATATGATAATACTATGGAGAGGCTTTTGAATGTATCCAACGTTTAAATACCCATATCCAGGGTTTTATTGTTTTAATCACCACTTTATTATATATTACCATACTTTTTTTAATAGGAACCATAACTAGGTTCAAACTTATTTGAATTGTGTTCCTCTCATTCTCCTGATCATATATATATATATATATATATATATTATTGGTTCTAATTATGACATTATATACATATAAGTTGTATCTTCAACCAATCAAATAAGGAAATGTCATTATTCCTATTCATTTCTAGATAAAATAAGGATAAAGGGAATAATTACCTGGTATCCCTTACTAGAGACACATAATTACCTCTCAGTTGTGCTTTCCCTTCTCCTCGCTCGGGGCACGATGCCTAGCTCCTTCATGTCTACATCGCCATACTTGTCAATGCCAACTTCACCTAGTGTTGGCTCTAGGCTACATGCCTTCCTTTTCTACCACAATTTTAGAAGCACCCATCCCCTCTTGGCACTACCGTCGGGTCCGTTGGCTATATCAAAGTTTTCCTCTTCCATCTTTGTCAGTGTTGTCTTCCTTTCTTCCTCTCCATTTTAGTCCTACACTTGTAGAGGGCAAGGTCCACTTTTGACTCACTCCTATGTACCCCCCATGCTCTTTAGTCATCTTCCCTACACTCATGTGTCGTCTCTCTCTTCTAGGGACTCTAGTCTATAGTGGAAAGTTACACCATACACACATCATCAACGCATGCCACCCACCCTCCGATCGCTACATGCCATCTCAGAGGAGCACCAGGGTGCTCTGGCGGAGCCCATGAACCACCTTGAGGGATCAAATCTTCTAGCCACAACCTGTGGTATAGACTTATCCTTCACTACTACAGAGGAATCCAGTTCTAGCATGGAGTTAGGGTTGGGGAGAGATGTAGCAAAGAGAAGAAGAGAGTAGGCAGCAAGTCAGGGTTACACTCCTATAGTAAAAGGTAAGGTGAGGGTAAAAGATGATCTTGATGGGGGAAAAGGATGTGTGGATTCTCATGTATATATATAGGTTTTTGGGGATGCCCTAAGGGATACTTCGAAAAAGGAAAGGGAGATTAGTTGCATGGAAAAGTATGGTTCTTCTTTTGTGTTTCCTTGCCATTTGGGAGATAACCTCATACCTCATGCTCCCATAATCCCCTTTCAATTCAAGTCCAAAGAATAATTAGATTGTCCTTTTTATTGGTATCCTTCCCTTCTTTAATGGTTATGAAAGACATTCTTAGGAGAATAAGTATAATAATAAGAGAGGAAAGAAAATACTCAATTGATTACTCATATAGTTATACATACACTTTCATAGGTCCATACTTATCCTCCAAGTATTACCACCTTTATTTGAAAAATCCATGAAGGAAAGCATTCAAAATTATGATACTTTTTGGATAACTTGTTCCCTAAATTATTCCTTATGACTATTAGATAATTCTTGATCTCTCTTTGATAAATTCCTTAAATTATTTACAGAAGCTCAATAGTATTTTTCCAACTATATTCACATTGTGGGGGGGGTTTATTGGGATTTCCTTCATACACAAACACATGATCATTTTTAATTATTTTATTAAAGAAAAGTAACCATTATCTAATGAAACACAAGTTTCTCCAATTTTCCTTGATCCTCTTTCTTTTCTTTATTATTTATAGTTATAAAAAAGTTAAATCGAGATAATGTTATTTTTGATGCCTCAAACATTGAGTTGCCACAATGGGCTAGATAATTACTCTTTTAATTATCTAAAACATAATACCTTGTATTTACTCTTGGAAACATACTTATTGTTCCATATTTTGGATGTTCAATATTTCAAAAGCCATTATCATCAATTCATGTACCAATCTCTTTTATTTACTCAACTTCTAACACAAGCACTCATGTCACACAGGTGATTAACCTTATTATTCCATGAATAATACCATTGGATAAATTACAAATCAACTTATTTATATAATACAATTTTACCAAAAATGAGGATATAACACATTGTAACATCCTAGGATTTGAGGCCTCAAATAACACGATCTTATAAGGAATGGTTTGACTTCCCATATCACCATGGTGCACCTCATTTTTAGGGAGCCCATCACTAATAAAGTCCATAGTTAAGCATGCTTAGCTAGGAGTAGCACTAGGATGGGTGACTAGTCGGGAAGTTGACCTCGACTTGCGCGTGAGTGAGGAAAAAGAACATAGGTAAGGCTAGTGGTGGTCTATGGGGTCATTCGTCATTCTTGAAACTCTACTAGAGTCTACGGAATTGGGCCCGGGTGTTACAAATGGTATCATAGCCAATTCCCCTCCACTACGTGGGGCCCACATGGGCATGTGACATGCCGAGCTTGAGTCTTGCGGTCTAGGCATGTTGGAAAGAGCTATATGTAGAGATGAGATGGATCCACCATTGTACTGGTAGCTGCGGATGGGAGCTAGGTTTCCATGGGCCATTATGGATCTGCACTGAATTGGGGAAGTGATTATGAGGCTGTATAGTTGAGCCTTTACCAGGATGTCAAGAGTATAAGTGGGGGAGATTGTAACGTCCCAGGATTTGAGGCAACTAATAAAATGATTTTAAAGGAATGATTGAACTTCCCATATCACCAAGGTGCTCCTCCTTTTCAGGGAGCACATTACTATAGAACTCCACAGTTAAGCATGCTCAGTTTGGAGTAGTACTAGGATGGGTGACCAGTCGGGAAGTTGAACCTAGCTTGCGCGTGAGTGAGGACAAAGAACATAGTTAAGGCTAGTGGTAGTTTGAGGGGCCAATCATCATTCCTTAAACTCTACTAGAGCCTAGGGAAGTGGGCCCAGGCGTTACAGTTATTGTCCTAGTCTCCGTCATATGTTTGTGTGTAGGGATGTAACTTTTCATAAATTCACTCCATATTACTTCAGTGTTCCCAATAAGGGGGAGAAATTGTGTGAGAGTAAGAGAGTGCCACCATCAGACATTAGTGAAAGAGTACCACCACCACATCAGAGTGAGAGAGTGCCACCTATCATTAATATATTGTAGTGTAGCTAGAGAAGCCAACAAATGGTACCTTAATTCATCAATATTAACCATCTGGCCTTGATGTTCCCATTGCTGTCTACAAAGGTACTCATTCCTATATTGTTCGACATCCTATTGCAAGTGTGTGTTGTTTATCAAAATTATCTAAGCAGGCCCATTCATTTTCTCTAGGGATTGATTATGTGGTCTTTCCAAGAAATCAACTTGATGCTATGAAGGATATTGGATGGAAATAGGTAATGGATATGGAAATTTTTTCCCTTCTATAAAACAACACCTGGGAAATTATTGACTTACCTCCAGATAAAAAAAATTTGGGTTGCAGATGGATATTCATAGTGAAACATAATCTAGATGGTTCAGTTGAGAGGTTGAAGTCTAGACTGGTCACAAAAGGTTACACTTAGAAATATGGCATTGATTTCTTTGAGACCTTTTAACCTATGATTCACCTGAATTCAGTGTGGATTCTTATTTCTCTGGCTACTATTTGTAATTGTCCTCTATTTTAGCTTGATGTCAAGAATTCCTTTATTCATGGTGATCTACAGGAAGAGGTGTACATGGAACAAACTCCTAGTTTTTTTGCCCAGGGGGAGTGTTAGAAGGTGTGTAAGTTGAAGAAAGCAATCTATGGTTTGAAACAATACCGTAGAGATTGGTTTGATAAGTTCAGTGATGTTGTACTAAAGATGGGCTTGACTCATTTTGTGACTAATTCAACCTTGTGATCTCCCATTGGATCTATTGTTATTGATGTATATGTTGATGATATAGTTCTCATCGACAATGATTCTATAGGCATATCACATATGAAAGAAGGATTGCAGGGGCATTTTCATAAAAAGGATTTGGGCAAATTGAGGTATTTTCTAGGCATGAAAGTACTTAGATCTTATGCATGTACTAATTTTTCTCAGAGGAAATACATGATAGATTTTTTTTCAAGAAGTAGGTATGAGTGAGTCCAAGCCGGTGTCTACTCCTATGGACTATCATGTGAAGGAGACGACTGATGATACTGATTATGTAGATCTAGGATATTATAGGAAAATTGTTGGTAAACTGATATATATGACAATTACTTGCCTGACATTTCCTTTATTGTAAGAATCGTGAGTCAACATATGAACTCACCATAATAATCACATTGGATAACAATTTGCCATATTCTGAGATATTTAAAAGGTGCACCTAGTATGGGGATCACCTATTATAGACCCAAGACCCATGTGTCTACTCTTGTTCTTACTGGTTATGCATATGTAGATAGGGATGGTAATTTGAATGACAAGAGGTCTACTTCTAGATATTGCACATTTCAAGGAAGTCACCTTATCACCTAGAAAAGCAAAAAGCATAATGTTGTGACAAGATCTAGCACGAAGGCTGAGTATCGAGCAATGGTTCATGCCTATTGTGAGTTGTAGTGGGTTCAATTTGGCTTTCTGAATTAAAGTTTCTTGTGTTGTCTCCCATAGAGATCAAATGTGACAATCAAGAAACAATCTATATTGCCAAGAACCCAATCTTCCATGAACACACTAAGCACACAAAGGTTGACCACCACTTCATCAGAGATCAGGTCATCAATGGTATTGTTGTTACTCCAAATGTCAAATTTGAAGATCAACTTGGAGTTGTTCTCACAAAGCCATTGAGTCCAAAAACATTTTAGAACTTTTGCAACAAACTGGGCATGCACAATGTGTACACTCCAAATTGAGGGGGAGTGTTAATATATCTTATTTATATTCAACTATATCATATTTTGTAAAATCTATATACTACTGGACCTCTATGTAATTTCTTTGGAGTATCTTATTAATAAAAGGGAGATGGCACATTGCTCCTCTCTACACACTACATTGCAACACCCTATCTTTCTTGTTCACATATTATATATGTGGTGATTGGATACAATGTGTGTGTGTGTGTATAACCCAACACACTCCATTGCAACACCCTATATTTCTTATTCACACACACACACATTATATATATATATATATATATATATATATATATATATATATATATATATATATATATATATATATATCAATCAAACATATTAAGGCTAATATGCCTTCCAATAGAAATACACATTAAAAACTTGTGCCACTAGGCGTAGGTTACGCTTCCGCATGGTGAACCATCTACCTTATGGAAGTGTGATAGTAATAATGTAGGTTCCACCTCCATGGGGTGCATTACTATAGTATTGGCTATTGAGTCTGACTTAACTGGTGATTCTTAAAGAGTCTAGGCCCAGAGGCATAAAGATGATTATCGCAAGGAGTTGCCCATATCATCTATCCAAAATTGCATATGATGCAATTGGAAAAAGTTTCCTACCTTGATGATTAATTATTTTTTTTATTGTAGATCGGGACCTAATTGAATCATCTTGGATATAAATCATTAGAAAATTGTTTGATGCAATTTTCCAAATTGGTATTTGAGGGTTATCAACTTGAACAAAATAATTAGAAAGATAGTGATTTAAAGACCTAATGAATATCATCCAAATTTTAATCAAATCAAATCAAATCAAATAGTAAAAATGAGTTTTTGAAAAAATTGCAAATTCTTTTGTAGAACCAAATTGCAACTACAAGCAATCACTTTTCTCTACTATTGATCCTTGAGAAGGACATACTTATTGGGAACAACTTTCATGACTAGTTCAGGACATTGAGAATTGTTCTCACACATGAGTGCAAGATCTATATGCTGGAAAATCCAGAACTAGAATAACCTACTCAAAATGCTCCATGGGCTGACAAGGATGGTTATAAGAAGCATATTGATGATGTCGTGGATGTCAATTGTTTGATGTTATGCTCCATGAACCATGAGTTGCAAAGGAAGAATGAGAACATGAGGGTGATTGAGATGGTGACACATCTCAAGAACATGTACCAAGATTAGGCAAGACATGAGAGATACCATGTCTCCAAGGTGTTGTTCAAGTACAACATGGCAGAAGGAGATGTAGTAGGTCCTCATGTACTCAAGCTCATTAGGTATGTGGGGAACCTAGCTAGAATGGGATTCCCCTTGGGCCAAGAGTTGGCCACTGACGTGATTTTGCAGTCCCTGCCAGAGTCATATAGTCAGTTTGTCATGAACTACAACATGAAGGACTTTGACAAGCCATTGACAAAGTTGTTGGGCGTGTTGAGAATAGCTAAGACACAAATGAAGAAAGACAAGCCCAAGTCTATGATGGTGATCAGAAAGAAAAAGGGGAAGTATAAAGGAAAAGAAAAAGCTAAGAAGAGTTCTAAAGTTATCCAGAAGCTCAAGTCTTCATATCTCAAGGAAAAAGGTGGAGTATAGAAAAGAGGTGATTGTCACCATTATCACCAACCTAGACATTGGAAGAGAAATTGCGCACTCTGGTTAGAGGAACAAAAGAATAAGAAGGATAGTACTACGACCTCCACATCAGGTATAAATAACATAATATAAATTTGATTACTTCTTCATATTGGTATATGATACCAGATAAGAGATCTGACATACTGATGTGTAGGATGTGACCAGAAGTAAAAGACCACATAGAAGGAAAAAGATGGACAAGGCAGAGCAAGTGTTACAGAAGCCATAGTCCACATTTAAATTTATCTTAGCCCAATGACCATGTAATAGAGTTATTAGAACTGCTATTTCATTTATATATCATGTATGGACAAGAATGATTATCAACAAAGAATTATTAGTGATTCTATTTCAAAGATATGATCTTGCATTGCATTATTCCTAAAACATCTTGCGATAATTATGCAAAATGATCCAAAGATGAATGTTTATAATGTTTATACGAAAGGATTATAACTGATAACTCAATACCATCATTAGCATTAGTCATCTTGTATGAATATGAGAGGTGCATGACTAGAATACATATTTATGTTGATCTAGATTCCTTAGGTTAGTGAACCTAAGGAAACATGCAAATCATATTTATGCACATGTATGACATGAGGTCATTCACTAGATGTAGTGGGAGGATAATCTTTCATTAGACCTCATACATATGATGTATACAGATTTTATGAATGAATGCTATGGATTATTGATTATAAGTCATTTGAGTTACTGGTAAGATGATGATATGTACTCAGTAATGTAGAAACATAAAACTCTTGAAGTGTGCAAGGAGATTATGTATGAAGTATAACTTTGATAGAAGTATTAAATAACTTTGATGAGATCAAATGTTCGAATACGTTGCAACAACACCTTGGGACCTTAAAGAATTGTGATAATCTATCACAAGTTTAATCCATTTGAACATGATAATGTGTCATCCTGAAGGAATTATACAATGATAAATCATGATATAAGTATCAATTAATCTAGTCTTCTTATATCCTCATGAATAGATATATACCTATTACTAAATAATGTACCATCTGAATGGTTTATGAGACATCATATATGATATGATTTGTGAATGTCCCAATACGTATAAAGGATTGAAACCTATATTTAGAAAGTAGTTTATTGACAAGGTTTATGCAAAGTCATGTCTTTTGATTATTAATAACAATCCCAATCCAATAACAAAACTATTTTTTGTGATAGGATAACGAAGTTCTAAAAGAATCAGTGGCAGTAAAAGCAAAACTCAAAATGTTCGAGATCAATAAGCAAGTACAATGAGAACTATGAGAATCACAAGCTGTTGTGGAATATCAAGTTCATCGTGTAACATAAAACAAAATAGTTCTGGTAGAACACATTTGAAATTGGAGGATTGTGAATCCAACGATTCAAATGGGTTGGTCATATATGATGAGTCAACTAGTCAAGTAGAAGCTATTTCTGAGTAATATGGAATCCACGTAAGCTCACAATGTATGAACCTGATAGCATCACCTAAAGGGGCAATACCTAAAGGGTGCAATAGGGTCTTGTGGTCAAGACCTACATGGATAACATAAAAGGACAAATTGGTTAAATAATTTCAAATCAAGTTCAAGTTGTTAGACATGATAGAAATTCCTTTACCAATTGTCAATCATGTTATTATAGTTAGAATAGACTATGATATTTGGCATATGATGATGAAAATCAGATTCCTTTAGGGAATATTTTAAAGGATGTGTACATAACACAACATAAAAGGTTTCACAACTTCAAGAAGGCAAATAAATTCTATAAACTACAAAGTTCAATCTGGGATTGAAAGAAGCACCTTAGAGATGGGATCTTATGACTTGATAAGATAGCCAAAGAGTTTTACTTGAATCAAGACAAAAGATGAAATTTGTGTTTGCAAAAGATTTAGTTGGAGCATATATGAATATTCCACATTTTATGACGAATAACATCTCAATATCGTGAATATTGAAAACTGGCATGAAACTTCCTTCAGTATTGAAGTTATAGTTGAAACATCTTAGGAGATAAGGATCAAGACTTATAGAGATAGTTCTTGAAAGTTTCACAACATGAGTTGAGGATATACAAATAGCAAAATGTTGAAAGAGTTCAACATGGGTGGATTCAATTAGAGAGAATCCAGATTAGTCTCTCATGAACTGTGTTTTCTAATTCTTATGAAGAATCAAAATGTCATGAATAAAAATTCCATGGGCTACCCCAACAATGATTCTATCATGAATGCAGTAAATGTGCTTCTCTCATATAATCTTCTATGTATTTGACATGAGAAGATAAGTCAAACATCAATAAGGGTTATTGAAGAGTCATTAAAAGATGTCCATTAGTACTTATGAAGTAATTAAGGATAAGATTGATAGTCAATGATGATAGCAATAGACAGAATAGTAGGATGTAAAGGGTTACATCGATGTAAGCTTCCATAATGAACAAGTGATCGATATAAAATATTCTTGATTTTAAAAGATAAAGGATGTTATTAGTTGGAAGGGTTCTGAACTAATATCCATTAATTCTATTCTACATTATAGTCCGAGTGTAATTGTGTTGTGAACATAGAGTGATACTATATGAATCTAAAAGGTTCTTGTGATGAACCTGACGATTGATGACTCAATAGAGATACTATAACAACAATGGAGATACTTGTTAGGAAAGGAATATCAGATACTGTATTATGATAGTTTCATCTCAGAGAGAAGAGCTAAAAAATGTGCAATATACTGACAATTAGCAAAATGTTGCTAACCCGCTGTATTAGCACTTGCATAATGGAAACATGGTGGACATGTTTGGATCACTATGAATGGGATTCATGGGTGATTGGCTCTAAGTGAGAGTGAGAGTCTATTGGAAAGGTATGTATATAGAGCCAATCATATGATTATTGACATGACATAATTACCTAATAGGATTTGTTGGGAAACTGCTAGACAACCATCTGGCAGTGCGAGACGACCATCTCGCACACCATACGACTGTCTGGCTGTTCCTGATAATTGTTTGTCATCTTGCAGGTTTTGAAAGTTCAAGTTCTCCCAGTCCCTTCCACTCCCATACAATCTCATTCATATTGGGAACCCTGATCCGAACCACACCTATAAAAGGGGGAGTACTGGGGGCGTCCAAAGACACAACACATACAATTGAGAATCAATTCCTCTAACAATTATTGTCCTCTCTAGTTGTTGTAATGAAGAGAGCCTAAGAAAGACCTACCCGATAAGGAGGGATAGATACATGAGAGAAATAAATGGTGATCATTATTAGTGGGAGAGTAGGTTGGTGAGTAGTACACCAATGAGACGGACAACTCCTTCTTGTCCATTCTTAGTGAACGATAGAGGTTTCAGTTGGTCTGTGTGGACTACTCTTGAGGCAGGAGTCCTTTGGTTGTTGCTCAAAAAGCAAAGTCAACCTGCTATCTATGGTGAGACCACCAAGAGTTGTTGTAGAGGTTGCATAGATAGATGTTCGAGGTGAAGACCAGGAGTTGAACAACTACCATCCAAGAGTAACTAGTCAACAATTGCAAAGAAGTGAGTTTTGTCATTGGACTTGCTCTAGGACAACTTGCTAAAACCATACTTCCTATATCATAGTAGTTGACCCAATCGTCCTATTATGGAACTACATATAGATAAAATTATATTTCCACTGATATAGTCTATGCCCACATTCCCAACACTTCTTCTAATGAGTATGAGTATGCTTCAAATTCTTCACAAGTGTAGTTTTTATATGACAAGGAAGAGAAACATGATTTCCCTAAGTAGCTAAGTGATAGCGCATCGAGTGATCCTATTCTAGATGCACAAATGAGTGGTTCAAACTCATAGTCAGAGACATTTAGGCAAGGGGATCAATATCATCACCAAGTAGAGTCCTCAAAGAAGTACTTGAGGAGGTCTGATAGAGTTCATCATCCCTCATCAAAATATCTATAATATTAGTATATTCTCCTTTTTGATTAGGGGGGCGAGAGGCTTATTATGATGCAAATTCTCATAGAGACAAATCACAGTGGCATTAGGAAATGCAGGAGGAGATATCTTCTTTGCAAAAGAATGATGCCAATGAGCTTGAGGTTCTTTCCAAGAATTGAAGGGTACTAAAGTACAAGTGGAACTACATGATGATGAGAGACGATAGCAACAAGGATGTCAAATACAAAGTCAGACTAATTGTTAAACACTTTTTTCAAAGACCATATGAGCATTGTCAAAAGGATGACAACAACAAAGTTCCAGGTGTGGGTATGAAGAGAGATGTAGTACCTCTAGGATACTTCTTCTCAGTTGCTTGGGAACAAATTGAAGTCAGGATGGGACTTCAAGAATATGTATGAAAATGATAGGATGATGGGATGCTTGAAGATAATGGATCCATCACATATGGTGATGGGTTCCACAAGCTACTCTAGATAATTGCTGAAGACAACATCTCCCTCATGGGTTGTGTGTGGGATTGTGGGAAAAGAGAAGGATTTGAACCATGTCTAAGTTATATTTAGATTTGAGTATGAGTTGTCTTATGCTACCAATTTTAATAGGAGTCAAATATAAAATATAAATAAGATTACTCCCTATGTTCAACATGGAGTTGGACTTAGAGTTGGATTCGAAGTAGGACAAGGATTCCTAGTTGCAACCACATGCCTCAGAGGCCTATAAATAGAGGCCATGGGGGAAGCCAATGAGATCATCCCACTCTTTGAGGTGTGATTCCTCCATCTACTTCATGGTGCATTCTATGGTATAAAAGATGGAAAACAAGAATGATTAGAGGAGCTCTCTTGGTTGATATGAGAGGATGAATGACTTTTCCTTGAAGTGAAGTAGCATATGATAGTCAATGATACATTGTGATAACCTAGATTTTCTCTCATTCAACTTATGTACTTCTTGACTCATTAGATGTTCTAATGTACTCTATAACACTCCTCACTATCAATTTAATAACCTTGACTCACAATATACTCAATTGATGAGTTCTTATTGATTGATCATCACTTTGTACTTGTACATGATTTTAACTTGGGTTTTGAAGTAAGTATCATGCTTATTATGTATCATCAACTTTCCTTCAAAATTGAATCCATTCAATGAACAATACTTACTATCAAATTGATTTCATATTGTATATAATTTAATTATCTTTCCAACGACATAAAAATTGCCTCAATTGGATCACCCTATCCCAGGTTATGGCCTTTTGAACCTTGGTGATTTAATCCTTAATTTTAGCTTGTTTTGAGCTTTATTGGGCCGAATGTGGGGCGCGGCCCAACAAAGGTGGGAATCCCTTTATTTTAGTTGTCACTTGACACATCAATGATCCACCTTTGTAATGTTTTGCCAATCCTTGATCCTTGGATGACATAGCCTCAGATCCAAACCCCCATCCAATGGATGTGACACCTTCCCTAACCTTAGTACTCTTTGCTACCGTACATGGTGTCGAAGCTCCACCAACCCCACTTTGTGTCAGCCAATCTCGTTCATCCCCACTCCCTTTTGCAAAATAAATGACCCCATTTTCTTGTCCACCCAAGGAACATGGCTTGCTAACACTTCTTCAGTTGGGTCCTCCAAGAGGTGGTGGACTGAGAGGCCCAATAAATCGAGGCCTAGGATATCCTAATGCTCCCCGTTCACTTTTTTTGGACCCTTGGAAGAAGATTGAAGGGCCAAGATCTACTAAGATAAGGTATTCCACAGAAAAATTGTATCTTCATGATACTAGATCCAAACATGGACTTCCAATATACCGTTGTAATTAGAAAAATAAGAGATTTTCATTAAAGAATACATCCACACTATAGATCGACTTCCTTTTCTACTAATATCCTAAAATGTATGCTTATGAAGTCTTTTTAATATGTTCTATGCTTTTTGAATGCATGATCTCGACCTTTTATGTACCAAATCTTGATGTCAACCTAAGATCGTCTAATTGAACATATTAATACATTATGATTCATACTTTGTACATACATGTGTCCTAAGATGGTCCAATGTTTCTTTTATAAACCAAAGTGGACTTTTAATCCTAAATACTACTTACTTAATGCTTAACTTTGTTGAATGTGCCTCAAACCTCATTCTTGACCTAAATCGATAAACTTTAATTTATGATGCACTATAATTCAAACTTATTCATACTAGCACCCTATTTTAAGTGGATGATGTACCTTAAACCGTGAAGTATGCCTTTTGTGGATACTTGATGTTGAATCTCAACCCTAGCTCACATATGGTTCTTTTATATCTAAAATAATCATGTGAACTCCTAAATCAGATATCTTACATTATTGTATCCCTATATGTCTTGTGGAACTTTGTTTTACACTTATGTGGCTAAATGCCCTAATCTTGATTTGAAATGTGGTCTAGTATGAATGATGATAGCTAACTCCCACTCTCATAAAAATGTTACACTAATGATCATTCATATTAATGATCTAAAATAAGTATGTTAGCAATGTTATTGACACCTAAATCTAGTAGAACCCATCTATACTATAATAGTGACAATATTTCATGATTATACTCAAATGACTAGTTATGCTAGTCTTGATGATCATTTTGACTATGTTTACTCAAATCATAGGATTGCTCTATCTAAGACCATGAAACCCTAATCTTAGTTGTGATATGTCATCCTAAGCTATAGATGAATCCATGAAGTATGGTATAACTTGATAATGAACTTGCATGACTAGTTGAGATGTTGAAAATAAGGTTGAAGGAAATGAGTACCTAGACTTAGGTGACATATACAACCCGCATGATAATTAATCATGGTCCTAATCTTATTTTTATTAATCCAAGAGTAATAATTTGGAATGTCACAATCTTATGATGACCTAAATTTCCAAGATCTAGTCCAAGTTGCCACATATGTTTTTCTAAGTGAGTGGTTAATCGTGTACTCTACTCGCGAGGTACATTTTCCTCTTAACCCTCCTATGATATTGGCTTGCTTGTATGTATGCTCATATGAATGCTTGGCTACTTACTTACTTTGTTGAGCTATTATTTCTATGATTACTACTTTCATGTTTGAGTATTCTACATTGACAAACCTTGATATAACATACAAAATACCGTTATGCAACCTAATGTTGACATAATGAATAAAGGAGCCTGAACCATGTTTGTATAAAATGATATCGTTAAAGTGTTGTCACCTTATTTCTTCTTCTTGACTATGATCATGTTTCTAGCCAAGAATGTTTTGTATTACTCTTACACTGTTTACATGCCTTTTCATAGCGTACTTAATTCTTTAGCATTAATATGGTTTGTTTATCTACTTTCTAGTTCCCAACTGAAGATCTGCTGCACTCAAGACTCTAAGATCTGAAATTCAATAAAAATGGGTATAGTTGAATATAGAAATGGATACTTGTTCTCTACACCATTTTAGTATCTTATTATATCTTGTGTTATTAATTACTTTTGCATATATATTTCCTGTGTGAAATATGTGAAATATTTGATCCATTCTAGGGACGGACGTCGTAGTCCACTTGACTTTGGCTTTGTAGACATTAGGAGTGTGGACTTAGGGTAACAGACAATTCCATGACAAATGGTATCAAAGCCATACACACAAACCTCTATATGTGTTTAAGGCATAACAAATCTTAAGAACCCAGGGAGGACTAAAATCATTTCATTGAAGTATAAAGAGTCTTCTAGCATCTCATCTCTTCTTTAGGACCACATAAGACACCCAAGTAGATGATGATTAGTTAGTGTTTTCTTGTCTCCTCATGTGATTCCTCTCTCATGACTAATAATCACATGAATTCTCAATTTGGGTATCTTATGCATGGAATAAGTTAAAATTCACTTGAAACCATGAAAGTTGATAGGATTATCTGATCTTAAATGAAAAACCCCATTTTGGATGAATGAAAGTACTCCTGAAAGTGATGTACTCATGTAAACTCAATATTATAAAATTGGATATGAGTGCTTTCCATGATTGAGGAAATTTTTTGATATGGTGAAATAAGGTAAGACTTATGTTTTACACCACATGTTTGATGAGGTCCCTATTGATTAAACCTATGTTGCTCTTTTGTTGATTAAGCCTCAAACATAGTTAAGCATACTTTTCTCGTATTTGATATGTACAATGATTATGCCTTGGAATGATCATGTCTATGGAATCCTAAATCATGAGGCGGGGACTTGCTACAAGAAGAAATCCCCATATTGACTATTATTCCTCTTTGTAGACTCAATTTGAATGACATGTGAACTAGATCTAAACCTTGCACTAGTATGCTCAAACCCTCAAGTTCTCAAATTGACTTCTCGATTTTAAAAATCTACCCTTACCTTGACCTTGAAAGGAAGGGAATGAAATTTGACCTCGATCTTGCAAAATCTTGAAATATGGTTTCCCTATTGTGGTCTTGATGTTTGACTCATTATCTTGTGAAATACGATTTGATAGTTGACACTCACCCTATTTGGGTATGCTTGATGACTCATGATTAATATGGACAAATGTGCTTGATTAGGGTGGTAGTTGACTTATGACTCCCCTAACCTAGGCCACATCTCTATTTTGTCTACCTCAAAAATTCTTGCCTTATGGATTGTTTAGAGTTTGGCAAGATAACCCCTTTCATACCTTTCTAATTTCTTGACCTAAGTATATAATAGGTCAAATCCATAAAAATGTTGATACTCGATCATGAATCTTTATTTAATATTGATTTTGAAATATAATGTAGCCGACTATAGTTAGTGGTTAGGTACCAAGAAAGACCTATGCCTAGATCATTCATTAACCATGAATACCATGAGAATAAACACAATATTGATGCCAAGAATTGTTGAATAATGCTCGAAATGTTGCTCAATTATTTCTCGATTGATGTATATGGATGAATGAATAATCCTATAATGGTGAGTTAACAAATTGGTTCAAGAATTTAGGTAACCTTGAATGTCACCTGAAGTTTGAATGACTAAGTATGCAAAGCACGATAGAGAAAATATTGAGTATAATTCTGTAAACCCATCTATACCAAATCTAAGGGACGTAATGAAAATTCGTCGAGGAAGTGGTTGATAGTAGGTGACCAAGCCCAGGAGGGAAGGTCATCGAGAAGACCTATGCCTAGGAGGGAAGGTCACCAAGAGGCCAAGCCCATGAGGGAAGGCCATCATAAAGACCAAGCCCAGGAGAGAAGGTCACCAAGATGCCAAAGCCAGGAGGGAAGGCCAACATGAAGACCAAGACTAGGAGGGAAGGTTGCCAAGAGGTTAAGACCAGGAGGGAAGACCAACATGAAGACCAAGTATAGGAGAGAAGGTCACTAAGAGGTCAAGCCTAGGAGGGAAGGCCAACATGAAGACCAAGCCTACGAGGGAAGGTCGCCAAGAGTCAAGCCCTAGAGTGAAGGCCAACATGAGAACCAAGCCTAGGAGGGACATAAAGTGAATGATGTACACCCAAAGAGATGAAGAAAATTCAGATTAAAGAATGACATAGAAAATAATGCACTCAATTGTTGTAAGAAAAACCTCAAGAAAATTTTCAATGACATTTCAAAAAATGCAAACCTTAGGAAAGGTAGAGACCTAAGGCACCCCTAAGGTCTTAATAGGAATATAAACCTTAGCTTTGAAAAGCATGGACTTCTGACTTTGACATCCAAACCTTTACTTTTGATATCAATGTATGAAATCTTGACTCATGATTATTGATCTTGATATTGACTTGGCTCCTATAATCACTCTATTTTGATCTTGATACCACCCTTGATATATGACTAATGACTTTCATGTTCCCAAATCTCGAATTTTTTTTAATGATGATTATGTCAACTCGCTCAATTTATGTCTTAGGGTTAAGCTCCATGTGCCTAGCGGGACCTTCCATTTATTTTGAGCATGAAATCACAATGTTGAAATATGAAGTTTGTCTCAAATTGTTGAAATATGAAATTTCAATCATGGTTGTATAACCCCACCTAGACCAATGTAGAAGCTAGAACCCTAAATGATAAAAATGAAAGTCATGATTTACTCTTGTTTTGAAGAATTCTATTCCTTTGACCTAAAATGTTATCTCTTCACATATGGAGATATATAATATAATCTCTTAAAAATTGTGACTCATGTTATGATACTCCATATTAGATGAGCTATGTGATTATCTGTTGACCATGATGCTGGATTCCTCTATTTTTGGATGAGATGTATATTGTAAGTGGAAAGGATCCTGTTTTGAACTTTATTACGATGTTGAAATCAAATAGAAAAACACACTCTTGATTGATGGCTTGATTAATTTTGGGGACAAAATGTTTTTTAAGGTGGGAAGGATGTGATGACCTGGATTTTCTTTTCATTCAACTTATGTACTTACTGACTAATTAGATTTTGTATTGTACTCAATAACACTCCTCACCCTCAATTTGATAACCTTTAGTCACCTTATGCTCAACTGATGAGTTGGTTTTTATTGAACATCACTTTGTACTTATACATGACATAATTTGAGTTTTGAATTAAGTATCATTCATATTATGTATCATCAACTTACATTATAAATTTAACCTATTTATGAACTCTCCTTGCTCTCAAATGTATATCATGTTGTAGAGAATTTAATTATCTTTCCAACGGTGTAAAAATTGCCTCAATCAGATCACTCTAGCCCAAGTTATGGCCTTTTGAACCTTCATGATTTAATCCTTAATTTTAGCTTGTTTTGAGCATTATTGGGCCTAATGTGGGGTGCGGCCCACCCAAGGTGGGAACCCCCTTGGTTCTCACTTGACACATCAATAATCCACCTTTGTAAGGTTTTGATAATTATTGAACCTTAAATGACATAGCCTTGAATCCAGTCACGCACTGGGGCCTTGCTATGGAAGGGGTCAGGTGGTCTTCAGACGCCCCCAACCACTGGGCCAGGCACCCAAGGAACATGGCACGCCAACACTGCTTCAGCTGGGACCAAAGGAGGTAGACTGAGAGGCCCAACAAGTTGAGGCCTAGCAGGTCGTAGCACTCACCCTTGTCTTTTGTTGAACCCTTGGATGAAGATTGAAGGGCCAAGAACTATTGAGATAAGGCATTCCTTAGAAAAATCATATATTCATGATACTACGTCCAATCATGGACTTCCAATATATCATTTTGATAAAAAAGGCGAGGGCTTTTCAATAAAAATACTTCTAGAGTCTAGATCAACTTCCTGTTCTACTAATATTCTAAAATTTATGCTTATGAAGTCTTTTTAAGATGTTTTATGATTTTTGAATGCATGATCTTGACCTTTTATGTCTCAAATCATAATGTTAGCCTAAGATCATCTACTAGAACATATTGATACATTAAAATTCGAACTTTGTACATCCATGTATTCTAAGATGGTCCAATGTTTATTTTATGACCGAAAGTGGACTTTTAATGTTAAATACTACTTTCTTAATGCTTAACCTTGTTGAATGTGCGTCAAATCCTCATTCTTGACCTAAATTAGTAAACTTAATTTATTATGCACTATAATTCTAACCTCTTCATACTAGCACCCTATTTTAAGTTGATGATGTACCTTAAACCTTGAAGTATTTTTTTGTGTGGATACTTGATGTTGAATATCAACCCTAGATCACATATGGGTCTTTTATATCTAAAATATTCATATAAACTCATAAATCAGTAATCTTACATGCCATGTATCCCTATATGTCTTGTGGAACTTTGTTGTGCATTAATGTGGCTAAATGCCCTAATTATGACTTGAAATTTGATCTAGTATGCATGATGATTGCTAACTCCCACTTTCATGCACATGTTACAATAATGATCATCCATATTATGTAATAATCTCAAATCAATATGTTAGTGATGTTATTGACACCTAACTCAAGTAGATCCCATCTATACTCTAATGATGACAACCTTGCATTACTATAACTCAAATGACTAGTTATGCTAGTGTTGATGCTCATGTTGACTAAACTTACTCAAATCTTAGGATTGCTCTATCTAAGATCATGAAACCCTAATCTTATGATCCATAATCTTAGTTGTGATGTGTCACCCTAAGCTCTAGATGAATCCATGATATATGGTTTAACTTGATAATGGTCTTGCATGACTAGTTGAGATGTTGAAAACAACGTTCAAGGAAATGAGTACCTAGACTTAGGTGACATATACAACCCCCGTGATAATTATTGATGGACCTAATATTATTGGTATTAATCCAAGTGTACTTATTTGAAATTTTAGGATCTTATGATGACCTAAATTTCCATGATCTAGTCCAAGTTTCCACATTTGGTTTTCGAAATAAATGGTTAATATTGTAATCTACTTGTGAGGTACGCTTTCCTCTTGACCCTACTATTATATTGGCTTGCTTTTATGTATTATCGTATGAATTCTTGGATACTTAATTACTTGGTTGAGCTATTATTTCTATGATTACTACTTTCATTTTTGAGTATTCTACATTGACAAACCTTGATATAATAGATAAAATACCATTATGCAACCTAATGTTGACATATTGAATAAAGGAGCCTAAAACATGCTTATATAAAATGATATCGTTAAGTGTTATCACCTTTTTTATTTTTCTTGACTATGAAAATATTTCTAGCCAAGCTAGTTTTGTATTACTCTTATTTATAGTGTACCTAATGCTTTAGCATTAATATGTTTTGTTGATCGAAATTGTAGTTCCCAACTGAAGATCCACTGCACTCAAGACTCTAAGCTCTAAAATGAAATACAAATGGGTATACTTGAATCTAGAAATCATTACATTCTTCTCTATACCCTTTTCGTATATCTTGTAATATCTTGTCTTACTGCTTTTTCATATATATTGCATGTGTGAAATATTTGATCCATTCTAGGGATGGACGCCTAGGTCCACTCATCTTTGGCTGTGTAGCCATTAGGAGTGTGGACTTAGGGTAACAAAGGTTCTGTGACACACATTCGGTGAACTAAAGAGTATCTCTCTTGGTTGATAAAAGAGGGCCAATGACTTTGCCTTGAAGGAAATAGTAGTTGGCAGTTATAGACACAATATTTCCATACCGGCAACGGTCTGACCCAGTCAGCGGTCCCAACGGTATCAAGCAGTCCCCAACAATGACAATGACATATTGAAGAGATCAAGTTAAGTGGGATCTTTTGTACAAATTGGGTGTGATTCTCTCTTATTGATCATCGTTCTCATGTGGGGAGGGAAATCCATATTTAGGGGTAATTAAATATGGGTGACATGAGTTGTAATATTAATTACATAGTTCTTGTTGGATGGTATTGCCCCGTGGTTTTTCTCTTCTTGTCTTGAGGAGACTTTTCCATGTTAATTCTGGTGTTTCTTATTTGGTTTTATATTCTTGTCGATAACGCTTCTGCAACAAGTTTTTGTCACATTTGGGACCGTATCGGTACAACATCCCCAACAAACAATCCCTATAATGATTATGAAAATCAAAAGTTTCCATCAAGGTGCAAGGTAGGAGATTGAGGTACTTCATGGTCAAGTTCTCCAGTCCTCAAAATATACAAAAGGTTTTGTGGGTGACCCGTTGTTGGGAAGGGGAAAGATGGTGATTCTAAAATAGTGGGTACCAAGAAAGTCACTCTAGAAGGAGAGGGTTAACAAGCTTCCAATATAGATTATATTGCATAGTGTACTACATATCGAGTTATATAGTGGCATCATTTTTGGTCGGATGGCTAGCTTACTTAGGCTCATTAATTCTAGTAAAATTTAACAATTGTGCTTGTATTAATGCAGTGATTCCCTAAAAATTTTGTTATAAATAAAGACTTTCTATCATGCATTAGTATAAATTCTATGAAGGAAATTAACAAGTTTTTTTGCATAAGAACATATACAGTAAATGATAGATTAAGTGAACAACTATGATAAAAAGATAAACAGAACTATCAAATGCCTATCTAAATAAGTCGTATCTAAAGTTTTCTTTTGGATACCATATCACATATCTAATGATAAATGAAGGTTCATGTTAGAAGGATAGAATGCTCATAAGATGATGGTATATTATAGTTTTTTAACAAACTTTGACAAATCTTTGGTCACCTCATGCCGATTAGAGAGAAAAATGTTGTGACTAGCCTTAGTCACCTCCAATAGATGAGTCAGAAGAAGACAATAAGTGTGCGAGAAGAACTCAAGTTCAACAAACAAACGAGCACATTTTTTTTATTGAAATTCTAAATCAATAGTTAAATATTAAAATTATGTATCCATCCTAATCAACATAACTATCTATTTAAACATTCAAGTTAAACTTGAAAATCTATCTCATAGATTCACAAATTTTTATGAGGATACAGTCAATGCATTTTAACACTGTCCTGATGGCAAATTCCACTTGATACTTAAATACTCAAAAATTATTGTGCATGGGATACATACATTTGACGTATAGAAAAATAAGTTATAAGTTCAACACAAATCCTTTAGAAAGACCAATATGACGATAGATTCCATCAATTCCAAATCATGTTACTATATGATGTATGTTTTATATTAATTAAGTGTAACACTTACTCAACCACTTAAAAATTGTATCCTATCATAAACATAATGCCTACCATTTTGCCTTTGATTTTTACATAAATCAAGTCATGCATAGTAGCCACCTAAAGAAGATGCTAGTGAGGTATAAATATGGTTGCAAGAAATGTCATGGTCATTTGTAAAGAGAAGATGAATTGTTGTCATTTATTAATGACTAAGATACACAAATACTTATACTAGAGCACGTAATATCCCATCTAGTATTGAAGCTTCTTCAATTTTATAGGCACACAATTTTCTAGTTACTTTTACCAATTCAACCTTGATTGAAGCCATGCTAATTATTCACTCACAATAGTCATGCATTTAATATCAAAATCCTAACAAACACCAAAATACAATTAAAAGGACCATCCTTCTGATCAAAACCCTAACACAATCTTTGGAACAAATATTCATATACCATCTTTATCAGAAACACATCAAAACTTGATTGTAAAGTGGGTAGAAAGACCAATTTTAATTTTCTTTTCTAAAAGAATTCCAAAAACCAAACTTAAAATCTAAAGATCTAGACAACCAATTAGATATGTTGGAATTGTTGGATCAAAGGGCTCTATAGGAGGGTTGAATAAAGCTAAAAACACTCACACAAGACTTGTTAGACCTTCAAGTTACTTCAATTTTAACTATTACAAATATGGAGTTTGATGTGCAATC
Organism: Alisma plantago-aquatica; assembly: GCA_963693085.1. Taxonomy (NCBI): domain Eukaryota; kingdom Viridiplantae; phylum Streptophyta; class Magnoliopsida; order Alismatales; family Alismataceae; genus Alisma; species Alisma plantago-aquatica. Next base: position 173,985,049 of record OY856415.1, on the reverse strand, counting down.
TAAACATACATACAAAGGATGAGAGATATTGAATGAGACCAAGAACAAGCTACGAGAGTGGTTCCAATCTGTAAACTAGGAGAAAGTCAGTCCACTACTTAGCGAGGTCAACCTCTAGGATTTTTCAACCATTGCATACTTATATTCTATTTTAAGACATACAATTATACCTTCCTTTTGTAGAGCAAGGATACCTAGCCTTCATTTTTTAGGACCAAAAGGAGCCAATAAACCCTAAAAGGACTTACCTATCCTTAGACCAATAGTCCTCAACCTCTACTAGGGCTTACCCTCTTTTGCAAGTAGTTGGATACCTTCACCATGGAGCTCCCCTTCTTGCAACAGGTCTTCCTCCTAGAAGGAATCACCCACTCTTCTCAAGGATCTTCAACCTTCACCTTCTGCTTCAACTTGGAGAAGATTTGCACCTTCTCCTTTTACTTGGAGAAGCTTTCACCAACTTTGAACTTGAAGAACATGGTTGTGAAAGGGAAGCTTTGAGATCTTTACAAGTCTATAGTGGAGTTTATCTCACAAACCAACTATCTCACTCACAAAGATATGTTTAAGTGTAAGCAAGAGAGATAAAGGGGTTGTAGTGGACAATATGCACTCAACTATAGCTAGAAGCTTGAATAGCATGAAGTAACAAACTTGGGATGTAGCCCAAGGGCTTGTATTTATAGTTGTGGATGTACGGTACTCACTAGAAGCACTTAGGAATGCTTTTTAGTCATTTCGAGTGTTGCAGTGGATTTATTTTTTATGTTTGCAACACTAATGGCTAGAATCACTTTTTCTATACATTCCATACAGTTCAGTCAGTCGAGTTTCAGCAGAAACAAATTGACCGATTGCACCATGAGAGAAAACAAATTTGAAGCATCAATCAAGTTTATCTTGGATGAAACTCCAATGATTTCTTAAATCAATTTTGATAGCACAGTATGTCAGTCTAATATATCATGAGGTAAACTCAACCAAACCTAGACTTTTCTAAAATTCATCAAGGGTGTCAGCTGAGTTTCTCAAAGGTGAAACTAGACCAAATTGGCACTCTAAGATGAATTATAGAAATATTCATTACAATGATTACAAAAATTTAGTTAAGTGCTCCTGGTTTTTTCTCATCTTAATTACAAGTCATCAAATCAATACAAATGGTTACAAAATATTTTCGAAGGGCTTTAGGGAATTTTTCACAAAAGTACAATTGCATTGCTTTTGAAGTGAACTTGATCAATCTAGGGCTTGATTAAAATGATCCTTTTCATGTACCTAACACCTAAAATAAATCTCAAATAGACATATTAGATACATATGAATGGCATGGTTAAGTCATCATCAAGATATGGAAAATGTATAACTGTTAGGTCAAAATACTCCCCCTTTTTGATGATGACAAACCATTCTTCAACTTATTTAAAAGGATTTGGAATTTAAAACTTTTGCGTGTGAATTGCAAGGGGATACATGAATGAAAAATGTCAATTTCTCACCCTCAACTCATGCTTACGTTTGACTATATGGTTAGTCTCTCTAAAAAAAAACAATAGGACATATATATACTATTTGGTCCTCTTGCAAGTCACATGATATTTTATATAATTGACTAGCAAAGGATTACACAATAATAATTCAATATGGATGAACTCACTTCTCCCCCTTTTCATATAAAAAATTTAGGTGGTAGAAGAGCCATAAAAACCCAAGTCTTATCCACAATCACCATCTACACAAGAAACTGCCTAACAAGAACCAAACATAGACAAAATAGAGAGAACAAGCATTCATGATTCATAATCAAAACATGGAAGAACATGCCATGAACTCATAAGATGTAACTAAACAAAGAGTTAAGGTACACAAGATTTAGATTAAAACACCAGATATGTCCTCTCGGTATGAAAAATACAAGCCATCATAAAAAACAATGAGATATAAAAATAGTATGCATCAGAATAAGTGCTCAAATGTTCAACACATTATGGTCTACAAAAATAGGAAAATAATCACCCTATACACTAACGAACCAAACATCTAGGCTATCTAGGTTAACAACATCATCATTATCACCTTCTGATTGATAGTCATTGTATCCCTCTAAAGGCACGTCATTAGAAGTAGGTGTAACCTCAACATCATCACCATCAGAAGAACCATCATAACCATCTTCATCACCATCCACATCACCATCACCAACATCATCATCCACCTCCTTGTCGACCAATTTAGTGTCCTCATCAAGCACAATGGAGTGAGGACCAGGTCATTTGTGGCTCTGCTCTGGTGAAGATACTCAACACTGTATAAGAGCCTTTGCTTGATCATAGTTGGGTATAGAAACCCTACCACAACTAGAAAGGAAGGTAGCAGTAGGTCCAATTGGAAGTGGGGGTAGGTCTACCATTAGAGGTAAGAGGTACAATGGAAGAAACACAATGGTGGTTAGGGTAGAACTAACTATATGCATAAGAAGCATAGTCATAACCTAGGTAGGGTTGGTAGGTGGGGAAGGGATGGCTACAGATAAGTTCAAGTGTGACATAATTTGAAATATGTCCTGGGTGTTGTGGTCCTGAATCTAGAGATTATAAACATGGTGGTGTATCATGTATCCCATCAGGGCATCATTTTTCATTGCAAATGAGGTGTGGTCAGGTCTAGGTGGTGGTGGAGTGGCCTACATGTAAGAGGAAGAACCAGGTGTGGTGGAGGAGGTAGGATGAAATGTTTTGCTTATAGTGGTCTCATTGATATAAACACCTTTTCTTCTTACTTTGTAACCTAGATTGTGAAAAAGGCATTTCTCAGTATGGTGAGCAAATACACCACATATCAAGTTAGAAAAAGGAAGATGGTACCACTGGTGTTCTTCCCTGACTCAAAATAGGTCATATTGAAGGATATAATGAGCCCACATGACTCCAATATCATTCAACAGATAACTCATGATCACAACAATATTCTCTACAATGTCCATTTGATTTTTCTTTGGATGGACATTGCAGTTCACTACCAATACAATCATACATATCTTGATTTATTTGGAAGAGGTAGGAAGGATGGATTTCTTCTTATATGGAATATTGGGTTATAAAAAAAAACTTATTGATATCATTAAGGGTATGCACAAGGTCAAAACTTTTGTAGAAAGGCTCAGGGTCAAGCAAGTCATGGTAGCTACGATAGGAAGGCAATCATGTATTTTCAAAGTCAATATCATTAAAATGGGTATTCAAAGAATCCTTAGAGATTATGATCTTGGTACCAACAATCATGCAACTGTCGTGTTAGGTGGTGGCATGAGGGTATTGTTGTTCCAAGTGGGATTGGCATAAAATTTGTGGACTACTTTTGTGCTAGACATAGAATTAGAGTAGCAAAAATTCTCCATACACAAAGTACTAAGATGTTGTGCTTGAAGACCTCAACAACCTCTTTTATCACTCCACTAGTTGCAAAATGTGGTTCAAACAAGGCACATATTGGAAAAGGAGTTCTAGGAAGAAGTTCCTTGTACCTATTCACATTGTGGGAGGTGATAAAAGAGGTTATTTCAAAAGAAACGTGCCCATGAGTAGTGGAGGAGGATGGAACTCTGACTGTTCTAGTGTGTTTCCTATGGTTGGAAGCCATGAAGGTTAGATGGAAAACAAATGACCACAAACTGAAGATATTTCACAAGTTGTAGGTCCTAACAACCCAGGTCAAGAGTAGGAGAAGCAAAGATGGTTGATCAAGGTCTAAGGGGGGTCAAAGATAGCTTGGTTTATCCCTAGGGTAGGAGGATGAATAGGAATAGATGGCTATAGGTTGACTTTTTCAAATTGAGAGGGAGAAAAGTCATCCAAACATATATATATATTTTCCGCCCAACAATGTTGTTCGTCGAGCTTAGGTTTTGGGAAACTCGACCGACATTGCAATTCTGTCGGGACCTCTCTTTTGATCAGCATAAATGCCAAACATTATAGAGAATCCTTAAACCTAAACCCCATTTAAATAACAAAACACTTCATTGGTGACAAAGATGATAAACGCAATATATGTAAAATACAAATAAAATGTTCCATTTTTTTCTTAACAAATTTCACAAACAATGGTCACATCAAGGGCCTCACAATAAGATAACACAAATCTTATTATCCTCCATCAAAGCCAAAATAAAATATTATGGCTCATGTGTAGTTTAGTTTATAACAAATACATGCACATGAATCAACAAACTTTGTATACTACCTATCTAACACTACTACAGAAACAACCTTTGGCGTCGGTTGTTTAACCCCCTTTTGGCGACGGTTTTCAAGCGACGCCTATGTGGGTGCCGCTAAAGGTCGAACTCTTAGGCATCGGTTTTCTAACCGACGCCTATCTGATATATAGGCATCAGTTATATATATTTGGTTGACGTCTATAATGTTCGCGCCACAAAAAAGAGCACCACCTAGGACACTTTCTGTGTTAGTTAACAACTTAACAACCGATGCCATACACCCAGACGACACGACCATGCTTCATTGCACGGCCGTGTTTAGTACTATAGGTGTCAGTTTTATACTAATAAGTGACGCATTTTCCACCACGGCCGTGCTTTCCTGCACGGTCGGGTTGTTTGTACTATTAGGCGTCGGTTTTATCAAATAACCGACGATGTAGGCCTTTGATGACGGTATTCTATAAATAACTGACGCCTATACTTTAAATTTTTTTTTATTAGTTTGCAGGCCTACTGTGGCTGGTCAGTAGGATGAGAACCTGTAGTTCAGTTTTCTGAACTGCAAGTTTACGACATCCATTGATATCATCCTACAAACAGGCCACAAACCTGCAAAATCAACAAATATTTTTTCACACAAGTAGATACATTCAGACATCAATTCAATTCTCACATTCACACATGTAGAAACATTCAAATACATGTAGAAACATTCAGACATGTATAAACATTCAAAAATATTCATTTACAAAATATCATTCAACATCGCTATCAGCATCCCAATTATATCTTACAATCGCCACTGCTTGTATGGCTTTTGCCCATTCTTCTCTTATTTCATTTAATGCTTCCACCGTATATGGAGCATGTACATTTTTTAAGCATTTAACTATAGTGCGGTCAGTTTTAAACACCTGCAAAGAGAGTGATGTATATATATAAGTAATAATATAAAAATAAGATTGATATATTTCATACTAACTAATGAGACTATATATAATACCTCATGTATGGTATTAATATCCAATGCGGCATGTCGGATAATCATCTGCATAAATCGCATCACATAGTATGCGCATGCCCAGTCGTTGTCTTGTGTAGCGCACTATAAATTGAAACATACAAAATATTAAAAAATACAACTAAGCACAGTTCACATAAATAATATATACATTGGAGTCGGGAACTTACTTTTACGTTCTCCCAAATTATTGGCTGGTTCTTTCTCCTTGGGACATTTCCTCCAGCATTTTTGAATGCATCCAAACCCCTACATGTTAATGTAACACAGTAAATTGCATAATTAAATAGTAATGTAATAACAAATGTTAACAGATATAAAAATGAAATATTTCTCACCAGAATAATGGCATTCTCAATATGTGTGCAATTTTAGTGTTCAATGTACTTCCCGCAGAATCTAGATAATAAATAGTGAACATCTCGGGGACAATAACTAGTAACTCCCAATGTCTACCGTTAGAGGTAAAAAATTTAAAAATGAATAACTCAAAATGCACAATAAAAATGGAATTTTCTTAAGTCCAAATTATAAATAAAGTAAACTTACTTGACATTGAATGGAGCTATTATTATCGTCTTCTTTTGCTGACCGAAAATTCTAAAAGCATCTATACAGTATTGTTGAACACTATCCGGGTCTTTAGCTACCATACTAATGAATGATGGAATCAAAAATCTCACATGATAAAATGCAAATTGTTTGCATTGATCTTCGACTAAGTAGATGCAAAACATGTATTATGTATGCATTAATATATAAGAAACCAGATCACCGAATCTTACACAAGGTATATGGATGTATAAACAAGATCTCACCTTATCCATGTCTCTATCATTGATGTATTCAACCAATCATACATAAACAACTCAATAATATCTTGTATAAATAAAGAGTTATCGTATGATTGACCTGCATAATCTGCTTCTAAAGAAACAATTATAGGGCAATGTATATTATGTGCCCGTAGCCAACATGCCATTCCCCTACAAGCAGGACCTAACGGGTATTTTAGGTCAGTTGGAACCCAACTTGGTAATGCAGGAAGTGGAGGTGGAGGCCTAGGTGCTCCGGGTGTCTTCTTTTTAACCTGTATATATAATTTCAGATCAGTTGACCTCATATATACACATTAACAATCTAAAGTAATGTAACGTTGTCTTACAATTTCAGTAGTGTAGAAGACATCTGCTTTGGGCCACAATATCACCCCGCCTTCTACCTCACCAAGTGTATCGATATCTGGGTGGGCATATGGCAATGCAGCTTCCCTCCAATCAGGTAATACACATATCGGGCTTACACGAACGTAGCCCTGCAGCATTGGAGTCCCATGAAACGTTGCCCCATGAAGGGACTGGTAAGCCTGTGCCTCTGCAACAACATAGTCTTGCATTCTTAAGAGGCATGGCTTCAATGCCTACAAATTTAGGTAAAGAATGTTATACATATATACATATCACCTTTCGAACATATCATCTTGAAAAGACTAGCTACAATGTCATAAACAATACTTACAGCAGACGTGCTAGGCGATGGGTCTCCAGGATTACTCACAGTCTGTGCATCAGGAGAAGAGTGGGTCGCCATAGGCTGATTAGAAGCCTGAGATGCCTGCCACCGCACTATTTCTTCCTTGACCTTCTCAACAACTATATCATTGACCTTCTTAGCAACTATATCCTCGACTCTCTTATTCTCCTATACATGGATAAAAGAAACATTAGCTTCTTATTATTGAATTCCCTTTTGCAGTAACATTCTAAAAAAAGAATAGGTTACCTCTTCTTGTGAAAGTCCCGCTCTGGGTTTGTGCTGGGTTGGCCCAAAGAATGCTTTGATGCCCACACCAGCGCCTGCACCCCTAACACGTCCAGGATGCTCTGGGTTACCCAGAGCAAATGTTAATTCATCCCTTGTGCCCTGAGGGATGAACGTGCCTTGTTTCCTCTGCTCGTGCAGCTCCCGCTAATCACCATCAACATAAATTGGTAAGTTAACACCACAAATAATCAATATTCAAACGATAGCTCTAAGAGTTGTATTTTACCATTTTCACAGCCGCCTCAGCAGTTACGTGCTTCTTTATTTCACCCTTCTTATTTTACCTCCCAACTATCAAGATATCATGGCGAGGAATGGGTGTGGCAGACTCCTGAGTAGGAGCAGACTCCTGAGTAGCCGCAGACTACGCCTGTAGTCTTTGGCGAACGCTTGCATAGCCCTTTGGACCCATAGTGTGGTCATGCACATTCAGTGCACGCCTTGCTTTTTGCGCGTCACTGAGGGCCTAGTTAGTATGCACATTAATGATTTGGTTAGTAGCACTAAATGTTAATCTTGAATAGGTGAATACAACATATATTAATTAAATCGGGAGTGACGCCTAATACCTTGAAATCTTCAGATTTTCTTGAAGCAACAAAATTGTCCCAATCTTCTTTGTCCAAGAAGTTCCACTGCTCAAGGGCTGACTTCTTCTTCTTATCACCATCTTTTATGTATTCTCTGTTCAGATTTGTCCTATAGTTCCTAAGCATCTTTCCAGTGTGTTGCATCACGCTTTTATGATGAAGCTTCTCATCCAATGTAAATAGATTCTGTAAAATAGAATTCTTATTAACTAGTATCCAAAAATAGAATTGCAAATAATATAATTTGTAATCTACAAAATAGAATTGCAAATAATAATAACTCACGCATAAATCCTTCAATATCAAGTCTTTCTTCCCCTGAGGAACTTTATGCCAATTATCATACTTAACACCACAATGGCTTCGAGTGACACACGCAAGATAGTTTACAAAATTATTGCGGTTCACTCCAATTGCATTTCCTCCATTATCAAACTCCACAACCAATTTGGATCCACTACCACTCAGTGCTATTAACTTCTTCAATAGAGTGATGCCCCTTTTCTTGTTAAGTGTTTGGTGCTGCACATCAAGTTGCTCCAGTGCTTCATTGGGTACATGTGCATCATCCACCTAAAATTTGACAAAAATAAACCCACTGAATTAGCGCAATATAGAAATATGGGATATATGACATAACTAGAAGATAATTAATTTTATAGAAATATAGGATATGTTTTTAGAACTTACATTGGTATCCTCGCCATGCTCGTCATGGACAGCATGCTCATCATGGACAACATGCTCATCATGGACTTCATGCTCATCATGGATATCATGCTCATCATGGTCAGCCATCTGAAAATGTCATTAAAAAGGCAAACATTTAGCATTTGTATTAACTAGAAAAAGGCAAACATTTAGCATTTGTATTAACCAGAAAAAGGCAAACATTTAGCATTTGTATTAACTAGCATTTGTTAAAAAATATAAACATACATGTCTCTAAAATTGTGATCTTTTATCAATTAACAATCCTTCATTGTGATCTCCGCGCACATATAAGTCATCATTAGCTACAATATTTTGTGGAGTTGGCAACCCAACTGAGAATGGACTGGAGTCATCATACTTATCATAGGATCTTCAATGATCTGTCTTTTACCATGAAGAACAACCGACCATTTATCATTTGCAGGATCATCGATATAGAATATTTGTTTCGCCTGTGATGCCAATATGAATGGTTCACCCTTCTCGCCAATCTTTTCAAAGTTCACCAAAGTGAAACCCAATTCATTCATTATAACTCCTTTGGTGTTATCAACCCAATTACATTTAAAGAGAGGAATTCTGAAATCTATGTAGTCAAACTCCCATATGTCTTCAATGAAACCGTAATATGACATTTTAGCTTCACGTGGACTCTTATCCTTTGCACTTGCAAAATACATAGTCGACGCTTGAAGAGTGACCCCACTATTTTGGACGACACTCTCTTATCATCTTGGCGATTTGTGTAATATGTGAACCCATTAATGTCAAACCCTTCATAAGACATAACATTCGATTTTGGTTTAAAGGTGAGGCATTTGATAGTTTCTGTAATATCATTTTGTGTTTGAGATAGTTGATGTAAGACTTTATCTTCAAACCACTTAGTAAAAGTCTTATTATGCTCTCTAGCAAGCCACATTGAACTTTCTCGAGGATGTTGTCTCTTGATGAAATTGGTATGTTCCTCGATATAAACACTCACTTCGTCCATGTTGTGTAAAATATACAAGTGAGCTTGTTCCAACTGCTCATGTATCGTTCAAAGGGATACATCCAATGCAAGAAAACTGGTCCCAACATTTTAACTTCCCAAGTCAAGTGGACAACAAGATGTACCATGATATCAAAGAACGAAGGAGGGAAATACATCTCAAGCTAACATAGGGTAACAACCACTTCTCTTTGCAAATTATCGAGAGTATCAGGCTCAATAACTTTGTTGCATAGACTGTTGAAAAAGAAACAAAGTCTGGTGATTGCAAACCTTACATGCTTCGGAAATATAGATCGAATTTCCACGGGTAATATTTGTTGCATTAGAGTGTGACAATCATGAGATTTAAGACCTATCAACTTCAGATCTTTCATTGATACCAATCTACGGATGTTGGATGAGTAACCATGTGGCACCTTAACATTTACCAAACATTCACAAAAAGCTTTCTTCTCCTTTCTAGACAATGTGTAACAAGCGGGAGGTAAGTATGTTCTTTTATTACCCATTTCACGTAATTCTATTAATTCTGACCTTATTCCCATTTCACGTAGGTCCAGTCTGGATTTTATCCCATCTTTAGTCTTACCTGGTATATTTAACAGAGTACCAATGATGCTATCACATACATTTTTCTCAACGTGCATTACATCGATACAATGCCTAACTGTCAAGGAACTCCAATAAGGAAGATCCCAAAATATTGACTTCTTCTTGAATGAAGAATTGTCACTCCGTGTGGCCATACTACATTGTGATTTCTTACCAAATTCATTGACAATGTCTTTTACTCTTTCATAAACAACATCCCCTGGTATAGGTTTAGGTGCACTCCATTCATCATTCCATCCATTGAATGCTTTGCGCTTCCTACGATACGGATGGAATTTTGAAAGAAACCTTCGATGACCAAGATATATAGTCTTGCCGCCATGTTTTAGTCTTATTGAATCAGTGTTTTCTTCACATATAGGACACGCTTTAGCTCCTTTGACACTATATCCAGACAAATTCCCATATGCTAGAAAGTCATTAATAGTGCAAAACAACATAGCGTGTAAACAAAATGTCTCTCTGCCTGAAGCATCATAGGTCATCACACCTTCAGCCCAAAGTTTCTTTAAGTCATCAATCAGAGGTTCAAGATAAACATCGATATCATTTCCGGGTTGTTTAGGGCCCGATATCAACAATGACAGCATAACATATTTATTTTTCATACACAACCAGGGAGGAAGATTGTATATAACAAGCATGACTGGCCAAGTGCTATGTTGGCTTCTCAATGTCCCCTACAGATTCATCCCATCTGTACAAAGCCCAAGTCTTAGATTCCTATCTTCTTCACCAAATTTGGGGTACAATAGATCAATCTTCTTCCACTGTGGGGAATCAGACGCATGTCGTAGGATCCCATGATTATTTTTCTTAACATCTACATGCCACCTCAAATTCTTCACATCATTCGGATTTGCAAACAAGCGTTGAAACCGTGATATTATAGGTAGATACCACAACACCTTGGTAGGAGAACCAGTTTTGGACTCCCCCGAAGTCATCAATTTATACCTTGACGCACCACATTTTGGACAATCTTTCAAATCTACATAGTCCTTTTGAAATAATACACAATCATTCAGGAATGCGTGTATCTTCTTGGCCTGCATTCCCATTGGGCACAACATTTTCTTTACCCGGTATGTTGAGATTGGCAGCTCGTTTCCTTCCGGAAGCATTTCTTTCAATAAAGTCAACAATTCAGTGAAGCTTTTGTCGCTCCATCTATTGTTAGCTTTCAACTTATATAATCTCAACACATCGCTAAGCTTCATAAACTTAGCACAGCCTGTGTATAACGGTATCTCAGCATCATGCACAATGTTTCTAAAGATAGGAGGTGGATCGGTGTGCTCTACCCTACAACTATCCAGCATCACATCAACGATGTCTACTGGAACTGGTTCGTTCACATCTACGTCATCGGAGGCAATTTCTTCTTCCACCCAAGCACTGCTATCGACATCTACTGGTTTCAAGTTTGAAATCTCTCCATGCCAGTGCCATTCTATATAGCCTTGTACAATCCCGTTGCACATGGCATGACTTTTGATTTCCTCACCAGTGTTGACTTTCAAATTTTTACCGCAATGCCTACATGGACATTAGAACCTATCTGTAGGTTTTTTCCTATGATCCTCGTCAAATCTAATGAACTGATCAAGACCAGATATAAACTCTGGGGTGCAGCGATTGCGAATGGACATCCATGATCTATCCATTCTATGATCAAAGAGAAAACAAGTATATATTAGGACAAGATTAGGGTATACACTTACATCCTATCTAAGATTTACTCCTATTATCTACAATGAAGCCAAACTCCATACAAACAATATATAATTTAGTGATTAGGTGTTCAAGAACAGTCCCAAACTGGGGACTATCCAAGATTTACTCCTAATGAGTAAATCTTGGATGGGTTTCTAGGCCAACAAACACATGTGATGTCATTCTTATATATAATAAATGTGTACCACCTATCCCATCCTTGAACACCTAATCTCACTAGTAAGTGTATAATGTGTATTGGATTTTCAAGAAAATTTCGGCAGCATTTTCTTGCTATTCTCTAAGTACATATGTACTTAGAGAACAAATGGGTAAATGCTACCGAAATTTTCTCGAAAACCCAATACACATTATACACTTACATCCTAAGTGATATTAAGTGTTCAAGAACAGTCCCAAACTGGGGACTATCTAAGATTTACTCCTAATGAGTAAATCTTGGACCGGTTTCTAGGCCAACAAGCACATGTTATGTCATTCTTATATATAATAAATGTGTACCACCTATCCCATCCTTGAACACCTAATCTCACTAGTAAGTGTATAATGTGTATTGGGTTTTCAAGAAAATTTCGGCAGCATTTCCCCGCTGTTCTCTAAGTACATATGTACTTAGAGAACAAACAGGGAAATGCTACCGAAATTTTCTCGAAAACCAAATACACATTATACACTTACATCCTAAGTGAGATTAGGTGTTCAAGAACAGTCCCAAACTGGGGACTATCCAAGATTTACTCCTAATGAGTAAATCTTGGATGGGTTTCTAGGCCAACAAACACAATAATAGATATGTACATGTTAGGTTTTCATCACAATTAATGTTAGGGTTTCATCACAATTGATGTTAGGGTTTCATCAATGTTAGGTTTAATCAAATCAAATTAGGATGCTAGAATTGACAAGTTTAAATCTTATTTCAACATGCATCAAAATTTACTGAATTAAGTCAAACAATAGGATTAGAAGAACAAATATATGCAAGCAAAAAATTTGTTCATATCCTAGGATTTACATAAAGCATTACATAAAAATTTGTTCATATCCTTACCAACAGCAAGCACGGCCGTGGTAACGGCCGTGGCTGTGTTGCCTTACCACGGCCGTGCTGTCCAGCACGGCCGTGGTAGGCCAACACAGCCACGGCCGTTACCACGGTCGTGCTGTCCAGCACGGCCGTGGTTGGCCAACACAGCCATGGCCATGCTTGCTGCATGTTGGTAAATAGCTAGGGAGAAGGAAGCAAATATGTAGCGCTACCTGGAGCTAGTGTGGAGAAGAGAGGCGGCAGCAGTGGCGGACCAGCAGAGGACGCGACGTGGAGCACACTGAGGACCGCCGGCGGCAAGAGTGCATGGAGCAGCTAGAGCAGTAGTGGCAGTGGCAGTAACAAACGACCGGGGGAGCACAGCAGCAGCAGAGGATGCGGCGGCGGCAGGCGAGCACAACAACAGCAACAGTGGGGGGCATGGAGCACAGCAACGGCGGGGGGTGTGGAGCACAGCAGCAGAATTCGCGATGAAACAGGAAGAAAGGGGGAAGAGCCGGGTGATTGGGTCTATTAAGTTGGTCAACGGCGTCGATTATCTATGAAAACCGACACCTATTATCTTTAGCGTCGGTTGCTAATAAAAACCTGACGTCTAATTAGACAATGTTTACCCTAAATTAATTGATAGGAACCATTATCAGTGTTGGTTATCCAAGGATAACTGACACCGAAAGTCGAACTTTTCGCGCAAAATTTCATTTTAAATTGGCGTCGGTGAATAGTTAAAACACCGACGCTGTATGTGACCCAAATTTCTTTCGCTCGAAAATTGGATTTCGCGGGAGATTTTAGGCGTCGGTTGGTTATACTCAGCCGACGCTGAATACAAAGCGGTACCCGTGTCTGGCTGGTCTTCGAATATAGACGTCGGTTTGCCTAAATAACCGACGCCTAATATTATAGGCGTCAGTTTTCCTAATTAACCGACGCCCAGAAAAAACGCTGAACGCTATTTCTATAGTAGTGTAAGAAAAGAGAGTGCACATGAACAATCTAATCTCTCTAGATTATTCTAATTATATTTTTTATTTCATTACTCTCCTCTGGGTATAATTATACCTAAAAGATTTTTAAATAACTTTATGAGACTCATATGGAGCCCCAGTGAGTGGATACCTCCCCTTCAAGCTAAGTATATGCATCAACATTAGATTAAGTATAACAAACTTAAAAGATACTTGTAGATATTGAAAACTCTAGCAGATCGTTCTAGCATCTAGTCAAATCTAGTTTACAATGATAATCTAATCAAACAAATAAGGTAATCACATAAGACAAATCCATCTTTGAAACATATTTATAGCATGTCTATGAACAAATCAGTAGATATATCTTAGTTTAGATTAACAATCCTTAGTATGACTAATAAGTCAATATCTAAACATTTTGAATCAATGCATAACATTAACATCATCTTTTTGACACCCCACCATGTGAACCAGGAACACATCTGGTAGTCCTAAAGCTGAAGTACACATAAGACTTGTCTAAAAAATAGTACTATCAAATAACAAGTAATCCAAATCATATTCATCATGGTTATAAATGCCAACATTTACTACTTATCAACAAAATAGATCAATATATGAAATATATTATCTATATGGAAACATGATTACTTTTCACAATAAGAAACATAATCAAAAATAGCAAATCATCAAATAGAAGTACAAGGAATTTAACAAACATTCAAATCATGTTGTGCTAGATTGTTTTCTTTTATTATTTTCCCTAAAACAACTTGTCTTGTACATCATCAAGTAGAAATTGCCACACCTGATTCTCATGTCAATGACTCACTTTCACTATCTTAGGGTTTATCCAACCACCCTATGATATCAAAAACATACCCTGGCCACCACATGGTTTCCTAAAGAGGCTCATGTCCTCATCTCAGTTAAACGAGATAGGAACCAGCAAAACAGTATCACATATCAAAACATTTCACATATTATCACATTTCACATATTTAATTTCATCAGAGTCTATTCTTGATGGACAGAGACATTCTCAGCAAGGATTTAGGGAAATATCCACTCCATATGACTCACTCCTATAGAATGGTGTCTAGCCTTTAAAGTATCGATCAACACTATGGAAATCCTTCTTAATTCATCGATGACTACAAATAGATCGATTTTGTTTCCCAATGTGGACCTCAGGGGAAACTCATGATGTTCAGGGCACCTAACTAGATGTCTCATCATTCCACTTGTTATTAATCTTTTATAATCATCTTAAAAGAAGATTAAAAAATCGTATATGATATATAGGTATTCTAGTGTAACTAATATAACATGAAAAAATGAAGCTTATCAAGAAAGACAATGATTAAAGAAAGAATCAAAATATATTTACATATTGCAACACATCTAGTTATTTCAATTTTATACATCATATCATAGCAAGCATCATCACTGGACCTTCATCCCGAGGCATTATCTCATCATTCAACATTTACCACATCATGGTTTTATCATCATTAGTGGGCTTTCAGCCTGAGACATAATCTCATTCTACAACATTTGACCTCATTAGGGTTTCTTAAATATAAATAATGCATGTTAAATTCAATATCAACATATTTCTTTTCAGTTCATATTATTTCACAATTCTCAAGAAAATATCCACAGAGACATAAGAACTAGCAACAATAAAAGCATATAAATATCTTATATCATTCATCTTAATCAAAATAGATCTATCTTATGTCATATACTTATTCTGTTCAATTTATAATATGCAAATAAATCTCATGCATGAACATGCATAACACACTTAGTTCTCTTATTCTTTTATTTCACATTCTTTAGTTAGGGTTAATAATCAGCACATGTATAATATCATGTGAACTCCATCAAAATAGTCCATTCTCATGGTACACGTATTCTATTAAACAATCACAATATTGGAATACAAGCCTGTAAATCGTTTCAAATGCTTGAACCTCATTTTTTTAACTGAATTCAACTAAAAATAATTACATTTCTTAATCCATTTTTGGGATTGTTATTCATCAGTAACATCTAACTCATCATTTTAGGCTTCGAGTGAGGTTCTTAGATTCATTTACTTATTCCCATCTTTTTCATTCATTTTATATTCATTAGTCTCAACTTCTTTCATTTCATGTTCATTACATTGATGGGACCAATCATTCTTAATTCACTTGATTCAAAATGCTTCTCTTCTAATTGATATCCATCACAGTACAATTTTAATATATTTCACTCAACTTGGTTAATCTAGATGTAATTGAAAAAAAATATTAAACACTTCATCATCATAATTGCATAAGTGTCATCTTTAACTTGCCATCACCATTCAATACATTTTGTTCATACTATATCTTATATTTAGATAAGTGTACCATATCACAGAATTATAATGGCATTCCCATAATCAACAATGATTATTACTTATTATACTACTTATTTTAGGTAAAAATAATGAATTAGTGTGACATCTTCTTACACCATAATCTCTAATCATCCTTCACAATTCATTGTTATGTAACTTGTATAAAAGGACTAACATTCATGTTAGAGCTTACTCATCATTTTGTAGGTCATACTAAAATAGATGCATTAGGCTTAGATCATATTAGTAAGACTCATCATATTTAATTGAAGTATTAATACTTATTTTTCAACATTTGATCACATTTACAACATTATATATAAGTTCTAGCTGTATCACTCATACTCATCTAAACATTAAAAATCTAGGGTTTGTAAGAAGTCATCCTTACATCAACACATCATAAAAACCATACCATCTAGTAATCTCATCATGGTGCACAAGGGTTCATTAGGGCTATTCACACACATGGAAACCCTATTTTCCATTTTCACGTATTTCATTCATCAATAATAAGTATATATTGATTCATTGACTCATTTGATCCAATCCTTCAATAAACACCCTAAACATGGAAATATAGCCACCTTATACTGATCCTTATCCATATATCATATTCAATTTTAGTAAGACTCAACAAAACACTTATATAGTTCATTCCAATACAATTCAAATATGACACTATACATGTCAATTCAATTCCTAAGCATATCGTCCATTCAGATGATTTTTAGGCAAGTTCCAATAAATGAGAAATAATAAAATTTGTATAATTTGATTCCCTAATATCTTTCCAAATCAATGTCTAGTTACATACAAATACAAGCAAGGTTTCTGATTTATTTTAGCCTGATAGAATTAGACTTTCAACATGAATACATAGATTAGGAGGTAGATAAACACTCGCATAAGGTGGCAAGCACCGGAATCCATCTCAGTAAACCTCAACGTAAGTCAACCTCTAAATTTCTAGAAATGTAATCAAATTCTAGCAATTGAATCCATTTGTTTCTCCTCTTAACCCGAAAACCCTAGAAATGGAGATTAGGAGAGAAAGAGTGAGAAAAGGATGTTATTTGGTGTTAATTCTAGTAAAATCAGAGGAGCAACAAAATCTTAACATGTGAGATAAGAATCACCATAAAAGGCTATAGAAATAAGCTATTCTTACTTGATTTCATTATAATTCCGATAGTGAAACCCTAGGTCAACATCTCCACCACTTTCTCCTTTAAAAAAACTAGATCTCCTCTTTCTAGGATTTTGTTTCTATGGAACAAATCATGAAATATGAGATTTTCTTGGGTTCTTGGTTGTTCATATAGATCAGATAACGTGCTTGTGTCACTTGCAAATTGATCCAACTTACACCTTGTTTTATTTCAACATATTTTTCTGTTATAAAATATGTTACTGAAAATCGTCTACTGAATAGGTCAAAAATCATCCTCCAAAAATAAAAAAATCTAGCATTTTGTGGCAAGCATAAATTCTGAGCTCTAGTTAAAATTTCATATCAATTAGAGTTCCCAATAAAAATATAAAAATAAAATATGAACTGTTATGTTTCAGCCATAATGTATGGTCGTCTGAGTTTGTCCCGAGGCAAAGTCGATCGACACCACACTCTATAAAACTCAAACACCTTCCAAAAATTATGAAAATTTAACAAGATGTCTAAACTAGATTTTGACAACGACAATTACAATTTGGGATAACTTAGGAGTATGAATTAAAAGACAAGATTCAAATACCATATTATTATATTTCAATTTGAATACATGGTCAGAGGAGGAGATGTGATGTGCCGCTGTGGAGCCCAGATCCAGGTTGTGAATAAGCAGTTTGACCTTGTCGACTCCATCCCGTTTACGAGTGATGGGTGGAGAGGATCCGTGCCCTAGATCCATCTCCTATGCTGCTGCTCCATGCTAGCAAAGAAAAGGGGATCCCTCAATCTCCTCTTCAGACACATGTTTCCTCCTCCCCTGAGTCGATAGCTGGTGTTGTCCAGTGTAAAGACGACCTCGATATTGACCTCGACTCACTTGGCGACGGTGATGGCAGATCAGTGCTGGGCGGCTGTCGAGATTGGGTGATTCGCCTCAGGCTGGTTTCTCCCAACGACGATGCCTCCCTCCTCAACTTTGGATTTGGGTGGGTCAGTGTTGGGACCATTCCGACAGTTAGCGGTTCTGGTTCCCTCCATGGTTACCTCGTCAACGACTCTTGGTGGTGTGCAATGATGGAGCTTCGTGGGGGTAGATTCCACTCTACCTAGAGTTCACCAAGATAGTGAGCCAGAACTCTGATGAAGAGTCTTGCTACTCACGTGACCTAGAACCAGACCTCTTGAAGGTTTTCAAGCTGAATGGCAGCTCAAGACAGAAGAAGAAGAAGAAGAAAACCAAGGCAAAGGGAGGAGAGGTGGGAGACTCTTACTAGCTGGATGGACCTGGGTGTATCCTTTCCATCGTGCTACATTTCTGAGCCTCCTCTGCAGCTTTTACCCAGTAGGATTGGGATGAAGGAAGGTGCTCTGTTTCGTCCTCAATCACAATTTGTGGGTGTTCGTCGATGAAGTGAAGGGGTTTTGAATTTGTGTTCCTTCTAAAGTCTCCTTGCTCTTGTTCAAAGCTTGGAGTGGTTTGATTCATTTATGCTCTACTGTGGGTTTCTTAGGTGTTTTTTTGTTGGGATTGTACTCAATTCTGGAGTGAGTTTTCTCAACCATGGACATTTGCAGGGGGATTTTGTCATTTGCTCCAATTTCTCCTCAAGGCTTGATGCTGGTGGAGTTTGTGTTTCTTACTTTGTGGGTGTGCTCAATGTCATTGAAGACATGATTTCTCTAAAGTCATGTCTCATGGGTTTGTGGTGGATTGGGAGTAGTTTTTCCTATTCTGTGTCCATGTTTGATGTTATGTCTTGTAACTTTAATACCCATTTGTTTGATGTATCAAGGGTTAGTTTCTTATTAGGGGTACTAATGTACCTAAAGTTTTTGGTTATAGTAACACACTTTTTAGACCGGCCAAAAAAAATGCATGGTCGAATGATTTTTGTTATGGTAAAACATGGCCAAAAAATAGGTAATAAATTACTAAAAAATTATTTTCTTAGGAATGATCATATTTGAGTTATCCAAACCCATTCCAAATTTCAAATAAATTAGAGTTATACATAAAATATAAAAAATCATTTAGTACACCACTATACTTATCAAATTATGTATTCATATGACATCAAAACCCTAACTTTGTCCAATTAGAGTATTCAATTCTCAAAACCCTAATTATTTGAAATAAAATCATATTTAGCATTTTTATTAGGTTTAATGAATCATGATTGGAATATCATCATTAACCAAGCTTTAAATAATAATCAATCTGGTTAAGCATGCAATCATCCAAGTAAACCTTGATTAGATGACTAATTTAAAAAAAAAGGTCATTACAAATTCTCCCTTCCTTATATGATTTTGTCTTGAAGTCCAATAAAAGATGTTGAATAATATCATATCATCTAATTGTTCATCTCTCTAGTCATCAAGTTATAAATACTTCCATTATATCTTTCTTTCGTATGACATATTTTGTTATTAGATGGATATTTCATTCCTTATTATCTTCATATCTCCTCTTGAGTATTATAAACACTTAAATCACAAATATTAGTAATACATCATTTATTAAGATGTGGTTTACATGCCCTTTTATTTTCTCTTAAAATTTGATTATGTATCTCATGGATCAAGATTATAACTCATTTTGTACTATCATCTACATTCATAATTGTTCTTCTTAAAGAAGACCATTTAGTGTGTATCATTCTTTGTTCCTAGGTTTTCCTACAAATTCAGGTATCATACTCAGATTCAAACTCATTAGAGATTATCTTCATAATCCATTAGTCTTTCATTATTCTTATATGAAATTTCCTTCTTGCAATATATTCCATATTAAATTGTTAAATCATTTTCTCTTTCACCATTTTATCACCATTTTTTAATCACCATAAATCTTGTTATACTCCCAAACAACCATATGGATGCTTGGTCAAGGTATCCAAAACAAGTAATGTTGGAAGTTCTATACTACCTTATCTCAACACCCAAATAGTAGAACATAGTATCTGCATAGTGAGTTCAGTTAGTGTGGACATTATTCATGTCATATTCAACATCCACATTATCATTTAGTCCTAAATCCTATTGTCCCTACAAACTCATCTAACCTAGTATGTGATACCACACTGTCGGGACCTCTCTTTTGATCAACATATGCCAAACATTAGAGATAATCCCTAAACCTAAACCCCATTTAATCATCCAAACACTTCATTGGATACAAAGATGATAAAAACAATATATACGCAAAACACATAATTTTTTCTTTTTATATCTTCACAATTTTACAAACTAGTGTCACATCAAAGACCTCACAATAAGATAACACAAATGTTTTACAACTTCATCAAAACTAGAATCAAATCTTATGGATCATGTGTAGTTCAATATACAACAATTACATGTATATGAATCGACAAACTTTTTATACTACCCGTTTCAAAAAAAAGAGTGTACATGGACAATATAATCTATCTAGAGTATTCTATATATATCTTCTTTGTCACAACCTCTCCACTGGGTACTATTATACCTTAAAACATTTAAAACAAACTCATAAGACTCATATAGAGCCCGAGTGAGTGGATATTTCCCACTCAAGATGAGTACATCCATAAACATAAGATTAAGTATAATAAACTTAAAAGAAACTAGAATATATTGAAAAGTCTAACAGATAGTTCAAGTATTTAGTCAAATCTAGTTTAATATTATAGCCTAATAAATCATATAAGATAATCACTTAAACCAAATCAAACTTTAAGAAATCTTTTAGACCATATCTACGAGAAAATTAGTAAATACATATTAGTTTAGAATAAGAATACTTTACTATGAGTAACAAGTCAACATCCAAATATTTTAAATCAATACATAATATTAACATCATATTTTAGACACCCCATCATTCGAACCAGGAGCACATTTTGTAGTTTTGAAGCTGAATTACACATAAGACATGTCTAAAAAATAGTATTGTCAAATAGCAAGCAATCCAAATCATATTTAGAGTGAATATAAATACCAACATTAACTACTTGTCAACAAGACAAATCAAGATATGAAATAGATAATCTCTAAGATAGCATGATTACTTTCCACAACAAGAAACATAATCAAAAATATCAAATCATTACCTATATGTACATGGAATGTTACAAACGTTCAACCCATACTTTACACATCTTGTCATCTATTATTAATTTTCCTTAAAACTACTTAGCTTGTACCTCACTAGAGAGAAGTCGCCACATATAATTCTCGTGTCAACAATTCACTGTTACTATCTTAGGGTTTAGTCGGACACCCTAAGATATCAACAAACCCTGACCACCTCAAGGTTTCCTAAAGAGGCTATCCTCCTCATCTCGGGGACACAAGATGGGAAACAACAAAACAATATATCACATATCACAACATTTCACATATTTTCACATTTCACATACTTCATTTCATTAGAATCTATTCCCCATGGACATTGACTATCACAACAAGGGTTTAGGGCTAGAGCCACTCCAAATGACTCACTCCTAAATCCTAGCTGTCTAACCTTTAAGGTCTCATTCCACACTTCTAAAATCCTTCTCATAATTCATCAATTACTATAAGGAGATATGTTTTGTTTCCTCATTGTCACTCTCAGAGGAACTCACATTGTTTAGGGAACCTAACCAGATTTGTCATCATTGCACTTGTTATTAATATGTTTTACTCATCTTAAAAGAAGATTCAAAACATCATATATCACATTTGTGTATTCTCACATAACTAGAATAACATGACACATATTAAGCTTATCAAAAAAGCAATGATTAAAGAAAGAAGGAAAGTAAATCTGTAGATTGCAACACATGATTATCTCCATTTTCTCCATCATCTCATAGCAATCATCATTAGTCAGCCTTTATCTCAATACATAATCTTATTGTCCAACATTCATCCCATCAGGGTTTTATCATCATCATTGGTCTTTCAGACCAAGACATAATTTCATTGTGCAACTTTTTCCCTCATCAGGGTTTCTCAAATGTAATCAATGCTTGTTTAATTCAATATCAACATATTTCTTATCACCTTATTCTACATCATAGTTCTTAACAAAATATCCACAAAGACAGAAGAACAAGCAACAATAAAAGCGTATAAATATCTTGTATCATTCATCTTACTCAGAATAGATCTATCATAAGACATATACTTATTACATCTAATTTCAATAGATGCAAATCAATTTCATGCATAAACATGCATAACACACTTAATTTTATTCTTCTTTTATTTCATATTCTGTAGTTTGGGTTACTAATCAACACATGCATAATATCATTTGAAGTCCATCAAAACATTCCATTCTCATCATACAAGTATTCTATCAAACAATCACAATACAAGAATATAATTCTATAAATCAATTCAAATGGTTGAACCTCATCTTTTAGTTGAATTCAACTACAATTATATGCATTCCTAAATACCTAATTTGAAATTGTTCTTCAATATCATCATCTAACTATTCATTTTAGGATTATATACAAGTTCTTAGATTCATTTATTAATTCCTAGGTTTTTCCTTTATTTTATATTCATTAGTCTCAATTTCTTTCACTTCATGTTCATTGCATTATTGGGACCAATCATTCTTAATTCACTTGATATAAAATGCTTTTCTTCTCATTGATATGCATCAAAGTCCAATTTTAGTATATTTCAGTCAATTAAAGTTAAGCCACATCTAATTAAAATAAAATATTAAAGACTTCATCATCATAACTTAATTAGTTTCATCTTTAACTTGCCATAACCATTTAGTAGATTTTGTTCTTATTGTTTCTTAAATTTAGATAAGTGTACCATATCATTGAACTCTAATGACATTCTGATAATCTAAATTGATCATTCTTTATTATACTACATACTTTAGTAAAAAGAATGAATTAGGGTTACATCTTCTTAGACGATAATCTCTAATCATCCTTCACAATTCATTATTATGTAACTTGTATAAGAGTACCCTTCATGTGAGGGCTTACTCATCATTTCACAAGTCACACTAAAACAAATTCATTAGGCTTAGATCATATTAGTAAGACTCATCATATTTAATTGAAGTATTAATACTTACACTTAAGCATTTCATCACATTTGCAACATTATAAACAAGTTCTAGCTTTATCACATATACTTCTTTTTTTTGGATAAGAGTCACATATACTTCTATTAACACTAAACTTCTATGATTCTCAAGAAGTCATACTTGGATCAACAAATCATAAAAATCATATCATTCAGTAATCACATCATGGTGCACATGGGTTAATTAGGGATATTCACACACATGGAAAACCTATTTTCCATTTTCACATATTTCATTCATCAATCATAAGTATACATTAATTAATTGGCTCATTTGATTCAATCCTACAACACGAACCCTAAATAGGGAAATATCTCCACCTCATACTGATCCTTATGTATATATCATATTCAGTTTCAATAAGACTCAACACAACACTTTTATAATTCATTCTAATACAATTCAAATATGGTTCTATACATGTAAATTCAATTCCTAATCATATTGTCCAATGGGATGATTTTAAGGCAATATTCACATGAAATGCGTAGTAATCTATCCATATGATTCTTCATGGATCCTCAATCAATATATCAGGAACTAATCAAGTTCTAATAAATGAGAAATAATCAAAATATGTAAAATTTGATTCCCTAATATCTTTCCAAATTAATATCCAATCACATACAAGAGAGGTTTATGATTATTATAGTCAGATAGAATTAGACTTAGAACATGAATACATAGATTAGGAGGGAGAGAAACACTCACATGAGGTTACAAGCACCTAAAAAACGTAGGTCAACCTCTAAATTTCTAGAAATGTAGAAAAGTAAACTGGCAAAGGACTGTGCCAAAGGGGAGTCGACACAACAAATACTAGGTAGCTATGGCACTATCTATCTCCTACAATGATGCTAAAAAGCTTGGACCATCCCACTAGAGGTGAAAACACTAACCAATTGGATTTGACTAGATGCACCCCACGAGCTCAAAACACATGGATATATTTCAAAATTTATAAAGACCTAAACCAACACATCTACTTTTACTAACACATTGCACCCACAGGCATACAGTGTCATGTCATAGCATAGGTAGGCAGCAAGTATAGGGTCGATCCATAGGGAGAAAACGGAGCACTAAAGCTAGGTCAATTATTAGCAAGGTTCCTACTACAGAGTCTAGGGTTTTAGGGTTCGAAAGTTTGTTTTGTTGATTACACTAATGATGAACACACAAGCAAATGTAGGAAAGCAAAAGAGATCAAAACCTATTAACCCTAGACAGTTAATTCTAATGAACAAGGAAAGACAAGGCAAGTAGGAAAGGGAAACAACAAACTATGCTAAAGCTGGAAAGAAGAGATCTACACTACACTAAGCTAGCAAAAAGGGAAAAAGAGAAATTAAATACCTAAACTAGCAAGAGCAAAGCAAGAACAAGGAAATAAACATATTGAAAAAGTAAAGAGCTAGCTAAGCTAACACTAGGTAAGCAAGAAGGTAATTAGGATTTTAATATAATATAGGGTAATGTGGGTTGTTTGGGGGATGCACTTACCAATTATTTTAAGGGTGTCATGTGAAAATTATACTTCCATTTAGATTACCAAACAAAACAACAAGCAAGAGTCTAATGAATTTCCCTAATCTACTAACTGACCATGGATAATATATTGTGTGTTTGGGGGAACTAGTTGCTATCACCTCCTACCACCTTTACGAGCCTCAATTGGGTTAGCATTTAAGAGGAATTCACTTAGAGTCTAATCAAGCCTAGATTTTTAGGTTATATGATCTTAGGATGATTAGGGGCTGAGGTTAGTAATGGGAGTGGTAGTGAGGTTTTAGGCCTACGATAAATCACATTCTATCCTTGAGAAATTTCCAAGCTAATCACACTAAATTCATTCAAACTAGCTACTTTGATCTCTCACATAGGGTTAGGGGAATTTACTAGCATGTAGGAGGATGGGTAGCTAGACAGGGATCCATGAATTGGACCTAGGTGAAAATCCCAAAATTCACAAATATAGCCAGTTTCCCTAAATTCCCTAGGTGATTTCAAGCACAAACCAGCAAGCAATTCATGGAGAATGAGATAGAAATAGAATATAATCATTAGAAAATAAAATCATAATGTTTACATATCATTTTACCTAAACATGTTATCAAAGTGACATATTGAGCCCCAAACAGCCCACCAAGGGGGCCTAGCTACTCACAAAATGAAAAATACAAAAAGAAGGAAAAATATGTAGAAATAACCATGGAGCATGGTGTATATGGAAGATTCCTCCTCTCCAGCAACTACAAGGTCATCCTTCCTCCTCATACAAGGTGCAAGGGCATGGCAAAAGGTGGAAAGTGGTCAAAACACCAAGAAACTAAGCTTTTGGTGGTGGAAGTGGTAAAATGGAGTGGAATGGAGGTGGAGATGAAGCAGAATGGTAGGAATGAAAAAATGGGGATCTAGGAGGGGGTAGAATGTATCTAACCTCATGATAGAGTTTCCACCCAATTATATATAGGTGGTGGGTACACATTAGGTTAACAGGGGATAAAATGCGTAGAACAATGTGAAAAATTGGGTTAAGTTGTGAGTAGCACGGTTGTGCTGGGAAACACAGTTGTAGTGGGTTGTGGGTAGCGCAACCATGGTGGATGGGAATGACTGTGGTTGAAAAATGGAATGAATAGAGAAATTTTGGGTTTTGGGGCTACTAGCACGGTCGTTCTGGCCAGCACGTCCGTGCTGGGATTTGCTAGCATGGTCATTTTGGCTATAATGGTTGTTCTGGCCAATTGGGTGAATTTTTGAAGGTTCTACTACTTGGGGCATGTCCCAAAACGACCATTCCTTGGTAAAACATAAGTTTTGGGGTCCTTTCCCTATATTTTGGTCTTGAACTTGTCCATCCATGAAGGTTATTGCTTCTATATATTCTTTGACCACTTGAGGTAGGTAGAGAGTGATTTTGGCTTCATTTTGGGCTCGTCCAACTTTGGGGAAGACCTAGGTTCAACTGTCATCTTTCTCTTCCATCAATTAGTGTTTGATGTACCTATAAAACATGCAAAAAGCCTCCATAAGTGCATTTCATATAAAAACACATATTGAGGGAAATAACATGTAATCTAATAGTTGCATATGTGATTGAAGTGCAATATGACAGAATATGAAGATCTAAAATAGAGTTGCATCACCACCCCTATCTGAAAACATAATTGTCCTCAAGTTTGTTCTAACTCAATCTCTCTTCAATTTTTTAGCAAACAAGAAATGACAAATGCATTACAGTAGATGTATATTGACTAAATGGGCACAATGATGACTAGGCACATGCATTCCATCTCTCTCCTCTCCTCTTTGACAAACCTATCATGATTAAAGTACTGAGCATGTAAACTTCAAATATAAAGCATAAAATACACAATCAATCCATGTGGTTATCATATAACTCTGGGTAAACCATTTCATGATGGTGAAGATCAAAATGACTAATATTGCTATTTTACATTCATGAAATTAATCTCATATGAAAATCCACACTAAGTAACCCTCATGGTTGCGAAAAAAGGACAAAATGAGCTAGGTTTGATGTTTCCTAGATCAACAAGCATGCAAATGTAAGAAAGGGTTGTAGTAAGAGTTTGGGGTGCTATTAATAGGACCACTCATCTTTTCTTTATTTAGATACTACTACGTAGGAGCATCTTTTATGTTCTGCTGGCATATTTTTTCTTCTTCTTTTTCCTCCGTGTATCTAGAGCACATAGTGGTGAGAATGAAGTAGGGAGGATATAGATATGGCCACCCCAAACTTTTGGAGGTGGCCAAGGTTGAATATGTGCAGTTTGACATCATTTCATGAAACGGAGAGGTAAGAAGATGATAGAAGACAAGTGAGCCAAAGAGGGGCCTCTAGTATGGATTTCAACATGAGATCTCTTATATGAAGGCTACTCAATTTCATTAAATAATGGAACACCACATGAATGAACAATATTGAAACCACACTTTCATCATGAGATTCTACAAAACCCTAAGTGTTTGTGTCTTGCTTAAATCATAATTCAACCAAACAATTCACAAGATTAAGAGAGGTCATTCACATGTAAACAGTCTAGACTAAGTCCATTTAACAATAGATCTTGATAATGTAGTGTGCATTTATCAAAGGTTAAAATTTTCAATCTGATAAGTAGAGACTGGTTTAAAACACACTTTTAAGCAAGAAGTTCTAAATTTGGGAAAAATTGGCCTAAATCATGCCAAATTGCTTTCAATCACAAGTAAGCCTGCATTATGGAACATAAAGCAAGAAACAAGCCAATCCTATCTACAAACATGCAAAAATTACAAATAAGATACATGATATGCAATGCATGGCGAAAAGGGAATTTTTTTTTTGAAAATTATGCACAAAATGCATGAAATTGACCTATATTATATGCATGTATGTAAAGAGAGCACAAAAAGTATGGATACAAAAGTATGATAGATGGTTATATTATTTGATCATCTTGAGAAAAAATTTAGAATAAGGAACATAGAGGAAATTTGGGTAAAGCAAGGGCTTACCACCTTAAATTCCTAAACCATGTTGTCCTTAACATGAAATAGAAGTTTAGGATGATAGGAGAGAGGCATGGAGTCAGGGTAGATAAACACAAAGTGGGAGAGGGAGATCTCAAAGTGTCTCGTGCATGACAAAGCCACCATGGCCATTCTGGCTTGCCAACAACATGGCCGTGTTGTGCAGAACGACCATGCTGGTCTCATTTCTATAGATTTTCTACTATTTTGCCATCTTCTCTTCCATTTTGATCTTATCCTTGGTAGGATCTTCCATCCATCAAATTTCCTCCATTGTACCTATTCTAAAATGATTCATACACAACAAAATCATCAAGTATAATTTGTTGTTTTTTCTTGGATAATTTTAAAATAACTAATAAGTATAAAAAATGAAAGGTTAGGTGCAAAATTCCCCTAACCAGGGTCGGTTGCCTCCCACTAGTGCTAAGTTTCAAGACTTCAATCGGGCTTCTTGCATTTCCTTCAATTGTTTAACCATTTGGCATCATCATATGTCCACTCTTGCAATAGATGCATCTTTGATTTACACTTAACATGTGTTACTTGTCCCTTTGATCACAAAAGCTATCATAAATTCTCTCATCTGGATCTCCTTCTCTCAAATGACTAGGCAAACTCTTAAAGTGACCATGTCTAATATCATCATCTCGTGTTTGCCGGTTTAGGGTTGTAACGACCTCACTTTCCGTTGACCGGCCTAAATCGTGCGTCCAAAGGAAGCAGATTAAAGTAGTCAAACTTTTAAAGAGATAACCCGACACTCAGGCCCCCACAACGATAATGGGGTCTGATGTAGCAATCAGGGTCGAACACAGGGACAAGGTTGGTCATGTTAAGAACACAGAATCAACAGTCTATACTCTGACATAAAAGATGATTAAAATGCATTCCCAAGGGAACAAAATCTTGAAAACAAGAACAATAAAAGAAAATAAGTAAAAGAAATAAACCGTAACAAGGTATTTGGGATAACTTGGGTTGAGGTTCACCAACCTAGGCATCTCTCCAACATGCATACTATTTCTCTCTCCTTCTTACTCATATCAAGATTACAAGCAACCATAAAACATTTATAACACTCTCTCTTGAGATGAGGATAGATCTAGGCCTGAAAGAAGCCTCTCTCTCGAGATGACAACTTAAAAACCTCGCAGCAAAACCTATGGTTTAAAGCATTTAGCATTCCAACACTCTCGTGCATTCACACTACTACATGACATGGGATAAAAGATATATTACTCTCTCAAGATACCAACAATCAAACATCAAAAGATGGTAGCTAAGCATACAAGTGAAGCATTAAAGTTGGTGCATGGAGATAATCTTGATAAGGATAAGTATATTCAAAAGAAAGAGACAATATACATGTTTGGAGAGCCCTAGTGGCTACTCCCAACCCAAGTTATGGTGTTAAGCCGCTCATGCTTGCGGATAACATGGCTGCACTACAGAAAGATAGATCCATAAGATACCACGAAGAATGGAGGTGAGTATAGGGAGAGGAAATGATAGATCTAAAGGAGAAGAAACGTGATACTAAACACTACTTCTTTAGATCTGGATCTACCACGGGGATGTCTCCTTCTCTCAAAGAAGTGGAGGGTGCAACGGTCATCTTCTCTCTCCTCGGCTTTCGCTCCAGAGATCCAAGACTGATCGACCCTCAGCTACAGGGTTGGGATGCGGCAACACTTTGTGGTCTCAGGATCGGATCTCTCTGATCTGATGTCTTGACAAGATAGGTGGAGGGACTATTTATAGGCGCCTTCCACCGACTTAAGACCGCAGTCACGGTCTTTCCTTTATTCCTCCTTGGTCGTGATCTTTTCTCGACCACGATCTTCGGTCGCAGTCCTTGGAGAGGTTGCGGTCATGATCTTTGGGGAGAGACCACAGTCGCTATTTTTGGAGAGAGACCGCGGTCGCGATCTTTGGTGAGAGACCGCGGTCGCGATCTTTGGATAGACCGTAGTCGCGATCTTTGGAGAGACCGCGGTCGCGGTTCTTTAGAGAGGGGCCACAGTCACGATCCTTGGGGAGACCGCAGTCGTGGTCTCTGTTGAATAACCACGGTCGCGATCTCTAAGATCGCGGTCGCGGTTGGGCTAATTCTTGAAATCGCAAAACATGGTTTTAGTCAAGAAGATAGACAAAATGTGTGCAAAGTTGACTAAAGTTATTCTAAAAGTGGTGTTAAATATATACAGAAAATACGTAAAGTGCGGTGTCATCAACTCCCCCAAACTTAGAATCAAGCCTGTCCTCAGGCTAAATTTAGGCTCGATTACTCAGAGAGAGAAAGGATGAACAAGGATAACATAATAGCACGACTGAAATATCTCATTCTTGCATCAAGACCGTTGTTGTATGTATTCAATCCCTTAGGTCTCAATCCCCCCTTTAGACTTAAGAGTTGCATAACCTCATACCATCTGTCATAACCTTCTATTGTAAAAGGCTTCTCCTTCTTAACTCATAACCCTCCCTTAGCTAGCATCCATACTGGTGCCACATCTTTTTGAAAGGTAGCCTTCGCACCTATTCTTTATTCTCTGAGGGCCCTATGGTAATGTGTGTGGGTAGGCATGAAGCTTTAAGGTGTTTCCTCTTCCTCCTGAGTCCCTCACCCACAACTGTCGTAAGAACTGTGTTCCCCATTTTTGGGGCTTCTGACTTTAAGTTAGGTGGTATGTGAGGTTCCATTCAGTATTGGAGGTGTGTGAGCTTGGCTTCAAGTTTCCAGTTACGGGCATGGCATATCTACATTCATGAGTGCAGCAATATACCAACCGAGCAGAAACTTTTGGCATCTTTTAGGGCACATCTCTCGTATATTTTTTTTCTATATTTTGTTTGATTTTTGGATTTTTATCTCTCCTTTAAGGCTTGGGATTGAGGATTAGGCTGGTCTTCTTGGGTGGCCAAGCCTATTTTTAGCTATATTCCTTGAACATGGCAGCTTTTTCCTATCTATAGAGACTAGGATTTTCTGGATGGTAGCATCAGGTGGGGATGGTTGTTTAGGAGTATGACTAAGGTTCTCTTAGTTTGCAGGGGTTCATGAGTTAAGGTTGTTACATTTACAATGTCTTAATGCAAGAATGAGATATAGCAATATTGCTATGACTGTTGTTTTACTCGTGTGTTGCTCATATCCTTCTCTCGCAGAGGTCTTGAGCACTACTTTTTGAAAATTTTAGCGAGAGGGAGCGAGCTTCTAAGAAGTCAGTTGTAACGAAAAAATTCAAGATTTCAAAAATTTTGTGTAAGAATGTAAGACAAAGGAAAGTGAAATATCAAGAGGAGTAAGGGAAAAGTTTTAGTACCTCTGCAGCCCATTTAGGACTCCTCCCCCAAACTTATCCCGAGCCCCGTCTCGGGGTGTCAAAATTTGAGAAGAAGTATAAACATGCCTTCTTTATTTGTTTATTTGGTTGGGAAAGCCCATTTGGACTCTAGAAGCGTGCTGGCGTAGATACCCCTAAGTGCGTGATACTGCTCATACTGCATGTTCTCCACCTTGAGGCCGGTAGTTGCAGTAGCTACCATCCATGATAGGAAGAAGAACCCGTAGTCATTTGATAGGGGTATCTGCTGAGGGCTTCTATGGTAGTATTGGGTCTTCCTAAAGTCTTTGCCTTGTATCATTGTGAACCCTCTACAATGATGTCATATCATTTGGACGATGGCTTCAACGCAGGTGTTAGCCTTTTCTTCGGTGGGAGTTTTTGTTGTCGTCATATTAGTCATTTTCTTTAGCGAAAAGGTTGCATCAGAGCTATTATATAGAATTATAGTCTTTTTAATCAGGTTGATGTGCAGCAAAGTCCAATGGTTGTCATGAAGAATCGGCAAAAAGATGTGTTCAGGTTTGCCTGCTAGAAGCCTTTTCTAGAGCCGCTCTGTTTCTCCAGTATTCTTGTCCTTGAGGATGTCATCTACCAGTAGGAAATATGCCATGTGATAGTTTGGCATTGAATCTCCTAACAATGCCTGGTAGGCTGGCATCATACTCACTGAGAGGTACCCTCCCGTTCTCAATGTTTATCGGAGGTCGTCTTTGAGCACGCAAATGCCATCTCATTCGAAGATGACATCTCCCGGTGAATATCCTTCTTTCATAGAACTCATGATTATTGTCAGTTCTTCCATCGATAGACTGAAGCATCTCCATCTGTCAAAGTTCTCGAAAGAAGGTACTATATCTCCGGCTGAGCCTTCTGGTCCTTCGTTCCCTAGATCTTCTTCTGCTTCTATTTCTACAGGCTGCCCTTCTGCAGAAGGAGATTTAGGAATGTTGAATGTTGAAGGTTGTCCATCTTCTACTTGCTCTGCAACCTCTTCAATCTCAGCACCCCATCCCGCTTTCCATGATGTAGCTCTAGTTGGTTCTGTTGGGTCGACCCACATGCTTTTGAGTTGTTCCCTCCAAGGTGTTTTCTTGGGGAGAGGGATGTCCGCGTGTAACCTGTGGGGCACGACATCAGCAGCCATCACCGAATCCTTGAAGAATCGATGATCGTAGATGACTTCCATTACGTACATGCCCCACAATCAATGTAGGTCTTCCTCGTGTAGGTCTTCCAGGGGAATGCCCTTATTGATTGCTTCCATCATACATAGGATGATGAAGGAGAAATCCCCTGAACCAACTCCTTCCTGGGGAACATTCTTGTTTATGGAGAAGAGTTTCCAGGACTCTTGGAACCTTGGACTCGCCTCTTTAATAGCCCGCTGTAGGCATATAGGAATTTTTAAGGCATCCCTGGAATCCTTCCTCTTGTAGACAAGTAAAATGTTGTCCATCTCTGCTGCGCAACAGTTGAGCACCGTCATTTTCTACTCCATAAGGTCGATGACGATGAGGCCACAGTGCTTTTCATTATGGATGGGTAGCACCACTGTCCTGGTCTCCCTTCTCCTGATTGCCGCTTGAAGTTCCAATACTTCTACTGCTCTGTAAGTTTCTTTGTACAACAGGCTGGCTAGATGTGTGGTGCCATTGAAGATTGGCTACAGCTTATCATGATGGAGGAATTCTTCCAAGCGGGTGGCGCAAAGTACCTTGAACACCCTTTTGTGTACTTGTGCCTTCTTTAGAAAGACCCTCCGGAAATCCTCCCTGGTCAGACGTCTACCCTTGTTGATATACAAAGTGTCTGACCCGGGTAGATCATCGTTGAGGACATCTGCCAGGACATGGACATCACATCTCTGCAAGAGATGTGCGACACGGTCTTCATGTCCATGTCCTTCATTTTGCATGACAGAGGGGGAGTTGTTGCATGTTTTATTGTTCGTTCTTCAGATTGTCTCTCCCTGGCAGGCTCTTCTGTAAAGAAGGTTGCTAGCCCACCCTCCTTGTCTTACGAAGTGGCTTCCTACACCATCAGTACTGAGCTTTCTCTGATGGTGGGCATAGCCTCAGCCACCTTTTCAACACTCTTTGTCACAGGTTGTGCTATGGCCCCTTGTCTAGCTTCTTCTGCGACTACATATTTTGCATTACTTTCTTCCGACGTCTGCCCCATCTTGGCCTCAACCATCATATTTAATGTGGCCTCCATCTTCCCATCGTAAATGTAGTTTTTGTGCTCCTCATACGATGGGAAGAGGAGAAAGTCATTGGATTCTTCCATCCCAACTCCTAGCTCGACAATCAGCCTATCGATCTCTATTGCGCCGACCGTGCTAAGTGCTGTGACCATCTCCTCCCGGTGAGTTGTTGCTTCTTGCTCAGCTTCTGTCGGAGTGAGTGTGGGAGGGGTGAGGTGACATCCAGCCTACTTCTCGTTCTCGTTGGAAGTTTCATCCATTGCCTCCTCCAGTTTGCAGTTGAGGTCAAACCCCCTTGATTGGGTTGTATGCTTTTCATACTAGGGGCTTGATCTTCCTACTGGTTGGTTGCCTTGCTGTTTAGCGATGGTAGATTGTCTTCATGTTGTACTCCCATTCCTTGCTACACCGGCTCTTGTCCTAGGCCCCCCTTCATTGTCATCATGGCTGGAAGGGTTGGCCAGGGAGCATTCTGGGCTAGCAGAGCACTTTGCCTTCTTCTTTGCCCGCCTGGCTTTAAGCTCTACACACTCCTACTCGAGCTTCCTGCGGTCTTCTTGCACTCCTTGTCATTCTTCTTCTATGGTAGCCATTGCCTCTTCGTATTCTTGGCGCATTTGCTCGTTGTCTGTGCGTATGCCCTGCCCTTCTTTTTGTAGGATATTCATTTCCTCCTGCATTTTCTTCATCATCCCCAACATCCTCCATTGATTGCTGAAGACTTCTTGCATGAATTGTGGGAGTGCTGACGTCCGCTCATCTATCTCCTTCAGCTGTACTGTTAGTGAAGATAAAGAAGTAGAAATTTTATCATTTATTGTATTGGTTTGATGCATGTGTTCCCACATTGCATCAAACCTATTACCTAGGGCACCCCCGAAAGAGGATGCCTCGTTCCACTTATTTACCACATTTATCATTGTTTTCAATTTCTTTCTTAATAAAGAAACGTTTAATTGATCTTTTCTTTTCTTTTTGCATTTTCTTTGCAACTTTGGATTCCTTGGAACCCAAGGAACCCAAGAGTCATGAAAGCCAACTTCGGATTATATTATTTTGCCTTCTAGAGGTTTCTACATCCTTCTTTTCTCTATTTCTTATTAATAATGGAGTTTCTTTTGTCTTTTCCTTGTTATTGGGCCCAATAGCCAATAAATCCCACAAATAAATCAACAAGGCTATTTTAAACGAAATTCATTGATTCAAATCAAGTCACACCATTATTGGTTCCAATATCTTTAATATGAGAAATTAAATTTCTCTCCAAAAGAACCCAAAAATTGGGGTTGTAACATCCTTCCCCTCGTATAGGAATTTTGCCCTCAAAATTCCCTCAAGCAAACAAACAAACATGATAAGCCTTTCTTATGTCCATCAGGGCTCCCATGTGGCTCCACCCTTTCCATGGTGCTTCCCAAGAACTTTCATCATCTCATATTCTTCCATCTGAGTTCTTTCTTACCTTGGTATATTGTACCCTCATAGGTGACTCAAGACATTTTAGCCTCTCATAAAGCTGAATAGGTTCAGGGCTCAACACATGGCTTGGGTACCTCACATAGTGCTCTAGACCAGACTTATGGAACTCATCACACATTACTTATCCTGAGGGGAAAGGTTGAACATAACCTTCTCAACCAATCCATCTCAAATGGACCCAGATATGAGGGACTCATATTTCTCAGCTATAGCTTAGAGGGGTCGGATTTTTACGTCACATATTCTCCCACAGTGAACTACAAGTCAGTTTGCTTTGCATTAGCTCGCAACTCATGTCGCCCCTGGTCTCTCTTTCAGCCATTGAACGATCAAGCGACTTCATCTGCACACACTGTGGTTCTTTTCTGACCTTCGTGAGGCCTCCTTCACCAACATCATCTTAATGAAGTGGTTATCGACACAACCTCCCTAAAGAACTTCTTGCATCCCGATAAAGGCTATGGTGGTTATGTCACATCTTAAGAATTGTCTCTTTGTATCACCCTGAATGAGCACACATGCTCTCATCAGACCCTCTAGTCTGGATCATACTAACCATTAGTATGGGGTACTCAACTATACTAACATCGAGTTCTTTAGGTATCTACTTCCACCTCATGGGAGTGAACCTTTAGGTCATACTCAAGAACTTATGAACTCGCATCATGATGTAGTTGAACCATCTTTCTCTCTTAAGTAGTTCAAATGAATCTGTCCCTGGACAACATTCTTTCTTTCTCATGTTATCTTGGTAAGGTGATCTACCATAACCCATATTGCATCTTGACCTTCCTTGGTATAGGGAAGGCTTACCACCACATCCATCGTGGTGAATTCCCATTCCCTCTCGGGGACTCTTTATCCTCTATATCACTACACTGGGTTACTGGTGTTCGTCGTTCACCTCTTGACATGCATGGTGACGAGCCACGTGCATCTTGTACACTTTTCACCTTAGGCATAAAAAATACTACTGTAACTTACTATCTTAGTAGTACCATGGTGTATCATGATCCATTGTATGTCGTGATTTCTCAAGATCAATTTGTTAGAAACCCTAAACCTCTTTAGTCGGGTTCTCATCACCTTCTTTTCCAAAGAAGTCTATCTAAGGTACTACAACCATCCTTTTATCGCATCAAGGCCTAGGCTGGCTAACCAAACAACCACCAATCTTCTTCAACATAATTTGTTATATCTGAGTGTTAGCCAAACTTATCTCCTTTTCTCAACTTAAGGTTAACCTAACAACCTCAACTTCTTCTAGCTCCCAGCTAAACTAGGCAACTATATCTCAACCAGAGCATTCATTATCACTTCTTACCCTTAGGTGTTTGGTAATGTTAAAGACATACACCTCCATGTATTATACTTATCATCTCATCTCAAACTCTAAGTTGGTCTTCATCAAGAAACTCTGAGCTCATCCTAATGGTGATCAAACTCAACCTTGTATCACTTGCAAATTCCACATAGCTCATGATAAAACATCCTCAAAAGATGACTACACTATTCCTCTTAGTGTTTGTAAACCATCAACGTATCATTCACTCCACCAGGGTATGCTATCATCCCTGTCCTCTTACCTTGTAGCAACGTTCCAACTCACATTATCTTTATCCTTGGTGTATGATATGCGTATTGTCCTATCTCTCACTCCCATAACAAGAGGAAATAAGCTTTTGGCTACAGTCCAAATACAAAGTTCTTCCTGTTCCAAGAGTAGAGATGGTATATCCCACCTTGCTAGTACAAATTTAAGTTGAAACGTGCATCTTATGTCTCAACATCACAACCATCTTGATATCAAAGTCACATCCATGGAAATTGATCTTGAATCTACTTGGTCCAAACACAATCCTTGGTCGTCTCCTCTAGGTCTATAGGGTGTCGGCACTTTTGGGGTCACCCCTCTTCCCTCAGGCATCCAGAGAGTGCCCTACTCATCGGCCCTTTGGGTCCCATGAGTTCATGAAGGTGATCAATCTCTTAACCCATGGCCCTCAGACAATGATAGTTGTTACCTCCCGACCCTATGGTCATGTGCAACTAGGGAATTAGTCAACTCCTACTTCCATCGGTCTTATCCCCACCTGACCTTAGGATAGACTTTAGGATTCTAACATTGTACATGTCCAACTTAGAACCTTAGCCAAGCCTTCATAATCTCTCTCTCTATTTTCATGGGCTGACATTCATCCCTCCATAGGGGTCATGGCGACCTGCCTATCTTGGTCAGGCCCCATACTGGTTACCTCGATGGTAACACACCAACATGCGCTAGAGATTGTTATCTATGGGTCTACAGGTTCATTCTCTTACCATGTACTCTTCACTTAGCTTCTCAAGATCCTATTAGACCTCTTTAGGTTACCTCAAAACCAACATAACTGGTATACACCCTACAAAAGAGTCTTCTCCCAGGATGGGAGGAAACTACAACTCTTGACATCAAGGTCACAACCACCCTTAGGGTTTACATCCACATGAGCATGCTTAACCCCAAAAAACTACTAAGGCACAAGCAGACCACCTACTAGACCAAGCTAGTTCACACTTGTTTTTGTTTTTCAACACTGTATCCAAAACATACCTTTCCATGTCATCAACTTAGCTGTGAGGGGTTATTCAAACATACCTTAAACTTATGGGGTTTATCTCTCCTGTAACCATGAGGAGTACCATGCTCAAATCTATAGAGACTCAAATCTCATCAAGAGCATCAGGTGCACTACTTCCCCTCTTAGGCCTAGGAACCCTATGTTCACCCTTGGGTGTCCAATTGCATGATCAACCTCTTAACCACAAACAATCATGTCCAAGGTATGCCATGTACTCCCATGATCCTTTTATTTGATAAGCACTTTAGAGTTAAGTCCTCCTCAAGGGCAACCAACAAGGTACAAGGCCTCACAACTTGCTACTTTAACCTCCTCAGGGTCTAAGGCACTCTTTATCTCATCACAGCAGGTAAACTCCTATACCATAGGTACCAGAAGCGTCATCCTCTCTCTAGGGTTTGGTTCCTCTAAAGGCAACCAAGATATTATCAGCCTCCAGGGTCACCATGAGGCAACCATTATCATCCACTTAGGTCGCATCATCCTCAACCCTTCGATGTTCCTCATGTCTTAGAATCTAAGCTTCCAACCTTCTTGCTCGAGTCCTTCTTTCTCTCTCTAGATCTAACTCCACATCCAACCTTACTACCAGAGGTCCTCTGTTGATGAAGAATCAAGCTAACAAGCATACCTCTACATGGGTGAAACCTAGGTTAGAACTTATGTTTTCTCAAGATCATCCATAACCCTTTATGCTTATTTCATAAGCCGTCCATCTTACTCTCCTAGCCAGGGTTTTAACCTACTGTCAGTACTACTGACATACTCTGGGTGTAATCTATACCCTACTTGCATAAGACCATAGGGTTCTATAGGTTCTTCTCTAACCCCATCAATGAAGGAGATATCCTTCGCTCTAACATGCACAACCCTCTCTAGGGTTGGGTCGCCAAAGGTACTAGGTCATCTAACCTTTTATGGCATCCCAAAGGCACGTCCAACCAAACACTCGGTCAACCATGACATCTAACTCATCATGTCATCTCTCTCTCTAACCTTCACTTAGGG
This sequence comes from Alisma plantago-aquatica, assembly GCA_963693085.1. Lineage (NCBI taxonomy): Eukaryota > Viridiplantae > Streptophyta > Magnoliopsida > Alismatales > Alismataceae > Alisma > Alisma plantago-aquatica. Next base: position 173,946,450 of record OY856415.1, on the reverse strand, counting down.
TTAGGGTTAACTTCATCCCCAGAGGATGTGCCAGGTCTCTACTTATGATGGAGGTCTCTACCTCCAAGACTAGCTCTCTTTACTTACCCTCCTGACAAGAAGATCTAGCCTCATGTCTCTCCTTAGGGCATGAAAACTTATGTCATACGACCTAGGCATGTATCTACTCTTTAGTTTATGCTTAATCTATTAAGCTTATGTCCATGACATCTTATTTACATGCTTTTCATTAATTTGGTAGAGGATTCCTTAGACCTTATTAACCTTACCCATACCTCAAGAGGGTGAGGAAAAGAGAGAAAGCCCTAATGCTTAAGGTCCCTAACAAAATTTAGTTGAGAAGGGATGAGCAAGATGAGAGAGTCCTAAAGGTATCTTATTTTGAGTCATATCCTAAGACATCAGCCAGGCAGTCACACAATCTGGGAGTCCTCGTATTCTGACTAGCAGTGCGGAGGAAAATATTTCCAGCCCCCAGATGTGATCCTTTTCTAGACACCTCAGTCTTTTGGAAAATCCTCTAATAACTCCCTCGGTTCTATGGAATTTGTAAAATTTAATAATTATTAATGATTATATGAGGAACCTATGCTTTGATACCAATTGTAATGACCCTATCTCCCGGTAACCCCTACATAAGGTAGACCAAGAGATCAGAGCCGTTATCCCAATAAATCGGATCAAAGGTTCGACAAATAATCAATAATAATTATGAAATTCTACTAGCTAAACTAAAATTTGGTATTAAAATAAAAAATTACATACCTTTTTAAAACTTTGTACATCTATTTATTCAAGCTTGAATCTACTCTATTTAATCCTCCTTGCACTTTATTTCTTATTTTCACAATGTGTCACTTTATTGTTTGTTCATTTCAGGGTTGTACCTAAAATGCCGACAAACAAAACGTCGGTCAACATATCAAAATATACTGGTATGTAGGGACAACCAAAAATTTGCATTTTATGGATAACAATCTAATTATCGCAATCAAGATAATTAACAAGCAAATTTACGCTTTCCAGTATGACATTCTACACAGCTTTTGCCTTAACCCTGGCATACCCACCTTAGGGTTTCTTTTGCCAATGACTTAAGGCCACCTTCTCAATCCCGAGCTTGGTGCCTGGGGTCACCACTCATGGTTCCCATGGGTCTACCCATCCTAGGCCTGACCTTTGGCATCATCCATCAGGGTGGCATGTAGGTGTGAGAATACACACTTCTTTATAATTGTGATAACCATAGTGACTTTATAATTTTGCAAGTATGAACATCCAACTGTTTTGGTTGCATTCACTGTGAGGAAACATTCGGAAAACCCTAGAGAAACTAACGCGATTATCCATAATTAACCACATACATGTTAAGTAGACTTGAATGCAGAAATAACTCAACCAATCAAGAAATCAAGCAAGTACACACATGTTGATCTTGAAAAGGGATCCAATTTCTCTATCATTAATCATGTCATCATGATCTATTAATCCTAGTTGTTTTCTAGGGTTATTTGTCCTTTTTAGGGTTTTGAGCATAATTAGGGTTCCACTTCATTTTTATTACTTTAAACCCTAATTTTATAAAATTACTTTACAAACCCTAATTATTTCATCTTTCTTTCACAAAAGATTCTAAGTTCATCTTTTGGCAACATGAAACCCTAATTTCAGATTATAAGTACTTTTCTTTTCTTTTTCCCTAATTTAGGGTTTCTAAGCATATTGATCAACATATTAGGTTTAAAACCCTAAACTTTGCAATTCCATCATCAAAACAGGTTAAAATCCATCTTAATCATTAATCAAGTTAATAATTCCCGAATTAACTTATGTGCAAGATCTTTATCAATAATTAGGTTTTCTAATCACAAATTAACACTTCTTTTCCATCAAAATATGCAGTTTTACAAAAATGTACAGACTTAGGTGTTCAAACCATTTTTAATGTATCCCTCATATTTTTCTGTTCATTTTCCATGTATTAACTTTCCTCATCCGAGTTTTCTATCTCAAGATATGATTTTCTCTAGGAAAACCCTTTTATATTGATTTACTTGCTATTTTTAGAAAAACCAGGATCGCCCGATCCATGGTCCGCGGGTCCACTGAGGAGCCAACGACCCACGATGCAGACGCCCTTTATTTGCAATCAAAAGAAGAATAATACTGTTCTAACCTTGACGCGACTGAAGGAGACGAGGGGCAATTTGGTCAATCTGCAGGTCCTCTTCTTCTTCTACCTCTCGACCTCGTCGTTGTAGCAGCAATGGCCAACCGTGAGGTTGACTTCGGGTGCTCGTGCTCCTTTGCTCACGCTAATTGGTCAGGGAGCTCTGCCTCCCCTCGACGAAGCTTTCTAGGGCTCCAATTGCCCACCAAGAATGCATCACCACCCTCCTCTACTCGCCGGACTCCGGCAAGGTTTGGCAATGGAACAGGGGTGCAGGTCAAGGTGGTTGGAGTAATTGACGTCACAGAGTTGTTCCTTGCAACAATAAGTAGTGATTGGGATATCAAATAGGGGTGTTGGTTCCCTCCTTGACCCTCCCCTATATATAGGGTCGAGGTCAGGTTATCAAGAATTGGGGTTTCCCAAAATGAAGGCCACACATGCACAAACCAGGGATGTTTCCCTACGATTTCATATCCTGTGTCCAATGGGACTATAATTAGATGATCAATCTCCCTGGATCTTGAGGAATTCGGAGAGGAAGAATCCTCTGTATTCTCACAGAGTTCTAGTCCCAGTGGGACTTAGACGATGACCGTCTGCTGTTGGATTAAGATCCAACGGTCCGTGTTGTCGGCATTTGAACAAAATGGAAAATCCTTTTCCTAATTCTGAATAAATCCAAATTTTAGCAATTTCTTAGAAAATTTGTATCTCCCAAAACCTTGCTGCTTTTTAACTCAAATTTTAAGGGAAGGTTTGTCTTTGAATTATCTTTCTTTGTACGAAATATGGGAAAGAACTTGCAATGTATGAGAAGGTTTCCTTCTCTCCCAAGTTATCTATCCAATTAATCCAAATTAATTAATATTCCTTTTCCTTTTGCCATTATCTTGTTATTTTGGGTCCCTTGGACCTCAAGAAATCCTCAAGGCTCATATTTCCACATTGGGGAATATCTACTTGCTTTTATCCTTTTATTCATGTCTCTTTCACATATTCTCCTTATCTTTTTATTTCTTCATTAAAATATCTCTTTTTGAGGATTTCTCTTTATTTCTCTTTTATTTTCCTCATTGGTATTAGGAATCCTTGGGATACAAAATTCCACCTAGGATAACTCAATTATACATCTTTCCACTTATTTCCCACATTTATCATTGTTTTCAATTTCATTCTTAATAAAGAAACAGTTAATTGATCTTTTCTTTTCTTATTGCATTTTCTTTGCAACTTTGGACTCCATGGAACCCAAGGAACCCAAGAGGCACGAAAGACAACTTCAGATTATATTATTTTGCCTTCTAGAGGTTTCTACATCATTCTTTTCTCTATTTCTTATTAATAATGAAGTTTCTTTTGTCTTTTCTTTTTTATTGGGCCCAATAGCCAATAAAGCCCACAAATAAATCAACAAGGCTATTTTAAAGAAATTCATTGATTCAAATCAAGTCACACCATTGTTGGTTCCAATATTTTTAATATGTGAAATTACATTTCTCTCCAAAAGAACCCAAAAATTGGTGTTGTAACATTATTTTATCAACCAAGAGATTTTCTCTATTAGTACACCCAATATGCCACTGACTGTCAGTCACTACTTTGATTCAAAGCAAAGTCGCTGACCGTTTCTTATTCAACGAAGAGATCTCCTCTAGTTTTTATTATTCTCTGACTCCTATACAACAAAAGACACCAACAAGCAACTGGAGGGATCACACCTCAACCATTGGGATGATCTGAATGGCCCCCCGCATGGCCTTTATTTATAGACCTCCATGCATGTGGTTGCAAGTAGGGATCCTTGTCTAAGTCCTACTCCAACTCCATGTTGCACATGAGAAACCATCTTCCTTTCCTTTTAGATTTGATTCCAACTAGGATTGGTAACACAAGACAACCCCTACTCAAGTCCAAATCCAACTAGGACATGGACCAGGATGGTACTCTTTTTTCCAACAATCTCCCCTCCGACCCATGGGGGAGATGTTGTCCTCAACAATCATATGGAGTAGCCTCTTGACCCCATCACCACATGTGATGGATCCATTCTCCTAAAATATGTCAGCATCATGTCATTTTCATCCATCTTCTTGAAGTCCAATCTTGACTTCACATTATTCCCAAGAAACTGAGAAGAAATATCCTAGAAGTGCCACTTCTCTCTCCATGCCCACGCCTGAAACTTTGGTGGATCTCCCTTACAAATAAGTCGAGTCATCCTGGATCAAAAACCTTATTTTTGACCTTATGTAACAAGGCTTAGAAACCTTATGATGACGATCCCCTATCTTTGACCAAAGCCCTTGACAACTAGTCTGGCTTTGTATCCGATATCTTGTTGTTATCATATCTCTTCATTATGTAGACCCATTTGTTCTTTAATGCTTTCCGATAATTGGGAAGTGAGAAAAGCACATAGATATCATTCTTATGTAAAGAAGACATCTCCTCATGCATTGACTAATGCCACAATGCTTTATCTCTATGAGTTTTTGCCACATGATAAGTCATTGGCTCCCCCTAATCAGTTAGGAGAATACACTGAGATGTTGGATATCTAGATGAAGGATACAAAACTCTGTCAGACCTCCTCAGTTGGTACTATGATGAATTTTCATGGTGATGATCTTACTCACGCTGCCCAAAAGTCTCTAATTTTGAGTCTGAATCTCTCATTTGTGCATATGGAACTAAAACACTCAAAGTAATATCACTTTGCTGCTCAAAGTGATCATGCTTCTCTTGTTCATCATCTGAAGACTACACCTATGAAGAAGTTGAAGCATCCTCATACTCATCATCAGATGAACTGTCACATGATCATGCAACATCTACATCATCACTCTCAGACTTTGGAACTGTCTAACGTTCATTGAATGTCACATCATTGTGTTTTCTCATGATATTTTTTCACAGGGTCCCATACATGTAGCCAAACTATTGATCTCCATAGCCAAGAAAGATGAACGACATTGCTTTATCAATCAACTTTTGCCTCTTTTTATTTGGAACATGTAGATTAGCCTTGCACCCAAATACTCCCAGGTGAGCATAGAATGCATCCTTGCTTGTTCATAACTTCTCAAGTATATCAAATCCCAAAGGAACTAACAAAGATCAATTAATCAGATAGGAACCAGTACACACTTCCTCACCCCAGAATGACTTTGGAAAATTTATAATATTTAACATGCATCTATCTTTATCCACTATGGTATGGTTCATCGTCTTTGTTATACCATTGTCTTGTGGTGTGTCAGAATATGTCCTTTCATGCCATATTCCATGTTGCACACAGTAATCATGGAACACTCTAGAGGTGTACTCTCCTCCATTTTCTGTGTGGAGACACTTTAGATTTTTCTCTGTCTCCTGCTCTAGCATGGTATGTAATTTCTGAATACACTAAAAGACTTGACCCTTGGTCTTCAACACGTAGGCCCACACCTTCCCAGATGCATCATCAATGAATATGACAAATATTATTACCTCCCAGTGAAGCGACTTCAAACAGACTGCGAACATCTGAATGAACTAGTTGTAGAAGTTGTGACTTCACCTTTGATCTTGTCTTGAAAGAAACATGTCAACACTTTCTTGTTTGAAATGCATCACATGAAATGAGACCAGTGTCCTTACCACAAAGAATCAATCTCTACTTTGATAAAAGCTTCAAGCCTTTCTCACTCATGTGTCCTAGCTTTCTAGGCCATAGATCTGTCTGACGATCCAAATATGCATATATATGTTCTCCTTTGATCACCTTAAGTTGGGTTTTGTAAAATGTGATACACAATTTGCCTCATACAATAACCAAAGACCCCTTGGTAATCTTGCATTTCCCACCACCATAATCTAGATGACAACCTTCTCTATCAAAGAACGAACCAAATATCAAACTCAATCCAAATATGGAACATGACGAATATCCTTCAGTGTGAGTGTGCAACCGACACTTGTTTGAACACAAATATCTCCAATCTTGATAATTCTGGAGAAATTGGAATTTCCCATGTTCACCCTCCTGAAGTCTCTCTTCTTGTATGAAGTGAAGAAATTCTTATTAGGTGATGCATGACAAGAAGTTGCAATATCCACCACCCACTCAGAATCATCATCCTCAACATGCAAACACTGCACTTGGAATATTAGGACCACGTCATCATCATCACCCATGTCATCTGAGATTTCCTTTACAATATTCTTGTCATCGTCTTTCTTTTCTTTGGCTGTGTACCCATGTTTCTTTTTTCAAACCTTGCATTCCCTTTTGAATAACTTGGCAAGCCTCAATGGAAGAACCCTCTATGACTCTTCGACTTGGATCTACGATGAGACTTCTTGTGATTTTGAGACTCCCCACAACTCTTAATTATACAACAATCTCTCTCTCTATCAAAGCCTACGATCTTAGTTAATTGCACCTCTAATTTGTTGTCGCTTGAGGCTCGTCGACGAATCTCTTCATTCAGTAGACTACTCATCACCTGATCAAGTGTCAACTTGCCTTCCTTTGTAGAATTGTTGACTATCGCTATGAACGTCTCCCAACTATGAGGTAATTATTCCCAAAGAAGTAGAGCCTTGAGTTTATTATCAAGAACCATTTTCATTGACCCTGGTTGATTTATGAGGCGTTGAAATTCATTCATCTGCTCAGCGATTCTTGTACTGACCATGTACTTGAGGTTCACCATATTTCTAATAAAAATGATTTATTTGTGGAAGTCTTCCATTTAGATAACTTCTTGAGCTTTTCCCATAGATATTTAGCATTGGACTCTTCTGAGATGTGATGGAACACAGAAACGTTGAGCCACTTCCAAATTGTTCCAATGGTCTTTTTGTTTAATTTCTTCCAGTATGCATCATATGTACTTTTTGGCTTTTTCCCCTCTGTCAGATCATATAAATCTTTATAGCAGAGAATATCTTCCATCTTGGGTTTCCAAATCTGCCAATTTGTTCTTGTCAGCTTTATCATCATAGTATCTTCACATTTCCCATCTGGACTAGTATCTATAGCATGCGCTCTGACACCACTTGTTGGGGATGTTGTACCCATACGGTCCCATATGTGATGAAAACTTATTGCGGAAGTGTACCGACAAGTGTATAAACCCAAAGAAGAAACACCATATTTAATGTGGAAAACTCCCCTCAACACAAGGAGAGAAAAACTACAAGGAAATACTAGCCAACAAGCACTATGTAATTAAGATTACAAATCAATCTACAATTTGTGCTCTCATACCACTTGTTGGGGATGTTTTACCGATACAGTCCTGAATATGATGAAAACTTATTGCAGAAACATTATTGACAAGCATATAAACCCAAAGAAGACACACTATATTTAATGTGAAAACTCTCCCCAAGACAAGGAGAGAAAATCCATGGGGAAATACCGGCCAACAAACACTATGTAATTAAGATTACAAATCCCACTTTCTAGATTTAATTACCCCTAAATCTAGGCAGCCCTCTCCACATTTGAACAACTTTGAGGAAGAATTGAATCACACCCAATGTGTAAAAAACATCCCTCTTTACTTCATCTCCTGACGGGGATGTTATCATTGTTTGAGACTGCTTGATGCCGCTGTAATTGCTAACTGAGTTGGAATGTTGCTGCTATGACATCACTGTGTCTCTAAACTCCTACCGCTACTTTACTTCAAGGAAAAGTAGATAAACCTATCTTATCAACCAAGAGAGTTGCTGTGTCAGTGCACCCAATTTGTCACCAACTATCAGCTTCTACTTTGCTTCAAGGTAAAGTTGTTGACCCTCCCTTATTGAACTAGGAGAGCTCCACTAATGAGTCTTGGTCTCTCGCTCTTCTACCACATAGGACACCAACAAGCAACTTGAGGGATCACACCTCAACTGGAGGAATGATATTAATGGTCTCCACCATGTCCTCTATTTATAGGCCTCCATGCATGTGGTTGCAAGTAGAAATCATTGTCCAAGTCCTAGTCCAAGTCTTACTCCAGCTCGATGATGCACATAGGAAACTATCTTCCTTCACATTTAGATTTGACTCCTATTAGGATTGGTAGCACAAGCCAATTCCTACTCAAGTCCAAATCCAACTAGGACATGGGCCAAAATCCTATTCCTTTTTCAATAGAAGTTTGGTCTCACTAGTCATATGTTCGAATCTTCTAAACTTGTTTAGTCTTGATCAGTTGTGAAAGACTGGATTTTTGGTTTAATTTTGAGGATGAAATTTCTTTTAAGGTGTATAGGATGTGATAGAGTGCTCTTTTGAAGCCTTTAATGTCCAATAACATAAGTGAATCTATGTGCTTGAGTTATATTAAGAGGTCTAAGTGTTTATCCTGACATTACATTTGATTATTCCTAGATATATGTACCTTTTTCAAGGAATTAATCTATTAATTGATGTATTATGTAAGTTGGACCAAGGTGCAAGATTATCTTTGACCTAGTACTTGTGAAATGTATTTGTAACGCTTCCTTGAGAAAGGAGAGTCTACAGATGGGAATCATGGAGTCTTAGTAACCCTGGATAGGTCTTCGGAGAAGGAACTAGGACCGTAGGATTGCATGATCTAAAGACACCGATAATGTCTTTAATCTACGCTTAACTAGAGCGGCGACGTGAGTGTTTCTCCAGCCACGATCATCGTTCGTGGGGTGAGTGGAGAGGAAGACCACTTGCCTCGTCAAGTGCTACAGTTCAGGGTCTCATGAGACAACTGCATCATACCTCTAGCCAACCTCTCCATCGGCAGTCATAGGGAGAGGATGAGAGAAATGATGAGTATTATGCACGTTAGTAGTTAGGAGTGACTTGCAATATCCGACCACAGATAGGAGAAGGAGGTTGAGGAGCGGAAGTCTCTTTGCCTTCATTCTAGCATGAGGCGGCATTCAAGCCTGCATCTCCAGGCGCAAGGTGAGGCATCGTCACTGGAGGAGAGTCGTGTGATTGTAGATTCACGACGTAGAGAAGCTATGGAGGTCTAGGAGGAGGAGATCGCAACAGAGTGCTGGCCAGAGGTTAGAGATAGCGGTGGCGCTCGTGAGAAGATGGTAGGTTAAGGGCAGAGTCGCACACCACTGGAACTATGCGGTAGCGCCGGAAGCAGCCCTCGCGATGGCAGTGGAGGCTTCTATAGCTACCGTGAGAAGCCTCTGACAAGGAGAGAGAAGGAGGGAGTCACTCGCAGGAGCAGACCCATGCGACGATGCCGTCACAAAATGGAGGCGAGCAGCACTGCGGACGGGAGATGACATTCTTCATGAGGAGGATGACGCATGTAGGTAGGTGGCAGTGTGTGCAAGGGAGATCGGTGTTGAGAACCTTAACACCAAGCCATAGAGGAAAGGAGTTGGGGCGGCAGCCATGAGACGAGATCAGAGAAGCAACGCCAGGAGCAGGCATCACACTCCGAGCGGCACTGGAGAGCCCACCTGGGTTGTGGCTTGTGAGTTGCAAAGCCACATGTCTTTGCTTTCTCAAGCCTCCCATGTGTTGTGCACCCAGCAAGGAGGAGAGCTTTGCCATAGATCTCATGCCAGAGCAAAGCCCAAGAGGTGGTGGCAGTTGTGTTACGGAAGAACAGAAAACCACACTGATCGCGAGAAGGGGAAAGGGAGAGCGGGCGGTTCAGATATGTGAACAAGCCGGTCCAAGTATGAGTCAGTAGGCATGCTGTACACAAGTGAATAGAACCAGTCAGCTCAAGCATAGAAGCCACATCACATAGTGGACAAATGGCGCACTGTAATTGCCCAAAAGGTAAGAAAATACTAGTTAAACCTTAGATCTTGTATATTTCAAAGAAATTAGCTCGAGCATCAGAAAAATACATATAATATACCAAAATTCTCAGAAAAATACATAGAATAAGATGGAATAATAATATTGGGCTTTTTATGATTAAATATTAGCAATATCATGTAAGATGTGTAATGCTTGTTTAATGGATAATAAATAGCAAACGATGACATAAAATTATGGAAAAATGTCAGTAAGTCCATAACCATGTCTTGAATGCATATGATATCAGATATGGCCATGTTGATGTAAAAAATCATGTAATTTGCTTAATGTTGCCATTTAGGGTTTAACCCTAAATAAAATGTAATAAATACATGCATGCTCAATAAATGATAAGATTTACAGAAAACCCTCTGTAGGAATATAAAATATAAATCTGAGACCAGTTATATACACATAATCCATGTTATACGATGATGTTTTGCTCATAATGTGATATGAACCCTAATATGATTAATACATGTAATATAGGGTAACATGTGCACATAATCATAGGTAACCAAGTATATTCATATGTGCACATAGGCTAGAGCTTGTAAGGCTATCACTAGTGCCAATGAGGTAGTCTGAGAACCCTAGGCTAAGAGAGGAAAGATAAAGTATATTCATATGAGATACTCATAGAAATGAGTGAGCTCAAAGAGATTGAGCATGACACCACCCTCAGAATAAGGGTTGGGAGAACCTCAGTTGGACTAGATAATGTTTTGATACATGTTTGTCAAGCCACTTGCATAAGTTTGTTTAACACAACCATGATATAATATATGTAAGAATGTGATATAATCTTGAGATGTTATACACAAAGGTAATATGATAGAAATTTAGAAATGGTTTAATAGATATCAATGGATAAATGGTTAACCATAATCATGAATAACAATGATAATGTGATATTGTCGGTTAATCTTATGATGAAATCACTAGTAAATGTTGCAACTAATTATGAGCAACAAAATAAGATCAGATGGATGAAATATGTTACATGAGGTGTTAATCTTAGTGCTTAATAAAGATGAAAAATATATAGTTTCATAGTTAGCACAACATAATGATAATGATACCTTGATATGATCTATATGGATAAACTGGGTTAACTTTAGTTAACCTCCACCTAAAAGGCATATGTTAATGTTGAACATGTTCTAACAATTAGCTCAATAAAATGTTGATGATGCCTTGATATAATGGATTAACATTAGTTAACTCCTTTAGAATATGGTAATATAATGATGGAACCCTAATTCATGGGTAAAGATAAGGAAGCAACCCTAATATATGAGATATGTGATGTCATAACCAGAGTTCCTAAACCCTTGTTTGAGCCTTTATTGGAGTGAGGTTTCACCGTTGATTCTATTGAAACCTCCTAATATTGCTTTGGATACATGGTTCTAGGTAAACTTTGTGGATATGTTGCACCTAGAATAGTGCCTTATATGTGGATGAAGACAAGTTAGTTTTTTTCTTGAAGTACGAGTATGGTTTACTTTCGAGGAAAAAAGTTCTTTTAAGATGCATATGATGTGAAAGACTGGATTTTTGGCTTAATTTCGACGATGAAATTTCTTTTAAGGTGTATAGGATGTGATAGAGTGCTCTTTTGAAGCCTTTAATGTCTAGTAACATAAGTGATTCTGTGTGCTTGAGTTATATAAAGATGTCCAAGTGTTTATTGTGACATTACATTTGATGTTCCTAGAAATATGTACCTTTTTCTAGGAATTAATCTATTAATTGATGTATTATGTAAGTTGGACCAAGGTGCAACATTATCTTTGTAAAGCTTCCTTGAGAAAGGATAGTCCACGCATGGGGAATCATGGAGTCTTAGTATCCCTGGATAGGTCATCAGAGAAGGAACTAGGACCGTAGGATTGCATGATCTAAATACACCGATAATGTCTGTAATCTACACCTAACTAGAGCAACGACGTGAGTGTTTCTCCAGCCACGATCATTGTTCGTGGGGTGAGTGGAGAACAAGACCACTTGCCTCGTCAAGAGCTATAGTTCAGGGTCTCATGAGACAACTGCATCATAGCTCTAGCCAACCTCTCCATCAGCAGTCGCAGGGATATGATGAGAGCAGTGATAAGTATTTTGTGCGTTAGCAGTTAGGAGTGACTTGCAATATTCGACCACATATAGGAGAAGGAGGTCGAGGAGAGCAAGAGTCCTTGCCTTCATTCTGGAGTGAGGCGGCATTCAAGCCCACAGTGTCAGGCGTGAGGCGAGGCGTCCTCACTGGAGGAGAGTCATGCGGATGCAGCTTTGTGACGTAGAGTAGCCGTGGAGGTCTAGGAGGAGGAGATCGCAATAGAGTGCTGGCCAGAGGTTAGAGATAGTGGCGGCGCTTGCGAGAAGATGGTAGGTTAAGAGCAGAGTCTCACACCACTAGAACTATGCGGCAGTGCCCAGAGCAGCCCCTCATGATGGCGACAATAGCTTTTGTAGCTACGAGGAGAAGCCTCCGACAAGGAGAGAGAAGGAGGGAGTCACTCTCTGGAGCTGACCCATGCGACGGTGCCCTCATGAAACGGAGGCGAACAACGCTGCGGACGAGAGATGACATTCTTCGTGAGGAGGACGGTACATGGAGCTAGGTGGCAGTGTGTGCAAGGGAGATCGGTGGTGAGAACCTTAGCAACAAGCCACAGAGGAATGGAGTTGGGGTGGAAACCATGAGACGGGATCAGAGAAGAAACGCCAGGAGCAGGTGTCGGGCTTCGAGCGGCACCGGCGAGCCCACCTGGGCTATGTCTTGTGAGTTGCAAATCCATAGATCTTTGCTTCCTCAAGCCTCCCACATGTTGTGGAACCGACAAGGAGGAGAGCTTTGCCACGAATCTCATGCCAGAGCAGAGCCCAGGTGGTAGCTGCAGTTTTGTTATAGAAGAACAGAGAACCACGTTGATCGTGAGAAGGGGAAAGGGAGAGTGGGCGGTTCAGATATGTGAACCAGCCGGTCCAAGTCTAAGTCAGTAGGCATGCTGCACACAAGTGAAAAGAACCATCCGGCTCAAGCACAGAAGCCACATCACATAGTGGATATGTGGTGCACTGTAATTTCCCCAAAGGTAAGAAAATACTAGTTAAACCTCAGATCTTGTATATTTTATAGAAATTAGCTCGAGCATCAGAAAAATACATATAATATGCCAAAATTCTCAAAAAAATGCATAGAACAAGATGGAACAATAATATAAGGCTTTTGATGATTAAATATTAGCAATATCATGTAAGATGTGTAATACTTGTTTAATGGATAATAAATAGCAAACGGTGACATAAAATTATGGAAAAATGTCAGTAAGTCCATAACCATGTCTTGAATGCAAATGATGTCAGATATGGCCATGTTGATGTATGAAATCATGTAATTTGCTTAATGTTGCCATTTAGGGCTTTTAACCCTAAATAAAATGTAATAAAAGCATGCATGCTCAATAAATGATGAGATTTACAGAAAACCATCATGTATGTAACATGAAGATAATATATAAATATAAGATCAGTTATATACACATAATCCATGTTATACGATGATGTTTGCTCATAATGTGATATGAACCCTAATATGATTAATACATGTAACATAGGGTAACATGTGCACATAATCGTAGGTAACCATGTAATCAAATTATGTATACTAATCTAGAATATAAGATCAGTAACCTAATTACAAGAAGATAAGACAAGTAATGGTGCACATATCTTAATGAGATCAAGTAAACCCTAAAAAAGATATAATTAGGGTTAAGATGAGATGTAAGATGATGAGAACATGATGATTGTATATGATCTTATCTCAACCAGGGTTTGACCAAGGACATAGATCGCATCAAGAATATGGTTGAGGATGTCTCTTTGGAAGGTACGCCATTACCTCTTACTTGTCTTATTATACATTATGCTTGTGTTATATGTAGTAAAATACTTGGCATATGGAATTGGATGAAATGATTGTTCTTGTATGATATCTTGCTTGATTTTCCATACTTATAGCTATGAACACTTGAAACACAAGATATCTGATCCATCATATGATAGCTCATAACTAGTTGGTGGTAGAGCACATGCACAGTGATCACAAACTCCTTGGGGGTAGATCACATGTATAATGATCACAAAATCCTCAGGGGTAGATCATAAGGCCTAAATACATCGAAGCCCTTGGGGGTAGATGTACGAGATATATGATGGAAATGTTCTTAAAATATGTGTTCTCTTTTGCTAATGAATATCTTTGTGCAAGTATGCACTTATCTTATATTCTTCTGTTACTTCCAAATATATTAGTTTTATCTTATTGCCAAGATATGATGAGAGATATATAAAAGACACGTAGGCGTACTCAGTACAATATTCTTGAATATTGTGCTGACATGTACACCATGTAATCTTTTGTTTAGTTTGTGTACATGTGTTCTTGAAGATCCAGGATAGTTGAGAGTTGTGTAGCGAGCTGATGTACAGGTGGACCTGTTGTCTTAAGATCCTGTACTTTAGTGGTAGTACATGTATATGTATAGTTTTTTGTTCAATATGTAATATCAAATGTTGCAACAATTCATGTTGTAATTACATGTTGAATGGTGAACATGTTTTGTATGGTTTTATTATTGTTCATGTTCATGTGCTACTGATTGTTTCCTTTTGACTTCCTCTGATTTTCTTCTTCTTATCCTTGTATGGGATGTTTAAATTGGGATTCTCACTGAGGTGAGGGTTTCAATTTGGACATCACACATCAAATTAAGTTTTAGAAAATTCGCAGACATCACATCAGTCATTTCTAGGAACCATGAATTCAGTCTGGTAGTCTGGTCTATGTCACCAGTTAAGCGATCGAGTATAGTTTGGCTAAGATACAAGGTATAATTCAGTCTTCTGGTGTATCCCAAAAGGACAAGGCAGCTTAGTCTTCAATCTATGTCATCAATTTAATGTAGGAGAATACACGAGTTCATGCGAATTAAACATTGAAGAGGAGAAATGGACAATCACTCCATCAAAGAATACATGATTTACATAGTTCTATCAGGATAACATACTCTACAAGAATGAATGAGATGTATAATATATTATAGAAACAAAATTATAGTAAGGTATAGTCATTGAGCAAGCTTGAGGACCAGGTATAACTCGTTAAAACCATCCTTCCCATTACATTGATGTTGATGCGATCTGCTGATTATGGGTTTATGGTCAAGTAAAATTTTTGTTTCTGTTGCTTACTCTGACCACATAAAACCCAACAATAATATCAGTTCTTTTGTCCGTACATCACAGTGATATCATGTAAGATACATAACACCTAGTTCAAGAGTAATAAATATCAAACAATGGCCTAAAATTATGATAAAATGTAAGTAAATCCATATTCATGTTTATGATCTGTTTAAGCTCAATAATTATGATTGAGGTACAAAATCATAGAAAATGCAATAAATACATTGATGACAAATAAATGATGAAAATTATATAATATTGTAATATCATTAATTGGAAGATAATATGTAACTCTGGGATCATTAGTGTGCATATGAATCATGCTACATGTATGCAACCCTAAAATAGTGAGAAAACCCTAACATGATTAATACATGTAACCTAGGGTTAATATGTGCACATAATCACATGTAATCAAATAATTAGATTATGTATCGTACTCTGGAATATAAAATCAGTAACCTAATTCCAAGAAGATAAGACAAGTAATAATGATGGGAATATCATAAGACTAAGTAAAACCCTAAAATGTACATTAATAGGGTTAAGATCATGAGAATCTGATGGTGATGTGTAATCTTGTCTTGATCAGGGTTTGACCAAAGATATAGTTGACCTAAGGAAGATATGTGGTGATTAGAATATCTTGGTTCAAGGTATACCATTACCTCTTACTTGGATTATTATACAATATGCTTGTATTATATGTGTAGTAAACACTTCACATATGATATTGGATGAAATGATTGTTCTTGTGTGATATCTTGCTTGATTTTCCATACTTATTGCTATGAACACATGAAACATAATATATATGTTCCATTATATGATAGAACTATATCTCTTTGGTAAGCATAGTGTTAGTGAGCGATCCAAAATCTTTGGTAAGTAGATCACAAGTACAATGTTCTATCTCTTTGGTAAACAAATCATAAGGCCTTAAGGCATCTATCCCATTAGTAGGTAGATGCATGAGCATATAATGGAAAATGTTCCTAAAATATGTGATCACTTTTGGTAGCAAATATCTTTATGAAAGTACAAGTTTTTCTAATATTTGTTTATTGTTTCCACATATTAGTTTTATCTCATTGTCAAGCTTCGTAATGAGAGGTATATAAAAAGAGACGTAGGCGTACTCAATACAATATTCTTGAATATTGTGCTGACGTGTACCACATGTAATCTTTTGTTTAGGTTGTGGACATATGATCTTGAAGATCCAGGATAGTTGCGATTTGTGTGGTGAGCTGATGTAAAGGTGGACCTATCGTCTTATGATCATGTTGTTTAGTGGTAATACATGTATATGTATAAATTTTTTATTCAATATGTAATATAAATTGTTGTAATAAGTCATTTCATAATTATATGTTGAATGGTGAACATGTGTCGTATGGTTTTATTATTGTTCATGTGCATGTGCTACTGTTGTTTCCTTCTGACTTCCTGATGCGATGATTTTGAGTCGCATTTATAGACCTGTTTGATATGTGCTTTATGCTTTTATTAGTCATTTTTATGGTTAATGTTGCATAATTCATCCACTTTGGTCTTTGCTATTATTTTATGTCAAATCCCCTTTATTTCATCGTTTTGAGCATTAATTGTCAAAATATTATTATTTTTGTGAATTTATGTGGTTTCGTGTTTGAATTTCAGGGAAAACAAGTATCTTCTTCCGTCGATACCATCGACGGAAGTCGATACCATCGACGGGACCACAGGTTGCCAGCCGCGAGTATCAGAAAAGAGTCGATATTATCGACAGGGATGTCGATGGTATCGAGCTACCTTCAGGTTGCTGGCGAGGGAGCAGTCGATAGTATCGACACCAAGTCGATACCATCGACGCACGGAGGCTACATCGACGCAAAATGACAAAACCGTCGCTACAGGTTCGTCGATACCATTGACATGCATCGATGGTATCGAGATTACATAAGGCGCTCAGACGAAAGGAAAGAAGGGTTGCCGCTACCATACTGAGTCGATACAATCGACTCGCATCGATGGTATCAACATTGTAAGATATGCGTTTGCTTTGGAATGATCTTAATCAGACCGCCGTGGTTAATGAGCAACGGAATTTGGGAGATATACCTAATGACGACGCCCTAGATAGAGGGAGGAGGTCATTAGTTGATGCACACATCCCGGAGAGCAAGGAGAGAAGAATGGAGCACGAGAGCACGCCCCAGCCGATCTGGATGCTGAAGAAGATGAATTCCACCACCGAAAGGCGGCAGAACACGGATTCCACACCAAGGATCGATTGGACCTTCTCCGTTCAGGGGTTTCACCTCTCATTTCACATTTTTCATATGATTTCCCCTATCTCTACCATGTACTTGCTTAAGATGAACATGCGGGGCTAATCCCCTTCGTCTTTAGGATCGGGAGTAGCCTGGGGATTCATTGTATGACGATTTTATAATAGTAATTCACATCTCATCTCTTAAATCCATGGTATAGTTTTGTGTTCTCCAATATATTGTTACGCTTGATCGCCATAATAATAACCTAATGCCCTTAATTACTTTGAAAGAAGAATTAACGGCTGAAAAGAGACGGAATTTACATTAATTGACAAATCCCTTGAACAAGGCAGTGTAAGATTAATGGTGGATACCAAGAGGTCGTTTATAATGCACCTAGTTTAGGGTATAGGTTACTATGACGGTGGAACCGACCTAGACATAGGTAGTGAATTGTACCACGACAGTGGGCAATTCTGATTTCAGGCCACTACCCGGATAGAGAGATAAAATTGAATAGCTATATAGAATTTAATACAATGAAAACCCGCGGTGAAACCGCAATCCTAAAGATACCCTTTTGAATTGATTAAATCAACATTTAATCGATCATTTGTTTTGTTTTGTTTCTATTTTCTTTTAATTTCAATAACAACTCTCAACTTTTTAATCGGCTTAGCTGATTGCGAGTAGTTAGTAGGAGTCCTCGAAGATTGAACGTATCCCTGAGTTCAACTCGGGCCTCACAAAGGCCTTTACTACTCGACATGTTCTCTTGTGTTTCAGCGTACAGTAAAATTGCGTCAAGTTTTTGGCGCCGTTGCTGGGGATATGGCAATTTGTTGGCACTTTGAGTACTGTGAGCGGCCACTCTAGGCCACCTTTTTATTTTTTTTTATTTTTATCCATTCCAAAAATTCATAATCTATTTTCTAAATATTTGCAGTCGTCAAGCATTGTACTAAATTTAATCTTTCTATTTTCAGGTAATGTGCATGGTATATACGCGTAGTACTGACTACGCAGGTCGCGCACCAGAGGTTCCGCTACCGGGACCAGAAGACGAGGAAAGCCACAATCAAGACCAGTTAGAAGAAACTGAGTCAGAACCTGAACAAGAAGAGATGGACGAGCCACAAACAATATGGGAGAAGATCAAGGCTTCTTCTGCATCCACGTCAAAAGGGCCTATAAAGAAGCAAGCAATCAACATACCTACCTATAAGATTGATCTGACTTTGATAAATCTGGTGAAGTCCAATGCTTTTCATGGGCTCAAGAATGAGGACCCCATCACGCACATAAGTTAGTTTGTTGAGAACTGTGACATGGTTAAAATCGAAAGGTTTCCACAGGATGCACTTTATCTTAAGATTTTCCTGAGTTCATTGGCAGGAGCCGCGCAAGAATGGCTACACAATTTAGATGATGAGTTTGTGGAGTCTTGAGACCATATGGTGGAGGTTTTCTTTGAGAGGTTCTTTCCTCCTGAGAAGACCAACGACATGATCAGGAAGATCCATAACTTTACCCAACAGGCATGTGAGACATATTCTGAGACCTGGGAGAGGTTTCAGGTCATGCTGAGACGGTGCCCGCATCACAGGATGGATAAAGAAACACAAGTAAAGATCTTCTCTTTTGCTCTCTCCGAGCACGATAGGAGCAACCTTGATTCAGCTGGGTCAGGATTCTTTTTGAACAACACGGACACCAGGTGTTGGGAGATATTAAAGAACATGGCTAGGAAACAATCATGGGGCGAAAGAGGCGTCGTGGAGCAGGTCCGAGCAGTAGGAGAATCTAAGGCAATAAAAGAACTGAATGAGAAGATGGATCGTCTCACAAAAAAATTGCTTGCAAAGGAGGATACTGAGTCTGAGGACGAGGCTCAAGTGAAATTTATGAGGCAACAACCAGGTTACAGGAACAACGACTACGCATGGAGAAAAGACAAGAGGTTCTCGTGGAAGGATCCAAACAATTTTCTGCAGGATCTGGATGCCAAACCCCAGCCAGTAGCAGAGGATAAGAGTATAGAGCTGCTCAATCAGGTGATAAAGCAAAATCAAGAACTCATGACTACGTTCGGCCAACAAATTAAACAACAAGGGGAGTTTATGAATCAGTTTGGGCAAACACAGCAGAGCTATGGGGCACAAATGAGGACCATTAAGACATCTATGACACAGATGGCAGCAGAGATAGCTAGTTTGAAGAAACCGACACATCCAGGTTTTCCGGGAAACACCAATGTTCCAGGGGGAAATCAGCAGGCAAATGCCATCTTGCTAAGAAGCGGCAAGAAATTGTTAAATCCAAGGGCCGAGGAGACAAGCACACCACAAGATGAAGTTGAAGGTGACGCCAATGAGGAGCATCCCACACCAGTCACAGAGCCAGTCAATGACACAGTTGTGGATTCTACTGAAGACCCGATTGCAAAGGAGGAAGAACCTCAGAAAACGACACCCTATGTGCCACCGCATCAAAGGGCACAAGCGGTCCCGGTCCCGTATCCAAATAGTGCTAAGGCAAGGAAGGTAGATGCACAATTTAAGAAGTTCTTAGACAGTTTCAGGAAACTTTCAGTTAATATCCCTCTATTGGAAGCCATTGAGAAAATCCCGTCTTACGGGAAATTTCTAAAGGACTTCATTACTAAGAAGAGGAAAATTCTGGACACAGAGGTTGTCGTGCTCAAAGAGCAAGTGAGTGCCTTCATCATGGGCACTTTGCCGCCAAAGAGGCAAGATCCAGGCTGTTTTAACATTTCTTGTTATATTGGAAAAGTCAAATTTGGTGAAACATTATGTGACTCAGGGGCAAGCATCAACTTGATGCCCCTTTCTACATTCAAGAAGCTGGGATTGAAGGAGTCATGGCCAAGATACATGACTATTCAATTGGCAGATAACTCTGTAGTGAAACCATATGGGATTTGTGAAGATGTGCTGGTAAAAGTGGATAGATTTGTATTTGCTGCAGATTTTGTCATCATGGAGATGCAAGATGAGCAAGGCAACGAGCTACTACTTGGAAGACCATTCCAAGCTACAATCGACATGATACTCAAGATGGGGAGAGGTAGGTTGACCTTGGGTATAGCCGATGACCGATTTGAGATGGTCATTCCTTCCAATGTCACTTCACCTAAATCTAAGGAGCAATGCCACGTGATGAAGCATTTTGATAATACTATCTCACTTTGTCTAGGGAGGCCATTTCTAGATATGGCTCATGTAATGACCAAGGTGGAAAAAGGGACTTTGGCTGTAGACATCATGGAGCAGACCAAAGTAGTATCTCTTTGCAAAGCTGTAGGGTTTCCTAATGATGAGGATGAGGACATTCCGCCTTCTATGGAAGATGATGTTATTGCAATTTCTGTTTTTGATGCATATCCTGAATTACCATTGGAGGCTTGCTTGGTAAATATTACACATGATTGGATGCGGAGTAAATCACTCAAGAAGTGCGCCAAAATGATTCAGATGCTTCCATGCTTCTATGCGAGGCATTATGAAGATTTAGGTGAACTTCCCCCGCCGCTTCAATCATCTCTGATCAGCCCACCGGAGTTAGAATTAAAGCCGCTGCCACCGCATCTCAAATATGTCTTTATAGCTGAGGAAGACAAGTTACCTGTGATCCTTTCTGCTTATTTGAGTGCAGATGAGGAGGAAAAATTGTTGATAGTGCTAAAGAACCACCGGGGAGCTTTTGGGTGGTCTGTTGCAGATATCAAGGGGATTTCCCCTACATTGTGTCAGCATAAGATTCGGCTCGAGGAGGGAGCCAAGCCGGTGATCCAACCTCAATGACGTCTCAATCCAAGCATGATGGAGGTTGTGAAGAAGGAGGTTATTAAACTTCTTGCTGCATGTATCATTTATGAAATATCAGACTCGACATGGGTGAGTCCGACACATGTAGTCCCTAAAAAGGGGGGAATTACTGTCACCCAAAATATTTTAAATGAACCTGTCACCACCCGATTGGTAACCGGGTGGCGAGTTTGTATTGATTACCGCCGTCTGAATGCCGCTACGCTAAAGGATCATTTTCCTTTACCTTTATCGATCAAATTCTAGAGCGTCTTGCCAGCCGATCGCACTTCTATTTTCTTGACAGGTACTCAGGGTACAACCAGATTTCAATTGATCCTTTGGACCAAGAAAAATCTACTTTCACTTGTCCCTATGGGACTTTCGGGTATCGCCGAATGCCTTTTGGTTTATGCAATGCACCTGCGACTTTTTAGCGTTGTATGCTCGCTATCTTTTCTGACATGGTAGAATGCTATCTTGAGGTATTTATGGATGACTTCTCGGTGTATGGTGCATCGTTTGATGAATGCCTATATAATCTGGACAAAGTTTTATAGCGCTGCGAGGACACACATTTGGTCCTCAACTGGGAAAAATGTCACATGATGGTGACTGAGGGGATAGTGCTAGGACACAAGGTGTCTAGCAAAAGTTTAGAGGTGGATCCGGTAAAAATTGAAGTTATTTCCAAGTTACCCCCACCAAATTTTGTTAAAGGGGTAAGGTGTTTCTTGGGACATGCCGGATTTTATCATCAGTTTATAAAAGATTTTTTGAAAATCACAAAACCTCTATCTGAACTGCTTGAGAAAGACGTTGTATTTGATTTCAATGACAAATGTATACATGCGTTCGACGTGTTGAAGGAGAAACTGATTTCTGTGCCGGTTGTTCAAACACCCGATTGGACTAAACCGTTCGAACTCATGTGTGACGCTTCTGATTTTGCGGTAGGAGCCGTGTTGGGGCAGCGGGTGGACAATAAACCCACCCTGATTTTCTACGCTTCAAAGACTTTGAATGACGCCCAATTAAATTATACAACTACTGAAAAAGAATTACTTGTCGTTGTTTTTGCTTTTGAAAAATTTTGGCAATATTTAGTTGGATCTAAAGTAGTCGTTTGGACTGACCATGCCACAATTAAATATTTAATGGAGAAAAAAGATGCAAAGCCTAGATTAATTAGGTGGATTTTGCTCTTACAAGAATTTGACATCGAAATCAAGGATAAAGCTGGGATTGAAAATGTTGTGGCAGATCATCTGTCTAGGTTAGAGAGGGTGGATGAAAAAGATTTACATATACCCATAACCGAGACATTTCCGGATGAACAGATTTTGAAAGTTAATTCTAAAGACCCTTGGTTCGCTGAGATTGTGAATTATTTGGCTTGCGGGATCATCCCAGAAGATTGGTCATATCAAGAGAAGAAAAGATTTTTCCATTCTTTACGATATTATTTTTGGGATGACCTGATTCTTCTTAAGAAATGCAGGGATGGCATCCTACGCAGGTGTGTGCCTGAGGTGGAGTACGAGAGCGTTCTCCATCATTGCCATGCACTACCTACGAAAGGACACCATGCGAGCTCTCGTACGGCAGCTAAAGTTCTGGAGAGTGGCCTTTATTGGCCAACCTTGTTCCGAGATGCCTACAAGTTTGTAAGGCAATGTGACTCCTGCCAACGAGCAGGTAATATTTCAAAGAGACAGGAGATGCCCCTAAATGTGTTCCAAGAAGTGGAGGTATTTGATCTGTGGGGCATAGATTTGATGGGACCCTTTGTGTCCTCAAATTCAAATTTATATATTCTTTTAGCAGTTTATTACGTGTCGAAGTGGGTAGAAGCAATACCCACAAGGACTAACGATTCCACTGTAGTGTGGAGGTTCATGAAAGAAAACATTTTCTGCAGGTTTGGAGTGCCCCGAATGATCATCAGTGATGGGGGTACGCATTTTAGGAATCAGGAGTTCTCGACATTGTTGAAGAAATATGGGGTCAAACACAACATAGGTACCCCATATCACCCGCAGACTCAAGGATAGGTGAAGGTCTCCAATCACGAAGTTAAGAAGATTTTGGAGCGTACGGTGGCATCCACGAGGAAGAATTGGAGTGCCCTACTACCGGATGCATTGTGGGCGTACAGGACGGCTTACAAAACACCTATAGGCACCACACCTTTTAGGTTAGCATATGGTCGGGCTTGTCACTTACCGGTAGAGTTAGAGCACAAAGCACATTGGGCGCTTAGAAGGCTCAACTGGAGTTACGATGGAGCGGGGAGGAAGAGATTGCTTGAATTGAATGAGTTGGATGAGCTGCGGATGACGGCATACGAGAACTCACAGATATACAAGGAGCGCACCAAGTTAATCCACGATCGCCACATCCATTTGTGCACATTTAAGAAAGGAAATAGTGTATTGTTGTTCAATTCACGACTGAAGTTGCATCCTGGGAAGCTCAAATCCCGGTGGAGTGGGACGTTCGTGGTAGAAGAGGTCAAACCACACGGTGCAATCTTGGTGTGTGATGGTGAGACCACGTTCTTGGTAAATGGACAAAGATTGAAGACTTACTTTGGTGAAAATTACAAGAGGAAGGTGAATGAGGTCAAACTCATTTCACTTTCGGATGCATGAGGTGCCCAAAATTCGTCTAGCCAAAGACGTTAAATAAGGGCGCTTGTTGGGAGGCAACCCAACCATTGGTACCTTAGTTTAGTTCATGTATGTTCGTAGGTTGATTTGTTTTGGTTTAATTTTTAGTGTAAAAAAGATACTGTGATCGGTTTGTTCTTTGTGCAGGCTGAGACAGAATCGATACAATCGACACACTTTTCGATGGTATCGACCATGGTACAGGTTGATGACTGCAGAAATCAGACTGCGTCGATACTATCGACGGCCTCGTCGATGGTATCGACATACCTACAGGCATATCGCAAAATCAAGGTCGATGGTATCGAGATGTCTGTCGATACCATCGAGATCTCTGAAGATTTACAGAAGAAATCGACTCAGGAAAGTCGATACCATCGACGGGCGTGTCGATGGTATCGACACATTCAAGTGAAAAAGGCAGCGGCCGGGCCTCGCGAGGATTTACCCTAATCAGAGAGTTGATACTATCGACTCCCGTCGATGGTATCGACCATCCACGTCACCGATCCACGTGAACAAATCAACAGAGATAGCGGCATCAAGACGGTCAATCTGGGTGCTGTGTCGATACCATCGACCCATGTCGATGGTATCGACATGTCAGCAATTCGGGTTTCAAGATCCAGCCATCGACGACCTTCGATACCAGTGAGGGGGACGGATTGCATCGACACCTGTCGATACCATCGACTCGCGTCGATGGTATCGACGGGCATACAGCAGCGCCGACTTCAATTATAAAAGGGCGGGTTTGTCGTCATATGACGTCACACCTTCAACACGTTCTTCCTCCACTTACACCGAGAGTTTCCTAGAGTGAGACGAGCAGCACAGAGCGAAGGTCTTCATCGAGCGGAGATTCGATTCTCCGATCTTCACCGAGCTCCAGTTCTAATCCTCTTTCTTTCGCAAAGATGGTGCGTACAGCGGGTGCATCCTCTTCACATGCACCGCCCATGGAGATTTTGGTGTTTGTTCCTCCTCATACTCACTCTATTACACGCCCGCGATTGATTCATCCATCCACAGAGGTGAAGAAGGTGTACGAGGAGTTGCTGAAGCGTAAGATCGAGCCCACGCGATATGTCGATCGGACATTGGTTCACGACTTGGGGTTCAAGGACAATCTTGCCTCTGTCCTCAAAGGGCAAGTGCAGGGGACTGATAGAAGCGAAGAGGAGGTCCAGTACCATGCCGAGGGCCATCCATTCTTCGGGGAGTAGCCAACCTACAAGGAACTCGTGGCGGAGTTCATGGCGTCACTCGATATCAACGTGCTGCCAAACAATGTGATTGCTACTGACAGAGAATGGAGAAAAGGGAGGGTGTCGTTCCGGCTTTTCAACAAAAACTACACTATCATCCTCGACCAGTTTAATTCCATTTATAACTGGAATCATCATGACTATCAGCACCGATGGCCGGATAATCGTACCGACTACGACTCCATCTTCGCTGAGCTTGTGACGGTGCCGCCGGGCAAAGCTGTGAGCTACCACAACGCGGCGGTAGCAGATTTTGAGCATCCATTCGTGTGGATTCTTCACCGCATGATCTGCACCACCCTATTCGTCCGTGGTGATCTAGCTCTCAGCAAGTTCCAAGAGGTGGATTTGTTCTTCTTGTACAAATTATTGAAGCGGGAGGAGTGCAACTGGGGCACGTTCTTCTTGACGCGCGTGATGGCCGTGAAGCAGAGTACGAGAAAAGCGCCAATTCATTTTGGAGGGCTGATCACGCCATTGGCTATCTATCTTGGGCTGGATCTTTCTCAGCTTACTTCCCTCTCTACTAGGAGCAAGGTCAACCTCCAGCATTTACACCGCTCCAACCTCCTAGTTCTTCGAGATGGTTTGGCGTATGCGCACTGCCACGTCAACCATGCATACCAAGAATGCTCGCTTCCCGATCCGGTCTTCAATATCGAGGGTGCTCAACATTTCCGATGGCCGGTAATAGCTATTGATGACTCTGATGAAGATGGCGACAACGACGACAACAACAACAATGATGATGAGGCAGAAGAGGAAGAGGCATTCACACCTCTTCGAGCACGAGTGGCACCACGGAAGCGTCCTCGGATGCATCCGGGTGCATCATCTTCATCACAACCTCCGCCACCACCACCGCCCTCACAGCCAAGCAAGGATGCTTATTCTATGCAGGGCATGTACACTATGCTGCAAGACATCCAACAAACGCAGCAACAACACATGACAATGTATACCGGTATTCAAGACACTACGAACCGAATACTGGACAACCAAAGGGCGATGTTCGAGAACGAGTGTCTTCTCCTCAACAACCAACAACAAATACATGATCGGTTGTATCAGATGGAGATGCAGCAGGAGCCCTTCTATGACCACTATTGGAGCCAAGATTACTTCAGAGGCTATCCACAACCTCCACCTAGGGCCCAATTTGATCCAAGCTTCCAGGGGGAGTATCCTTCTTGGGACCCTACGGCTCCGCAGTACCTGCCTCCACCACCACAGGAATGATCCGATATCACTGTTCCAATCTTTAAGTTTGTTTTTGACTATGAGGTCATAGTTGAATTCAAGCTTAGGGGGGTAGTTGGAACAGCTTTATCTTTTATTGTTTTTAGTTTTTAACTTTATTGTTTTTGTTCTTGTTATTTGTTTCTTGCAATTTTAGTTTTTGTAGGATCCACATGCTATCTAGTGTAATCGTGGATGTCATAAAGTTTGTGTCATCTCATTAATTGTGCATGGGAAAATCAAGGGAAATTTAAAATTTTTATGTGTTTGGAAAGCTTGTCTTGTTTAACCTTGGGCACATATCCTACGAAAATGATTGGTTTTGTCAACTTTAAAACAAAATTTTGCAACTATACTGCTAATGATTCATGAAAGTGGACGGAAATGGTTGTTTGAGCCTAAACTGACCAAATGGTAATGAGACTCTAATTGAATGTAAGAGAGAGAAACCTCTTAACTACTACACAGGTCAGTAAGGAGGGACACATAATATCTTTCTAAGGTTCAGTCATCTAGTCTTGTGATCTTTCCACCTCTTTGCTTTTCACAATCCACCACAAGAATTGGAAGTACTTTACAGTTTTAACTTCTTTGACAGCATTGCATATAGATAGGTCCTGCATTGAATTTATTTCCATATGTTTTGCATAAAAAGAAAGAAAAAAATTAGAATAGTGATACATGCACATTACCCTTAGGTGCATGCCATGTAGTTTCATTCATAATTTTCATGCATAAAGTATATCATGTATCTCAATTTTTCTCCAATGGTGAATTAAATTGTTCCATACCTTCGAAATAGTGCAAATTTCTGAGTATGGAGAAAAATAAGCCCAATAAAATATTCATTATCAATTATGGATATAAGGGTTAAAAAAAATAATAATAAAAAAAGAAGAAAAGAGTTATTTAGAAGCAACAAGAATAAGAAGGAGAAAGGACAGTAATATCACCTGCATTTCAAGATAATTGAGTACATTATGTAGCTTAATTAGATGTCCATCTCGTTTTGAGATGGATGGTTAGTACATGCATCATTCCACCCAATTTTAGGCATTAGGGCATTTTTCATGTGCATTTGCATCATTTAGGACATTTTTGTTTTATGCATGTTGAAACTGTATAATACTTCCACTTTCTTCCATGAACCACCCATCTTCATCCACCCGTTGCTCGGATTGGTAGGCCACCGTGAATTTCTCCTCACTAAGGTATATTAGGAGAACTGCTTCCAGGTAGATGGTAGTTAGGGCGAGCAACGTAGTATAGGAGATCACAAGATGTACCAAGTCTGAACCGACGAGTTTTATTATGTTAACTGCCTTATGTGATAGTGTTCATCAGTTTTGAGGTCAATTTCTTTTATGGATGATTACTGTCGCCTTCAGGGTAATTACCGTTCTGTGGTTAGAGAGGGCCGGTATGTGAATGTCTGGTGGGAGTCATATGGGATGTTGGTTGTGGTGTGTTGTTCTTCAGTTGACATTAGCAATTCTATTCTAAGGATTAGTTGCTCGAGGGCGAGCAATGTTCAAGCTTAGGGGAGTTTGATGCGATGATTTTGAGTCGAATTTATAGACCTGTTTGATATGTGTTTTATGCTTTTATTAGTCATTTTTATGGTTAATGTTACATAATTCATCCACTTTGGTCTTTGCTACTATTTTATGTCAAATCCCCTTTATTTCATCATTTTGAGCATTAATTGTCAAAATATTATTATTTGTGTGAATTTATGTGGTTTCGTATTTGAATTTCAGGGAAAACAAGTATCTGCTTCCTTCGATACCATCGATGGAAGTCGATACCATCGACGGGACCACAGGTTGCCAGCCGCGAGTATCAGCAAAGAGTCGATACTATCGATAGGGATGTCGATGGTATTGAGCTACCTTCAGGTTGCTGGTGAGGGAGAAGTCGATAGTATCGACACCAAGTCGATACCATCGACGCACGGAGGCTACAACGACGCAAAACGACAAAATCGTCGCTACAGGTTCGTCGATACCATCGACATGCATCGATGGTATCGAGATTACATCAGGCGCTCAGACGAAAGGAAAGAAGGGTTGCCACTACCATACTGAGTCGATACCATCGACTCGCGTCGATGGTATCGACACTGTAAGATATGTGTTTGCTTTGGAATGATCTTAATCGGACGGCCGTGGTTAATGAGCAACAGAATTTGGGAGATATACCTAATGACGACACCCTGGATAGAGGGAGGAGGTCATTAGTTGCTGCACACATCCCGGAGAGCAAGGAGAGAAGAACGGAGCACGAGAGCACACCCCAACCGATCCGGACGCTGAAGAAGATGAATTCCACCACCGAAAGGCGGTAGAACACGGATTCCACACCAAGGATCGATTGGACCTTCTCCATTCAGGGGTTTCACCTCTCATTTCACGTTTTTCATATGATTTCCCCTATCTCTACCATTTACTTGCTTAAGATGAACATGCGGGGCTAATCCCCTTCGTCTTTAGAACCGGGAGTAGCCCGGGGATTCATTGTATGATGATTTTATAATAGTAATTCATATCTCATCTCTTAAATCCATGGTATAGTTTCGTGTTCTCCAATATATTGTTATGCTTGATCACCATAATAATAACCTAATGCCCTTAATTACTTTGAAAGAAGAATTAACGGCTGAAAAGAGACGGAATTTACATTAATTGACAAATCCCTTGAATAAGGCAGTGTAAGATTAATGGTGGATACCAAGAGGTTGTTTTTTAGTGCACCTAGTTTAGGGTATAGGTTACTACGACGGTGGAACCGACCTAGACATAGGTAGTGAATTGTACCACGACAGTGGGAAATTCTAATTTCAGGCCACTACCCGGATAGAGAGATAAAATTGAATAGCTATATAGAATTTAATACAATGAAAACCCGCGGTGAAACCGCAATCCTAAAGATACCCTTTTGAATTGATTAAATCAACATTTAATCGATCGTTTGTTTTGTTTTGTTTTTACTTTATTTTAATTTCAACAACAACTCTCAACTTGTTAATCGGCTTAGCTAATCACGAGTAGTTAGTAGGAGTCCCCGACGATTGCACGTATCCCTGAGTTCGACTCAGGCCTCACAAAGGCCTGTACTACTCGACGCGTTTTCTTGCGTTTCAACGCATAATAAAATTGCGTCACTTCCTCTAATTTGCTTCCACTTAGCCTAGTGTGTGGTGTCTAAATTGGGATTCTCGCTTAGGTGAGGGTTTGAATTTGAATGTCACACATCCAATTAAGTTCTACAAGATCTGGGGACATCACAGGTGGTATCACACCTTGAACAATAACAAATCCTAACATTTGGTCATGATTCAACTTGTAACTCAAGAACCTTGAACTTAATACAAATATTTTGGTTTAGATTAGTTGTCTTTTAGAGACTAGATCTGACCTAGCCTCTAGGCTAGCACCTAGATGTCTGAGAACTAGGTCTAGACTAGTACATGTTGTATAGCAAGTGCTAAGATGTTGTTCTATCCTTATATTATGGCGGTATGGGATGTTACATTATTCGAAGATGATGTGCATCAAGAGAAGAGAAATCTTGAGCATGTGGTGCTCATTGTCTAGGGTAGCTACACTAGTCTACCCCATGTTCCTATCCTTTTCGCTAGGTGACATGGCACCAGACTCTCTACTATGTGTGGGACACTCATTTTTTGGATTTGGTTTTTGATTTTAATCACATCAAACCACGATAGTTTTCTCAAATGCATGTTTTATCGGGGAAAACTATATAATATTTTATTATATATGTAAGTATTACCAAATTGGGTCCCAACACATGTACAAGTAGCAGGTAGTTATGCAACCTAAGTGAAAGTGAATGACATTAGTCTAGAAGAGAGAGTAGTTCTACATTAGATGTCTAGAGCCTTGTTATAATATATGATAGAGGGAATAGATGAATAAAGTTTAGATGATATGATGTAAGTTATATATTGATGATATAAGGTAGTTTATGATGATATATGTCTATCCTTGAGGACTTAAGTTCAATTTTGAGGATGCAAGATGAGTTTAGATGATGCAAGTAACTTGGCTTTTATGAGATATGATATGTAAAGTTAAGACAAGGTTGTGAATCAGCATGAGCCTCAAGCTCTTTTATGAAGGAGGACCTCTAGTGTTAGGACCAATTTTAGGGTAAACTCCAGAGAGAGTGAGACCCACAGGGAGAAGGTCAGAGAACCTAAACTCCATGATATTAGAATTATGAGAAATATGCGATATGAAATGTCCTAAAATAGAATACTCTTGAGTGATTGAGTAGATTTTCTTAATGTATGACTCCAATAGATATATTGAACCAAAGTTGTCCTTGGGAGTACCAAACCCTAAAGTCAGAGAGAGGTTGGTTATGTATGCATATGTGAATAAGAAAATGTGAGAACTTACCATCTGGATGAGGGAGAGAGATTCCCAAGACCCTGGAGGAGATAACTATGTTAGTTTCAGTGAAAGCCTCATGCTCATGTTGGTGGTTCCTTGTAGGACGCTAGTGGTGTATATAAGATAGGAAGTTGAGATATAGCATGTCTCATGGGTAAAAACATGTGAAGAGAATGGTGTACCATAGTATGGTTTGTGCTTGGGTGGCCACAATGTCTGTAAGATAACTATCAATGCCAATGAGGTAGACCCAGAAACCCTAAATCAAAGAGGGAAGATAAAGCTAGTGCATATGATACTCATAGAGTTGAGTGAGTTCAAAGAGACTGAGCATGACCCTACCCTCAAGTATGGGTTAGGGGAAACTCAATTGGACTTTTTGATGTATGTTGATAAGCCACTTGTTTAAGTTTGTTTAGCACAACCATGTTATAATATATGGAATAATGTGATCTAATCCAAAGATTTGATATATTAATATGAGATGATAGGAAACCTAGTGATGGTTTGATAGATCTCTATTTATAAATGGTTAACCATATACATGAAAATGATGATAATGTGATATCGTTGGTTAATATTGTGATGAAGTCACTAGTAAATGTTTCAAATTATTATGAGCAATGAAATAAGATCATATAAATGAGACATTATGCATGAGTTGTTAATCTAAGTGCTGAATAAAGAAGAAAAATATAGTTTGATAGTTAGCACAACATAACGATTATGACACCTTGATATGATCTAGATAGAAAAATTGGGTTAACTATAGTTAATTATCTCCTAAAAGGCATATATTAATGTTAAACATGTTTTAACAATTAGCTCAATGAAATGTTGATGACACCTTGATATAATGGGCTCACTTTAGTTAACTCCTTTAGATTATGGTAATATGATGTGGGAACCCTAATGCAAGGGTAAAGATAAGGATGTAACCCTAAGATATGAAACATGGCATGACATAACCAAAGTACCAAAACCATGTCATACTATGAGTGGTTCACCCTTGTTGCATGATTAACCTCCTAGGTGTGGTTAAGACATGGTTATGGAGCTTTGTTGTTGGATATGTTACGTCTAGAGTGATGTCCAACCTATTGTAGAAGATCTTCCATGTTTTTTTTCTTGGATGAAGTGAGTGGTTTAATTTTGAGGTAAAAACTTCTTTTAAGATGTATATGATGTGATGGACTCAATTTTGACTTAATTTTGAGGATTAAATTTCTTTTAAGGTGTGTAGGATGTAACAGAGTGAACTTTTATTATCTTTGAATTCCATTTTGGATGAATATCTTGTTAGAATGAGAGTTTGTTTGTTTTGGTGAATTTGGAGGATGTTATTAATAACTTGTGACTTTAGTCTCCAAGTTTATGTCACTTCTGACATATTTATACTGGGTGTCCTACTAGTGGGTTTGGAACAAAATTTATATGAAAGGTGGATCTTATGAGAGGGAACTTATGATTAAATTTTTTATAGTGTTTTGGTATTTCTCGAGCAAGTTATAAAAAATTGAAATTTTATGAATAATGTGTGTATTAGGGCATATTAGAACAAGGTACAAAATAATATAGTCTAGGTGAAGATATGTTAGATACATGCTACCTATATGTTGTCTTGCACAGACTCAATGCCATCGGTCGGTCCAGTGAAATCCCTAATCAAGAGAATTGGATATGATATAATGGCAATGGACACCATCTTTTTCATGGCAGCAATTACATGAGAAAAGACACCATCTTTAACCCCACGTCATGGTTGTAGGTGGTAAAAGGAAACCAACTGATCAATTATCTAGCCTTCTCGATGGGCATCTCCAAACCTTATACAAGTTCTCAGTGGTCTCCACTCTCGCAAACAATAGAGAATGGAAATGGTGCTTTCCTTTTTCTCTTAGTCATGGCAATAGCCAACTACAACCATCTCCTCTGGCTCTACGAGGAGGAGCCATAGACACACATGGAGGAGTTGTGTCGAGCTAGAAGCAACGCATAATAGAGGCCCTGGTAGTGCACGATTGCTCACCAGAGCTTGTAGTCATGATGGCAGTATTATCACATGTTGAGAAGGAGGAGATTGTGGATGATATCCTATGGGAGATCTTTCCCATGGCGGTGTCCATAAATACAGCTCATGCTAGACTAGATGAGAATAGAGATAACACTGAGAATGTGAGAGGAGAACGATGGAGGAAGAGAGGTGCGAGGTTGGCCCCACTATAGGACTCAAACTCATTGGTGGACACCACGATTGCCGCCATTTTTTAGGAGAAATTGGTGGTGCTTTCAGAGAAGGTGGAGGAGAGGTGAACCACACCACCAATCCCACTCCATGAGAAGTGAACCGGTAGTGCACCATGGGTGGGCGGAGAACCAGGCCCCATCGGAGTCATGTGCAGAACTGCGGAAAGGGGGACATGTGATGCAACACGAGAAAGAAAGGGAAAGGCGGTTCAATCTCAGGTGAGGCATGAACCAGTCAAAGAAAACCTTGAACTGGGTCCAAGTCAACGAGCCAGCTAGCCAACCTCAAGCATAGAAAGCAAAGGATCGGTACCACATCAAGGACACGTGGCAACGCCGAATTGGCCAAAAAAATGTAAAATCCTCATAATAACACAAATCATAGAAAATTCATAATAAATAGCCTGCTTAAAATAAAAATACATATAATATATTGAAATTATTTGAAAAATGTGAAGAACAACATAGAATCCTTTGGTGCCTAAATCACAGTGATATCATGCAAGATACATAACACTTGGTTCAGGAGTAATAAATATCAAACGATGGCATAAAATAATGATAAAATGTCAGTAAATCCATATTCATGCTTATGATTCATTTAAGCTAAGTAATTATGATTGAGGTACCAAATCATAGAAAATGCTTGATATATTTATTTAAGATTGATTACCCTAAATGAAAAGCAATAAATACATTGATGGTCAATAAATGATGAAATTTACAGAATGCCCTAATATCAGTAACTAGAAGATAATATGTAACTCTGAGATCAGTGATGTGCATATAAATCATGTTACATGTATGAAACCCTAAAATATTGAGAAAACCCTAACATGATTAATACATGTAACCTAGGTTTATATGTGCACATAATCGTATGTAATCAAATAATTAGATTATGTATCCTAATCTGGAATATAAGATGAATAACCTAATGCCAAGAAGATAATACAAGAAATAATGATGGGAATATCATAATACTAATTCAAACCCTAAAATGAACATAAATAGGGTTAAGATGATGAGAACCTGATGGTGATGTGTAATCTTGTCTTAATCAGGGTTTGACAAAGGATCTAGTTGACCTGTGGAACATATGTGGTGATTAGAATATATTGGTTCAAGGCACACCATTACCTCTTACTTGGCTTATTATACAATATGCTTGTGTTATATGCGTAGCAAACACTTGGCATATGATATTGGATGAAGTGGATGTTCTTGTATGATATCTTGCTTGATTTTCCATACTCATTTCTATGAACACATGAAACATAATATATATGTTCCATTATATGAAAGCACTATATCTCTTTGGTAAACATAGTGGTACTAAGTGATCTATTTATCTTTTTGGTAAGCAGAGCATAAGGCCTGAATTAATCTATCCCATTAGTAGGTAGATTCATGTGCATATAATGGAAAATGTGCCAAAAATGTGTGTTCTCTTTAGGTAACAAATATCTTTGTGCAAGTATATGCTTTTCTTATATTTGTTTATTGCTGCCACATAATAGTTTTATCTTATTGTCACTCTTAGTAATGAGAGGTATATAAAAAGACACATAGGCATACTTAGTACAATATTCTTGAATATTGTGCTGACGTGTACCGCATGTACTTTTTTGTTTAGGTTATCAACATATGATCATGAAGATTCATGATAGCTGAGAGTTGTGTGGCGAGCTGATGTAAAGGTGGAATTGTTGTCTTGAGATCATGTTGTTTAGTGGTAGTACATGTATATGTACAAGTTTTTTGTTCAATATATAATATCAAATGTTTTTATAATTAATTTTGTAATTATATGTTAAATGGTGAACATGTGTTGAATGGTTTTATTATTGTTCATGTGCATGTGCTACTTTTTTTCCTTCTGACATCATCTGATTTTCTTCCTCTTACCCTAGTGTGTGGTGTATAAATTGGGATTCTCACTGAGGTGAGGGTTTTAATCTGGATGTCACACATCACATTTAATTCTAGAAAATATGGGGACGTCACTAACACCTTTGTTGCCTTCCTCGACTCCTCCTGCTCCTAGCTCCCTTATGCTGATGAGCCTCCCTCCGCCTGGTTTCTGGATAGCGAGGAAGTGTTGAGTGAAGGGGAAACAGACCCTAGAACCTCTAGTCCATGAGGAACAATCTCAGTCTAGGGCACAGTTAATCTAGGGTTCGGGCAAGTAAACCAAGTGTTGAACCCAACACATCAAGGATTGAACCGATCTATTGAGCTAGCAAGCCACAACCGAAAGTGGCTCAATCCCGACCATCCATCGCGCATCAAATGGCTATAAAATGTTCACATTTTAAAGGTATTTTCTTCCTCTCATGTGGATAATTGATTAAAATCCCTAGATCTTGGTTAAATCATAGAAAATACACCCTAGCCCCAAAAATTATGAATAAATAGTCAATCTTGATCAAAAAAATCCAATGAATTGTTGAAAAATGATTGTGAAGCTTAGTTCCTTTTGGATTTCACAAATATCCCTTTATTTTGATCTCTTTCTATATAAATTTTATAAATGATTCAATAACAATGTTTAGTCTTTGGAAACCCAAATAATTGACTCTGATGACTATCTTGAAAACAGTAATCTAGATGTAATCTTATTAGATTATCCACTCTCGAAATAGAATCATGTACTCATAGATAATGATTAATTGTGATATTATGATTGATTTAAATCTTGGGAAAACCCTTGATCATTTGACCTAATACCTAATCAATGACTTTACTTTTACATCAATGAAGACTAGATATAATTTTGAATACCAATGATGCTAATCCATAATAATGATAATCTAGAGATTTGATAATGACTTGAATAAAGATGATAGTAAGGGATTCTCATATGTTCCTAAAATATTTAGGTAGGTCTTTCATACTAGAAATAATCTTGACCCTTGAATAAATATAAACGTCTTTAAATTGTTGATCATAAGTGGATAACCTAACCCCAGGATGAATAGGAATGAGTAACCCTAATCTTGAACTTTTGTACACAATCCTTTTGCAATTCATGATCTTAACCCTTGATCCACATCTTAATTGATCTAGGATCTACTTGAAATTTTGATATATTATTTTTTGGAATTTCTTACTCTAAATCTTCAGTGAAAGGTACGCTTTATATTAATAGAATAGTGGTATTAAATGATATTTGTATGTACCTCTTGAAAATCTTTGAAATATACTTGTTTGGGCTAATGTTCCCTACTAATTAGTCTTTCATTTTTCTATAACATAGTTTGCAACAAACTTGAAAACATAAATGATATTGCCCATTATGACTTCTTGAATTATGATAATGTTGATATTGGGTACAAGTAACCTCATTCGTAGGGTAGAACTTGTACATGTTGAATGATCTCGGATTTTGTACATGTCAATTGACCTCCTACCTCATATTGAGAAATCTGATAAGATTATTTCACTCTCCCACAATTGTCTCTCCCTTGCTATCCCTCCAATTGATTGATAGGACTTTTCTGGGCTCTCTATTATTTACCGCAACAAGAGAGGACATCAATTCTTAGAGATTCATAGTGTGTCTTGGAATCCATAATACTCTTATATTTATAGCAGGGTCAGGGTCAAGGTTAGGGTTTCTAGTTAGTTTGGGACTTGGAGAGTCAAAATTCACAATTTTTTTCAAAATTGTGAATAGTTATCTGGTTTGTTCATTCACCAACCAGTCGGTACATGGATGAATCGGTGAAATCATTTCATGAACCAGTCGGTTCATGCACTTCCTATTTTGAATCACATTCATAATCACTGCATGACTAATGTCAAACATGGCTTCATCATCAATCCTTGATCTTATTGAATTGACCATTGAACCATACGGTTCATCACATGAACTAGTCGTTTGGGACCATGAACGGGTTGGTTCATGCCCTAGTTCAACCATTTTCAACAATTTTTGTTTCCAATTGACTTGAACTCTAACTGATCGGTTCAACACTTGAACGAATCAGTTCACACAGTTAGTCAATTTTGAAACACAGTTGTTTAATTGTATACCTAAGCACTTCTAGTAATCAAGTTAAACATCATTCATGAGTAAATTCCCCATTCCATGTGCATCCTATGTGGGTGACCCTATAGGTCTCAATTTAAGTTGGAAGTGAATGTCCATAACCAATTTATGACATCACAAGCAATGACAAATATCTTGCAACACATAAATTCTACCGAAGTAATTTGGAAAGTTGGAGAACAACTTTAACCTACAATTTGTGATTAGTGTTACCATGATTGTATAATTCCTTTGTCTCTGATATCCAGATTCAACTCAAGACATGGAACAATGTTCAATCCATGTTGTTTGAACTATAGCAGACAATCTGATATGCATGGGAGTTCACATATCACATATTAAGTCACATGAGTAAGGCCATACATTTCTCAAATTATCTTATCAAGAGGGCTCGATATCAATCTTCTATAGGAGGAAAAATCACATTTACATTAGTCACAATAAGTCCCCATCAATCACAGAGTACCTGATCATCACCTTTATGAAAACCTATATTCAAGATCTCATTGTATGATGTCAAAGACAAAAAGTGACATGTGATATGTGTAGTGACTTCAAGTGTAATAACCAAAATCACCACTGTCACTATGAGAGATGAATCTGACTGCCATTCTATGGTCTCCATGTATCACTCTCTAAGTGTGTTTATTTGATACATCGTCCTCTAACATGTACATATGTTCAAATTGATATCACATATTATGAATAATGAGAATCTGTCGTTAGTCAATAAACACTCTAGTCTTATGTATTATTGTTATCTATTTTGCTTCGATAATAATATCTGACTAGGGACATAACAAGAATACATGGACTCTTATCATACATATGATCTCAATACTCATGTCATCAACATGAAGATAGATGTTATCAAATAACATCATTCATTAGACATCTATTATACATATGTTATCATCTCATGATTGAAACAAACATATTATATGTAATTACCTTTATCATTATCAAATCATGTATCTAATGTCCCATTACAATCATCATATGATTCTCTCTAGGCATACATGTCAATAAACTCCCACTTGCACTTATAGACAATCACCCATGAATCTTATTCCAACTGATCATGACATGTCCATCATGTTTCTGCTACACAAGTGATTTTATAGTGGGTTTAGCAATGTTTTCTTTGAGTAGATATTGTACAAATTTTAACATCTCTTTTTTGTATGACCTCTCCTATGAGATGCAAGTGTCATAGTATGCTATCTGAGATTCCTTGTCTAATTAGTAGCTCCAGTGTTCCCACAATATCTCTATTTTGTTAGGAATGGTAAACTCAAGAGTTCTCAAAACAACAACGTACTTGACTTCTATTGTGGAATTTAGACAACCGTCTCTTGCTTAGAAGCATTTCTAGATTACAACTCTATTTTAAGGTCAACCAACAATTTTGATTGTGATCATTAATTTTCTTTTTCATTTTGAAAGCTTGCATCGGTGTAACTCTTTACTCCCAACTCTTCCTTCTCACCATAATCAAGCAAGTGATCCTTTTAGTGCTTCACAAGTACTTAAGGATGTTCTTGTATGGCCATCCGGTGACTCTCATTGGGATTTGATAGATATCCACCCATCATGTCTAATACGTAAGAGATAATTGATGAGTTCATATTCTCTCATCATGTCCAATACATACAATATAACGTGATGAGTACATAACATTGCATACATGATAGATCCAATTGAGAATGGATATG
The DNA here is from genome assembly GCA_963693085.1 of Alisma plantago-aquatica. NCBI lineage: Eukaryota > Viridiplantae > Streptophyta > Magnoliopsida > Alismatales > Alismataceae > Alisma > Alisma plantago-aquatica. Next base: position 173,907,528 of record OY856415.1, on the reverse strand, counting down.
GCATCTTACTCATGTTATCCTATTCTTTACAACAACTTTGATTCTAGGCTCTTGAGAGACTGATTCAATAGAATCTAGAAAAATCTTCTCTTATTGATCTTAGTATGTTGAACTCCTTCAACATCTTAGCAATATATGTGATCTTTCTTAGGTCAAGAATCTTTCCATATCTATCAATATAGATCTCAATTCCTATCACATATGATGTTTTGCCTAAACCGTTCATATAGAATGTATTTCCAAGCCAGGTTAAAATTTTGTAGTATAAGGAAGTTATTCCCCATCACTATGTAGAATATATTAATAAGATTGCACTAAATCTTTTATAGTCATGTATTTCATCTTCATTTTGACTAAAGTCCAACTCTTTGACTAACCTTGTCATATAGAAGATTCCATCTCTGAGATGCTTGATTCAATCCACATATTGACCTTTATATCTTACAAATTTTACAATCATTATTCGATTTATAAAACCTTTTGGTTGTGTCATGTACATATCCTCATTATTATTACAGTAAAGGAATGCAGTTTTGACATCCATGTGACAAATCTTAAAATATTACTAAGTTGCAATGTCAGGCATGATCTTGATGGTTTTAATCATGGCAATTGGTGCATAGACTTCATCATGTTTAATACCTTGAACTTGTTTGAAACTCTTTTCACCTAATCAACCCTTCCATTTTGGTTTTCTTTTGAAGACCCAAACACACCCAATGGATTTTTTCCTTCAGGTTGTTACACCTAGGTCTTACCTTGTTGGTTACATGGTGTCCATCTAGGATTTTTTTGGCTTCACACCATCTATGATAATTTGGTCCTCAATAGAATATAGGTGGGTTTGTTGACTCATCATCTATGACCAACATACCTTCTTCTTTAGCCATAAGAGGTCGTAATCTTTCAAGATCAAGGCATGTTCTGCCAGATCTGTAAATTATATAAGGAACTTGAGATTCCATGATGATTTGTGATTCTCTTTGTTCCTACTACACATCTTTTAGTTTTAATGTTTTCTTGTTGGTTTCAAACTTTTTGAATTCTACTTGTCTATCACAGATTCCTTTGGAATTGATTTCCCTTTAGGAATACAACCATCTTAGTAACAAACACTTATGTTGTTGGTTTGGAATATAAAAGTAGTATTCAAAAAAATAACATTTATGCTATAAGTGCACAAAACCTTTTAAGAAACTCTCTCCATATATAGGCTTTCATTCCTAATCTTTATAAAAGACATATCAAAACACATCACATTACATATCTCATATGGTGTCTTTTGAACCAAATTAGATGATACTTTGTTTAGTGTAAATCATGTGCCAAAAGGAAATTTGAAGACTACATATATATTTTGATAATCACACCATGACAATAGGGTGTGATTCCTTCTTTCTAATACACTCGCATGAAACACTATCATTGTGTTTTAGGTGGAGCCCATCATGATACATTATCATGGTCTCCCATAAGATTCTCAAACTCTTAGTTCAATGTATTGTCCATGTGGACCATATAAAAGTCTTCTAATACTTGTACTAGTCTGTTAATAACTTCATTTATGATATTCTTCAACACTTCAAGAGATTCATAAGTTTAATTCAGTAAATACGAACTATTATATGTACTATGATTATCAGTGAATATAATGAAGTATTTTTAACCACCTTTAGCATTTATTCTAAAAGATCTATGTATGTCAGTATGTATGATCCCTAATAGAATAGTCGCTCTCCCAGCACATGTACTGAAATGTGCTTTTTTCATGTTGCCCAGTAAATAAGACATGCATGTCTCTATTGGTTCAGTAACTAAAAGAGTCCAAACAACCATCATTATGGATTCTAGAAATGCATTTGTCAATTATGCATTCTAGATGACAACATTATAGGTTTACATAGTTTGAGTTATCAATTCATTCAATATATGTGTCATACACATTTGTCTTTATAACTATCAAGTATAGATTGTGATACATATTGCATTGCCATACAAGAGCTTATGTTTTAAAATGAAACATGAATTTATTCATAATATTCCTATTCATACAAGATACATAATGTTTACTTTGATGGCAGATACAAAATATCAATTCACAAATTCGATTACATGCCTATGAATGATAAATTTTAACTGTAGTTGTAGCAACTCTTGCTCCACACATTTCTCACTTATTTCTTCTTAGGTCCTTAAGTGGAGATCTCTATCTCCTTCATCCTGGGATCCTCTATGTAAAGAGGGTAGTTACTTTTCTAGTGTCCAGGCTGGTGAAAATGGTGGCACACTCCTTTCTTAACCTTTCAAATGAAAAGTATAGACTCCTTTTGCAATGACTATTTTCTTTGTCTTGAGTGTAGTAGGCTTGGACATCGGCTTAGCCTCAAAACACTTCTTGGCCTTCCGTTTTCCCTTGGACTCACTTCTATTGATCACTATCATGGGTTTGTCCTTCTTCATTTGTCCTTTGACATTAATAAACACGCCAATGAATTCAGACAATAGATTAATCAAAATACTCAAATGATATCATTTGATAAAATGGTTATATGATTTAGGCAACAATTGTAGAATCATTTTTGTGGCCAACTCTTGACCTAAAGGAAATCTCAATCTTTCTAGATGTTCAGCATGCCCAATCATATTGGGAACATGGTGCCCTACTGGATCTCCATCTATCATTTTCCACTCTAATAGCTCTTTGAAGACATTATGCCTTTATTGCTTTGCATAATTCTTAATATGTATTACAATACTAAGAATGGCCATGCTTCATGTTGCCCATCCAACTCAATTTATAACTTCATACAATAGGGTGCTTAATGTCTAAGGAATCATTGTCATGCTTCCTAGAAGCATCCACCTTAGTCTTATGCCCATCAGGAGTTGGTCTCTCCTCGACTGATGTTTCTTGAACATATATATTATGCTCATCATTGAGAACCTTTCTGAATGTCCAAAACCAATCATGAAAATTTGATCATGTTTACTTTGTTCTTCTTAAGAACTGATTGCAACAAGGATTTATTTAACATTTGTTTTTACATATTAAATTGTGACTTTGTCAAAAGAATTGATTGATTCATTTTTATAGCACATATGATATTAAGTATGCTTTTAATTCATTATCACTCTCACTATGTTGTTTAAGTTTCAAACTCTCATGTATAAATTTGGAAGATCACAACATACAACCTTCTAGTGAGCCAAGACCCAAAACAAGTGAATTATTATACAGCGAACGCCAGCATCCATAAAAAATTATTAAGGTAGGCAACATTGGCCAATTGCATCTCATGCAATTATTGAATAGATGTTATGAACAACTCTTTTCCATAGTCATATGCATGCTTCTAGGAAATTAATCTCATTAAGATCACCCATATAAGGCTAAACTAAAAGGCAACTCGATATTAATGGACCTAGCATGGCAGACCCAGATAACTACCATCACACTTCCACGAGATGTAAAACGCACCACATTTGACGTGCCCACGCATAGTCGATCAAGCTTTTCATGAGTGCTTCTCATGGAAAGCATCTAAGACTTCAAAATTTATATTGAGGGCTTTTATACAAACACATATACATATCCAATTACCAAAAAATTATAGTGTGTATCAAATACAAGCTATAACCACATTAGAAACATGTAACTAAAACACACAAGTGATGGTTCTGGACATTCTACTATAATTCCTTGGATCCACAAGGAATAACCACCACATAATACCCACATCATATATAGCTACATGTTGTTGGTGAAGATCTATGATTTATCTATTCTGGGTCAATTGGTTCAACCCTCGAACCGGTCAGTTGGCCTCCATGTTGGTCAGTTGGTCTCTAAAATGATTGTCTGGTTATCAGGTTCAAGTGACATCTAGACAACTACAGATGATTGGTTGGACCACTAGTCGATTGTTTCGTCTCCTCCTATCATTTGACTTCATTGGTCCTCGAGTGGATCGTTTTGTCTCATGAGTTAATCGATTCATATGGTGCAAAATGTCTTCTCACGATGATGAATAAATTAAATCTATCCTATTTCATATTATATTGTTGAAGGGAAAACCACCAATTACATTTGAGGGGAAATAGGAAGAAGAACATCAATTTACATTTGGAAAGGATGAGACAGGATCGCTGTGCAAACTGAATAACATCAAGAAATAAACCAAGCAACCAAAAACAATTCCATAAAGGGGTTTTTGCCGCAACCATGTTGATATCCACCATAAAAACACTTATAGGGTGACGCGTATTGGTTACATATATATCATATCACACACACACACACACACATATATATATATATATATATATATATATATATATATATATATATATATATATATATATATATATATATATATATATATATATATATATAGGTGTGTATATATATATGTATATATAAAAATATACATACGCATGTATGTATATATACAAATACAAATCGATATATATATATATATGATTGTGGAATCGTATGTGGGATATAATTGAAGATACACATTAATGAGTTTAATATTTCACATTGTATGCAATAAAATAAATTTTATCATATCCATTTAAATCCAAATCCACAATAAATTGATGTGGATCTGATACCACTGTAATGAAATTTGGATGAGAAATAAGGCAAGATCTCTCAACAATGATGTGTCTAGGAAGGAATATAATAGGAGTTATACCTAGTCTTGGAGCAAGTCCAATGATAATTCTTCATGGAATAGCATGAGTCTTCATGCAAGTTGCACCTAGATGACTGTCGTCGTCTTCCTCCTAGTCTACACCACAGACAATGGTTCATGTCATCCTCGAAGAGACAAACATAGCCTCCTCGCCTATATAGCAGTCTATGTGGACCATTGGGAACTCCATGTTGTGCTACTAAAGCCAATAGGAAATAGTTTTCCTTTTGAATACCAATTTTCTAGAATTGATTCTCTCTCCAATAATTGACTCTTCCTTGTTATCCCTCACTTTGATGGGTAGGACTTGCTCGGGATCTCTATCGGTTACCACAACTAGAAAGGAAAATAATTGTCAGATCTTATTATTTTGTATCAGAAGTCCCCAATACCCCTCTATTTATAGGAGGGCTAGGGTCAAGGTTTCTAGTAAGTCTGGGAGTCGAAGAGATGAAATTCACAATTTTTTTGGAAACTATGAATGGTGAGTTGGTCGATCCACTCACTAACTGGTCATTTCATTTAATGAATTGATCAGTTCATGCACTTTCCTATTCCAAATAACATTTTTAATCAATGTATGACTAATGCAAAACATGACATCATAATCAATCCTTGGTCCAATCAAATTGACCATAGAACTGAGTGGTTCATCACATGTATCGGCCGTTTGGGATGATGAACGAGTTATTTCACTTAGTGAACTAGTCAATTCTATTGGATCAAGGGCTCTAGAGGGGGGCGAATAGAGCTTCAAAATTCTCACAAGATAAGTTAGCCCTACAATTATCAATCAAAACCAATAGCTTAAGAAAACTTTGAAGTCCTAACTATACAAGCATAGAAAGGATGAGAGAAATTGAATCAAACACTTGGACAAGGTGGTTTAGAGTGGTTCCACTGTCAAAACTAGGAGAGAGTCAATATGCTACATAGAGAGGTATACCTCTAGGACTTTGCAATCTGTGTGTACTTATATTTCATTCATAAGAGATACAAGGATACCACCATACATCCAAGGACTTACCTATTCAAGACAAGAGTATTTCACCTACACAAGGACTTACCCAATTGATCAAGATGTCTTTAGACTTCAACAAGGACTTACGCACACTTGCATCAAGTCCTTGGCCTTGATGGAATTTGCCCACTCTTCTTGAATCTTGACCTTTCCCTTCTCCTTCACCTACAGAAAAGCTTCACCTCTTCTTCAACCATGAAGAATAACAACAACAACTTCACCTTCACTTAGAGTATCTTGCTTCACCATTGCTTTTTTGAGAAAGGGGGTAGCAAAGATGGAATGGATTGAGAGATTTAAAAGTACAAGTAGCTCTCTTACAACTGGCCTAACTCACTCATAATCATGAAATGATTTCTAAAATGATAGAGAGAAAGAGGCTCAAGGAGTTGGAACACACTCAACTATAGCAAGGACTTAGAATAGCATGAATGACCAAACATGGAATGAACTCCAAGGGGTCCTATTTATAGTTGGGGGTGTTCCCTTGAGGGTGGGATCACTTAAGAATGAAATATAGCCATTTTAGAACTTGCAATTGTCTATTCTCGCTCAAAACAAATCACCAATGATTATAATCTCTTTTTATGCATTTTCCTTATAGTAAATTTGGTAGAGTTTTAATAAAGATAACTCGACTGATCCACTAAGTGACAAACCCAATTTTCAAACTATCAATCGGGTTTGTTCTGGTAAACTTGACCTATGAGCCAAAATTAGTTTTTCTTAGTTTATCGATCGGTGGAGTTCCGTGACTATGAAAATCAATTGATTGGTCTTCTTCAAGAAATCCATCACTAGATTGGTCGAGTTTCCAACTCAACTGACAAAGTTGCTGTGACAAATTTTCTAAGTTGACTTTTGAGTGACCAAACATTGGAATTAAGTGTTCCTGATTTTTTCTCATCTTAGTTAAAAGTCATATCATCTATACATGTGATTATAAAAATCATCTATGTTCATTAGGAGTGATTTTCCAAAATGTGCACTTGTATTGTGTTTGAATTGAACTCGAACAAGCTAGGGCTTGTGTAATTTGATCCTTTTAATGTACCTAAAGACTGAAAAAAATAGTGAAAAAACATATTAGATGCATAGGAATGGAATGGTTAAGTCATTATCAAACTATGGGCAATGTATAACTCTCAAGTCAACATTATCCCCCTTTTTTACAATGACAAACCATTCCTGAATCATATTAAAAAGGATATGTAAAGTTATACCTTTACCTTGTAAATTGTGGGGGATTCATGATTTAAACAATGTGAATTGCTCCCCCTCAATCTATGCTTACTACGTGTGTGGTAGAGGTAGGGATAGGAACAGACTTTTGAAGTGTGGTCTGACTGATGCAAACTCCTTTTCGGCTGGTTTGTAGTGAAGGTAACAGAAAAGAGATTTTCCAATGGAAAGTTGAAAAAGACTACAGATTAGGGTAGGATAGGGTGGGTGTGTGCCACGTGTGTTCTTTTTGGAGTCGAAGTGAGTCATGTGATGGAGTATATATTGAGACAACTTGACTCTGATGTTCTTCAAGATACAAAACATAATTATGTTCTCGGCATTTTTAGTCTGATTTTTCTTGGGATGGATATTGCATTTATCAACTAGGGCAAGTATGTAGTTCTTAAGGTGTAATGACCCTGCCTCCCGGTAATCCCAAATTAAGGGAGACCAAGAGATGATAGCCATTATCCCAATTAACATGATCAAAGGTTTGACAAATAATCAATAACAATTATAAAATTTTACCAATTAAACTAAAAATTGGTATAAAATAAAACTTTCCATACCTTTTCCAAAAATAGGGATATCTACTTCTATCCGCATCAGGAGTCCATTCTAACTAATCCTCCTTTGTAATTTAATTCTTATTTAATTCAACATGTGCCACTTTACTATTTTCCCTTTTCAATCTTGTACCTAAAACACCGACAAACAAAACGTCGGTCAGCATACCAGCATATTCCGGTATGTTGACCGACATTTTGTTTGTCGGCATTTTAGGTACAAGATTGAAAAGGGCAAACAGTAAAGTGGCACATGTAGAATTAAATAAGAATTAAATTAAAAAGGAGGATTAGTTAGAATGGACGCCTGATGTGGATAGAAGTAGATATCCCTATTTTTGAAAAAGGTATGCAAAGTTTTATTTTATACCAGTTTTTAGTTTAGTTGGTAAAATTTGATAATTGTTATTGATTATTTGTCGTACCTTTGATCCTATTAATTGGGATAATGGCTCTGATCTCTTGTTCTCCCTTAATTTGGGGTTACCGGGAGGCGAGGTTGTTACAATTAATATTAGAGCATAGGTTCCTCATTTAATCATTAATAATTATTAAATTTTTCAAAATCTATAGAACCCAAGGGAGTTATTAGAGGATTTTCTGAAAGACAGAGGTGTCTAGAAAAGGATCACGTCTAAGGAATGGCAAGATTTTCCTCCGCACCGCTAGTCGGAATAAGAGGACTCCTGAATTAGTGTGATTGTCTGGCCAAAGTCTCAGGATTTGACTCGAAATAAGATACCTTTAGGACTCTCTCATCTTGTTCATCCCCTATCAACTCAAATGTTGTTAAGGACCTTAAGGATTAGGGTTTTCTCTCTTTGCCTCACCTTCGTAAGGGATGGGTAAGGTTGATAAGGATTAAGGAATCCTCCACCAAAATTAATAAAAAGCATGTAAATAAGATGTCATGGACATAAGCTTAATAGGTTAAGCATAAACTAAAGAATAGATACATGCTTAGGTCGTATGACATAAGTTGTCATGCCCTCAGGAGAGACCTGAGGCTAGGCCTTCTTGACAGATGGATAAGTGAAGAGAGTTAGTCTTGGAGGTAAAGATCTCCATTGCAAGTAGAGACCTGGCACATCATCTAAGAATGATGTTAACCCTAACCCTAGAGTGAAGGTTAGAGAGAGATATGACATGATGAGTTGGATGTCATGGTAGACCGGGTGTTTGGATAGACATGCCTTGGATGCCATATGAGCCATGAGAGGTTGGATGACTGAGTACCTTTAGTGACCCAACCCTGGGAAGGGTCGTGCATGTTAGAGTGAAGGATAACTCCTTCATTGATGAGGTTAGAGAAGAACCTATGGAACCCCATGAGCTTATATGAGCATGGCATAGTAGGCACCCATAATATTTCAGTAGTGCGGGTAGTAGGTTGAAACCCTGGCCAGTAAGTATGAGGGATATCTTATGAGATAAGCACAAAGAGCTATGGATAACCTCGAGAAAACATAAGTTTGAACATAGGCTTCACCACGTAGAGGTGTGCTTGTGAGCTTGATCCTTCATGAAGAAAGGACCTCTAGTAGTAAGGCTGGATGTGGAGTTAACTCTAGAGAGAGAAAGCAGGACCCAAGCAAGAAGGTTGGAAGCCTAGACTCTGGGAAAAGTGGGGAATTGAAGATGATGTAACCTAAGTGGATGATAGTGGTTTCCCGTGCTTGATCCCTGGAGGCTGATGCTATCTTGGTGTTCATTAGAGGAACCAAAACCTAGAGAGTGGATGAGGCTTCTGGTACCTATGTGCCTATGGTGTAGGTCTTTACCTTCTGAGATAGGAAGAAGAGTTCCTTAGACCTGGAGAGGTTTAATAACAGGTTGTGAGGCCTTGTAACTTGTTGAATGTCCTTGAGGAGGACTCAACTCTGGGGTGTTGCTCAAATTAAAGGATCATGTGAGTACATGACATACCTTGGACATGTTGGATTCGTGGTTAAGAGTTTGAGCATTAGTTGGATACCCAAAGGTGAACCTAGGGTTCCTATGTATACGAGGGGAAGTGGTGTACCTGATGTTCATGATGAGGTTTTAGTTTCAATAGATTCGAGCATGGTACTTCTCATGTTTAAAGGAAAGAGAATCCCCTTAAGTTTAAGGTATGTTTGATGAACCCTTCACAGCTAAGTTGATGACATGGGAAGGTATGATCTTGATCCAATGTTGAGGATGAGAACAAGTATGACCTAGCATGGTTTAATAGGTGGTCTGCTTGTGCCTTAGTAGCTGCTGAGTTAAGCATGCTCATGTCAATATAAACCCTAAGGATGTTTGTGACCTTGTTGTCAAGAGTTGTAGTTTCCTCCCATCCTGGGAGAGGGACCCTATGGTAGGGTGTGTACCAGTTTGTCAGTTTTGTGGAAACCTAAAGAGGTCTCATAGGATCATGAGAAGTTAAGTGAAAGTACATGGTATGAGAATAAACCTGTAGACCCATAGTTAATCATCTCTAAGTGCATGTGGATGTGTTACCATGGAGGTAACCGGTATGGGACCCGACCAAGGTAGGTAGGTTGCCATGAACCCTATGAAAGGATTGGAGTCAGCCATGAATGCAGAGAGAGAGAGAGATGATGAAGGCTTGGTTAAGGTTCTAAGCTGGACATGCACTATGTTAGAATCCTAAGTCTATCCTAGGGTCAGGAAGAGTAGAAGACCGATGGAAGTAGGAGTTGCCTAATTCCCTAGTTGCACATGACCATAGGGTCGGGAGGTAATATCTATCATTGTCTAAGGGCCATGGGTTAGGAGATTGATCACCTTAATGAACTCATGGGACCCAAAGGGTAGATGAGTAGGCCACTCTTTGATGCATAAGGGAAGTGGGATGACCCCAAAAGTGTCGGCACCCTATAGACCCAGAGGAGATGACCAAGGATTGTGTGTAAACCCCAGTAGGTTTGAAACCAGTTTCCATGGAAGTAACCTTGATATCGAGACGTAAGTTGCACGTTTCAACTTAGATTTGAAGGTGTACTGGAAAGGTGGGATGTACCATCTCTACTCTTAGAACAAGAAGAACTTTGTATTTGGACTACAGCCAAATGCTTATTTCCTCTTGTTATGGGAGTGAGAGATAGGACAGTACATATGTCATACACCAAGGATAAAGATGATGTGAGTTGGAACTTTGTTAAGAGGTATGAGGATAGAGATGATAACATACCCTTATGAAGTGAACGAAAGGTACAAACAATAAAAGTATTAAGGTAATCATCTTGTGAGAATGTTTTATCATGAGCTATGTGGAATTTCCAAGTGATACAAGGTTCAATTTGATAACCAAGAGGGTGATCTTAGAGTGTTCTGATGAAGATAGACTTAGAGTTTGAGACGAGATGATAAGTGGAATACATGGAAGTGTGTGTCTTCAACATTACCTAATACCTAAGGATGTGAAGTGGTAATGGATGCTCTGGTGGAGATATAGCTGCCTAATTTGGCTAGAGACTAGAAAAGGTTGTTAGGCTAACCCTAAGTTTGGAAGGATGATAGGTTTGGCTAACCCTCAGATGCAATGATACCGATTAATCAAGTTAATGATTGATTGGTTAGCCATCCTAGTCTTTGATGCAACAGAAGGATGGTGGTAGAACTTCAGATACACTTCTTTGGATAGGAAGGTAATAAAACCCCGATGAGTGTGGTTTAGGGATTCTGAGGAATCATGACATACAGGAGATCATGATTTTAAGATCACCATACACCGTACTACGAAGATAGTAAGTGACAATAGTACTTTGGATGCTTAAGCCAAGTTGCATGTAGCATGTGGCCATGCACGCCAGGGGTGAATGATGAACTCCAGTAACCCAGTGCTTTGATATAAAGGATAAAGAGTCCTCAAGAGGGAATGGGAGTTCATCACTATGAATGTTGTGGTAAATCTCCCCTAAGACCAAGGAGGGTCAAGACGCAATATGGGTTTTGGTAGATCACCTTACCTAGATGACATGAGAAAGAAAGGAAACTGTCAAGGGACGGTTTCAGTTGAACTACATATGAGAGAGAGATTGTTCAACTACACCATGATGCAAGTTTCAACGTTCTTGAGTATGATGTAAAGGTTTACTTCCATGTGGTGGAAGTAGGTACATGAAGAACTCGATATTAGTACCGCATATCACCCCTAACTGATGGATAGAACGATCCAGACTGGAGGGTCGGATGAGAGCATGTGTTCTCATTCAGGGTGATTCATGGGGGGGAGTTCTTGGCCTATAAGAGATGTGATGATAGCCACCATATCCTTTATCGAGATGCAAGAGGTTCTATAAGGAGGTTGTGTCGATCACCACTTCATTAAGATGATGTTGGTGAAGGAGGCCTCGTGAAGGTCAGAAAAGAACCACAATGTGTGCAGATAAAGTCACTTTGATCATGCAATGGATGAGAGGGAGCCAAAGGCGACATGAGTCATGAGCTGATGTAAAGAAGACTGACATGCAATTCACTGTGGGAGAGTATGTGATGTGAAAATGTGACCCCTCTAAGCTACAACTGAGAAAGCTGAGTCCCCGATATATGGATCCACTTGAGATGGATTGGTAGAGATGGTTTTATTTATCCTTACACCTCAGGATAACATGGCATATAATGTGTTCCATGAGTCTGATCTAGAGCACTAAGTGAGGTTCCCAAGCCATGTGATGAGCCCTGAACCTATTCAGCTTTTGAGAGGTGAAATGTCCTAAGTCACCTATGAGGGTACGATATACCGAGGTAAGAAAGAACTCAGATGGAATAATATGAGATAATGAAGGCTCTTGGGAAGCACCATGGAAAGGGTGAAGCCACATGGGAGCCCTGATGGACATAAGAAAGGCTTATCCTATTTGTTTGTGTGCCTGGTGGAATTTTGAGGACAAAATTCCTATAAGAGGGAAAGGATGTTACAACCCCAATTTTTGGGTTCATTTGGTGAGAAATGTGATTTCTCATATTAAAGATATTTCAAAAAATAAAGATATAATTTGTTTTGAATAAATGTATTTCATTTACAATAGCTTTAATGAATGTGTTTGGGGTATTGTTCAAAAGGAAGTAATTTCTATTAAAAGAAAATGGAAATTTGTGCCAATGGATTAAAAATCAAGAATAAAGAGAATAAGTGAGAGGAATTTCGAATTCCTAATTATCCAAGAAATAAGAACTATCAAAGGGATAATAAGGAGAGATATATCTTGCTTCCTAAAGGAATTGGTTTCCTATTGGGAAAAGACCTTGCATCTTTGTGGATGCACATCTTGGGGTGCGAAAACCCTCTCCTATATAAAGGGTAGAGCTCTGGTTCGAGTTCCAGAGGATCCCACACCTCTTTCTCTCCTCTTCTTCCACATTTTCTTCCAAAAACCCTAACCTTAGAGAAGCTCTATCTCAGGAGCAGTAGGGTGTCCTGAAGGTGGTTGTAATGGGGCATGATGCTCCCACTTTGACCTAAAGAAACTCTACCATCGTCTTCTTGCGCTAACCCTTACGCAATTTCCGCAAGAGGTCTAAAACCTAGCTGCAGAACGGCGGTTTGTCACTCATGATACGGGCCAACTTGGTCATGGTTTAGAGCTTGGTTGAGAGCGGCGGGGGGTGGCGGAGGAAGGGAGCTAGTTTCTAGCCAGGATCGAGCTTCGAGGTGGTCGGCGGCGACCCCGCGGTGCGCTGCAGGTCGGCGGCAACCTGCACTTTGCAAGGTTGAAGAAGATCCAGCCGCTTTTGATGATTCTACCCTCCGAGACACAAAGAAGCTGGTAGCCGAGCCGGGGGTATATTAGTAACTTGGTTATAAACTCAAACGCGGGCCGTGTTGCATGCATGAGGTGACGTGGCAACTTCTGGTTGTTCCAAAAAGGTATTTCTTACAAAAATGAAGTCTCCTTAATAGTTTCTCGGATGGATATGCATAAAATATGAAAATTTCTCAAAAAAATGAGAGGAACCCAAAAAATATATAATTAGAAGCTAATTCCTCTTGCAATTAGAAAAGTAGTGTAAATTATCAACTTTAATGAATTAAAGATTAGGAAACCCTATTTTGAGATGATTAATGATTAAAGTTGGTATTAATCTGTTAATGATAAAAAGGAACATTAGGAACAAAAAGGATGAACTTTGCGTGTAATTGGTTTAATTTAGAGTTTCTTGTGCATACATATGCATTAATGAGCCTTGAAACCCTAATATTAGTAAAAGTGACTCACAATGGTTTATATTATTCAAAAATCGTAAATAATGCTAAGATATGAGGATTCTAAGCTATTTCGAATATGGAAGTTCTTAATTGTGGATAAATATCCTTAATATGATAATTAGGGTTTTTCTAATGGATAAAGGTAGAATTAATGATAAATAACGTTGATATGTGAATTAGACCATAATGAACTACGAATTGATGATAAATGAGCATAATGACTTTGTCATAGATTAAGAGGATAAAAATGGTAGCTTTAATGTAAAAGATGCTTAATGGACTTAATTGATTATTTATTTGTGTTGTTTCTGAAATTAAGGTTATATGTTGTTAAAAGGTAACCATAATAACTTTCAGGAAGAATAGATGAGAAATTAGGATTTAAAAAGAGAAAATTGAAGTAAAAACCCTAATTGCAAAGTAAACCCTAAAAAAAGGTAGAAATCCTAAAAAGGAATAGAAACCTTAAGTAGAAAGATGGTTTGTATAGATTTTGATAAAAAGGAATTGGATGTGATTTCAGGATTCTTGTACTTGCTTGATTGGATGTCTGGATTGATTGGATTATTCTATCTCAAATCAGCCTCACAAGTATGTGGTTAATTATAGTTAATCGCATTAGTTTCCCAAGGGTTTTCTGAATGTTTCCTCGCATTTAATGCAACCTAAATAGTTGGATGTTCATACTTGCAAAATTATAAAGTCACTATGGTTATCACAATTATAAATAAGTGTTTATTCTCGCACCTACATGCCACCCTGATGGATGATGCAAAAAGGTCAAGCCCAGGAGGGAAGACCAATGGGCACCATGAGAGGTAACCCCTTACACCAAGCTCGGGAATGAGAAGGTGGTCTATGTTGCGTGACTAAAGGGCACCATGAGAGGTGACCCTAGGAACCAAGCTCGTGATTGAGAAGGTGGCCTTAAGTCAAACCCTAAAGTGGGTATTCCAGGGTTAGGGCAAAAGCAGTGGAGATTGACACATTGAAAATATAAATTGATTTGTTAATTTACCTTGGTTGTGATAATTAGTTTGTTAGCCATATTTGTGAACTTTTGGTTGTCCCCACATACCAACATATTCCGGTATGCTAACTGACATTTTGTTTTTCGGCATTTTAGGTACAAGATTGAAAAGGGAAAACTACAAAGCGGCACATGTGCAATTAAATAAGAATTAAATTACAAAGGAGGATTAGTTAGAATGAACTCCTGATGCAGATAGAAGTAGATATCCATATTTTTAGAAAAGGTATGCAAAGTTTTATTTTATACCAGTTTTTAGTTTAGTTGGTAAATTTTGATAATTGTTATTGATTATTTGTCAAAACTTTGATCCTGTTAATTGGGATAATGGCTCTGATCTCTTGGTCTCCCTTAATTGGGGGTTACCGGGAGGCGGGGTCGTTACATGAGGTCTAAGGCGAAGGAGGGAAGGGTACACTTCTTTCTATATGGAAATTGAGGCTTATTTGTGTATTTATAAATATCAGGGAGAGTAAGATCATATTTCTTGTAGATGGCCTCATGCTCAACTAAGTCGAAATACTAGGTGTAGTCCTTC
Organism: Alisma plantago-aquatica; assembly: GCA_963693085.1. Taxonomy (NCBI): domain Eukaryota; kingdom Viridiplantae; phylum Streptophyta; class Magnoliopsida; order Alismatales; family Alismataceae; genus Alisma; species Alisma plantago-aquatica. Next base: position 173,892,256 of record OY856415.1, on the reverse strand, counting down.
CTCCATGTGTTAGTCACCTTGGTACCTGAGAAGAAGATGTTCAGGGTATCCTTAGAGACTTGGAATTTCTTCCTGACGATCATAGAAGTGAAGAATACTTGAGTATTAGGTGGTGGCACGAATGTGTCATAAATCCATTGCAATTTTGCATAGAATTCATGAACGAATTTCATGCTAATTATGGAATTGTTGTAGCACAAGTGTTTGACACACAAGGAGGAGAGATGGTGAGTGTAAAGAAACTTGGCTACTTGATGAATGACCCTTTGTTTGTGTGGGGAAGTCTCAAAAAGGGGCTATAATGGAAAAAGATTCCTAGGAAGGAGTTCCTTGCACCTATTAAGAGCCTCGTTGGAGACAAAGAAGGTGTTGTCAAAGGGAATGAGATGCGAGGTGGAAGACAAAGATGGTGCACCAGCTGGGGCCACTCTCTTTCTCTTGTTAGATGCCATGGACATGTAATGGAGATGAAGGAGAGAGAAAAAGCATGAGAAAAACCACCAAAACCTATCCACAAACATAGGGTAGATAGGAATGAGGTCAAGGAAGGTTGATCTAAGTTGAACTAGGGCTAGGGAGAGGAAGGTCGGGGCTAGGGTTGAGAGCTTGAGGGAGATAGAGGTTGGATCCGTCAATTTTTCTCTAGTTGAGAGGGAGAAAAGTTGACCAAACCTATCTTATGTTTTCTCCCTCTTGGACATTGGTCTTGTTTTGTGACTCGAAAACTTGACTGATAGGCTCTTTTAAAATGCTCTCCTCCTTCAATCGGTCGAGTTGCCAACTGGACTGATGGTCCAACTGAACCAACTTAAGAAATCTTAATTTCTAGCCATTAGAGTGCTAATTAAAATTATCTTTCAAGTCCGTTTTGTATTTTAAATATACTTAGGCACATATAACTCATCATTGGGTACTATTTTCTAATAAAACATGTGTTGTCAAAAGATACCCAAAAATAAGAGAAAAAACAATGCAAAAAGATCATGAAAACTGATTTTTAGCATATTAGCAAGCAATTGAGATCAAAACATAAGTAAAGCATATAGGATAGATGACAATTATATAGAAGGCATATCAGACTCATTCAATGTAGTTATGGGTAGTTTAGATCTAATAAAGTTAAATTGCTCTCTATCTAGAGGTTTGGTGAAAATGTCCGCCAACTGATTTTCCGTATCCACATGTGTGATATAGATATCCTTTTTGTCAATGTGATCACAAATAAAATGATTGCAAACCTCTATATGCTTAGCTCTACTATGCACGATAGGGTTATATGACAAGTTAATTGCACTAGTATTATCAAAATAGATAGGAGAAGCATCGAAATGAATGTTAAAGTCTTAGAGAATTTACTTCATCAATAGGATCTAGGCACAACAACTCCCGACTATAATGTATTCAGCCTCGATAGTTGATAACGCCAGTATGCTCTATTTCTTAGAGAGCCAAGACACCAAGCATGGTCCTAGGATAAAGTAAGTTCCACTTGTGACCTTTCTATCAATCAAGCATCCTGCATAATCCACATCACTATAAGCCGTAAGAGTAAAGTCCCTTGACTTGGGATACCATAGAACAAAATTTTGGGTTTTAGCTAAGTACTTGAAAATGCTCTTAACATCTATAAGATATGATTTCATAGGATTTGATTGAAAGTGAGAACACACGACAACACTAAGCATTATATCATGTCTACAAGCAGTTAAGTAAAGTAAACTTCCAATCATACCTCTATAGACCTTCTCATCTACCTTCTCGCCTTCTTCATCTTTGTCAAGTTTAGTGGTGTTTGACATGGGTGTGTCCATCATCTTGGTGTTCTCCATCCCAAAGCACTTGAGTAGCTCACATGTGTACTTGCCTTGGTTGATGATGTTCCCATCTTTAGATTTTTTGATTTGAAAGCCATGGAAGAAAGCAAGCTCACCCATCATATTCATCTCGAACTCACTCTACATAAGATCACTAAACTCCTTGCAAAGATCAAGATTAGTTCCGCCAAAAATGTTTTCATCAACATATACTATAATGATACAAAAATTGTTAGAAGTATGCTTTAGAGACAAGGTAGAATCTACTTTTCCCATGATACACCCATGATCTTACAAAAAGTTCTTTAATTTATCATTCCAAGCTCGAGGTACTTGTTTGAGTCCATAGAGTATTTTTTGCAACAAATAAACATGGTTAAGTAAACTATCATGTTCAAAACTCCGCGGTTGTGCAACATACACTTCCTCCTCAATTGTACCAATGAAATACACACTTTTAACATCCATTTGATAAAGAAGAAAGTTTTTATAGCTTGCAAAAGAAATCAACATATGAATGGACTCAAGTCTAGCTACAGATGCATATGTTTCATCAAAATATATACCTTCCTGGTGATTGTAGCCTTGAGCCACTAACGTTTCTTTGTTCCTTACCACTTTGCCACTTTCATCAAGCTTGTTGCGGTAGACTCACTTGGTGCCAATGATCTTTTTATCACTTGGTCTTGGCACTAGGGTCCAAACTTTGTTCTTTTCAAATTTCCCCAACTCTTCTTGCATGGCTAAGATCCATTTATCATCCCCAAGAGCCTCTTTGACATTCTTTAGCTTGAGTTGTGAGATGAAGATGATGTTGTCTTGTTCTTTGTTGAATGCAGCTTGCGTCTTCACTCTTTGAAATGGATCACCTAAAATCAGCTCTTTTGGATGATTCTTTGAAAATAGGGGATTTGGATCTGATGCAGGGGTTTTGAGTCATTTTTATAGACTGGTTTTGCATATGTTTTATGTGTATTTTGATCATATTTGTGATTAATATCACATGATTCCACTACCTTTAGTCTATAATCTCATTTTACATCAAATTTACCTTGTTTCATCTTATTCTGTATAAAAGACCATATTTGTTGGATTTCATTAGTGTTCGTCTCTCCATTTCAGGCAATTTGGATATCTGAATATTTCGATACCATGGAAGGATGGTCGACACTATCGACCTGGTCATAGTGCATTGCCAGAGAAGAGCAACCAGTAGTCGATACCATCGATGGGACTGTCGATGGTATCGAGAGAGTGTCAGCGAGCCAGATTTCCATATGTCTACACTATTGACCCAAAGTCGATACTATTGACCTCGCCTCAGCAAAATCAGCTTCAGCGTGTAAGGCGTCGATACCATAGAAACACCGTCGATGGTATCGAAGCAACATCAGAGAGAACCCCAAGAATTGTGCAAGCACCGATGCCTCATGCAGGTCGATACCATCGACCCGTGTTGATGGTATTGATGTCATCAGATCAGGTTTTGCTAAAGATCTATCTAATTGTACGGTGGTGATTTTTGGGTGACCTAAAGTGGTGCATATACCTAATTATGGCGGCCCTAAGCAATCTATCACGTCCGGAGCCATTGCACAAGTCTCGAGGAGGAGAAGGATAGAAGAACGGAGCCCAGAGCCACGCCCCAAACGTTCCGAGAGCCGCAGAAGGAGTTTCCCACTACCGAAAGGCTATAAATCGCTCATCCTACGCTGGGGAATGCCCGAATCTCCTCCGTTTAGGGGTTTACATTGCATCTATTCACGTTTTCCATATGTTTTTCCTTTCTCTCATCATGTCTTTCATTGAGATGAACATGCATGGCTAATCCCCTTTATCTTTAGGACTGGGAGTAGCCTGGGTAATCGTTGTAGGATAGTTTTGACATAGTTATCATAATTTGTCTCTAAAATCCATGGTATGATTTCATTTTCTCCATTATATCATTATGATTGATCGTCCTAATGATAATTTGATGCCTTTAATTACTTTGAAAGAAGAATTAACGGTGGAAAAGAGACTAATATCAGATTAACTAATAAATCCTTTGAACAAGGCGATGTACAGTTAATGGTGGAAACCCAGAGTATGATCTTCATGCACCTGATCTAGGGTGTAGGTTACTACTACCGTGGAACTGACCTAGATTTAGGTAGTGAATTGTATCGCGACAGTGAAAAATTCTGACTATAGGCCACTACCCAGAATATGAGACAAATTCAGATAATTGTGTAGGAATTAGTACAACGAGAACCTGCAGTGAAACCGCAATCCTAAAGATTCCATCTTTAATTGATTAAACCAACCATTTAATTGATTGTTTTGCTTTCTTTTATTTTTCTTTTCTTTTTCAATCAACTCTCAAACCATTTTAATCGGTCTAGCTGATTGCAAATAGTTAGTAGTAGTCTACTGAAAATCCGTTCCTTGAGTTCAACTCGGGCCTCACAAAGGTCTATATTACATTGATGCGTGCACTTGTGTTATACAAATGGTAAATTCGTGTCAAGTTTTTAGCGTCATTGCCAAGGAACGGTGATTTTCGACACTACGAGGGCTGCAAGCGGCCACTCTAGGCCACATTTTTTTTTAATTTAAAATTTAGAAATTAATCGTCTATCTTTCATAATCTGTAATCGTCTAGCACTGTGCCTAATTAAATTTATTACTATGTAGGTACTAGTGCATGGTGAGTACGCATAGCACAGACTATGCATAGTTATCGCCAGAGGTCCCATTTTTGGGATCATACTACAAGGAGAACGACACCCAAAATCAACTCGAGAACAAGAATTTAGATTCTGAACCCGAACCAATGGCTGAGGAACAAAAATTTGGGAGAAAATCAAGGTGTTGTCCTCTTCTGCATCTAAGGGGCCAATTAATAAGCATGCCATCAACATTCCTAACTACAAAATTGACCCATGCCTAATCAATTTGTTCAAGTCTAATGCGTGTCACGGGCTCAAAAATGAAGATCCGGTGACCCACATAAGCCAGTTTGTGGAGAACTGTGATATGGTCAAGATAGACCGGTTTCCACAAGAGATGCTCTACTTGAAGTTATTTCCCAGTTCTCTAGCGGGAAATGCTCGAGAATGGCTACATAATTTGGATGATGAGTATGTGGAATCTTGGGACCACATGGTTGAAGTTTTCTTCGAGAGATTTTTCCCGCTTGAGAAGACAAATGATCTAATAAGAAAAATCCACAATTTTAGTCAGAAAGCTGGTGAAACATATTCTGAGACTTGGGAGAGATTCCAGATAATGCAGAGGAGATGCGCACATCATGGGCGGGACAAAGAAAAGTAGGTCAAGATTTTCTATTTTGCTCTTTCTGAGCATGATAGAAGCAATCTATATTCAGCAGGATCAGGGTTCTTCTTGAATAACACTGATACAAGGTGTTGGGAAATTATGAAAAACATGGCTAAAATGCAGTCATGGGGTGATAGGGATGCACCATAACAAGTTAAGGTTGTGGGATATGCCAAAGCCATCAAAGAACTCAATGCAAAGATGGACCTAATTACTAAAAGGCTACTCACCCAAGAGGAGGAATCAGATGAAGACGCACAAGTTAAATACATGCGTCAACAACAAGGGTACATGAATAAGGATTACACTTGGAGGAAAGACAAAAAGTTCTAATGGAAGGATCCAAATAATTTCCGCCAGGATCTGGATGCTAAGCCACAACCCACGACAGAGGACAAGAGCAATGATTTGCTCAACCATGTGATAAAGTAGAATCAAGAGCTGATGAGCACCTTTGGTCAACAAATCAAGCAACAAGGAGAGTTTATGAATCAGTTTGGGCAAAATCTACAAAGTCATGGGGCTCAAATGAGGACACTTGAGACGTCTTTAGCATAGATGGCAGTAGAGATTTCAAGTTTAAAGAAACCAACACAACAAGGCTTCCCAGGAAATACAAATGTTCTAGGAGGAAATCAACAAGCCAAAGCAATTCTGTTGAGGAGTGGAAAGAAGACTTTAAACTCTAAGGCTGATGAACCGAGCACACCCCAGCCAGAAGCCATAGGTGAGGCCAGAAAGGAAGACACAATCATAGAGATAGTGGATGATACTGCAGAAAAGGCCGCAGAAGAGCCCATTATAGAGGAAGAGACTGAAAAGAGGATGCCATATGTGCCACCACATCAGAGGGCACAGACCGTCCTAGTCCCTTATCCAAATAGTCTGAAGGCAAAGAAGGTGGATGCTCAGTTCAAAAAGTTCCTAGATAGTTTTAGGAAACTTTCGATTAACATCTCTTTATTAGAAGCTATCGAGTAGATACCCTCTTATGGTAAGTTTCTGAAGGATGTAATTACCAAGAAGAGGAAGATTCCTGACACTGAGGTGGTAGTTCTTAAAGAGCAGGTTAGCACCTTTATTTTGGGCACATTGCCACCAAAACGACAAGATTCAAGTTGCTTCAATATTTCATGTTACATTGGTAAGGTGAAATTCGGCGAAGCATTGTGCGATTCTGGGGCAAGTATAGACTTGATGCCCCTTTCTACATTCAAGAAACTGGGTCTTAAGGAATCTAGACAAAGCAACATGACAATTCAACTCACAGATAATTTTGTTGTACGACCATATGGTATTTGTGAGGATGTTTTGGTAAAGGTTGACAAATTTGTATTTCCAGCTGATTTTGTAGTAATGGAGATGCAAGATGAGCAAGGGAATGAGATACTCCTAGGAAGACCCTTCTAGGCCACCACTGATATGATACTGGAAATGGGTAGAGGCCATCTAACATTAGGTATAGAAGATGACAGATTTGAGATGGTCATGCCACCAAGTACAAAACAATCACATGCAAAGGAGCAATGTCGAATGGTGAAGAACTTTGATCAGAACATTTCTCTTTGTTTAGGGAAACCATTTCTGGATATGGCTCATGTGATGACTAAGGTAGACAAGGGGACAGGATATCATGGAACAAACAAAAGTTATATCTCTTTGTAAAGTTGTGGGTTATCCGAACGATGAAGAGGAGGAAATTCCTCTATCTATGGAGGATGATGCAGTAGTAGTTTCTATGCTTGATTCATATCCAAAACTGCCCCTTGAAGCTTGTCTTTTCAACATCATGCATGATTGGATGAGAAGCACGTCGTTACAAGAATGTGTCAAGATGCTTCAAGTGCTCCCTTGCTATTATGCCAAGCACTATGAGGATCTTGGACCACTCCCACCAGTACTTCAATCATCATTGATTTGTCCACCGGAATTAGAGCTGAAGCCACTGCCCCCTCACTTGAAGTATGCCTTCTTAGCTGATGGTGAAAAGCTACCGGTGATTATCTCGACATATCTCAGTGTCGATAAAGAAAAACAATTGATGATCGTGCTAAAGAACCATTGTCGTGCATTTGGGTGGTCAGTTGTTGATATTAAGGGTATTTCCCCTACTCTTTGCCAGCATAAGATCCGGCTCGAGGAAGGAGCCAAGTCTGTGATTCAGCCACAGCGTCGATTCAACTCGAGTATGATGGAGGTCGTTAAGAAGGAGGTGATCAAGCTCCTTTTTGCGGGCATCATCTATGCCATTTCAGACTCGACGTGGGAAAGTCCAACACAGGTAGTCCCTAAGAAGGGGAGAATCACTGTAACTCAGAATCTTATGAATGAACCTGTCACTACCCGATTGGTAACCGGGTGGCGAGTCTGCATTGATTATCATCACCTCAATTCTGCCACTTTAAAATACCATTTCCCTCTCCCATTTATTGATCAGATTTTAGAGCGGCTGGCTGGCCTCTCTCAATTTTGCTTTTTGGACGGCTATTCTGGCTATAATCAGATTCTATAGACCCTAAGGATCAAGAGAAGTCCACCTTCACTTGTCCTTATGGGACTTTCACATATCGCCGCATGTCGTTTGGGTTATGCAACACACCAGCCACTTTTCAGCATTGTATGCTTGCTATATTTTCTGATATGGTGGAGCCCTGCCTAGAGGTTTTTATGGATGACTTTTCCATCTATGGTGCGTTGTTTGATGAGTGCTTGTATAATTTGGATCAAGTGTTACAAAGATGTGAGGACACACATCTAGTCCTAAATTGGGAAAAGTGTCATATGATGGTTAGCGAAGGAATTGTGCTTGGACACAAGGTATCTAGCAAAGGACTGGCGGTAGATCCAGTAAAAATGGAGGTTATTGCCAAATTACCTCCACCAAATTCGGTGAAGGGAGTGAGGAGTTTCCTTGGTCACACGGGTTTCTATTGTCGTTTTATCAAAGATTTTTCCAAAATTGCTAAACCATTGTTTGAATTACTTGAGAAGGATGACACATTTGATTTCAATGAGGAATGCATACATGCCTTTAATGTCCTTAAATAAAAATTAATTTATGCACCGGTTGTCCAAATGTCGGATTGGACTAGGCCCTTTGAGCTTATGTGCGATGCGTCAGATTTTGCTGTAGGGGTTGTTATTGGGTAGTGTTTTGAGAATAAAGCCGTAGTGATTTTCTATGCATCTAAAACTTTAAATGATGCACAACTTAATTATACTACCACTAAAAAATAACTACTTGTTGTGGTTTTCACATTTGAAAAATTTAGGTAATATTTAGTGGGGTCAAAAGTTGTGGTTTGGACGGACCACACTGCAATCAAATACTTAATGGACAAGAAATATGCCAAGCCTAGATTGATTAGGTGGATCTTGCTCTTGCAAGAGTTTGACATCGAAATTAAAGATATGGCGGGCATTGAAAATGTGGTTCTGGACCACTTGTCTCGGTTAGAGCGGGTAGATGAGAGAGATATCAATATACCCATTACCGAGATGTTTCCCGATGAGAAAATCCTTTCAATAAAATCTAAGGATATGTGGTTTTCGAATATTGTGAATTATCTTGCATGTAAGGAAATACCGGACGATTGGACTTATCAACAAAAGAAGAGATTTTTCCATTCTTTAAGATACTATTTTTGGGATGACCCCATATTGTTGAGACAATGCAGGGATGGCATCTTACGCAGGTGTGTACCAGAGGGTGAATATGATAGTGTGCTCAATCACTGTCATACACTACCCACTGGCAGTCATCATGCGAGCACAAGGACAACGACCAAAGTGTTGGAGAGTAGCCTTTATTGGCCCACAGTCTTTCGAGACACCTATGACTATGTGAAAAGATGTGATTTGTGTCAAAGGGCGGGTAACATCTCAAGGCGGAAAGAGATGCCCCTCAACGTGTTTCAAGAGGTTGAGGTATTTGATTTACGGGGCATCAATTTCATGGGACCATTTGTGTCCTCAAATTCCAACTTATATATTTTTCTTGTCGTTGATTATGTGTCGAAATGGGCAGAGGCAATACCCACAAGGACTAATGACGCTGCGGTAGTGTGCAGGTTTGTGAAGGAATATATTTTTTGTAGGTTTAGTGTGCCACAGATGATTATAAGTGATGGAGGCACCCACTTCATGAACAAGAAATTTTCTACACTATTGAGTAAATATGGGTCAAAAACAATGTTGGTACCCCGTATCACCCACAGACGCAAGGCCAAGTCGAGGTTTCCAATCGAGAGATCAAGAAGATATTGGAATACACAGTGGCATCTTCTAGGAAGAAATGGAGTGCACTACTACCAGATTCTTTATGGGCATATAGGACCTCCTTTAAAACACCTGTAGGCACTATGCCTTTTAGGCTGGTTTACGGGCGGGCCTGTCATCTGCCGGTCGAGTTAGAGCACAAAGCGCACTGGGTGTTACAGAAGCTTAATATAAGCTATGATGATGTAGGAAAGAAGAGAATGTTAGAGCTCAATGAGTTAGATGAGCTTAGGATGAATGCTTATGAGAACCAGAGGATCTATAAAGAACAGACAAAGCAACTCCATGACCGCCACATTCAAATGCGCATTTTCAAAAAGGGTGATCGTGTGTTATTGTTCAACTCGAGATTAAAGTTGCATTCCAGGAAACTGAAATCCCGATGGAGTGGACATTTTGTGGTGGAAGATGTCTGACCACAGTGTGCTATTATGGTGAGATATGGAGAGCTAACATTCTTAGTGAATGGTCAAAGATTGAAGCTCTTCTATGGGGAGGATTACACGAGAAAGGTGCATGAGGTTAAACTCATGGCACTTAAGGAAGAATGACGAGCTTGATTGTGTCTAGCCTAAGACGTTAAAGTAGGGTTCTTATTGGGAGGCAACCCAACCATCAGTAGTTCACATGTTTCTAGTTATTTTATTTTCTATCGTGTTTTCAAGTTAGTTTTGGTTAATTTCATTTTTAGTGTAAAAATGATACCCTAATAAGTTTTCTCAGTGTGCAGTACTAATAGAAAGTCAATACTATCGACCACAGTGTCGATGGTGGCAACATGGGTGCAGGTAAGAGGCTACAAAAAATTTTCTGAGTCGATACCATCGACGGCCTCATCGATGGTATCAACCTACCATCAGTGACATTGGAAAAAAGAGAGTGCCAGGTCAATAGTATCGACCAAGAAGTCGATGCTCGTGAGATCCTTGAAGATTTTTAGAGAAATCCATCTCAGTAAAGTTCATACCATCGACATCCCTATCGATGGTATTGACCCGATAGTAGTGAGGAAGTGGCGCCCGAGCCTCGCGAGGGTATTTGCAACAGAAAGGGTCGATACCATCGACCAGCTATCGATGGTATCAACGTGACATGCCACCGATCCACGAGAAGATGTCAACGAAGCCCGCCAACTCAAGAAGTCGTGGGATGGGTCGATACCATCGACCCCAGTCGATAGTATCAACATGTCACCTATTCAGGCCCCCTCATCCAGGAATCAACGACCATTGATGGTCGCTACGTGGCATATTGTGCTATAGTATCGACACCCCGTCGATGGTATCGACGGAGTGACAGTGGCATCAACTTCAGTTATAAAAGGAGAGATAGTTTCTCATTTCCACTCACACCTTCAGAGCCAATCCCCTCAATCATTGCGCTGAGCATTATCGAGCAACTAAATATCTTCACTGAGCTCTTCATCGACATTGGAGATCATCTTCTCTGATCTACTCCGACCTTTATCGAGCTCCATTCTTCTGTCACCTTTCTTGCATCATTGTGAGGAACGTCGGGTAATCTTCCTTGTGGGCTACTCCCATGGAGATTGACACATTCGTGCCACCACCGTCGGGCTCCATTCCCAGTCCGAGGATTGCCCACCCCTCGGTGGACGTGAAGAAAATTTTCGACGAGTTAATGAAGTGGTCAATAGAGCCCACTCGTTACGTTGATCGAGCAATGATTCGGGACCTTGGCTTTGAGGACAACCAAACCTATGTCCTCCTTGGCCATGTGGGGAGGAGGGCAATAACATGGGTGGAAGCATTTCCCTACCACATTGAGGGTCATCCTTTCTTTGGCGAGTGGCCAACTTATAAGGAGATCGTGGTGGAGTTCATGGCCTCCCTTGACATCTATGTTGTGCCCAATGACCTTATAACCATCGAACGTGAGTGGATCAAAGGTCACGTTTACTTCCGTTTGTTGAACCACAACTATACGATTATGCTCGACCAATTGAACTCGATCTACAACTGGTGGCACTCACCCGAGCAGTACAGACGGCCGGACAATCAGACCAACTACAATGCCATGTTTGCGGATTTGGTAACCACTCTGGCGGGTAAGATGCTTAGCTACCATAATGCAGCCATCGCCGACTTTGAGCATTCATTCGTGCGGGTTTTACATCGTATGTTATGCATCACCTTCTTTGCTCGAGGCGAGCTATCACTGAGCAAATTTCGAGAGACAGATTTATTTTTCCTTCACAAGTTGCTAAAGAGGGAGAAGCTTAATTGGGGCGCGTTCTTTTTTATGCATGTGATGGCAGTAAAAAGAAGTACCAGACGAGCCCCTATTCACTTTGGGGGGCTTGTTACGCCGCTAGCCATCTACCTGGGGTTAGATCTTTCCACTCTCCCTTCGCTGGTCAGCAAGAGCTCCGTTAATCTTGCTCACTTCCACCGCTCCAACCTTCTCACATTTTGTGATGGAGTGGTATATGCACATTGCCACGTCAATAAGGAATATCAGGAGTGTACACTACCAGACCCTATCTTCAACATCTAAGGGGCCCAACACTTTAGGTGGCCCATTATTACAGTCGACGATTCAGAAAGGGAAGAAGACGCGAGTAACAATGACGACGGTGATGAGAATGATGAGGAAGACGAGACTTTCACTCCTCTTCAGGCACGAGTGGCATCGAGGAAGCTGCCACACTTCTACCTGGGTGCATCATCATCCTCACAGCCTCCTCCACCACAACCCTCTCAGGAAGGAGAGGACATCTATTCGATGCAGGGAATGTACGACATGCTTCAGAGCATCAGTGAGACGCAACAACATCACACTGCGTCATTCGCCGATATCCAGGATACCACAAATCGGTTGTATGTGAATGAACAAGCCATCTTCGAGAATGAACATCAGTTGTTTGCAAATCAACAGCTGGTCTATGACCGGTTGGGGAGGATCGAGCAGCAGCAATAGCTATTTTATGATCATTACTGGAATCAAGGTTACTTCGGGGGTTACCAACAACCACCACTGATGCCCCCATATGATCCAAAGATCCAGGGGAAATATCCATCATGGGATCCCAGTGCCCCATAGTACCCGCCACCTAAGCAGTAAACAGTATCACTGTTCCACCTTCTGAGATTGTTTTTAACTATGAGGCCATAGTCAAATTCAAGCTTAGGGGGGAGATGGAAATGTTTCTATCTTTTATTTCCTTTTCTTTTTAGCAATTTTCTTAGTTTTTAGGATCCACATGCTATCTAGTGTATCCGTGGATGTCTAATGTAATGTGTCATCTCTTTGTTTTTCACATGGGAATTAGGGGTGTGAAATTTGAGCATATTTAAAAAAAATTTAGGAAATTGTAAGTTGAACTTGTTTGAAATTGAGCACTTAACCTATGGAAATAATTGTGTTTGTCAACTTTAAAACATAAGATCATAATTGTACATCCGTATGATTCATGAAATGTGGACAAACATGGATGTTGAGCCAAAACTGACCAAATGGTAATGAGACTTTAATCGAAAGTGAGAGAGAGAAACCCTTTGATTTATTGTTACACATGTCAGTAAAGAGGGAAATATAATCTAATCCAATGGTTTTGAACATTAGTCTTGTGATCTATCCATTTCATTTCATTCAATATCCACCATATGAATTGGAAGCACTTATAGTTTTTCATCTCTTGATTGCATGACATGTAGATAGGATTTCATTGTAGCTAGATTTTGCATTTATGCATTCACACATTCTCAAGTGCATGTCATTATAGTTGCATTTTGCATACTCTAGAGCATATAGGACTTTTTGTGCCTTATTTCTTCTGGAAAATGAGAAAAATAGGAAAATTGTTCTATACCCTCTGAAAAGTAATTTGTAAGGCATCAATGATGTTAGCTAAGTGGAAATAAGCTCGAAAAAAAATATTGTGAATGTTCTTCTAGTCAATTGAAAAATGAGGGCTTGAAAATAAAAGAAAAAGAGAAGAAATGTAAGTGAAAAAAAAGGAGAGGGAGAAAGGAACTTGTTTCACCTGCATGTATACATAAAGAAAAGAGGAATAAGCACATAATGTAGTTTTAGTAGTCATTCCATCTCATCATGAGACAAAATGACAGTGCATGCACCATTCTATACGCAAATGCATCATTTAGGTCATTTTGTAGATTTTGCATGATAAAACTATTTAGTGCTTCCCTTTCTTCCACAGCCTCCCATTTCATCCACTTGTTGCTCAAAATGGTAGGCCGCCCATGATTATCTCCTCATTATTGTATACTAGGAGATATGCTTCTATTTAGATGGTAGTTAGGACTTGAACAACGTGGATAGGAGATCACAAGATGCACTAAGTCTAAACCGGAGGAATTCATTATATCAACTACTTTATTTGGTAGTGTTTGATGATCTTGGGATGGACATTTCTTATGTAAGATCATTGTCACCTTTAGGGTAGTTATCGTTATGTGGTCAGTGAGGGCCGGCATGTGCATGACAGGTGGGAGTCATATTGAGCTATCTTTTATGCTAATATGTTCTTTAGTTGACTCTCGCAATTCTATTCTACAGTTTTATGCTCGAGGACGAGCAATGTTCAAGCTTAGGGGAGTTTGATGCAGGGGTTTTGAGTCATTTTTATAGACTGGTTTTGCATATGTTTTATGTGTATTTTGATCATATTTGTGATTAATATCGCATGATTCACTACCTTTAGTCTATAATCTCATTTTGCATCAAATTTACCTTGTTTCATCTTATTCTGTATAAAATATCATATTTGTTGGATTCGATTGGTGTTCTTCTCTTCATTTCTGGCAATTTGGATATCTGAATATGTCGATACCATCGACCTGGTTACAGTGCATTGTCGGAGAAGAGAAACCAGAAGTCAATACCATCAATGGGACTGTCGATAGTATCGAGAGAGCATCAGTGAGCCAGATTTCCAGATGTCGATACTATCGACCCAAAGTCAATACTATCGACCTCGCCTCAGCAAAATCAACTAAGCGTGTAAGGTGTCGATACCATCGACACACCGTCAATGGTATCGAGGCAATATCAAAGAGAACCCCAAGAATTGTGCAAGCACCGGTGCCTCATGCAGGTCGATACCATTGACCCGCGTCGATGGTATCGACGCCGTCAGATCAGGTTTTGCTGAAGATCGTGTCTAATTGTACGGTGGTGATTTTTGGGCGACCTAAAGTGGTGCACATACCTAATTACGGTGGCCCTAAGCAATCTATCACACTTGGATCCATTGCACAAGTCTCGAGGAGGAGAAGGAGAGAAGAATAGAGCCGAGAGCCATGCCCCGATCATTCCGAGAGTCGTGAAAGGAGTTTCCCACTGCCGAAAGGCTGTAGATCGCTCATCCTACACTGGGGAACGCCTGAATCTCCTCCGTTCAGGGGTTTACATCACATCTATTCACGTTTTCCATATGTTTTCCCTTTATCTCATCATGTCTTTCATTGAGATGAACATGCAGGGCTAATCCCCTTTATCTTTAGGACCGGGAGTAGCCCGGGTAATCGTTGTTTGACAGTTTTGACATAGTTATCATAATTTGTCTCTAAAATCAATGGTATGATTTTGCTTTCTCCATTATATCATTATGATTGATCACAATAATGATAATTTAATGCCTTTAATTACTTTAAAAGAAGAATTAATGATTGAAAAGAGACGGATATCAGATTAACTAATAAATCATTTGAAAAAGGTGATGTACTTTTAATGGTGGAAACCCAGAGTATGATCTTCATGCACCTGATCTAGGGTATATGTTACTACTATCGTGGAACTGACCTTGATTTAGGTAGTGAATTGTATCGTGACAACGAACAATTCTGACTACAGGCCACTACCCGAAATAGGAGACAAATTAGGATAATTGTGTAGGAATTAGTACAATGAGAACCTGTTGTGAAACCGCAATCCTAAAGATTCCATCTTTAATTGATTAAACGAACCATTTAATTTATTTTTTTGCTTCCTTTTATTTTTCTTTTCTTTTTCAATCAACTCTCAAACCATTTTAATCGATCTAGCTGATTGTGAACAATTAGTAGTAGTCTACTGAAAATCCATTCCCTGAGTTCGACTCGGGCCTCACAAAGGTCTATACTACATAGATGCGTGCACTTGCGTTATACGCATGGTAAATTCGTGTCAGGATCCTTCTTCTCTTCATCTTTCTCTTCTTCATGAGTGACCACCTTTTTTCCCTTTTGGGTGATGTTGAGTTCTTTTAGAATAGGATTTACCTCACCTGCAACATCATCATTTGGAGCAATATCTTTAGGAACAAAGGGGTTAGTCTCAATAAACTTAACATTTATAGATTCTTATACTTTAACAAGATCAATATTACACACTCTATAAGCCTTGCTAGTAGTTTATTGCCAAGAAATAAAGCCTTGTAGGATTTCAGATCGAACTTGTTGAGATAATCTTTTATATTCAAAACAAAACAAGGACATCTGAAAACATGGAAATACTCAATAGAAGGCTTTATTCCACGCCATAGCTCATTGGGGGTTTTCTTTAAAGAAGGATGTGTAAAAGCCCAGTTTTGCACAAAACATTAGGTACTAACTGCTTCAACCCAAAACTTCTTGCGAGTGTCATACTCTAAAACAATGGTCCTAGCATTGTCCTGTAGTGACCTATTCTTCCTCTCTACATCCCCATTTTGTTGAGGTGTTTGACGTGAAGAGAAGCTATATGCATACCCAAATTCTTCACAAACATGTTCAAAAAGATCATTTTCAAATTACACTACAGATTGAAACAATATGGAAAGAGGCTTCAATGTCAACTCATTTGCAAAAACTAGAGAAATCATCAAGAATGACACTTTTGGAAATGAGAAATAAGGTCCAAGTATATAAAGAGAAACATTTATCGACAATAACAAGGCAATACATGGAACCACGAAGCGATTGACTTCTCATCGGTCCAAATAGATCAATATGAAGAATTTCAAGAGATCTCTTGGTAATAAGGACTCCTTTGGATTTGAAGGAGGACTTGGTTTATTTTCCTTAGGTGCACGATTGGCATTCCTCATCCTTTTAAAAATAATTTGGGAAGTCCTCCTCATCCTTTTGAAAATCCAATTTGTGATGTTCCTTGAACAAGTCCTTTTTGCTCGACTTCTTCAACTAATGCATATTTACATGACCAAACCGACGATGCCAAAGCGAAATATCATTTGAGTTGATTACTAGGCATCTACCAACAACTGGGTTAATAGAATCAAGTGAAATTACATAAAGATTACCACTTCTAGTTCCCTTATATATGACTTCATAGGTGAGGCAATCTAAAATCAAGCATTCAAAATAAGCAAATAACACAAGGTACACATTATCACATAATTGACTTACACTAATTAAATTGTGAAGTAGGCCATAAACAAAAAAACATTCTTGATACACAATGATTCACCTACATCACCCTCGCCTTTGACCTTACCTTTCTTCTTGTCCCCAAAAGTAATTGAACCTCCTTTCTTTTTAGTGAAGTTGTTGAAATGTCTTATATCACCTGTAATAGGCTTGGCGCAGCCACTATCAGCAATCCATCTACCTTTTTCCTACAAGAAAGGAGAGTGTTAGTTCCCAACTCAAACTTTGGGATCCAAATTTAGCTTGGGAACCCATTTCATCTTTGGGTTGGTCCCCTTAGGCTTGTAAAGACAATAAGTAGAGTAATGATCATCACACTTGCAATGAGTACAAATCATAGGGTTCTTAGTGTCAAATTACTCTCCAATGACAAAGGAAGTCTCCTTGCTCTTTTTCTTACCTTTGTCTTTTTTTTGCCCTTAGATGCTCCCCCTATAAATCTTTAACCATTAGTACTACTTTGTTTGGTAGCGTGATCAAGGATTGCATTTAGGAAATTTTTCCCTTTTAGGATTTTTTGTAGAGAGGCTCCAAGTATATGATATTTATCATTAAGAGATATTATAGTAGAAGACAAACCATCAATATCATCTCTATCATGAACAAGGTCGACCTCTAAACAGAGGATTTTAGTAAAATAAGAATATTTATCAAGAGAAATAGAAGCAATATCATTACTAGGGAAGATAGGTCTAGAAGATAAATCATTAACTTGACCTAGAAACCTAGCTTTTTCTGATTTAAGAACTTGAATTTCCTTAAGATCAGAATCCCACTCATCTCTACGAGCATCAACAAGAAGCTTAAATTCATAATTTTTAGTTTTAAAAGTTTCAAGCTCCTTTAGGCACTTTTGGTTATCTTTCTTAAGAGTTTCAATGTTCTTAAGGTAAACACCATTCTCTACTTCAACTCAATTGTATTGGAGCTCAAGATAAAGATATTGTCCTTGCAAGTTATCAATGCTCTCAAGATAAGTTTTCTCATTAAGGTCAAGAATTTCAAGTTTAACATACAAATCATCAATAATTTTTCCTAACCTTTTTCATTTAGATTTACAATTAGAAAAATAAGAATGGGTAGAAATAAGCATATCAATAAGATCTTCCTTTGATAACTCATGCAAGCTTACCTTAGTTACCTCACTAGTTTCTTCACTAGTAGAGGCCATGAGTTCAAGGTGGCACTCTCTATCGTCTTCAGAGCTTGAGCTACTTGAAGATGAAGCTTCCCATGATGCATGAGTTGCATTCTTGTGTCTTTTCTCCTTATTTTCCTTCCTCTTGTACATTCTATCCTTGTTGTACTCTTCCTCCTTCTTGGAGCTGCCCTTATGGTATAACTTTCTTGATTTTGACATTCACTCTTATAGTGTCCCTTTTGTCTACACTTGTAGCATCTAGGAGTAGAGGATGAGGATTTCTTTCCATTGAAGTGCTTTCCCTTGATGTAGGTGGCTTCATGCTCACTAGGGCCATCATATTCACTAGAAGAGGAAGGAGAAATACTGCAAGAAAGTTTTTGTTGAAGGATGACTTCCTCCACTTGTGTGTTGAAAGCACTATCTTTGATCTTCTTGGCTTCCTTCTCTTCTCACTTGGTTTCTTCTTCTTTCTTGTCAAGCCTTGGCTCATGATCTTGGAGATTGTCAATGGGCTCTTCGGTTGGGATGTCACCAAGGCTCCTCATTTCTTCAATGGAGGTCACCTTTGATTCCATCTCTTTCGTGGAGTCCTCAAGATCTTGGAGTTGATTACACCTCTATCCAATGTGTTGCCCAAATCAGCTAGGCCATTGATGATAACATTGAGCCTAGAGTACATCTCCGCAATCCCTTCTTTCTTTCCCATCATGAAGTTCTCTAGAAGATTTTTCAACATGTATATCTTAGCCTCCTTGACTTGCTTTTTTACCTCATAGGTGATGCACAATTTATCCAAAATTTCATAGGTGTTGTCCCAAGATGAGATGTGGTTGTAGTCTGTTGGGGTAAGAGCTGCATAGAGGATGCTTATGGCTTTGGCGTTGAGCTAGGATTCTTTGCATACATCTTCACTTGATGTTGAAATAGCTCTAGTTGGATCCTTGTATGGTGTGACCATCACCTTCCACATAACAAAGTTCATCCCTTGAATATAGAATTGCAAATGCATCTTCCCTTAGAGTGAGTTGGTGTCGTAGAACACCGAAGGACGCATGGAGAAGCTTCCCTCTAGGTCGAGTGAACCAAGTAGGTTGTTTCCCATCTTCTCATCTCATGGGAGATTCTTGGAGAAGATCCTCAGATCTGATACCACTTGGTTGGATCTAGGACTCTACAGGGGGTGTGAATAGAGCTTCAAAAGTCACACAAGATAATTTAGACCTTCAAATTATATCAATTAAAACAAATATCTTAAGAGAAATTTTAAGTCCTAACTAAATAAGCATAGCAAGGATGAGAGAAATTGAAATAAGAACTTGGAAAATGTGTTTTAGAATGGTTTCACTCTTCAAACTAGGAGAGAGTCAATCCACTAGCTCGAGAGATCAACCTCAATGACTTTGCAATCTGTGTATACTTATACTCCATTCATAAGAGATACATGGAGACCACCATAAATCCAAGTACTTACTAATTCATGACAAGATTCCTCCACCTACACAAGGACTTACCCACTTGATCAAGATGTCTTCAGCCTTCAACAAGGACTTACCCACACTTGCATCAAATCTTTGGACTTGAAAGAATTTGTGCACCCTTCTTGAATCTTGGCCTTGCCCCTCTTCTTCACTTGGAGAAGATATTTACCTCTTCTTCAAACTTGATGAAGAACATGAATAGCTTCACCTTCACTCGGAGTAGCTTTCTTCATCTTTGCTTCTTTGAGAAAGGAGGTAGGGAAAATGGATGGATTGAGAGCTTTACAAGAACAAGGAGGTAGCTCTCTTACAACTGGCCTAACTCACTCATAATAACGAAATACATGGCAAATGAAAGAGAGAAAGGGGCGCAAGGAGTTGCAACATAGTCAACTATAACAAGGATTTAGAATTGCATGAATGAGCAAAATTGGAATGAACTCCAAGGGCTACTATTTATAGTTGGGGATGTTCCCTTAAGTGTAGGATCACTTAAGAACAAAATATAACCATTTTACAACTTGCAACTGATCTATTCTCTCTCAAAACAACTCACCAATGGTTATAATCACTTCTTTTGTGTTTTTCATACAGTACATTCAGTTGTGTTTTAATAAAGATAACTCGACCGATCCACTAAGTGATCAAACTATCAGTCAATTTTGTTCTGGTAAAATTGACAGATGAGTCAAAATCAGTTTCGCTTAGTTGATCGATCAATCGAGTTCTATGAGTGTGCAACTCAGCTGATTGGTCATCTTCAGAAAATCCATCACTAGATCGGGCACTTATCCAACTCGACCGATAGAGTTACTGTGACAAATTTTCTAAGTTGACTTTTGAGTGAAATAACATTTTAAAGGAGTCCCTGATTTTTTCTCATCTTAGTTACAATTCATATCATCAATACAAGTGATCACAAAAATCATCTAAGGTCATTTGGAGTGATTTCCCAAAACACGCACTTGTATTGCTTTTGACTTGAACAAGCTAGGGATTGTGTAATTTGATCATTTTCATGTACCTAAAGCTTGAAATCAATATTGAAAAAACACATTAGATACATAAGAATGGAATGGTTATATCATTATGAAAATATGGCCAATTTATAACTCTCAAGTCAACAGGTTGATTCCCTAGTTCAGGCACTGTTCAACCGATGTTGTTTCCAATTTAGTAGATACTCTAACTGATCAGTTCAACACTTGAACTATTTGGTTCACAATCCAATCACTCAATTTCTAACCTCAGTTTTTTAATTGAATACATAAACACTTTTAGCCACCAATTTAAAAACCATTCATCAATAAACATCTATTCCAAGTGCATCCTCTCAGTGTGACCCTAAAGGTCCCAATTTACGTTAACAGTGAATGTCCATAACCATTTTATGACATCACAACCAATGTGTGGTATCTAGCAACACATCATTGCTATCCAAGTAATTTGGAAAGTGGGAGAACAAATTCAGCCTAAAATCCATCATTTTTGTTACTGTGATTGCATAGTTCCTTTGTCTTTGATATGTAGATTGAAGTAGATGCATGGAATCGTCATCATCTTCAACATTCAATCGATGTTCCTTGAATTGGAGAAGACTATTTGTGATGCACGTGAGCTCACATATTCCATATTGTGTCAAATGAGTATGGCCATACATTTCCAAGGCTGACTTATTAAGAGGCTTGGACGTCAATCTCCTATAGGACGGACAAATCCCATCTAAATTACTCACAGTCATTCCCCATGTGTCATGAAGTACCCATTCATCACCTTTATGGAAACCCTTATTCAATGTCGTGTAGGATGATATTAAAGTACAACGAACAACATGTTATCAGTGTATTGACTTCATGTCTAAGAAACACACTCACCAATATATCTATGAGAGATGATGTTGACCACAATTATATGGTCTTCATGTATCACTCTCAAGGTGGGTCTATCTGATACATTATTCTCTAGCAGGTACCTATGTGCTTGTCTTGATATCATATATCATGACTAATGAGACTTTTCCATAAGCTAATACACACGCTGGTCTTATGTATTATTGTCATCTATGTTGCTTGCACAATAATATTTGACTAGGGACATAACAAGAATGTATGTACTATTATTATACATATGATATTATTGTTCATGTCATCAAAATGAAGACATATGTCACCAACATCATTCTTTAGACATATATTAAATATGTGCCATCATCTAACGATTGAGACGAACATAATAGATAGAAATTCTTTGTCATTATCAAATCAAGTATCTAATGCCCCCTTACAAATATCATATGATTGTCTCTCTGGGCATACACACCAACAATAACTTCCACAATATTATCAGACTAGGGACATAACAAGTATGTGTGTAATCCTCTCATACATATGATCTCATTTTTTAGGTCATCAACCGGAAGGCATATGTCATTGAGTATCATCATTCTTTAGACATTTTTATATCTTTATTAGTATCTCATGATGGAGACAACCTTAATACATGGATTACCTTTATGATTACCAAATTAGGTATCTAATGCCCCATTACAATCATTATATCATTATATCTATGGGCATACATACCAAAAGTAACCCCATGGACCCGCCAGCTAGCACGCCCAGTGCATGTTTTTTAATGATATAATAGTATTTAGGTTAATTTGTAATATGTGTGTCTTCAAGTGTATATAACACTATATACAAATATGTAGGGGTTGACGCCATATCATTTCTTACTAGAACAACATTTCATTGCACTGTGAGGCATACCAACCCCTTCCAGGGGACATGATTCATGGTCATCAAACGCCCACCCATGCAGTTAATTTGTCTACCCGTCTTGTCTATGATACATAGAAATAGAAACCACTACCACATGCCCACCCTGACTATGAGTGATGAAGAAGGCTTCTTGGTTGCATGACCCAAAGTCTAAGTTGTCTACTGTAACAACCCCATTCCCTTGCAACCCCCAATTAAGGAAGGCCAAGAAACTAGAGTCATTATCCCAACAATAGGATCAAATGGTTTTCTACATAACCAAAAAGAATTCAAAAATTTTATGAAACTCACTAAACTTGGTATAGGATAAAAACAAGCTTTTTCCAAAGTTTACAAAAAATGGGTTCTAGAATTTATCATGAAATAAATCATCTATCTATATCCTCCAGGACTTACTTCATTTATATTCTATCAATGTCTTCTTTCTTTGAATGTCCAATTTCCAACAAGATTATCTGACAATCAAAATGCCAGTCTGTATGATAGGTCATACTGGTAAGTGGGGGAAACAAAATCTCACAAGTAATGATAACAACATAATTCATCAATTAATATTTAACAAATAAAATTTAACATTTTCACCATGACTACACTATCTAGGTTTCTCCATCCTTTGTTATAACCTGATATGGCCTCATATTACAATATTTATGATCCTCCCATATCCAGGTAGATGACTTCATCATGTCTCTTTGTATCCATTCAGGTGACTTCTCATGTACCCCCTGTAACATATCAGATCTTGGACCCTACCCTAAAACTTTTACCTTTTGGGTTGACCAAACAAGGTTTATGTTAGAATGATCCTAATAATCTAATGCTTAAATAATGTAATCTAATTCATTTAGTGATAATAAGATGATAAAGAACTTAATTGAGTAAGTAATTAAGCCAATGGGCCATTAATGGGCCATATGACATATCTCATAAAAATAAATCCAAATGGTGAAATATAAGTTTAAAATTGTGTTCCTTGGTTCCCAATTACCTTGGAGTCAAGTTTCACATTATTCACATAATAATAATTCATTTAATTCAAATTGGAAAAGAAGATGTGTGTTTTCCCCAAAAATATCAAATAAAATAATAAATGACTCCAAAAGAGGAAAATAATCTTAGATTCATAATCTACATAATAAATATAGCCTTTGGGTAAATTTTCATCCAATTTGGAGAACGTTTGCCTAAAAGGTGAAATCAAGAGAGAGAAAGTGTGTAGAACCTTCAAAATATTAAATAAATGCTCAAACAACTCCAACATGTAAAATTGATGGAAAATTTGTATCCAACACATTAAATGTGACTTGTGGGTGAAGTTTCATCAAATTTGGAGAATCTTATTGTCATAAATACATGAGGAAAGAGAAAATATTAATTGATTTATTTAACACATTAAAAGATCTCAAAAGGTAAATCTAATTTCATAATCGGATTCTACATGTCTTAATTGGTCTATTGTGAAATTCCAATTAATTTGGGACTCGTTTGCACCCTCAAAAGTGGAGACAGAAAAATTAAAATGAATTTAATACATCACTTTATTGGAATACCAATTTGACTATGATTAAAGTTATTTATGTGTCACAGAGACATATTTCTACTTTCATCCAAACACATCACTTTTTGAGCATCCAATCAAGATTGAATGGTGTCAGGGTTCTCTCCTACCTTGGGTAGGACTAGTCGTCGTGAACAGTGTCACAAGGTCTTGTAATTTGCTCTTTTCTCAGTCGTTTCTATAGCATTTCTCGCAATTTTTCTTCCATTAGATTAGAGATTGGATTCCAACAAACCTATACCCTACTCATGAGCTATCGTGGAGAATCCTAGCTTTCCTAAAATCTCATTCTCCATGCTTTTCAGCCCCAAATCCTTCTCGCTTCACCCCTCACCCTCAACTATATATATGGGTACCCCGGGCTATCCTAGCACTCGTACAACGAGTCCTGTCGATTAATTGCTCAAGATCTCACATGTTTTCACTCTAGTATTTTGATCTTTAGACTAATCTTGCGGCGGTTGCTGCTCCCTCTCCACGCCATCTCAGTCTGAATTTCTTTGCTCGTCAGATTTGCTATCTTCTACTCTTTCTTTTTGTGTCTTTGGTTTCGCGAGTAGTTGAAGTATGTGGAGATGCCCAAAAATCCTCAAAGGATAGCATGTTGCTTGGACCAGCCATGGCTAGGGGAGGTTTGGGGAGCAATCCCTCATGTGGGTTTATGCTTTTGTCCCTTAGTTGTTATGCTTCACCTTTGTTTACCGCTCTGGACAAAATCATCTTGTACCCAAGTTTCTCTTCTCTCTGGATGGGTCAAGCTTGTCTACTAATTGGGATTTGACTTGTTGATGCAGTAGTTTCTGATTTGTCTGTGTCAACTAGGTCATGACCCACTCTCCTTATCCCTCTCTTGCTTCTCTCAAAGTATCTCACTGACATGGATTTTTGCGATTAGTCAATTTTGTAAAATCAATAACTAATTAACTACTGGTCAGAAATATATGGAAAAATATTTGTTGGAATCAAAAAAATAAGAACTAACTAATGGTATATGTTTTGATAACAAAATCTAAATATTAATAACATGTGTTTTCAATGGATTTAATTAATAATGAATTAACTTGTAAAAGTCATAACTAATTATCTATAAGTCAAAAAATATAATAAAATATGTATTGGAATCCTAATAACCTAATATATAATGTGGCATGCTTTCCATAACCTAATTCACACATAAACAAAAAGGTTGTTTTTAGGGTTTGGTTAATGTGCATGAAATTGACATAAAATATGTATATATGCATAATAGGTTCTTTGGAATCCAAGGCTTGGACCTAGAAGTGACTTTGGACTTTGGACTTTGAAGTTGAGGTATGTTGTATCCCTTATTTCTCTATGTTGTAAAACTCACCTATTTATCATTCTTTTGGATATGGCCTACACAATATGTCTATTCTCTTGATATCATGGTTTGTGTGAACTATCTTGATTGTTATGGACTTGGATATTTTCTTGATATCTTATCTTGTGCCTTGGTGCATGTTGGTCTTATATCATGTTATGTGCCCACTTTTAAGTGGATGTTTTTATGTTTGTGTTGTCCATTGTGTGATGGCAAGATTGAATAATTCTGATTAAAATGTTTACTTTCCTCTATATTTTACATGCTATGTTAATTAGTAGCACTAGAGTAGTGTAAATTGCATTGGTTTTTTGGGTGTGTGCCCTATAGTCTTTTGGGATGGAGGTGGTGGTGGTCCATACCCAAGTTTCAAGGATGTGAACCCTTGTCTCAGCTTTTATATATTGGGAGTTTGACGATGAGTCATTCTCTATCAGGTTTTCAAGGATGTGAAGCCTTGGCCACCTTTGTGTTTATATTGTTCTAGGTCTATGTTTATCTCACATGCATGCATGTTTGATGATGTTTGCGGGGTGTGTACCCTACTTTCTATTTATCTGCTTTTGGTGCACAATTTTTATCATTTTTTTTTATGGCAAGTATCCTCTTTTATCATGTTATGATGATTCTTTTCTTTTGTGCCTCTGTGGGTAGTCCTTATATCTTGCATGGGAATCCTTTTATTTTGAAGTCCCTTATTCTTTAGAAATTTCTCAATTTGCTTTTTAGTATGCACATACCATCCTTTGTTGATATCTTCTATTGTTTCTCTTTATGCTGGTGTATGCTTCCAACCCTAGGTGGAGGACTTGGATGACATAGCATGTTGACCTGGACTTAGATTGAGAAGTTAAAGCTTGGAGACAATCTTAAAGTGGTTTAAATTTCCATCTACATGGATCCTTATGATGTAAGTTTAAGATGTTCCCTTATTTTATAATTGATTATAATCATGTTTTTATTCTGCTATTATACTTTAGTTATTTTGTATACCATTAATAAAGATTTGAAAATTTTACACCCTTTTCAACACACCTTTTGAGTATGTTGGGAATGGAGGTTTGATATTTCAAATTTTTAGTAGAGATGTGGGTTCACTTCTTTATACCCCCTACAAACAAATCTCTGAGAAACCACATGAAAATACAACAAATATTCTTAGGTGTAAGAACATACCTGTCTCAGGGGATTTTGCAGTCCAAAAATAATAAGTAGAATTAACCATATAATCAACCAAGCAAGTGAACTGTGAGATTCCAGGCATACACCCATGTGTCACTACATGACTCTAAATCCTATGAAAGGGCCGACTTGATACTTAAGTTATGTTTTTCTGTCCACTTTCTTATGTCATAATCAATATTACCCCATTAGTCCAGTTATTTCTCCTTTCCACTTTCTTAATACACAAACCTAACTTTAGATTTCATACACATTATTGTGCTACAAAAAAGTGCCATGTATACAAAAGTCCCCATCTTTGTCCTTTTAAAGTCAAATTAGGGTTAGAGAGATGAAAAGATGAATATTTGACACTTTTATGTTTATTGGGTTGACAAACCCTAATTTCCATCATTTAGTACACCTTTACGCATAAAGGAACCCTAACTCATCAAAACATGGATTTTAATATCCAAATGATTCCAATCGTTTAATTCATAACAGATCAAACTTTGATTAAAAACATACACTAAGTCTATTAGATTCATCAACATTCACAAATTAAGGTTTTTTACCAATATAAGCATTAAAGTCATCAAATTTAAATATATTTCGAATCGGAAGCAGATATTGGCCAATATCTTATTTTTATCATGTAGCCTGTATTTTTGCGATCAAAATAAATATATTACTTATAATTTTTGGTCGAAGAATGGATTTTTAATCAATTTTACAAGATATAATTATATCCTTAATTTTTTGACCAGAGAGACTATTTACCTTTTTCTTTTTAGAAAAATGGTGGCCCTTAGATCTCGTGTCTCCTTTGATCGGGTGAGGATCATATGACTAGCGTTGATTGTTCCCACTCACCTGCTTCGACATATAGGGAAGATCATGGGATTTTGATCTCATTATGAGTCGGTAGTTGACTTAGATCCTAGGGCTCATGTTCCTCCCCCTTTCTTCTTTTCTACAAATGAACCCGTAGTGGTGCCGAAACATGAAGCTCGCTAAAGAGAGGTCAATCTAGAGAGAGAGGGAGAGAACATGAACGTGAGCTGACTGTTTGGGTTTGTGAGGCTTGGGCGAAGTCACAAGTGGTGCAATATATAGGTGTGGGGGTCTAGATTAGGGTTTCCAACCCTCCTCATTGATGGGGTTCTTGGGCGAATTGGACATTTGATGTAGATTCTTCCACACCCCTCAAGACCTAGGTTAGGTTGGTTTGGAATCCTCTCCAGAATCCAACCCAACAAACATCTCATTTGCTAATGCATTAGTTTGCAAGAAAATCGAGATCAAAGATTTTGTTTGTGCTACACATTTCCCTCTCCCATTCAAACTAAGCAATGCACATGTGCTTTTGGATCTTGAATCCAATGGCAACCATTGCGCGGGCCATGTCCTAGTCTTTTTGGAAATCAAAATTAAGTGTGACATTTAATGAAATTTTGTCACTTTGGGGATTTTTTTCAAAAATTCGTATCTCCTAAACCATTAAGCTTTAGTTCCAAATTTTAAGGGAATGTTCTTGATGACTTAATCTACACATGGACACAATTTTAGATCAAAACTTGAAAATAATATCTATTTCTCTTCATATGAAATCATATACTAAAAAGGCATATATACTGCATTAAAACTCATATTTTCTCTTTCTTTCTTTTCCATTATCTTAATTTTGACTTTTCTAAATGTTAGAAGGAAAGTATTACTAAGACCATTCTATTTTGGCCACTTATGCCACCATCTAGAGAATTCCATATTTTTCTTAAATAAAACATAAGTTTATTGTTTTCTTCTTTCCCTTTCCCTTTCCTTTATTATGGGTTTTTCTTTTGTCCTTTATCATTTTACATTTCCATTGGCTTATTAAAATAGGGAAAAGGTTGAAATTCATAATTCAAGACAATTTTGCAATGAAACCCAAGTTGTAAAACAATGCACGCATATTGTCAAGCAAACCCTTTAATTAAATAATTGCATAATAGTACAACAAAAATTCAGGTTATCACATCCTTCCCCACTTATAAAACTTTTGTTCTCAAAATTCAACTAATCATACAAATGATTCAAAATATGATTTTTCTGTGTTCTTCTTCAACTCCCATGTGGATTCATCCTCTACGTGGTGCTTCCAGAGAACCTTTACCATCTCTTTCTGTTTGTTTATATGTTCTTTCACCTTCGTATCAAGTACTCTCACAGGTGACTCAGGATAAGTCAGGCTCCCCTAGAGCCCAATAGGCTTAATGCTCAACACATGGATTGGATCCTTCACATATCGCTTCATATTGGATACATGGAGCACATCATGCATCATGTTATACTATGGGGGTAGGGATACACGATATGCAGCTTCATAAATCCATTCTAGAACTTCAAACAGACCTATGCATCAGGGACTCAACTTTCCTCTATTCTTAGATATAGCTCAGAGGGGTCAGATTTTCAAAAATACATGTTCACCCATAGTGAAATGTAAATCATTCGACTTTGCATATGCATACGAATTCTATCGATCATGGACTCTCTTCATCCTTTACCTGATCAAAGTGACTTTATCAACATAAATCTGAAATTCCTCTGACGGCAACAAGGTCCTCTCACCAACCTCTTCCCAGTGAAGTGGTGACCGACACGATCTCCCATATAGTGCTTCATACATAGGCACCCCGATAGTGGTTTGGTAGCTATTATTATAGGAAAACTCAGCTAAAGGCAAGTACTGCTCCCATGATCCTCCTCAATCAAGAACACATTCTCTAAATAGGTTTTCTAATCGTGAAATTATCCATAAAAATTTATTGCAATCAATTATAATTTAACAACAAACTTTACATTTTAAATATAACTGCTCAATCCATGCACACCCTATCCTCTGTGATGTCCCTACAGTGGACCTGGATGCTACCTTCCTTATGGTAGATCCCCATTAAACCCCACATCATCCTACCTAACCGATAAATCAGTTTCTAGGGTTGAGTCACATGGCACTACGTGTAGGTAGCCCACTCCTTAACTCATGGCGTGCTATAGAGTCTCATGGAACTATACGTGGGTAGCCCAATTTCTAACTCATCCTAGCGTAGACCTTACTCTAGGTTACCCTTTTTAGCATTTGCAAAGCAATAGAGGAGGATCTTGATCTGAGCCAGTTATATATATTTATAGTGATAATATTAGTCACTCTATAGTTACATGAAATAAAAGTCATCCAAGTAGTTTATTTCAAACAACTGATAAAATCTCCGGGAATTGTCATGATACTAAGGTGGTTAATCATAAACGTAACCAAATACCTGTAACTATAGATTTGGAGACATAATCAACTATGTAGAGAAAGCCCAATCAAGCAAGAAACTATGCATAGAAATCCTGAAATAAACATATCAACTTCCTTTTATTAAAATTTATCCAATTTTATCTTATTTGTTAGGATTTCTATTCTAATTTTAGGTTTCCTTTGAAATTAGGGTTTTGCCTCCACTTTTAGTTTTATGAACCCTAATTCAAAAAAACTACATAAAACCTTGAAATTGCTCATTTTAATATTCCTAACAGAGTTAGGACCATTTTTTAGTGACTTATTTCCTTAATCTGAAATTAACATGGTTTTCCTCTTTTTCACCCTAAATTAGAGTTTCTATATGTATTATCCTTCATTTATAGATTAAAACCCTAAATTAGCCAACTTTGCATTCAAAACGGATGAAAACTCTATTTTAATATTAAACAGGTTAATACTCCTCAAATTAACCTATTAACCCACAAAGATTCATCCTTTATATTTAATTATGGTTTCTAATTACCTTTTAATACCTTTTTATACCAAATTAATGTAATTTTGCAAAACAGGATAGAATTAAGTCACCAAATTATTTTTATTATGTTCCTCATATTTTTGTAAGAAACTTTCATGCATAAATTTTCTCATCAGAGATTCCTAGCTATTTCTATGAATTTCACAAGAAAAAACCTTTTTCGGGATTATTTGAGCAGAGAGAGTTGATTACCGAATTTTGTTGGCCGTTTGATCGATGTGTCACTGGTCCACGTCTAGATCCGATGCTCTACATCGATCGCCTACACTAACTTGGTTGCGCGCTGCTACCCACTGCCGATCGTTGGATCTCTCTCAGGTCCACGATGGACCCTAATCTGAGGGCTGCTGCTCCTCGTCTACCTACTATTCTTCACTGAATAACGTGGTGGCACCGTGGTGGTTCTTTCGCCGGAGAAAGGAAATTGAGAGAAAGAGAGAGAGAGAGAGTTGGGGCTTGGGAAGTTGCCATTAAGGAATTGTGAGGGTGAGAGGAAACACGTGGGGGTCCATTTATAGGATATGGGGGGCCTTTTTAGGGTTTCCTATCCTCGCCGCCAACCGATCCTCAACCCAATTGGGCATTTCTCCCAGTCGTGATAGGAGCCTATCATCCTAGGGTTCAGAAGGTTCGTCTCCCTCTCCCGGACCCAAAGGAGTGATTTCTAAGTGTGCACATGCACTGGGTCGTGAGAAAGTTGAAGGGGAAAGTTCCCCTAAACTAGGCCACAGTCCGTGTCCCGCTGGGACTTTAACGATGAGCGGTGTCTGTTGGATCAAGATCCAATGGCCCTCATCACACGCGCTCAACCAATCAAAGGAAAAGATTTCCTAAAACCAAAAAAAATCCATATTTTGAGGATAATTTAAAAAATCCATAACTCCGAATTTATAAATCCTTTTTATCTCAAATTTTAAGGCAGCCTCGTTTATGATTTTATCGCTCATCATGTAAAAATTGGGATCATTATCCAAAGAAAACGAGTCATTTTATTTAGTTGCAAGTTAACACTTAATTATTCATATTTTCCACATATTTTTTGTTTCCCTGGCCTTTATATTATTATCCTGAGTTCCTTGAACCTCAAGGAACCTTAATATCTCGAAATTCCATGTTGGAAAAAATTCCTTAACCTTTTATTCTTGTTTTATCTATTTTCTTGTTTATTCCTTAATCCAATTGGATTCTTGTTCCTTTTCTTTTTCTTTTTCTTTCAATTGGGCTCAATGGCCAATAAGGCCCACTAAGAAAACATAAAAGGCTATTATGCATGCAATTCATTCAAATCAAACCATTAAATCAACCATTGATTTCACTTGTCTTTTAAAAGGATATTTACAAATCTCATTACATGACTTAAGAAAAATGGGGTTATAACATCCTCCCCTCCTTATAGGAATTTTTCCCTCAAAATTCAACAATCAAACAAACAAATCAGGATATGCTTTTTCCATGTCTATCTTCAACTCCCATGTGGCTTCATCCTCTCCATGGTTCTTTCTAAGAACCTTTACCATCTCTATATTCTTATTTCTGAGCTCTTTCACCTTGGTATCTAGAATCTGCAAAGGTAACTTAGGATAAGTTAGCTTCCCGTGAAGCTCAATGGGTTCAATGCTCAGCACATGACACGGATCTTGCACATATCACTTCAAGTTGGACACATGAAATAGATCATGCACCATACTATATTGTGGGGGTAACACAAAATGATATGCAGCTTTACCAATCCATTCTAACACTTCAAACGGACCCACGTGTCAGGGACTCAACTTGCCTCTGTTCTTAGCTATAGCTTATTGCAATCAGATTTTTATAAAAACATGCTCTCCCACAGCGATACGCACATCAGTCTGCCTCGCATCAGCATATGACTTTTAACGGTAAGTACTGCTCCCATGATCCACCCCAATCGAGCACACAAGCTCTCAGTAGACCCTCTAAGGTCTGGATTGTCCTTTCTAACTAACCATCTGTGTAATGCCTGGGCCCACTGCCCAAGGCTCTACTAGAGTTTCAGGAATGACGACTGGCCCCACAGACCACCACTAGCCTTAACTGAGCACTTTGTCCACACGGACGTGCAAGCCAGGATCAACTTCCCGACTGGTCACCCATCCTAGTACTACTCCAAGATGAGCACGCTTAACTATGAAGTTCTTTAGAGATGGGCTTCCTGAAAAGGAGGTGCACCTTGGTGATATGGGTAGTCCAATCATTCCTTTTAAGATCATGTTATCCGAGGCCTCAAATCCTGGGATGTTACAATCTCTCCCACTTAGACTCTTGACGTCCTCGTCAAGGCTCAACTATATGGCCTCATAATCTGACCCCATTTCAGTGTAGACCCACAATGACCCATGGACACCCAGCACCCGTCCACGGCTACCAGCGCAAGGGTGGCTCCATCTCGTCTCTACGGATAGCCCTTTCCATCTTGCCTGGACTGCACGGTTCAAGACTGGCATGCCACATGCCCATGTGGGCCCCACCTACTGGAGGGGTTATGGCTCTGATACCATTTGTAACGCCCGGGCCCACTGCCCAAGGCTCTAGTAGAGTTTCAGGAATGACGATTGGCCCCACAGACCACCACTAGCCTTAACTGCACACTTTGTCCACACTGACGCACAAACCAGGATCAACTTCCTGACTGGTCACCCATCTTTGTACTACTCCAAGATGAGCACGCTTAACTATGGAGTTCTTTAGAGATGGGCTTCCTGAAAAGGAGGTGCACCTTGGTGATATGGGTAGTCCAATCATTCCTTTTAAGATCATGTTATCCGAGGCCTCAAATCCTGGGATGTTACAATCTGTCTGGGGGTGATATCTGGTACTGAATTTCAACCTTGTAGCAAGTTCCTCTTGAACTTGCTTCCACAGCTTGGAAGTAAGCTTTGGGTCTCTATCAGAGATTATGGAACCAGGGACGCCATGCAAGCAAACTATCTCTCTGATATACAACTCAGCTAAGTCTGACACTTTGGCATTGGTCTTCAGGGCAAGGAAGTGTGCTGACTTGGTAAGGCAATCTACCACAACCCATATAGCATCATGACCTTTCTTAGTCTGAGGTAGACCCACCACAAAATACATGGTGATCTACTCCCATTTCCATTCTATAATCTCTATAGACTATACAAGTCCACCGGGTCGTTGGTTTTTAGCCTTCACCATTTGGCACAAAAGACAACTGGCCACATATGCCGCAATATCTCTCTTCATTCCTGGCCACCAGAAAAACTTCTGCATGTCCTTAAACATCTTGGTTGTTCCTGGGTGTACCGTATACTTAGAACCATGGGCCTCTTGTAGGATACATTCCTTCAATAGTGAGTCTTTAGGAACCCATATGCGATTCTCAAATCTAATCCCTCCATCTATTCGCAATGAAATACAGGTCTGAAGCTTCTTCATTAAGCCTTTCATCTTGTCAAGTACCCCACTAGCCGACTGTGCTGCTACAATCTCACTCAACAATTACGAATGTATCTAGATGGTGGCCAATCGAACTCGATCATAAAACGGTTGAGGAGACCATTCTACCAGCTCTTCTAAACTATTCCACTAACTAGACAAAATAGTTGCACACCTGAGTTGTTTCTGACTCAAAGCATCTGCTACGACATTCGCCTTTCCTAGATGATAAGCGATGGTGAAGTCTTAATCCTTCATGTACTCCATCCATCATCGTTGTTGTAGGTTTAAGTCTTTCTGGGTTAGGAGGTACTTCAGGCTCTTATGATCAGTGAGGATCTCAAAAGTAGCACCATACAGGTAATGCCGCCAAATCTTAAATGCATGAATGATAGTAGCCAACTCTAAGTCATGCGTCGGGTAATTCACCTCGTTGGGCTTGAGTTTTCGGGAGGCATATGCAACCACATGTCGATTCTGTTCCAACACACAACCAAGTCCCATCTTGGATGCATTCATGAAAATCATGAAACCCTCATTGCCTGATGGTAGAGTCAAAACTTGTGATGTCCCCGGATTTTCTAAAACTTAATTTGATGTGTGATGTCCAAATTGAAACCCTCACCTCAGTGAGAATCCCAATTTAAACACCACACACTAGGCTAAGAAGAAGAAAATCGAGGGAGTCAGAAGGAACAATGATCAGTAGCACATGCACATGAACAATAATAAAACCATACACACATGTTCACCATTCAACATATAATTACAACATGAATTGTTACAACATTTGATATTACATATTGAACAACAAACTATACATATACATGTACTACCACTAAATTACAGGATCTGAAGACAATAGGTTCACCTGTACATCAACTGGATACACAACTCTCAACTATCCTGGATCTTCAAGAGCATAACCACAACATAAACAAAAGATTACATGCAGTACACGTCAGCACAATATTCAAGAATATTGTACTGAGTACGCCTACGTGTCTTTTATATACCTCTCACCATATCTTGGCAATAAGATAAAACTAATACTTGGTAGTAATAGAAAATATAAGAAAAGTGTATACTTGAACAAGAAAGTTTATTAAAAAAAGAGAACACATGTTTTAAGCTTATTTCCATCATATTTCTCATACATATGCCCCTAGGGCTTTGATGTTTTTAGGCCTTATGATCTACCACCAAGTGGTTTGTGATCATTATACATGTGATCTACCCCCTAGGAGTTTGTGA
Organism: Alisma plantago-aquatica; assembly: GCA_963693085.1. Lineage (NCBI taxonomy): Eukaryota > Viridiplantae > Streptophyta > Magnoliopsida > Alismatales > Alismataceae > Alisma > Alisma plantago-aquatica. The sequence goes on along the minus strand of OY856415.1, from coordinate 173,857,488 downwards.
TCACCTTCTGAGCACCGTGTGCTTTCATATATATGATGGATCATATATCTTATGTTTCATGTGTTCATAGCCATAAGTACAGAAAATCAAGCAACATATCATGCAAGAACAATCATTTCATCCGATATCATATTCCAAGTATTTTACCACACATATAATACAAGCATATTATATAATAAGCCAAGTAAGAGGTAATGGTGTACCTTCCAAAGAGATATACTTAATCACATGTTCCTCATGTCATCTATTTCTTTGTTAAACCTGATTAAGACAAGATCATATATTATCATCAGATTCTTATCATCTTACATCTCAACCCTAGTTATATCCATGTTAAGGTTTACCCTATCTCATTAGGATGTGTAATTCAATACTTGTCTTATCACCTTGTAATTAGGTTACTAATCTTATATTCCATATTAGGATACATAATCTGATTATTTGATTACATATGATTATGTGCACATTTAACCCTATGTTACATGTATTAATCATATTAGGATTTATATCAAATTAAGAGAAAACATCATCATATAACATGGATTTTGTGTATGATCTTGATCTCATAATTAAAACTGAGGTTCCATATACTGATATGAGCTTACTCTGTGAATTTCATCATTTATTGAGCAATTATGCATTCATTGCATTTTATTCAGGGTTATTAGCACTAGTTAGCCATATAAGAAAATTATATGATTATGTATCATAACCTGATCATATCTGATATCACATGGATTATGTATCCTATTTTTGGGTTACTGATGCATTCTCATAATTTTAGGCCAACGTTTGATATTTATTATCCATAAGTCAAGTATTACTCATCTTACATGATATCACTAATATTATTGCATAAAAAGCCTGATATTATACTTTCATTGTGTTCTACTCATTATTTTGAATATTTTGAAATTTTATTTGTATATTTCTAATAACTGTGCGATTTTCTACAAATTATTGAAGTTCTTCATATATTAGAAGATGATTACCTTATCTGGCCAATCATAGGCCGCCACGTGGCCCTGAGGAGGGCGCTGCTCCTCTCTTCTGCTGGGACCCGATTCAAGGCTGCAAACCCAGTCCCCCTTTCTTTCTCTCGCGTCCTGGGTTCTGTGTGAGACAAACCCCCTTCGCACGGTCTCGGGTCTCCTCCCAACACCTCTGTGCACCGTCTCCCCCCATCACAACGCATGTCGCCGCTGTCGGGCTTTCTTCAGTGAGTAAAGGGTGTAAATCTCCTCCTCCTCGCGGTGTTTCTTCTAATCCTTCCTGATTTCGTCAACCTCATTCCTTGCCTAGGTGTTGTTTCTCCTCGCCACACCTCTCAGCATTTGTTGTGGGACTCTCACAGTCTGTGCGCTGTGCCGAAAGTGTGGACAACCTTATGCCCAAGCCGTCATTGTGGGGACGTTCTCTAGGGACGTTCTCCAAATCACCTCGCCAGCACTTCTGACGCCTGCCTGCGTTCTTCGTTCGGGGCATGCGCGAGCCTGCCGCCTCTGCCTGCTCTCAAACGTGGTCGTGGCTTCAAATTGTAGAGAGGAAAGGATCACTAACCACCACTCTTCATCTACTGCTGATTCCTTTAAAAGCTTCCATGTTCCTTGGAGGTGTGGGGCAACAAGATCGCTAGTGCCATCTTCCCTTGAAGCACCTATTCGGACTCCGACTTGTAGTGGTGACGCGCGTCCGTGGAGCCAGTTGGGCATCTGCAATGCATGTTCCTCATCTCCAACCTCTGAAGATTCCACTAGCATCGCCTACCCTACTGTGTTTTCTCCTTCTCAAAGAATGATGAAAGCTCTAAGCTTCTGTTTCCATGGCTTGTATGCTCTACAGGTTGCTGAGGAGAAGACTTAGAGGGGGAGGTTGTTCTCCCTCGTCTATCAGTTATTCTTTATGTGCGAGGGACCAACAAGTTGTATCCACTTCTATACCCTCGATTAGTTCCACCTCCGCCCCACGATCTGCGTAGTAGATGGGTGTTAGATTAGTGTGACCTCTCCACCCACGATCTGCACTAAGACTCGGGTAGGAGCAGATTTCTAAGCCATCCAATCTTACATCAGAGGGTCTGGGAACCTGTTCACTTAAGTTGATCCGTGGCATAGAGCATGTGCAAGGGATCTACCTACTATCAAGGCAGTGTGACAAAGATATTGATCAAATCCTAAACTAATGTAATTGAACCATTGCTAATCATACATGATATATATACATTTCGATATCACTTTCAAACCTCAATATCACTTTCAATGAGTACTATATCATCACCATATTTTATTTATATGTCTATCATCATCCGATAAACACCCCATCAAACTTTAGCGTATTAAAACAACTGTATGACTACTCAAATAAATACCTCAAAAAAGTATAAACTTAAGGATCTCAATTATGATGCCGACACCAATTAAGATCCATATTTGTCAAAACACTTGGAACTCCTAATATAATACAAAACTAGGATCCATTTGTCTCATCAGGTTTCCAAAAGAACAATCCATCACAAAACTGGTGCAGTGGTCAGCTTCTCTTTTAGCTCATGGACATGAGCCTCACATACATCGAACCACACAAAATTCACATCCTTCCGAGTCAACATGGGCAAAGGCAAGGCGGTCTTTGATAAATCCTTGATGAAACAACGATAATACCCAACCAACCCCAAGAAAATGTGAATTTCCGAGGGATTCTTCGGTGCAAGCCAATCTCAAACTACCGACACTTTAGCTGGATCTACGGAGATTGTTCCTCCTAAGATGATGTGTCCAAGGAACATGACTCGGTCTATCCAAAACTCACATTTGGAGAATTTCCCGTAGAACTTCTACTTTCTCAAGATATTAGGGACTTTACTTAGGTGCTCTCGGTGTTGATCTAAGTCATCTGAATAAACCAGTATGTCATCTATGAATACTATGACAAACAAGTCAAGGAAGGGTCGAAACACACTATTCATAAGGTTCATGAAAACACTGGGTGCATTGGACAACCCAAAAGGCATAACCACAACTCATAGTGGCCATAACGTGTTCTAAAAGCTATTTTCGGGATTTCCTCACTGTTGACTCTCAACTGGTGGTAACCTAATCTTAAGTCAATCTTGGAAAAGACTCATGCAGACTTCAACTAGTCAAACAAGTCATTTATCCGAGGTAACGGGTATTTATTCTTAATGGTAGCCTGGTTGATCACTCGGTAGTCTATACACATTCGGAGCAAACCATCCTTTTTCTTTACAAAAAGAACTGGTGTTCCCCATGGTGATGTGCTAGGGCAGATAAAACCCTTGTCTAGCAATTCCTACAATTGTTTCTTCAACTCGAGCAACTCCACATGGGCCATCCAATAAGGTGCTCGTGAAATAGGGCTTGTCCCGGGACCTAGCTCTATGGAGAAATCTACCTCACTCTTGGGAGGAATCCCATGTAGCTCATCTGGAAAAACATCTGCGTAGCTCCTCACTACCTCTATTTCTTCTAAGGGTTGCACCCTAGGTTCTGGCTCAGTAACTACTTCCAGGAAATCTCAACAACCTTTACTCATGATCCGCTCTGCATTCAAGGTTGACACATATAGGCTAGTGGTGGCATCCTTCCTACCCCTAATGACAAAAGGTGGGTGACCTGGTTTCTTAATGATCACTTTCTTCTCCCTACAGTCAATATTGGCCCTATAAGTATAAAGCCAGTCCATACCAATGATCAGATCAAAGTCATTCATATCAAGAAGGATAAAGTCTGTAGGAAACTCATGATCTCAATATTTCACAGGTATCATCGAAGTATTCAAAAGATATGTAATGATCTGACCACTCGGGGTTGTAACGTCTAAGACATACCCTAAATCCTTGATATCCAAAAAAAGCATAGTTGCGAGATTTCTAGAAATGAAAATATTAGTGGATCCAAAGTCAAACAAAGATTTTACATTATGTCCCATGACTTCAAGCATGCCTACATTTTTTTCACCATACATTCGACCATTACATGCTTATCTTGAAACATAAAAGAAAACTCTAAGGGTTATTACCCTCAATCAACCGATTAGCATTTGCTTGAGCCTCCTCATTGTCAATGGCAAACACCTGAGCTTGTCATCTTTCTCCTGCAGGATGGAAAACATCTATAGGTGGAGCTGCTACTGGTCCATGTCCTCTTGGATCTGGCAGAGGGCAAATAGATTATAGGTGTCCTTCTTGATGGCACCAAAAGCATGTCTTCTTCTTGTAGAGACACTCACCGGTGTGCCTCTTTCTGCATGTGTGGCATTGCGGTCGGTTGTTCTCCTGATGGGGTTTCCCTTTTCCTCCATATCTTCCTTTAGCATGATGATGCCCTGGACCATTCTTGTGGTTGTTCTTCTGACCTTGAGTTCCTTCAGTGAAACACAAATACCCGTTGGGTGGAAATTGGACAGGCATCACAGTCCTCTCCATGTCTAAAGTAGTGTTGTAAGCTTCGACAAAGGTTTGAGGTTTACTTTCCATCACATGGGGCTTGATGGCATGGTGAAGACGCCCTATGAAGTAATACACCCTTCTTTCCTCATCCATCATATGCCCAAAATGCTCCAGTATTCGAAACTTGCGCCCAAAGTCAGCCACAGATGAGTTGCCTTGCGTCATGTTGGTGAACTCCCTTTCCTTTTCCTTCTTAGCTGAGACAGGGATGAATCTGGCGGTGAAGATCGTTTTGAAGTCAGGCCATGCCATTGGTTCTTCAGTCAACTCTCGACCTATGATGTGTGTCTCCCACCATATCTTGGATGCTCCTTCTAGGAACTGAGCAACAAAGAGGACCTTCTTTCCTGACTGTACCTCAAGCATGCATAATCCATTCTCGACTGTAAGCAGCCAAGCTTCCGCCTTGTCAACCACTTCCAACTTATCTTCTCCCCAGAACTTCTCGATGTTCAGGTTGATGAAGTCCAAAATGGTAGCTCCCAGTCGAGGATGAACAGGAAGTGGCTCGCCATTCTCACCTTTAGGTATATCTCGAGGGCCAAAGCTCTAATTGCCTTCGTCAGCCTCTTCTATTACTCCATCCACAAAGCATCAGGGGTGTGGATCATCATGGTTGGTTATGGACCACCATCTTGGTCCTCTTCCATCTTGTCCTTCTCCTCGTACACATGTTGTTCCTCATACCCCTGGTCCTCCTCTTGATCAAGGTTGTTGAAGGGTATCAGGTCAGGGTTGGGGACCTCATGAGTGGTTTCTTCAGGTCTCTTCCTCTTCTTTGAGGAATCTCCACCATGGTTCCACTTCCTCTTCTCAGAAGATACTTTTCCCTTGTGTGAAGGTCCACCACCATTGGTGGCATCTGAGACAACCACAGTCTTCATGCTAGCCATCTGCATAAGCATACAAATAGACCCTTTCAGTCTGTACCTTTAATCTAATTATACTTGTGTCGATGACATCTTATTACATATCTTTTATGAGTTCGATGGACGATTCCTTAATCCTTAACTTACTTACCCATACCACATGAGGGTGAGGAAGAGAGAGAAAAACCCTTAATTCTTAAAATCCTTAATAGAATGTGTGATGAGAAGGGATGAATATGATGAGGGAGTCCTAAAGGTGTCTTATTTTGAGTCATATCCTAGGACAACAGCCGGGAAGTCACACAATCCGGGAGTCCTCGTATTCTGACTACCGGTGCAGAGGAAAATATTGTCAGCCCCTAGACGTGATCCTTTTCTAGACACCTCTGTCTTTTGGAAAATCCTCTAATAACTCCCTTGGGTTCTATAGAGTTTGTAAAATTTAATAATTATTAATAATTAAGTGAGGAACCTTAGCTCTAATACCAAATGTAATGACCCTACCTCTCGGTAACCCCCAATTAAGGGAGACCAAGGAGTCAGAGCTGTTATTCTAAATTCCAGATCAAGGGTTCGACAAATAATCAATAATAATTATTAGATTCTACCAGACTATACTGAAAAGTTGTAATAAATAAAATTCTGCATACCTTTGAAAAGTTTGGATCTCTAACTTCTATCCACAACGGAAAATAATCTAACTAATACCTCCTTATACTTTAATTCATGTATTCACAATATGCTGAATTACTGTATGATCTTTTGGGTTTGTACCTAAAATGCCGACAAACAAAATGTCAGTCAACATAAAGCTGGTATGTGGGGGAGACAATAAACGTGCAACTATCCATAACAATTTATTGCAATCAATTATAGTTTAACAACCAACTTTACATTTTAAATATAATTTCTCGATCCATGCACACCCATTCCTCTATGTTGTCCCTGTAGTGGACCTGGATGCTACATTCCTTATGGTAGATCCCCATTAAACCCCTCAAGATCCTACCTAACTGGTGAATTAGTTTCTAGGTTTGAGTCACATGGCACTACCCGTAGGTAGCCTACTCCTTAACTCATGGCGTGCTATAGAGTCTCATGGCACTACACGTGAGATATAATCAACTATGTAGAGAAAACCCAATCAAGCAAGAAACTATGCACAGAAATCCTGAAATAAACATATCAACTTCCTTTTATCAAAATTTATCCAATTTCATCTTATTCCTTAGGATTTCTATTCCAATTTTAGGGTTTCCTTTGACATTAGGGTTTTGCCTCCACGTTTAGTTTAATAAACCCTAATTCAACAAAACTACATAAAACCTTTAAATTGTTCATTTTAATATTCTTAACAGACTCAAGACCATTATTTAGTAACTTATTTCCTTAATATGAAATTAACATGGTTTTCCTTTTTTTCACCCTAAATTAGGGTTTCTATATGTATTATCCTTCATTTATAGATTAAAACCCTAAATTAGCCAACTTTGCATTCAAAATGGATGAAAACTCTATTTTAATATTCAACAGGTTAATACTCCTCAAATTAACCTATTAACCCACAAAGATTCATCCTTTATATTCAATTAGGGTTTCTAAGTACCTTTTAATACCTTTTTCTACCAAATTAATGTACTTTTGCAAAACAAGATAGAACTAGGTCACCAAACTATATTTATCTTGTTCCTCATATTTTTCTAAGCAACTTTCATGGATAAAGTTTTCTCATCAGAGATTCCTAGCTATTTCTATGAATTTTGCAAGGAAAAACCTTTTTCTAGATTATTTGAGCAAAGAGAGCTAATTACTGAATTTTGTTGGCCGTTTGATCGATGTGCCGCTGGTCCGCGTCTAGATATGACGCTCCGCGTCGATCTCCTCCACCAACTTGGTTGCACGCACTACTGCCCACTGTTGATCGTTGGATCTCTCTCAGGTCCACGATGGACCCTAATCCAAGGGTTGTTGCTCCTCATCTACCTCCTATTCTTCATTGAATAACGCGGCGGTGCCGTGGTGGTTCTTTTGCTAGAGAGAAAGCAATTGTGAGAAAGAGAGAGAGTTCGGGCTTGGGAAGTTGCCGTCAGGATTTGTGAGGGTGAGAGGAAACATGTGGGGGTCCATTTATAGGATATGGGGGGCCCTTTTTAGGGTTTCCTATCCTCGCCGCCAACCGATCCTCAGCCCAATTAGGAATTTCTCCTAGTCGTGATGGGAGCCTATCATCTTAGGATTGAGAAGGTTCATCTCCCTCTCTCAGACCCAAAGGAGTGATTTCTAAGAGTGCACATGCACTGGATCGTGAGAAAGTTGAAGGGGAAAGTTCCCCTGAACTCGGCCACAGTCCATGTCTCGCTGGGACTTTGACGATGAGCGGTGCCTGTTGGATCAAGATCCAACGGCCCTCATCACACGTAGTCAACCAATCAAAGGAAAATATTTCCTAAAACCAAAATAAATCCATATTTTGATGATAATTTGAAAAAGCCATAACTCCCAATTTATAACTCCTTTTTATCTCATATTTTAAGGGAACCTCATTTATGATTTTATCTCTCATCATGCAACAATTGGGATCATTATCTAAAGGAAACGAGTCCTTTTCTTCAGTTGTAAGTTAAAACTTAATTATTCTTATTTTCCACATATTTTCTATTTCCCTAGCCTTTATATTATTATCCTGAGTTCCTTGAACCTCAAGGAACCTTAATATCTAAAAATTCCATTTTGGAAAATATTCCTTAGCCTTTTATTCTTCTTTTATCTATTTTCTTGTTTATTCCTTTATCCAAATGGATTCCTTTTCCTTTTCTTTTAATTGGGCTCAAGTCCTATAAGGCCCACTAAGAAAACATACAAGGCTATTATGCATGATATTCATTCAAATTAAACCATTAAATCAACCATTGATTTCACTTGTCTTTTAAAAGGAGATTTACAAATCTCATTACATGACTTAAGAAAAATGGGGTTATAACAAGTACTTCCCTATGCCATACATCCATCTGAGTGTCAGAACTTGCCAGATGGTGAAACGAGTATTCCTAAGGGAAACTTGGAGTGCATATTGTTGAGTATGAGGGTGTGGCAAGTTGAGGATATATCCTTGTCATCCAAAATGCATATTGTGGAGGTTGGCTATGGTCATGCCTCATACATCTGATGTGATTGAGAAAGATTGCGATTGTGTCTCGGTGATTATATATGTGACAAGATTGGATGAAAACTGCGGTCGCACCTCAGATTGTAGGGTATGCGTACCCACCTCCTTTCACTAGTGTCATGACCTATACCAAGGACAGACTAGGTTGTTAGCAGCTTGACCTTATGTGTCGTTGTGGTGGACCCATACTGACTGGGGGTGGAGAAGATCTTAGGAGTTTGACTCTTCCTAGATCTTGTATGGCACTGATTTTGACATAGAAATAGTCAATTAGATTTTGAGTGGTATCCTCAAATTCCTCAGGGCATAATAAAAGATGTAATACAACCATATAGCATATCTGTTTACGGTTATACACGATGCTTCACATTGGATGATAACCCTTGTTTGTTCTCTTTACATATAGATGATACTTAGTGAAATTAAGAGATAGTAGATATACTTAATTTGTGGATATGCTTAAGATTGTAGATGTGTACATACATTAGCCATGATTATGTTGATAACTATACTGTTGTTGCTTATTATAATCATGATGCTAGCTATCTCATGTTGTTATCTATGTTTAGCACGCTAGCCATGCCTTTGTAACTAGAGATGCATATATTTATGATCATGCTTATCTAGATAGTTGTCCTTATGTTGTTAGCTCTTCTTATAATGTTGATATGTTCAACAAATTAGACATGCTCATGTTGTTGGCTATGCTATGTTACTATACTTGCTCATGATGATAGATATGCATATGCTATTGAATTTCTTATATTATCAACACGATAATGGATGATAGTCTAGATAATGATGATAGTTATTATCTACTCCCTTGTGCATTTTGTTAATCATTAGTGTTGCTGATCTTATTTGTTATGTATGATTAAACTCCTTAATTGTTTAATTACTTAAAAATTTTGAAATCAATAAACATTGTTGGATGTTATATCTCTTGCGTGGATAGTAATGAATCTTTGAGAAAAGTTATAGTAATGAATCTTTGGAATGTTGACTAGATGTCTAGTGTATCCTAGAGTCATCCCTGTACTCTCAGGTCCGGGTAGGAAAAGTTTGTATATGGCATTTCAAACAAATTGAACTTTTTTAGCATGTTAATGCTTGTTTGTGTGGCATATATGAATATTGTTCTCTGGTGTATATATGTTGTGGCTAAGGAAATAGTAAATTTGTATCAAATTCTTGCCTAGTATGAATAAAAGAAAGATGTTGGGATCTTATGCAAATGTTTCTGAGTAGGTGCTGACGTTGAAATCGATTTTAATTTACCCATATTTTTGGGTATGTGATTAATTAGTGATTGATTGTATTTTATTTTTTGAGTAATCTCATTTATTGTAACGTGTTCTCACAGGTCAGATGAGTCCGAGTGCAACAAGGAGCTACATAGACATCGTCTAAGATAGTTGCCCATCAACGATGATGAGGATATGTCTTTGGACTTGAAATGAGACCTGGCATATCCTCGAAACCATCCTTCTCATATTATATTTATTGACGTAGATTGTTGATTATGGGAATATGGTACATAAAATTTTAAATTTCACTATCTTCTCTATAGCCACATTTCCCCACAGTGGTATTAGAGCCAACGTCAATTTACAAAATTACAAGATAATCAATATGATCAAATTTTTATTTTGTCGTTCTATTATTGCATGTGATGTGAATAATATCTTGTCAAATCTAATAAGATAATAATCGTAAACTAAAATTTATATGATATATATATACAATTTATGTGTGTCTCCCTAAAAGATGCTTTGATGGTGGATGTGTAACATGGTTATGGCTAATAACCCCTAACTTTGAATGGTTGTGTGTGGTTGGTTTATCTATTTGTCTTAGTCTGTGTGTTGAGTCTCTATCAATGTAAACTTAATTCTCTTCTACCTTTACTCCCCTCGAACGTAACTTGAGGTTTCCCTATATTCATGTAAAAGTATGATAGTTTACTTTCTATTGTAATGAAGATGAAAACATCCCAGTGACAATCCGACTGAATGAAGGAACTTGGAGGACATGGTGAACAATCCAAACCGATTGCCTGGTGGACCAGACCACTCAACTAGAGATGTCAGTCAATGGTGGATAGAAGGACCGGACGATCGATTAAACAACCTAACAACTGGCCAGGATGCAAGTTGATCAGTTCAAGGGTGGAACCGATCAACCCAGATTGGCAAGCACATATCTTCATCGACAATAGGTTTTTGCATGTGATGTAGACCTAGATGACGTAATTCCTTGTGGCTCCAAGGGATTACATTAGGACTGGACATAGCCAAGAGATTGTATCTCAGTGGACTCCACTTGGAACACCACAACATAATGGTGTATCAGAAAGAAGGAACCACACATTGTTACATATGGTGTGATAGTTTTTCTGATATTCCAACTTATTTCAATCTGATACACCATTATGTTGTGTTGGATAAATGTTATTTTGTTGGATATCCGAAAGAAATAAGGGGATACTAATGTTATACTCCATCTGAGAACAAAGTGTTTGTTGCTATGACAACAATATTCCTTGAAAGGAAATTTATTTCCAAAGGAATTAGTGGGAGGAAAGTATAACTCCAACAAGTTTGAGACTAGCAAGAAAACATAGAACCGATAGATGAAGCATAGGAACAAGGAGAATCACAAAGTGTTTTGGAGACTCAAATTGCTCATGTAACATAGGAACCTCATAGATCTAATTGGGAACACCTTGAACCTGATAGATATGGATATTTAGTGACTAAGGAAGGCAGTGAATTGGTAATAGATGATGAGTAAATGTCCAACAAAGATGATTTTAAGGGACCAGAGTCTGAGAAATGGCTTGAGACCATGATATCTGAGATGGAATCTATGTATACCAACATAGTATGGACTTTGGCGGATCTACCTGAAGGGGTAAAGCCCATAATATGTAGGTGGCTCTTCAAGAAGACGATCGACATGGATGGAAAAGTTCAAACCTATAGGGGCAGATTGGTTGCAAATGATTTCAGACAAGTTCAAGGTGTTGACTATGATGAAACCTTTTCTCATGTGGCCATAGTTAAGTCCATCAAGATCATGCTTTCTAATGCAAATTATCATGAGTATGAGATTTGGAAAATGGATGTTAAAATTGCATTCCTTTATAGGAATCTTGTTTTCAATGTGTATATGACACAACCTGAGGGTTTTATAAATCAAAAGTTTGCAAATAAAGTTTATAGGCTACAAAGGTCAATCTATGGATTGAAGCAAGCATCAAGAGAGTCAAAGAGCTTGCCTTTATTCAAAATGAAGATGAACCTTGTGTGTACAAGAAGGTCAGTGGGAGCATAGTGACATTTCTCAATTGTATGTGCATAACAAACTATTGATTGTGAATGACATCCCTACTTTACAAAGGGTAAAGACATGGCTTTGAAATACATTTTGTATGTTGGACTTGGGAGAAGCATCCTACATCTTGGGGATAAAGATCTATAGACATAGATCCATAATACTTTTAGACTGAGTCAAAGCTGGTTTAGCATGGATAACTCAAAGAGAAGAAAACTACCTACACGCCATAGTGTCCCCATCTCTAGAGCTCAATTTCCCAATTCTTGTGAAGAAAGGGAACACATCAGTGTGATTCCATATGCCTCAAAAATTGATCAATCATGTATGCAATGTTATGTACCCGTCCAAATGTCTCATATGCCTTGAGCATGATGAGATTGTATCAATCAGATCTAGGTCATGCTCACTGGATAGATATGAACAACATCATCAACTACTTGAGATGGACTAAGGATCAATTCTTGGTGTACGACGGTGAGGAAGAGTTTGTGGTAAAATGTGACATTGATCCAAGCTTCCAGACTGATCAAGATGATTACAAATCACAATCGGGATTTGTGTTTTGCCTCAACAATAGAGTTTTGAGCTATAAGAGGTCCAAGCAAGCAATAATTGTTGATTCTACAACAGAGTTCAAGTATATTGCTGCATCGAGTGAAATAAAGGAGGTTTTATAGATCAAGAAGTTCACCGTAGAACTTGGGGTCATTCCTAGCATCAGTGAGGCAATCGATCTATATAATGACAAAAATGGAGCTATGGAACAAGCCAAGGAACCCATATTGCATCAGCACTCAAATCATATACAAAGGCGGTATCATCTCATACAAGAAATTGTACAATGAGGAGATGTAAAGATTTACAAATTACCAACTAACAACAATGTTCTTGACCGCTTACCAAAGGCACTTTCACAACAAAAGCATGATGGACATGTAATATCACATGTAATACGATTCATAGGTGATTGGCTCTAAATGAAAGTAGGAGTCTGTTGTTATGTTTTCCTTGAGAGACAATCATGTGATGATTGTAATGGCATAAATGTAAACAATTTGATTATTAATAAAGACAAGCTTCTGATGTATTCTTGTTGTTTAGTTATGAGATAATCAAATGGCATAATAAATATCTAGATAATAGTATTACTCAATGATGTATTTCTTCAAGTATTAGACTTGAGAAATGATATTATCTGGATGTTAAGAGTACATATACATATTCTCATTATGTCCCTCATCGGTTGTTATTGTGGAAGGTTGATCGACAACAATAACACATAAGATCCGAGTGTGAGTTGGTTGATGACTGAGTCTCATTGGTCATGATATGGCTATGTCAAACCAAGCACATAGATGTATGTTAGAGAATAGTATATCAGACAGACCCACCATGACACTGACACGTGGAAGCCATCGTCATGGAAGTCATAGTCAACTCTCACAATGATGGTGGTGTTTATGGTTCTTAGACCTAATATCACTACACTCATCACATGTCGTTGGGCACACTTTGACATCATTACACACTACTCTAAACCAGGGGTAGTTTTAAAAGTGCTGATTGAGTAGATTTGACACATGTGGATTGATTGTGAATGACAAATATGGGATTTGTCCCTCCTATGGGAGCATGATATACTAGGCCTCTTGATTAGAGACACTAAGAAAATACATGACCATGTATGTGTAAGTCAATATGTTGAGCTTAGATATATCTCAAATAGTCTACTCCGGTTCAAGAAACAAGATTAAATAATAATTTGGATGACTACTCCATGCATCTAGCTCAATTTGGATATCAGTGATAAAGAAACTATACAAACACTATAACACCATATGCAGATTGTAGGTTGAAGTTGTTCTCAAACTTTCCATATACTTGGGTATCACTGATGTGAGACTAGGCACTACTCTCTTCTTGTGACATCAGAAGTTGTTTTGGATATTCACCGTCAACGTGATATGGGACGTATAGGGTTACACACATAGGTATCGACCAACAAGAGGAGTTCATATCATGAATGACATTTGAATGACGTGGTAAAGTGTTTAGGCATTTGATTCACACAACAAATAGGCTGAAAGCACTGCCAAATGCTAATATCAAGTGTTGAGAAGGCCATCCGGAAGTGCCAAATGGTCATCTAAGAGGAAGGTGTCTGCGTGTCAGGCATGTTGTGAGTTAAATTTGGCTAATAAATGAACCAACCTAGACAAATTGGCTTGACTGGGTTCACCAGACGATCGTCTGGGTGACTAAGATGGTCGTCTCACTTGGGCGAGATGGTACAATTTGTTCAGGGAAGGGTATACACTTTTCCCTATTCATTTCTCTTGAGCAATACTTGTTGCATAAGAAAATCAATGTCAAGCATTACTGGGAAGTGATTTGATATCTTCGTGTACAACTGGGAAAGTACAAAATGACCATCTCGCAATGCGAGACGATCATTTGGGTTTGTAAAATGGTCATTTTGTTGTTGCAGGTTTGTGACATTTTCATAATTTGTGCAAATTTGAGATCTTCTGGTCCTTCCACTCCCACATAGACAGGAACCCTGACCCTAAACCCACCTATAAATAGAGGGACACTAAGGGATTTCTAGAGTGAAACACAGAAAATTGAGAAATAGATTCTCTAACAAGAATTGTCCTCTATAGTTGTGGTAACCACTAGAGACCGAGCAAGTTGTACCCAATTAGTGAGTAACAATAAGAGAAATAGAAATTGAGACGATCATCATTGGAGACCAAGTTGGTTACTAGTACACCAACGGCAGGGACAACTCCTTCTTATCTATTCTAGTAGGATGACAGGAGTTCTAAGCAGTCTGTGTTTACTACCATAGATGTGAGAGGTTGTTGTCTATTGCTTGGAGGACAACGTCAGCCAACAATATGTGATAAGAGGAGCTGCTAAAGAAGACAAAGTTCATGGTTGTAGTCTCTAGTGCCACATGAGGAGTTGTAGTAGTTCGACTATCTCAGGTGTAGATTAGAGGGCACAAAAGTCAGACAAGTCCTAGTGCAACAAGGAGCTGTAGAGACACCATCCAAGATAGTTGTGCATCATCAACAACAAGGAGATGTCGTTGGACATGCTCCAGGACTAGCTATATTCTCAAAACCATCCTTCCTGCATTATAGTTAATGACGTGATATGCTCATCATAAGAATATGGTACATAAAATTTTAAATTTTGTTGCCTTCTCTTTAGCCACATTCCGTGTACTATGTACTTGGTATAGGTGGTTGAGACTATGTCTAAGTGACTTATAAGAAGGGTTGACTGTAAGGGTCCATACATAGGAAGATGCTACATGTTAATCTCAAGATACTAGTGTATACACATATGATGTTTTGAGACATTTACTTATTCTTCGTTGAATATTACTTTGATAAAACATTGGATATGGTGAGATCATATGGCTAAATGCCTCATTCACTATATTTGAAAATATATGTTCATCATTGATTAGTCGTGTGTGTAAATACCCTAAATTTTTTAGTGTGAACAACTCTTTTCTTATATATTAATACATAGATATAGATTTTGCATCCACTTGTATAGGGTGTGTGAACAACTCACACTACCCAATGTGGCAGTATTAGTTCCATCATTGATTAGTCGTGTATGTAAATACCCTAAATTTTTTAGTGATTACTTCTTTACCACATTTTCTTTTTTGTATGTGAGAAATATAATGGTTGTAGCTATTGTGCAAGTTGGGTAAACATAGAGATCTTTCTTTATAGTTTTGGATCAATGAATTAAATTTCATTATGGATTTTTTATGTTTGGTTTCTTTTCACTTAGTAATAACCATTTGGAGTTGTTAGTAGTTATCCTTGAGACACTAATAGTTGTATTATCTCACTCCTTTAGGAGATAACATAGATAGTGGGGCACACAATGAAAAAGGTATTATTTATAATTATTCAAAAAATTATCCGTCACCATATATTGAAGTCTACGTAATCAATTACATGAGTATTTAATATCCAATTAAATTTCTTACTTTAACTGATAGGTCTATTTAACAATTCAAAAAGGTTGGAGTAAAGGTAGATAAGAAAAAGAAATTATTAAGTTTGAAGGATGTTGTGATATTTTTTTGACTCCAATGCATATATATGCCAACTATGCCCACATTTATTTATGAAGTTTTTTCATAACTATAAATTTATAGTACACTATACAAGACAATTATTGGGTATAAAATTACTATGTGATGTTCTATACATACATGATTGTCAGACATGGACCACTAGACATCCATTGTATACAAAAGGTAATCTATATAGTCTTGATGATCATAAGTGGATAGTCAAATTTGGTAACATGAAAAAATCAAATCAAACACTTAAATTAAGTCATTCTCTTTGCAGTTGTTTGACACGATAGAGCCCTATAAGGAAGCGATCTATGACAGAGGATAAGTGTGGGAAAATGCCTTCGTTAATGAAGTCAAATTTGAATATGATTGGGATAAAATATAATTTTACTAAAGCTTGTTGTCAATTATTTCTATTTACATGAGGTTGTTATGACTTTTTGCAATTCTAAATTTGATGGAAGTGAACTTTTGTTGCATATGTGAATGATATATAGATGAATTCTTGTATGTGGATGAATGTGAAGATGAATGAATAAAATGAGAATATTATTGGTACATGTAATAAAAATGGAATTGGAGAATGGATCTTGTATGTGTGTTCTTTGAATTGTGTATGTCTATGAGAATGAAATTAAGTGTTGAAGAGAATGGAGTTACAGAATCAAAATGTATGTAGGTGGATGAATTTTGTGTATGTGTTCATTATTGTAGGTTTCATAGGATTGCTGGCATGTTGTTAATTTGAACACAAGATGGAACCAACAATTCTAATGTACTGCATGTTCTTCATCCTACTTAATAGATGGACAGTAGATCCACAAACCTACTATTTAGAAAAGACATAAAAGTGGCATCCATTTTCATAAAAGAATTGACGATGTAGATCTATGTCATCAACTTTTTAATGAAAAATGAAGAAACATCTACCCTGTTTTATTAAAATTTTACTTGATAAGGAAGGGTAATTTCAATTTAGGTGATTGAACTGATGCCATAGGTCACATGTCGTTTCAATTATTATGAAAAAACTTACATTATTACCCTTTAGTGTCAGCTATTGTTATCAAAACTTCTGATAGTACTACACATACCACAACACGGTCGTGTTTCTAGAGGAAACCATTCTTCAATATGATCATGCTACTCTGCGTCGCTGATTTTTTAGAATGAAATCGACTACACATTTTGATTATAGCATCAATTACTTGATAGGAATTGATGATGCAAAGCGATTCCAAAACCTTTATCGCTCAATGTCATCGATTGAGTTGTTACTTTTTATTTTCATAGCAACTAATGCTGGTACTATGGCAAATGTTTGATCGTTCCCAAAAAATGGCGTAGAAGGTTTTTAGATGTAGTGTTTCCCACTTCTAGGGGGATACAAAACTTATTTTACATGGCTATTATATTTTTTTCTATTTGTGGTATATGTACTAGTGCTTTCTCAAAATAATGTTATCATTTTATAGAGGTATATTATTAGATGCTAGAACAAACAAAAAATAAAAATATTATTTATAGAAATTATAATGAAATATTTTGTATTAAAAAAAAATAAGATGTATCAATTTGTCCTACATGATTAAATTAGTATCTCATTTTTATTGGTTTGTGTCGTGGAATTCTGTCAACAATGCTAGACAATGGATTGATGATGTTGTTAAGACCAACCTTTTGTCATTATCACAGTTAATGGCGAGAAAAAGATATCTAAAATAACCTTTGTGATCAAAATTAGGCTAATTTATCACTTTATCCAAAGAATTGTATTTGTCTGTGTAATTTTATCATTTTTTTCTCAAACATTTTCAAAATAGTATACACATTTTTGTGAACTTGTGGTCCAAATTTCACCTCAATCGGACATTCCAACATTATCTATGAATTCTTGAAGTTAATGTGTTAAAAATCCCTTTAAATGGGCCTTTTGTTCGACTTTTCCATGTCTGCAATCTGGGGCTCGCTCTGGGGACATACCCCAGTCATTGAATCAGTTGTCCGTATGTTGTGGCCTAATAGTGTGGTTGTTGGTCATCTCCTACATCCCGCCACTAGGGAGAAGGAGTTAATAGAACCGATAGAGAAATCAACTCGATGTGACCATATTTTGAAAATCTAGGAAAAGGAAAATGTTTGTCTCATGATTTCATACTAATTTATTCCTTAATCTTCTTTAAAATTACATGTTTCAAGAATAATCAAGAGCTTGCTCTCTTGGGTACTTCCATGGTTGTTGTGACCCATACGAAACCCTAAATCTAGCCCCATAGAGCCATAAAAACCCAACATCTACATTTGACCTACTCCCACATTCTCGACTGACACCCTTCCCTTCACTCTCTTGATCTCTTCCTCAGTTTCCCCTTTTTCCCAATCAAGCCCTCCTCATGTTGATTACAAGCCCTTCAGCTAAAGCAAAGAACTGAGACTGCTAGATCACGGTCAACATGTGACCAGATCCAACAATTGACAACCACCAAGTGTTGTGCCCCCATCCCTGTTCTTTCTCACTCACACACATGATTACAAGGAGGTGCCTCCTAGCTAAGGGATCTACGCGCTGGTCAAGTCTGACCAAAGGATCCAATGACTAATTTTTTCTCAACTATTCTTGTTCTGGTAATTATCCCTCTCTACTCTAAAAATCCAATAAATAATCAATTCTTACAAAAACCCTATTTTTTTATTCCTTACTCCAGAGATATGAACAAATAGTCCACTTTGATAAAAAAAAATCCAAGCAATTGATCAAAAACACTTTTTTTATCTGGTAAAATATTTCTCATTACTGTAAAAGAAAGAAGTATAGGGCATGAAACCTGTACATTGTACAACCAGACTCATCCACTCCACATGTGAATAACAAGAGGAGACACACCAACAAGCCACTTGGGTTTAGAATTAATCACCCAATTGACTCTATGTCCAATGAGATCAAAATATAAAGGGGCTCAGTCTCCCCTTTTCCATGATTCCTAGAATTTCTCTCCCCTCATGAAATATGACAAAAGAGAGAATTATCCTACAAAAGCTCCTGAAGTCATGGTTGTGTATAGAATTGTCAAGAAGCCAATATAAGGAAGCTTGGAAGTCACATAGAGGTGAACCACCCAAACCACACTTTAGGGTGCTTCTCTTCCAACAATAATTGGTGAACTCACACTCCAAAAAAAGATGGTTATTGGTCTCATCAGCTTGATTGCACAAACAAAAAATATGATTGACTGTCAAGCCCCATTTGAGAAGCCTATCATCATCGGGAGTTTGCCAATGAGGGCACTGTAAAGATTAAAGCTCCATTTCAGTTGGTGCCCTTTGCACCAACTCAGATCATACCATGGGATCAGCAGAAGTAAGAAATCCCACACCCAAGGCCGCACATCTGGCACCAGCAGCTGCCGCTGCACATTAGCAACCACATTCTCCTGTTTGAGGTCCGACCAACATTTAATCATGGATCTCATACATCTAGATGGGTCAGGACTTTTAGCATTGAGCTCCAAACACTCCACACCATACCTAAGATGCTCTATAGGCTAAGGGGATTCCAGATCAGCCTATCCACTCTCTTAGCATTGGCATAAACATTTATGTCCACTGGGTTCTTAATGTTTAGCCCCCTCCCCCCCGATGCATATGGTTGAGTAACCACATCCCACACAATGGCCTCGATATGCGTCGCTTAGCACACCAATCACTAAGATTGTTAATCCTTGAGTCAAAACCTTTTTTAACTTTCTGATTAAGGCTAGTACAGAAAGGGTCGAATCCCATAGGACAACTTTTTAAGATTGTATAATCTAATCCCAATTGTTTGAAGAACTTGTTATTAGTTTTTGGCATTTTATAGATTTGGAAAAGAAAGTAAAAGTCATGTTTTGGGGGTTGATGATTAACACTAAGAAAAGAAATGAAGGAATGAAATTGTACTTAACAAGAATGTAAATTTTCCCTGCCACAAGGAAAATTAAGATTGTTGTAAGCACAAGAAAAATTATTATGAATGAAAAGACTAGAATGTAAGAAAGAAAATGAGCGGTGATTGGAAGAAAAAATTGGGAATCAAGGCTTTAGGTGTTTTCACCACGTTAGCCTAGGAAAATGCAAACTAATCCTTAAACATGATGGATTCGATGTAGGGAAGTGAATTAATAAAAATCCACTAAGATGGACTCCACATGAGCCCATTGGTCATGGTTCTCATTCTTCTTAGTTCATCATCCTAAAAGAAGAAGATCCACGATCCTTTCAAAAATCCTATGTGATTGGGGTTGTTGTTCTAAATCCAAACTTCCACGGTCATATGCATCCATATTAACTTTTAATCAAACCAATTAATTACTTTGATAGATAAATTAGTTATCAAACCCAATAGCCATCTAGAATTGTTTTTAAGGAAAAGTCGATAAATACATGGCTAAGAGGTTATTCCCCTTACCTCTATAGAAAACTACTCACTCATGCTTGTGGAGAAAAGAGAGACGGAGGGAAGAGGAGTTCTAGCCATAGTCTAGTCTTACTAAAGGACAGTTCCTTAGGCTAGAGTCAATAAAATGGTTGACGCTAAATCTCTTGCTCCAATCCACAGAAGAATAAGACGAAGAAGAAATTAGAACTAAATGAGCAAAGTAAAAGAGCAACAATTGAAGGAAACATTTAGCTTGCAAAAACTAATATTTATTGATGGAAAGAACACAATAACATTAGAACACAAGAAGATTGCTCAGAAATCCCATACAAAGATGAAACAACATATGCCATTTGGAGGAGGAAGTTCCCCTCCTTTTGTAGGAGAAGGAGGGGTAGGCTACCCAAAAAAGAGGTGGAAAAAGAGAGGGAGTCGTCCTTCTGAATTTTGTAGATCTGGTCAATAGAAATTTGATAGGCTTTAATTGTCTTGACCATGTAACTCTCTTCAATGCAGATTCTCGCAGAATTGATTCAAACGTATTTCGTTTCCATAAAAAGCATAACAGTGGTCCAAATAATAGGATATTATTTTAGGAAATTAAATTTCCTTTCCAATGAATACTTTTACACTCAATTTCGACTTTGGATGCAAGAGTTATGGCATTTTTGGTGATGAGTATACAATAATTACATGACTACTGCAGATTGTGCATATATACTCCAAGAATATTTATACCATTTCCTACAAAAATCTAAGAAAATATAATTAAAATTCTACATAAAGAGAAAAATATAATATAATGCAATTAATTATAAAACTAATAAAATAAAAAACAAAATAATCCTAAAAACATATCTAAAAGATGTAAATAAAAATGATGAAAACACATTTATCAAAATACCTCGGACTTGAATCTTTGCTTGTCCTCAAGAAAATTAGATTACAAATAAACTCCAATTTATACTTCCATAATGCCATCCTCACCTTAATAATATCACTATAGTCCTCACCTCCAAATTTTTGCCAAGTGACCCAATCTCGTTGACCACATAGCATAAATTTCTATATTCCCTATCAAAACAATTGTCAAAGCTAGCTTCTAAAATAAGAATTTGTAGACAAATAGCTTTGTCTTACTTTCACTTTGACACTCTCATTTTTTTTACTTTTTTTTTTGTAAGTTGATGCACAAGAATAGGATGAATTTGAGGTGTGAAAACAAAGAAGGAAGTGATGAAATATATTGATCCATCCTCTATTCGACTCGGGATATGAATTTATGGAGTTGTGGGTGCATTGGTCACAATTTTTTTTTCATGTGCACTTTTGGCATATTTTGATGATACTCCCCTTTGTGGGGTATGTAGTTTTCATTTTGGGAAGCATGCCACCCCATACTTGATTTTTTCCTGGTAATGATTCTTTGCTTCTCTTTTTTAGAAGAAAAATAGAGGAAAGGAAGAGATGTTCTTGTGCTTATAACTTCTAACACTTTTTTTATATATATTTTTGTCAGAGAGTGTCATTGCTCTAGTTAGAGTACTCCTATAAATCACATCATACAAAATTTATAACAAGATAGTCCATTGCTTAATTATGGGGAAACATTATACTTGGTTCTAATCGATTCCTTATGACTTGCCAACTATTCCAAGGAGTGATGTTATTTTGGGGTCCTAGGTGACATGGTTGTTTCAGACATGACAATTTGTAATACATTTTGCAAAAAGTTTTACTAAATTCAAGGGGGTAAAATGATAAACATCTATTCAAACTGGCCGACTAGATAAAGGCCAAACTTGAAAATTGAAATTTTTAGCAAATTTATGAAAAACTAAACTACATAACATGATGAGATTTTGCAAAAAAGTAAGATAGACTGGGTGGAAGGAGTACGTACCAACCACCTCCACCCCAAACTTAAGATTTTGCTCATCTTGAGAAAAACTTAAATCTAGAATGGAGGAAAGAAAATTACTGGGATCACCAGGAGTCCTGGTAGCTCAAAAAATGTCCAACTGAAGAGGATGTTGATGATGGTTGTAACTTTGAACAAAGGAGCTTCATGGTACATCCAATAGATGGGTGGTCGTGGAAGCTTAAAGAGGCTCTCACTCCTTCCAAAAGGATGCACACATCTTCCTTTAGCAGTAAAGGAAATGTCAAAGATGGATGTGGATTCGGGGAGGTTGGTGGGTACCTGATTGGTAACACTTGCAGTTCCAGATGTGCAAGGCCGGGCGGAGGATCTGGCTCAGGTTTCCCCCCGTCATATTGACCTACACATAGGATAATTGGTGGTGATATGAAAGAGACAACTACATTTAAAACAACATGATAATTATTTTTTCTTTGCTCAAAATTTAGGCAATCAACCTTGGGATAGATGGGATTCATGGTTGATATAGCATGTAACTCTAGTTCCTCTATGCAAGGAGTTCCCACGGGTTGATGAGGGATAAAAATGGGGACATATTCCTTGTATCCACTGGAAGGGGGAATGTGGACCTCTTCTAAGGGTTGTGTCTCTTCTTCTAAATCAGTTCTGCATGGAATGGGAATTGGTTGTGACAGAATGTGAGGAATCATTTTGTCAAAGGGGGTTAGATGGTTATTATTCAAAATAGACTCAAAATAAGGGTATTGGTTTTTGATGTCAATTGGATTGTTGTAAGTGGTGGAGGGAGTTGTTGAATTTTTAAATTGACTCTCCTTCTTTGACTTTTCATATTCAAGTAGTAAAGTCTATAAAGGAAAGATAGGGATACCCATATCCTCACTGCATCCAAAATATGGCTGCATTTTTTGTGCTATTTCTTCAAGATCCGACATATATGACACAAAAATAGGATCATCATCGTCGTCATCATTAGGAAGAACCATCTTGGGTTGCTCAATATCTATAGGGGGAGTTTGTGACTGATCCTCTAGTAAGGTAGCTAACATGGCTTGACTGGATTCCAGTTTTGCTTGTCCTTTTGCTGCCATCTTTTCTAGGGCCTTAAGTCTCTCTTCCAGTTCAAGATTAAATTGCATTTCACCATAGGATTTATACACCCCAAAATTTTGGCCATCCTCGCCACAATCCCCATAGTGTCCTTGGCCATACTATCCCTCATATTGTTTTGGGTGGCATTTCTCCTCATAATAATCTCCAGAAGATGGTGTATTGTAATTTCCATTGTGTCCATCTTGGTAGGAAGATTCAATATTATAAGGTGTCACCAATTCATGAGGAAACATATTTGGACAATCTATATTTTTAGTTTGGGCTTCTAGCAGGGCGGTTAAGAAGGCTTGGCTAGTTTTTAGTTTTGTTTCTCCTTCTACCGCTATCTTGTCTAGGGCCCTAAGTCTCTCTTCTTGTTGAGGATTACATTGGGTTTCATAAACATGTTCATAACCCCCAAGGTTTTGTTGGTTACACCATACAAAATATTGTTGATCATATTCCCCATCAGAATATGGATAACAAGGTTCCCCATAATGGTTCTCAGAAAAATGTGGATTCACATTGTACCCACCAGGATGAAAGGGGTCACAGTTAAAAGGGGTTCTATCATAAGCATGGGGTAGAGTCAGGCAAGAAAGAGATGCATGGTGGTGAAGACCCCAATAATGACATTGTGGGGGATATTGGGATGCCCACTCCATTTGAATTTTTTTTACAATTCAAAAAAGAACTAAAGATTTTTACAAGACCAAAAATTAAAAGGAAAAGATAAGGGATTTTGAACAAGTTTAAAATTTACAAAACTAACAATTTTTACAAACTAGCACATTTGCAGAAAAAATAGATTGACGGAATGGAAACTCGACAGAAGAAGTAGTAATTGTGGAATGTTACTCGGAAGGAATAAAAAAATTTAAAAAATGTTTTTCAAAAGGTTTTTGGGGGTAGAGAAAACACTCTGTTGTCCCCGGCTACGGTGTCAAATTGATATGTGTCGCTTAGGATACCAATCACTAAGATTGTTAATCCTAGAGTTTAAACCTTTTTTAACTTTCTGGTTAAGGCTAGTATAGAAAGGGTCGAATCCCACATGACAACTTTTTAAGATTGTTTAATCTAATCCCAATTGTTTGAAGAACTTGTTATTTGTTTTTGGTATTTTTCATATTTGGAACAGAAAGTAAAAGTCACGTTTTAAGGGTTGATCATTAATACTAAGAAAAGAAATACAGGAATGAAATTGCACTTAAAAAGAATGTAAATTTGACTTGTTACAAGGAAAATTAAGATTGTTGTAAGCACAAGAAAAAATATTATGAATGAAAAGACTAGAATGTAAGAAAGAAAACAAGCAGTTATTGGAATCAAAAAATGGGAATCGAGGCTTTAGGGTTTATCACCACCTTAGCCTAGGAAAAAGCAAACGAATCCTAAAAAATGACGGATTTGATGAAGGCAAGTGAATTAATAAAAATCCACTAAGATGGACTCCACGTGAGCCTATTGGTCCCAGTGCTCATGCTTCTTAGTTCATCATCCTTAAAGAAGCAGATCCACGGTCATTTCAAAACTCCTATGTGATTGGGTTTGTTGTTCTAAATCCGAACATCCATGGTCATATCCATCCGGATTACCTTTTGATCAAACCAATTAATTACTTTGAAAGATCAACTAGTTATCAAACCCAAAAGCCATCTAGAATCATTTTTAAGGAAAAGTTGATAAATCCATGGCTAAGAGGTTATTCCCCTTGCCTCGATAGAGAACTACTCACTCATTCTTGTGGACAAAAGAGAGACAAAGGGAAGAAGAGTTCTAGCCATAGTCTAGTCTTACTAAAGGATAGTTCCTTAGGCTAGAGTCAATCAAATGACTGACACTTAATCTCTTGCTCCAATCCACAGAAGAATAAGTGGAAGAAGAAACTAGATCTAAACAAGCAAAGTAAAAGAACAACAACTGAAGGAAACATTTAGCTTGCAAAAACTAATCTTTATTGATGGAAAGAACACAATAACATTAGAACACAAGAAGATTGCTTACAAATCTCATACAAAGATGATACAAAAGATGCCCTTGGGAGGAGGAAGTTCCCTTCCTTTTATAGGAGAAGGAGGGTTAGGCTACCCAAAAAAAGAGGGGGGAAAAAGAGCGGGAGCCATCCTTCTGAATTTTCTAGATCTGGTCAATAGAAATTTGATACGATTTAAATGTCTTGACCATGTAATTCTCTTCAATGCAGATTCCCGCAGTAGCGATTTCGAACGTATTTCGATCCCATAAAAAGCATAAAAGCAGTCCAAATAATAGGATATTCGTTTAGGAAATTAAACTGCCTTTCCAATGAATACTTATACACTGAATTTAGACTTTAGATGCAAGAGTTATGGTACTTTTGGTGATGAATCTATAATAATTACAGGACTACTGTTGATTGTGCAATTATACTCCAAGAATATTTATCCAAATTCGTACAAAAATCCAAAAAAATATAATTAAAATTCTACTTAAAGAGAAAAATATAATATAATGCAATTAATTATAAAACTAAGAAAATAAATAAGAAAACAATCCTAAAAAGATTTCTAAAAGATGTAAATAAAAATGATGAAAACTCATTTATCAGGTCTTCCCTCTGACTTCCCAAAAAAAGCCTCCCATAATAGATTTACACTTCTCAATGATGAACCAGGGCATAAAAGGTTATCTGCACCAAAAGTGGACCACAGACACAAGAACACTCCTGATAAGAACAACTCTCTTTTCCATTGAAATGTTTAACCTTCTCCATTTGTCCACCCTAGAGAGAAGGGCATCCACTAACTCAACATAATCATAACCCTTACCTCTACCATCAGACATGGGTTCCCCAAATATTTTGTAGGGAGTGACCCCTCCTGGACTTGAAACACCTCCCTAAACCTCCCTTTTCTCCCATCACTAGATCTCAAGAAGAAGGCCTTGGACTTGATGGCATTTATGAACAAGCTAGTAAGATCACCAAAACACTCCAACATTGCTCAAGAACCTTTCATATATTTAATATACCCAAACATGAACAACTACAGATCATCGACAAAGACCATGTGAGGTGGCACATTAATGCCTTGCACTTGATATGATTTCAAAATACCTTGCCTTATAGCCTCACCAATCAGAGATATCAGACCCTCCATAGCCAGAGTGAAGAGTACAGGTGAAAGCAGATCTCCCTGTCTCAAACCATTGGTAGTAGAGAAGAGTCCCTTAGGTATACAATTGATCAAAACTGAGAAATATGTAGTTTCTACACACTGACACATAATAGAGATCCATCTCTAAAAAATAGAGTTCCCTCATAATATTCTATAAGGCAGGCCATCTAAGGTGATCATACGCTTTAGTGATCTCAAGCTTGATACATACCTTCCTAGTAGATCTCCTCGCATTGAAATAAAAAAGGAACTCCACCGCTAAGAGGGCATTATCAGAAATAGATCGGCCTACCATAAATGCCCCTTGGGTGTTGGAGACAACTTGAGGTAGGATGCCTTTCAATCTTCTTGCCTGCAGCTTAGATATGATCTTATAAATAACTGAGCAGCATGCTATAGGCCTAAAATCCTTCATAGAAAAAGTTGCATTCCTCTTGGGAATAAGCCTGATGAAATCTTGGTTAGCATTCCTCAACATACGTCCACCCACCATGAACCATCTGACTGCTCTCCTAATGTCATCTTTAACAATATCCCAACAAGCCTGAAAAACTTTCCATTAAACCCGTCTGGACTGGGTGCTTTAGATGCACCAATAGAGAAAGCAACCTCCTTAATTTTCTCATAAGTCATTGATTTCAGCAATTGTTTGTTCATATCCATCATTACCTTAAAGGCAAGAATCAAGGGGAAATTTCCCTCATGAAGAGGGTCTTCATTGTACAGATTCTTAAAGAACATCACAACATGTGCCACCACACGATCAGGTTCATCAACCACATCGATGTTAGCATCAATCATAGCATGAATCTGATCCCTCATCTCATTCCATCTATTCATAGTGTAGTAAACCCTTGAATTCTGATCTCCATTTGTAACCCACTTCATTCTATGTCTCTACCACAAGTACACTTCCTCTACCTTCTCAAGTTGCAGCAGACAGTCAACCACAAGAGTTTCTCGTTCCATAAGCTTAGGACAAGAATGATTCATCTCAGTTTCAATGCGGCATCGTCAAACATTACCCTCACCTCCTTAATTAGATTAGGAAGATCAATCAGAACCCTTGACCACTCATTTATTGTAGTCCTTATAATCTTCATCTTAGCCATAATTTTGAAAATAGGATTACCCTGAAATCTTTAGTTCCAGGCAGCCACAACCACACCAATTAATGACATCCACTTGATCTGGTGATTATGAAATCTAAATGGATGCAATTTAGACTTGTAAGAACACATATCAATAAACATTCACGCATGGTCATTGTTCAGATGAGCACCATGTTGAACAACAACATTCAGGTAAACTTCTAGCCACGTTGAATTAACCAAACCTCTATCAAGATTTCTAGAAATATTCTTCATAGGACTTCTCTTGTTGTGCCAAGTGGAGAGACCTCCCCTAATATTGACCTTTATCAGGTTGGCCACATCAATCGCCTCATAAAACCTTTATTAATATGGTTGAGATGGCACAGTGGAAACCAACCCTGTTAATAAAACATAGAGTCACCATTTGGTCCATAGCATGGATTGGTTGAATTGTCCCAAATGCTAGGATTCCATCCCACAACAATCCTACCACATTCAATTTGATCATGGTTAGAGGTGATATCCTAATTATTCAGAAACAACCCTTTCATGTTCTCCTTGCACTCCCATTTAATCTGGGTCTCCAAACACACATCAATATATATATATATATATATATATATATATATATATATATATATATATATATATATATATATATATATATATATATATATATATATATATATATATATATATATATATATATATATATCTAAGTCTCTTATTAACTCCCTGACTTTGCTTTGCTTGTGCGGTCAAGAAGCACCCCCCACATTCTAGGATAAGACCTTCATGTGATGGAGCTAGATGCTCCACCCCTTCCACAAGTGGAGCTACCCCGTCTGCCCCTACTGGATTATCCTCCTCATGTCCTACACTATTTTGCATTGTGGGTGAGAGGAACATGGATACACTCCTCACCCAGGTCATCTAACACTGAGAATAGATTAGATGTGTCGAAGGGATCATCATCCACCATCCTCTCCTTCTACTTCTCCCTATGGTTAACAACCTTTTTACAAGGGGAAACCCATCTTCACCAGACTGCCCTTCAGTCTCTATCGAAACAACAATGGGCCTAACAAACTCCCCTTCCTTGTCATGCTCTGCCTAAATACCAGTGCCAACTACACCAATTAAGGCAACATCATGTTCTGGGGTCGACAAGGTGGACAAAGCCTACTGAGACGTGAAACCAGATACCCCATCGACTACACCTTGTCTCTGTATAACCTCACCACCATCTTTGGAAGCCCATCACTTGAGGCTTTGACTTCTGCTAGAAGCTCAACCATGAACCTATTTGTTCTCCTCGTTCCTCTATCCTTTTTGACAATGCCCTAACTAGTGACCAAACACCTTGCAGACATCACACTAGTCAGGTAGTGCCTCATATTACGCCCGGATTTCGAGTTCCTCCCCATCTAGTAACTTAGCTCGAATGACCGGGGCAGGATTCTTATAAATAGTAATCTCGACACAAATATGAGTAGTACCAAACATTTTCCCACAACTAGCGAAATTGAACACCTTAGGCATCCCCACCGCGAAGCCGATGATCGTCAAGGCCCTTCTAGACTAGTGGTGGTCGATGTCTGGGTGAGTATTTGTCAACGCTACCTACCTGAGATCATCCCGAGGCAACCACCTCCTAGTAAGCATGAGTTGTGAGTCAAATAAACAAGGGCCTTTATTCTGTGAAGTGTTTAGAGCTCCCTCATTCACAAAGTTTACCATGAAAAATGCATCTATCAATGACGCCAACTGGATTTCACCTTTAGGGCACCATGATATGAGCATCCATCCATATAGATGGGTCAGACGACACTTCTTCCGCAACACCTAGATGATGATGACATACTTGTTGAAGTCATCCATCTCCTCAAGGACAAGTGTTCATAACTTCATCCTCGGCAGAAGGTTACCCTCCTTGAAGTGAGGTTCCTTAAGGATCATCAGGGACCAAAACCGGTCTACAACCTCTAGGGGTTGTCATCAACTTCCTTAGTATATTCTCCCCGATCTACTATTATATTGATATTGGGATCATTCCAACCATCAACCTCCACCACGACACTTGCATATGGCACTGTGGCTACAGGGGAAGAACAGACCTCAAGAACTTGGTTAGGAGGAGGGGAGGATGAGGATGAAGGGGGAGGGGGCATACTAGGATGGAGGAAGAAGGGGGAACGGCCCCATCTAATAAAGGGCCAGTCACCCCATGATGGATCCTGGGTAGAGATGGATTGGAGATCGTTTAGGGCAAGGAAGTCTTGGTACCAAAATGATAAAAAATACTTGTGAAGCCTGATTTTATATGGATTTCACTAATATCCTTAGATTTTGATGTCTTGTCTATACAATTTATCTAATAACTCTAATTTGTGTTTAATCTTTGGAAACCCTAATATTTCAGTATGATGATAATCTGAGACAAAATCATGCTTGACTAATTAAGAATCTAGATCTAACCTTCTTGGATTATCCACTCTTGAATATGAATAATGTACCCTAAAGAAATAATTAATCTTGATAATGGTATCTTAATATTATGATTATTTTAAATCTTGTGAGATCTTGATCATGACCATTGGACTTCTCCCTTGATGATCATCTAGAAACTTTATAATGACTTGAATAATGATACTAATAATAAGGTTAACACATTTGTTTGTAGAATACCTAGGTTGGTCATTCATACTAAAAATATTCTTGACACTTGAATAATGTTGGACATCTTGAAATATTGTTGATCATAAGTGAATGACCTAACCCCAAGGATAAATAGGAATGAGTAACCCTACTCTTGAACATTGAAACATGATCTTCTAAACATCATGATCTTGAACCTTGATCCAAACTTATTAATCTAGGATCAGACTCAAGGGGTTGATATATTATTTCTTGGAATGCATCTCAATATTCACAAAGAAGGTACACTATTATATCTCCTCTGTAGCCAAACTAGTGGTATTGATGATATTTGTATGTACCTCTTGAAATGTATACTAGGCTATATATTTGTTTGAGATATTGTTCCCTATTGATTAGTGTTTTTATTTTCTATATTATATTTTGCAATAAACATGAAAATGTAAATTATATTACCCATTATGACTACTAGTGATACTTGTTGGTATTGAGTACAAGTGTGCTCCAAATTTAGAAAGTGGAACTTGTACATGTCGATTGATCTCGAACTTGTACATGTCAATTGAACTCCTAGATCATATGGAGAGAAGGAGCATGGTGACCTCCCCATCTAGTTGGGGCAATGGGGCCACCTAAATATATAAGAATGCTTATCGATATCAACATCATGGGAAATATGTAAGAAAATCTTGTCAAACAAAATTTTCTTTGGAAAATTTCTTGTTGACTGTTTTCTAATATAAGTCCTGCCAAGTATACTATTTTGATATAAAACTATTTTAATTATTTTTAATAGCGTACCATGCAATTGTATTGATTGTGTCATGATTTTCTTGATTTTAGGAAATGCAAAGAACTAGAGATTATGCACCTTCTATCTAGTCCATTTGTTTTTTGCTGAAAATAAAGACATCTACATCAATCTGGACTCTACATGGGAGCTAATATAAAAGCGATGCAGTGTTGATTTAGTTTCCTTATATCCATGTTTCATTTGGGTCATATTTAATAAACATTTTTGTTCATTTCAATAAAGAAGAATGTGATTTCCTTTTTGCATAATATTTGTATGACCTTTCAGGCCACTCAGGGATGGGCTCTCTAATCCCATTCACACTTCCCAATCAAATAGTGGAATTGGGATTAGGTTAAGAATGGTTGTATCATAGTTGGTATCAGAACCATAACACACTTCATATGCATTAATGAAATGATGTTATTAATCTCTGAACTAAGGAAGCCCTAAAGTTAACTATGGTGAAACTGAGGTGTCTAGAAACAGCATAAAGGAGGTTCTGCCATAATCTCTCCTATCTATTTTCACAGTGGCTGAGGTTCCCCATGTTGCACCAAGCCTTAGTGGATCCAAAAATGAATGGAAGGACTTTGTATTTACCTAGAGAGTCTTCTAGCATCTCATCTCTTCTTAAAGGAGTACTCAAGTCACCTATTACAAGAAAATAGGATGAGTTCTCATCATTTAATTCTCATGAGGGTGTCATGACTTGATCTATACTCTCTCTATTTTTAGTAGCCTAAGGAAGGGAAGAACTAAAATTCAAAAATAATTTGAAAAAACTTGAATAAAAGTTGCAAATATTTTCATCACTTATAATATCCTTGATTTGAAAATTTCAAATGAGAAAACTTATATCAATTGATCCCTTGTAGATGGCTCTAAAAACTAGGAACAATAGGGATGGTGAAGGAACCTCTGGTGCCAAAGATAAGGGATAGAAGCCTCACTTGAATTATGATGAGGATGTTAGTTCTTCCAATAAGACCACAAATATGGGGGAGTGGAAAATGAAATATAAATCCATTACGGATGCCCTCCATGACCTGGTAGTGCGTACAACATCTCTAGTACCCACCCATAACCCAAAACCCATTACTATCCAAGATTTCCTAAAACTTAGCCCAAAAGACTTTTATGGTAAGGATAAGGATGATGTCCTAGATAAGGTTGATGTCTGGTTAGTGTCTATGGAGAACACCTTTAGGGTTTTGAGGTGCCTTGAAAAAGACAAAGTTGGTTTTGCTACGAACTAGTTGAAAGGGGTGGCCAAGTTGTTGTGGGAAAACTATGCTCGGTCACAACCTATCATTCCTATTAATGGAGAAGCCTTTAAACCCATTTTCACCATCCATTTCCATCCCACCTCTTAATAAAAAGACAAATAGAAACAATTTCTTACCCATACCCAAGGTACCAACACAATGGTCGAGTACAATTGATATTTCTGTCTCTTATAGAGGAATGTCACAAACCTCACAGAAGATCATAAACTAGTCCATTACATTGATGGACTCTTTCTAACCCTGAAATCCTTTGTCTCCTCATCCAAACCTACCACTTTTCAAGTAGCCTATGACCATGTCGTGTCCATGGAGAGAACCCTGGGGATGGGACACAGGAAGCCACTACCTATCCTTGCCTACCTAGGGCTTACTGATGTGGTACCCGCAAATCCCAAGCAAAAAGGGAAACCCATAATGCAGGAAATTAGAATTAAAATCAATAGAATAATAGAAATCCTCCTGCTCCGAACTACAATCATGGCCAAAACTAGAATTTTAACTAAGGTCCTACTCAGAATTAGAATCCTGGTGCAAATAGAGGACAAAGATGGAATGACAATGCTCCACATTGTTGTAACTGAGGTAACATCAATTTTGGCCAGTGCAAGTACTCATTTACAATATGCCACTTTTGCAAATAGGAGGGACATTTCAATGAAAATTGCCCTCACCTTCCTCCAGCATGGCCCATACAGGGCAAGCACTGACAAGCCTGTGTCTTTGTAACGAATGCAAATGAGGCAGATGCCAATGGGAACAAACTCATGGAAGATACTATTTTGTGTTTGAAATTATTTCTAGATTTTTGTATCATCATTATCTTGTACAATCACCTTATACCCAATATATGTATATTTAGGTATGATGCATATCTATGACCATTTTGTGGTCACTCTATTTTACTCTAGGTTAACAAATACCTTCATGTCTACGAGTCTCGTCTCTATGCTCAATATTGAAACAAGGGGCTTAGGGTACATATTTTGTGCAACTACCCCAAGTGGGAAAATGAAAGTCTCCTATTATATTGTCGAAAAGTCCTCCTATCTTATGTTGGTCATAATATTGAATCAGATTTTACACTATTAGACAAGGAAGACTTTGACCTTATTTTGGGGATGGATTGACTTCATAAAAATGATGCTATGATTGATTATAATGCTAAGAAAGTCAATATTTTTAAACACAACCCCCCGTCCTTGAAATTCTAGGAAGGAAAGATTGAAATCAAAATATTGTCATTTCTCTAATCAAAGCCCAAACCTTGATATCCAAAGGGTGTAAGGCATACCTAGGAACTATAACTGTAGTCAATCCTGATACGAGTGCCCTAGAAAACATTGGTATAGTGTGTGAGTACCCTAGTGTTTTCTTGAGGAGCTCCCTAGTCACCCACATGATCATGACATTGAATTCTATATTGACTTAGCACCTAGTACCGAACCTATTTCTTAGGCACCCTATCAGATGGCTCCTATTGAATTCATTGAATTGAAAAAGTAGTTGCAACATAAGGGTTCCATCCTCCCTAGTACATATCTTTGGACATCACCCACTCTATTTGTCAACGAAAATGGTAGATCCCTTCGCATGTGCATTGACAACTGTATAATCAATAAAGATATTGTTAAAAACAAATATCCACTACCTAGAATTGATGATCATTTTCATCAACTTAGTTCTTCCTATATCTTTTCTAAAATTTATCTCTATTTTGGTTACCAAAAAATGAAGGTTAAGGATGAAGACATCCCTAAAATTGCCTTTCAAACTCGATATTGGCGTTATGAATTTCTGGTCAAGCCATTTGGGTTGACCAATGTCGTTGATGAGTTTATGAACTTGACGAATAGAGTCTTCCAATCTTTCCTCGATGAGTTTGTAGTGGTGTTCATTGATGACATCTTGATATATTAAAATGACACTGAATCACATTATGCTCATCTTTACAAGGTTCTTGATATTCTCCAATCCTAGAAATTCTATCGAAAATTTTCAAAATTTGAATAGTGGATTTCTGAAGTCATATTCTTGGGTCACATAATTTCTGGTGAGAAGATTTTTTCTTACCCTACCAAAGTTTTGGTTGTTCTCGAGTGGAAAGCTACCAAAAATGTTTCTAAAATTTGAAGTGTTTTGGGTCTTGCAGGCTATTACTAACGCTTCATACCCAACTTCAGCAAGACCATCTTGCCCCTCACAAAGCTCACTAGGAAGGAAGAGCAGTTTGCCTAGTCGAATGAGTGTGAGTTTGATATTTAGGAGCTAAAGACAAAGCTGACAACTACAACCATCTTAACCCTTCCCTCAGGAAATGATCAATTTGTCATCTTCATTAACACATCAAAGTTCGGTCTGGGTTGTATCCTCACTCAAGATAGGAAGGCAGTTGCCTATGCATCTCGACACTTGAATCCAAATGACATCAACTACACAACTCATGACCTCAAGGTTGTCGCCAACATTTATACTCTAAAAATCTTACAACACTAATTGTATGGTGACACCTTTGACTTCCTCGCTGACCACAAGAGTCTGAAATGCATCCTGGCATAAAAGGATCTCAATCTCAGACAAATCCAATTCCATGAGTATCTCAAAGACTATGACTTCACCATTGCCTACAACATTGGTAAGGCAAATATAGTGGTCAATGAACTTAGTAGGAAGCAGGCTAAATGTGTTTCCATTTTCATCACCGAATGGAAAAACATCGAAGTCATGTCACCTTGGCCCCGAAGGTGAATGTGTGATGTTCTAAGATTGGCCAGGATCCATGTCAAACTAGGCCTCCAGTCTAAGATTTTGACAGCCAAGAAGAATAGAACGATTCTTGAAGAGATAACTACGTTGCTAGACAACCTGACACATTTGAAGGTCAGTATGGATGGTTGAATCTAGTGCAACCAATACATAAGTCCTAGAGGATTCATATATGACTTAAAGGGTTCTACGAGAAGCTCGCGGATCAAAATATATAGTGCATCTAGGATAGACTAAAATGTACAAGGATATGCAGAGGAACTTTTGGTGGAGGAATACAAAGATCGACACCATTTATTTCATCTTTAGGTGTTTGACTGGTCAGGAAATAAAGGTTGAACATCAACAATGGTCTTCTACAACCCCTACCAATCCCTAAATGGAAATGGAAAAACATCACCATAGACTTTGTGGTGGGTCTACCTAGGACCAAGAAAGGGAGTGAAGCCATTTGGGTTGTA
Source organism: Alisma plantago-aquatica (assembly GCA_963693085.1). Classification (NCBI taxonomy): domain Eukaryota; kingdom Viridiplantae; phylum Streptophyta; class Magnoliopsida; order Alismatales; family Alismataceae; genus Alisma; species Alisma plantago-aquatica. Next base: position 173,821,907 of record OY856415.1, on the reverse strand, counting down.
GTCAATCAACTGAATAAATTATCCCATTCTATTCCTTTTAAGATAGCAACCAAAGTCCCAGACTCAGCAGAGCTTTACATTCGTGAGATTGTCAGGTTGCATGGGATTCCTATATCCATCATGTTAGATCATGATGAAAAACTCACTTCTCACTTGTGGCGACAAGTGTAAGAAGAATTGGGGACCTAGTTAAACTTTTGTACTACATATCTTCCACAAACTCATATGTATTCTGAGAAGACAAATCAAGTTCTAGAAGATTTGTTGGGATCATGTGTTCTTGATTAGGGTGGTTCATTGGAACACTACCTTCCACTTGTTGATTTCCCTACAACAATAACAACCAGTCTAGTATAGGCATGTCTCCGTATAAAGCCTTATATGGAAGGCAGTGCAGATCTTCACTTTACTGTGATGAAGTAGGTGAAAGACAAATTCTGAACTCTAAGGAGCTACAACTTTATTCTGATAATGCCAAACTAATCAAGAAAAGATTAAAAAGGGCACAAGACCTTCATAAGTCTTATGATGATGCACACATGATTGATACTCAATTTTTGCTAGGTGACCATGTTTTTCTGAAGATTCAACTAATTCGAGCTATTGCAAAGAACAAAGGAGAACTTAGCCCTAGATACATGGGTGCATTTGAAATTTTGGACCGTATTGGGGAATGTGGATAAATGTTGTCTTTACCTTAACAATATAGCACGGCGCACAATGTCGTTCAAGTGTTGAATCTTAAGATGTATGTTAAGGACCCTAGCCATGTCCTCAATCATAAAGCAATTGCATTAAAGGAAACCCTTGTATACCAAGAAGTTCCAGTCAAGTTACTTGATTCTTGTGACAAGGAGCTCAGCAATAATAATATTGTTATGGTTAAGGTGTCTTGGAAACACCATGATAGTGATGATACTACCAAGGAGTTGAAGTAAGACATGGAGGAAAGATTTCCTGACCTTTTCAAGGAAGTCTGAATTTTGGGGATAAAATTCCTATTACGGAGGGGAGGATGTGACATAGTGAGTTTTTACACTATTTTTGTTTAATTCTAATTTTAACCTTAATTATGTTCACTCATGACATCAAATTATTTTTCGTTGTCTACTTAATCAATGTTGACACTCAAATTTGAAATATAATGGCCAAGGTGGATTTTATACACATTGTGACATAGAAAATAAGGTTAATTTATCACTTTATCAAAAGAAGCATATATATCCATGTCATTTTACCTTTTCATTCTCAAACTTTATTTAAATATTATAGACATTGTTGTGAACCTATGTTCCAAATTTCACCTCAATTGGACATTCCTACGATTTCCTATGAGTTCTTGAAGTTAATGAGTTAAAATTCATTTAAATGTCCCTTTTATTCAAGTTTTCCATGTTAGCGATCCGAAGCTTGCTCAGGGGACAAACCACAACCTTTGGATCAGCCTTCCATAGATTATTGCCTGGTCTTGTAGCCTTTGTTCGTCTCATACCTTTTGCAATAAGTGGGGATGAGTTAATAGAACCAAAAGAGAAATCAACCTGAAGTGACCATATTTTGAAAATCTAAACGAATGAAAACTTTCATTTCACGATTTAATAGGTTCTATAGGAACTGGACGATTATATTTGGTCAAATACCTAGAGACAAACTCCTATGTTCCTTTCATTATGGTATTTCCAAAGAAGATCCTCTGATTCAAACCAACATGTTTCAAGAAGGATTGAGAGCTTTCTCTCTTGTCTTCCTCCATGGGTGTTGTGAACCATTCCAAACCCTAAATCTAGCCCCGTCTAGCTATAAAAAATCCCACATCCACCTTCGGCCTGCTCCCACAATCTCGACCGACACCCTCCCCTTCACTCTCTTGATCTCCTCCTCGTTTCCCCCTTTTTTTATAGAGAGCCCTCCGCCATGGAGACACTGTGTTGATCGCAAGCCCTTCGATCAAGGCAAATAACTAAGATCATTATATCACAGTCAATGGGTGACCAAATCCAACAATCAATGACCACAAAGTGTCATGCCCCGCCCATGTTCTTTCTCACTCGTGCACGTGATCAAAAGGTGGTGGCCTCCTAGACGTGGGATATCTTCGTTGGTTAAGGTTGATCAAAGGATCAAACAACCAATATTGTTCTCGACTATTCCTTATTGGGTAATTATCCCTCACTACTCGAAAAATCCAGAAAATAATCAAATCTTGCAAAAACCCTATCTTTTAATTCGTTGCACCAAAAATTATTAACAAATAGTCCATTTTGATCAACAAAACACAACGAATCGATTAAGAATACTAATGAAGCCTGATTCTCTATGGATTTCACTAATATCCCTAGATGTTGATCTCTTTTGATATACAATTTATCTAATGACTCTATTTTTTGTTAACTCGTTGGAATCCCTAATATTTGACTCTAATGATTATCTTGAGACACTTAAATCAGGCTTGACTAATTAAGAATTTATATCTAACCTTGTTGTCTTATCCACTCTTGAATATGAATCATGTACCCTAAAGTAATAGTTAATCTTCATAATGCTATCTTAATATTATGATTGTTCTAAATCTTGTGAAATCCATGATCATGACCATTGGACTTCTCCCTTGATGATGATCGAGAAACTTGATAATGACATGAATATTGATCATAATAATTAGAGTTAACATATATGCTCCTAGAATACCTAGGTAGGTCATTCATACTTGAAATATTCTTGAAACTTGAATAATGTTGGGCATCTTGAAATATTGTTGATCATAAGTAAATGACCTAAACCCAAGGTTAAATAGGAATAAGTAACCCTAATCTTGAATATTAAAAAAGGATATTCTAAATATCAAGATCTTGAACCTTGATCCAAACTTGTTAATCTAAGATCTGACTCAAGAGGTTGATCTATTATTTCTTGGAACCCATACTTTGAATATTTACAAAGAAGATACATTATAATATCTCCTTCTTGACCAAATTAGTAGTATTGATGATATTTGTATATACCTCTTGCAATATATACTTGTCTATGTATTTGTTTGAGCTATTATTCCCTATTGTATCATCTTATGATTTTCTATATTATAGTTTGCAACAAACTTGAAAACATAAATGATATTGCCCATTATGACTTCTAGTAATCCTTGTTGATATTGAGTACATGTGACCTCCTCGTTCAGAGGGTGCAACTTGTACATGTCGATTGATCTCGAACTTGTACATGTCAATTGAACTCCTACCTTATTTGGAGATAAGGAGCCTAGTGACCTCCCCCATTTCGTTGGGCAATGGATCCACATAAATATATATGAATGATTCTCGATATCAGCATAATGGGAAATTTTTAATAAAATCTTGTCGAACAAATATTTCTTTGGTAAATCATATGTTGACTATTTTTGAATATATGTCTTGCCAAGTATACTATTTTGATATAAAACTATTTACTTGCTTTTAATACCATAGCATGAAATTGCATTGATTGTGTCATTACTTTATTGATTTAGGAAATGCAAAGAACTAGACATTATGCATCTACTATCTACTCCAATTGTGATATATTGAAAATAAAGAATGCTACATCAATCTAGACTCTACATGGTAGCTGATATAAAAGGGATGTAATGTTGGTTTAGTTTTTTCATTTGTATATTTCTTTCCATTTTGTCTACAAGCCCTATGTAATAAACATTTTGGTTCATTTCAATAAAGAAGCATGTTATTTCCTTTTGGCATATTATTTGTTTGTGATTTTTGGGCCTCTCAGGGATGGACTCTCTAATCCCTTCAACACGACCCATTCAAATAGTAGGATTAGGATTAGGGTAAGAATTGTTCCATGACACAAAATTTACTAGTTCCCCATATTTTTGTGTTATTTAAACCATTGAAACATATAATATGACATCTATTTCACAATTATTAGTCTTTACCTAATACATATAATATGCAAAATATGTTGTTGGAATTTTGATGTCAATAATTAGATGAATGTGAATGGTCATTCATATGATAGTTCATGATACTCAATCATGTAGTATGACCCACCACATGCCCTGGTTGATGATTCTTACACCTTAATGAGGTATTTTTCTTAATTTATCTTAGAAAGTAGTAAATAGTTGTAATTATGACTGATAAATTTTACAAGGTTTATCACACCTAATTGATATTGATAATTAGTAGGTATATGGATTATCATTGTAGCAGTCGACAAAAAACTATATCTTCCTAACTAGACCACATTATGGTTCTCATCTAACCTAGTAATTTATTGTTTACCTGGTGGCTATTAACATGATACCTTTTTTTATAGAAACTACTTTTAGCAAAATTGTAACTGAAAAAAATCAAATTAAAATTATGTGATGAAGGTTTCCTCAATCATTTAAAGCAAGCATAGAATAATTCTAATGTTATGTATCTAAGGATCCTAGTGAAATTATGAATGTTTCATGGACTAGGTGTTGATAAACACTAGCACGACTCATTTGACTAGATGTTGAAAGATAATAGGATGATTCATGTTAAATGATTATGATCATGACTTAAGATGCACTATTAAGAATTTAGATATTCATTCATGTTGGGCCAATTTTATGTTATATATTGATTTTTATTTGCATATCTACTTTTTAATTGATATGAAATAAAGTTATTTTAAGGGTTATGTGAGTTTGATTTCTCATATTGGTCATTGCATATCAAGTTTCTCTTTAACTTCATACCTTGTATAACATAGTGGTATGACGATTGGACAACTAAACATGTCGCTGGATAACTCTGATTTGCATTCATGATTAGGATGGTTTTCATAATGATATATTTTTTTACATATTTTGAGTCTCTCACTCAATTAATTTATTGTATGGTTATAGGGAGCCCTAAGAGGCAAGAACATAAGTTCCTAGACTTTTTTAGATTCATCCTAATATGTTGTAGTCGAGCCAAAAGGATATAAAATTCAAAGTTCATGTTAAGGATACAAATAACAACTAAAGTGCTTGTGATTTTATATATATCTTTCACCATTCGAAGAAATAAACTATATTTTGAAACTTTTGGGTCTTTCATTACTCACACATAGTTATTATAACACTTAATTTACACGATTTTTTGAACATTTTAGGGTAGTGGATATAATGGAGTGAGAAGCTAGTTAGGTGGGTCCTAGGTGGATCCATGAGTGAGATATTGGTCTAGTGATATATACATGTTTTTGAATCATTGTGCAATCATATTGATGTAAATTTGTAATTATTTATATAATCTACAATTTACCATACTAATCACATCTATTGTTTTTGTTATGTATGCCTAGAGAGCCATTCATATGATAATTGGAATGTGGTATTAAATACCTGATTTGAGAATAATACATTTAGTTCAGTTTATTATGTTTGTCTCAGTCATGAGATGATGGCACATACGTACTAGATGTCTAAAGATTGATGTTACTCTATGAATTATGTTTTCAAGTATGTGACTTGAATAATGAGATCATATGGATGCTAAGGGTACATACATTCTTTTTACGTCCCTAGTCAATTATTACCGTGGAAGCAAAATTGACAACATTAATACACAATACTAGAGTGTGTGTTGACAGGTAACAGAATATCATAAGTCATGATATGTGCTATCAAGTCAAGCACACATGTACATGTTATAGAATAATGTATCTGATAGACCCACCATGAGAGTGATACATGGACACCAAGGAATTCTTGTCAAAATCATCTCTCATTGTAATAGTCATGATTGTGGTTCATAAACCTGAAGTCACTACATTCATCACATGTTGTTCATGTACTTTGGCATCATTCACAATGGTCCTAAATAATGATTTCTATAAAGGTGGTGCTCGGGTGTAATGTGACACATAGGGCTTGAGTGTGAGTGATGTAGGTGGGATTTGTCCATCCTATAGGATTTTGATATCCATGCCTCTTTATAAGAGAGATGAAAAGTGTATGATCATACGCATGTGATTCAATATGTGAGAATTTGAACTCACATGCATCTCAAACAATCTTCTATAGTTCAGAGGAATAAGGATTAAACGTTGAGAGGATGATAATTTCATGCCTTGAGTTTAGTCTGAATATCAAAGAGAAATGAACTATACGATCATGGTAAGACTAATCCTGAATTGTTGGATGAAATTGTTCTCCAACTTTCCAAATTACTTAGATAGAAATGATGTATGACTAGGCATGATCTTTGCTTGTGATGTCATAATTGGTTATGGACATTCACTATCGATGTAATTCTAGACCTATAGGGTGACACGCATAGGATACTCTTGGATTAAAGGAATTTATTCATGAATGATGTTTAGTTTTATTACAAAAGATGATTAGGTATTTTATTAAAAAATTGAGGTTCAAAAGTTACTGATTGAACTATGAACTGCTTGGTTCAAGTGTTGAACCGATTGGTTGGATGTCAGGTCAATTGGAATTAGCATTGGTTGATCAATGGTTGAACATGGGAGTGAACCGATCGACTCACATGTCCCAACTGATTGTTTGGTGATGTGAACAAAATAACTCAACATCTGGGTTTCTCTGTTCAATAATCAATTGGATTGGATCAAGGATTCGTGCTGACGTCATGTTGTGCATGAATCGTAAATTGAATACCAATGTTATTCATAATAGAAAATTATGTGAACCACCTGACTCAATTAGTGAACCAACCGGCTCATGCATCAACTGACCGGTTCACTTAGTGAACCAACTAGCTCGTACACCAACCGACTGTAGTGAATTGAGTGGATTACATGTTCCAACTGATTTTTTGGTGATGTGAACCGACTGATTCATCATTTAGGTTGCTCGATGCAATGATAAATTGATTTGATCAAGGATTGTTCTTTAGGTAATGTTTCTCATGCACCAACCAAACGATTCTCTTAGCAGACTGACTGGCTCGTGCACCAACCACCGGTTGGGTGTGCAAACTGATCGGTTCGCAGGGTACATGTTCTACAAAATTCATGATTTCAGACCCTTCAACTGCAATACAGACTGGGAACCCAAACCCTAACCCCTCCTATAAATAGAGGGGTTTTCGGGGGCTTCACAACACACATAATTGAGAATCATTTTATCTAACAATTGTTTTCCTCTCTGGTTGCGCTAACTAATAGAGAGCCCAAGCAAGTCCTACCAATTAAAGGGAAGGACAATGAAGGAGATAATAACTAAGAACAATTGTTGGAGAGCATGTCGGTGACTAGTATGTCGAAAAAAGGATACAACTCCTTTATGGCATCTCTAGTAGTGCAATGTGGAGTTCCTGGTTCTCCACGGGGACTTCTCCATAGGTGGGATATATCTACCGCTACGAAAACAAAGTTAACCACCATCTGTGGTGATTCACTAGGAGGTTGGTGGAGAAGATTGTTCACGTGTTGTTTCTACTGGAGGGGCATGTTGGTACCTGAAGGGGTGTGTTTCTACCTGCAGAAGAAGAAGCATAATTATGTTGCAAGGGTAATGTCATTTGACTTGCCCCAAGACCATGTATAACCTTGCAACCTTTCCTTCCTAGATACATTATTGTTGATGCGATCTTGTTGTCCAAAGGAATCATGCTTTAAAGTTTTTTTTTTCTATCTTATTTTTTCCATGGTTTCTCGACGGTGGTATCATTGCCTCATTAATACATGGTGTATTAGGATTTAAATTGATATAATCCAATTTATTTCTATTACACATGATGTGAATATTAAATTGGTTAATGTGCATATTTAATTAATTATATAGCGTCTCCAATACACTCAAAAATATTCCAGCTTAACACACTCTCTCTATATATATATACTTATATATGAAAAAATATATAAATAAATAAATATATGCAAATTACATATGTTTCCATAAAATCAATTTTGATTGTGGATGTGAAGCATGGTTATGGCCAATAACCCCAGATCTCTTGTGCATAGTTGTGGTTGTTTATTCCTATTATTACTCGAACTATGCACTGAGCCTCTCTCTTTCTTCCAAATGTAAATTAATGCTCTTCTTCCTATTTCCACTCAAATGTAACTCAAGATTTCCCCTTATAGAATGTAATAAAGAATGGGATAGTTTTAAATTATGCATCATCATGAGAAGATGTTCTACAATAAATGAATTGATTGGCTCGTGGGACAAACCAACCATTTCAAGTACCAAGGTGGCCATATGATAGGAAGAGAATTGATCGACTGGTGTCCCAACTAACTAGATGGAGCAGTTCAAATGCCACTTGGAATTGAGAATCAGATCGCCATTTCAAGACACCAACCGACCGACCAGGAGGCTAGCTAACCCATTCAAGAGTTGAATTGATCATCCCAAATTGGTTTGAGCACATATATTCATCAACAATAGGTTGCATATGATGTGGACCCTAGCTGGTAGTATTTCCTTTTTGCTCCAATGAATTACAATAATATGGCCATAACCATTGTGTGTGTGTTTTAATTATTGCATGGTCTCATTTGTGGTTATATCATGTATATGACACATACTATATATATGTGGTGATTGGATATGTATATGTATTTATATATAAAATTCTCAAATACAATATCAATTCTAAGATTCTTTCTATAAGAAGCACACATGAAAAGCTTGATTGACCAACCAAACGGTATGCCAAAGCATGGTGTGTCATCCATCTTGTGGAAGTATGATGGACAATATGTATGTTTTACCAAACAAGGGTGCATTTAAATCATGTTCACTTTTGGGTCAAGCTTAATTTGTGATTTTTAATGGGATTAAGCACCAGAGGCATGAAAATGATCATGCCAAGGAGTCGCACATATCATCTATCCAAGAATTGCATATGATGAATTGACAAAAGTTGCCTACCTTAATAATTGACTATGGATGATGGTGTTGTCTGGGTAATAGTTGAATGTTTTGGATCTTTTCTAACTAGATGATAGTACATTGCAATATTCTTAATTGATAAATGAGAGTTATTAATTTAAAAAAAATAGTGGGAGAGATAATAAATTAAAGGCCTAATTGATATTGTTAACTTTTCAAATCAAACAAATCAAAAATGTTTTGATAAGTTGCAATCTTTATTTGTAGAATCTAATGTCAAACAAAACTTGTTCACTTTGCAATCAGCCATCAAGAAAGGAAAAAATGGAATAAAGTTCCTCAACTGGTTAAGGACATTCAGAAATGTTTTCATCAATGAGTCAAAGGTCTATGTCCTTGAAAGACCAGAACTAGAGGAACCAGCTCCAAACATGACTCCACTGAAATGAATGCTTATTAGAAGCGTGACAATAATGTCATAAATATTTGGGTACCTAGTGATATGATGTCTAAACTATGACTTGCATGAGCAAAATGAACATTCTCGATATGGTAACACATCTTAATAATCTTGTAAATTAAGAAGGGTATAATGTCTCCAAAGCATTCTTTATGTGCAAACTGACTAGGGAATCTAGTAGAGCCCCATGTTCTTGATATGATTGGGTGTGTGGAGTGACTGAGATTTCGTTGAGGTTAAGAGTTGACCATGGATATGATTATGAACGAACTATATGAATCATATAGCTATTTTATCAAGTGCTACTACTTTAGTGACTTGGCTAAACTATTGTCTTAGTTGCATGGCATGTTGATGGGAAAGCAAGATATATGAAGGATAAATCTGTGATGATGATCTACGGAAGTGAGTCCAATGGAAAAGCCAAGGCCAAGAAGTGTTATGAGGCTATGATAAAGTCCAACTCATCATCACTGAAGATAAAGAGAAGGATATTTTCAAGTGGAATTTGTCATGTTCACTTAAAAGAACAAAGGAAGAAGAATGAGATAGAGATCTATGCTTCATAACCCAATAAGAAGCAAGCTAGAACTATATGGAGCAAGGGTTGCTTCCACTACAGTTGGAATCTATAATTCATGGGCATGTAATAGAATAAGTTAATTGGTATTACAAACCATCCATTAATGAAAACATCATGTATGGACAAGAATATCACATTGATGTATCATCTTATAAGATGAGATCTTATATCAAAATTTCCTACTTATTATAAACTATATTGGATAGTTTTAGAGGAAAATTTGTATGACACATATAACAAATGACTTGATGACTCAAACAATGAATGCTTATGGCATTTTTATCAAGAGCATATAAATGTGAATACATATCTAAAATCCATATGATGGTTATTTAGAATCTATTGGTTATTGAACCAATAGAGACATGCAAGTTTTATTTATTGTGAAATATGGAAAAAGCATCTTCACTAGATGTAGTGGACAAAACCTATTCTATTAGGAGTCATACATATTGATGTACTTAGACCTTTTATAATAAATGGTAAAGGTAGTTACCAATATATCATTGTATTTATTGATGTTATCAATTGGTATGAAAATTTGTATTTAATGAATTACAAATATAAACCTCTTTAAGTGTTCAAGTAGTTCATGAATGAAGTGCATAACTATTTTAGTAGAAGTATTAAGATACTTCGACATGATCAATGTTGAAATATTTTAAAGTAAGAGTTTGAGGACCTTCTGGGAGATCATGATAATGTATCATGATGTGCTCCTCCTGAGATAAAATGATGGTGTATCATTAGAGTGTATTAAATAGAGGAAACACACCTTGTTAAGTCATGGTGTGGTTATCAATAAAATCTAGTTGTTATTCCAATTTCTTTTGGGCACATACTTTATAGTGAAACAATGTACCGTCTAAATTGTTTCACAAGACACCATATGAGATATGGCATGTGAAATCCTTCTCATAATTCATTGATTACTACAAGGAGATTTGTTTTGTTTCCTCAATGTGGTCCTCGGGGGAAACTCACGGTGTTCAGGGTACCTAACAAGATGTTTCATCATTTCACTTGTATAAATCTCTTTTACTCGTCTTAAGAGAATTCAATACATCAAATAGTGTATGTGTCTATTATCTCATAACTAGAATAACATAAAACATATTAAACTTACTAATAAATACAATTATTAAATCAAGAAGCACAACAAATATGTATTATGCAACACATATGATTCTTTCCATTTTTGAAATAATCTCATAGCAGTCATCATAAGTGGGTTTTCAACCTTAATCTCATTGTCTAGCATTTACCCCATTAGGGTCTTATCATCATCAGTGGTCTTTCATCCTGATACATATATAATCTCATTATGCAACATTTACACTAATCTAGATTTCTCAAATGTAAGGAGTGAATAATAAATTTAATTTTAACATATTTCTTATGAGTTCATTATATATCACAGTTCTTAATTAACATTCGTAGAGGCATTATAACTAGCAATTGTAAAATCATATAGATGTCTTGTATCATTCATAATATTTAGAATAGATTGCCATACAACATATACTTATTCCATCCAAATTCAATAGATGCAAATAAGTTTCACACATATACATGCATAACACACTTTGTTCTCTTCTTGTTTTATTTTATATTATTTTGTTAGGGTTACTAATCAAAACATGTTGAATTTAATTGAACTCAATTAAATAATCCATCCTCATAATATATGTATTATATCAGACAATTACAATCAAATAACAAATTCTTGTAAATCAATTCAAATGTTTGAACCTCATCTTTTAATTAAATTCAACTATAGTATGTGCATACTTTAATCCCTCATTTGAAATTGTCATTCACTAGCATCATCAAACTCATCTATTTAGGGTAACAGTTACATTCTTATAATCATCTACTAATTCCCATCTTTTTCCTTTATTTTAATTCAGTAGTCTCAATTTCTTTCATTTCATGTTCATTACCGTATTCAAATCAATCTTTCTTGATTCACTTTACATACAATGCTTCTCTTCTCATTAACATTTATTAAAGTCTAGTTCTTAGTATATTTCATCCAATTTGGGTTAAGCTACATGTAATTAAAATAAAAGACTAATGATTACATCATAATAACTTCATTAGTTTAATATTTAACATGAAATCACCATTGAATACATTTTGTTCATATTGTCTCTTGTATTTAGATTTTGTACCATACCGTTGACTTCTAATGTCATTTTCATTATAAAAAATGATCATTCTTTATTATACTAATCACTTTAGCTTAAAAGATTGGTTTAGGTTACATCTTTTTACATCATCATCTCTAATCATTCTTCCAAATTCATTGTTATGTAGGTTGTATAAAAGGGCCCACATTCATGTGAGGGTTTACTCATAGTTTAATAAGTCATACTAAAATATATTCATTAGGATTACATTAAAGTAGTAATACTCATCATCTTCAATTGAAGTATTAATACTTAGACTTCAACATTTCATCACATTAACAACATCATATACAAGTTCTAGCTTTATCACTCATATTCATCTTGGTACTAATCATTTAAGGTTTTCAAGAAGTTATCCTTAGTTCAACACATCATACGAATCATATCTCTGAGTAATTTTATCACAATTCACAGCGGGTTCATTAGGGCTATTCACACACTTGGAAACCCTAGTTTCCATATTCACATATTCCATTCATCAATCTTAAGTATACATTGGTTAATTGACTCATTTTGATTCACTTCCTCAACACAAACCCTAATTAGAAATTGTGGTCAACTTATATTGGTCCTTATGTGTACATCATATTTAATTCTATTAACTTTCAGCACTACACTCGTATAATACATTCTAGTATAATTCAAATATGATTCTATACATGTCAATTTAATTCTAAGCATATCAACTATTGGGTGGATTTTTAAGCAAAATTCACATGAATTACATAGTCATCTATCCATAGGATTCTCCATGCATCCTAAATTAAGATATTTGGAACTAATGAAGTTCTAATAAATGATAAAATAATCAAAATCAATAGAAGTTCATCCCCTAATATCTTTTCCAAATCAATATCCAATAACTTACATATACAAGCAAGGTTTGTGATTATTTTAGCTGGATAGAATTAGGCCTTCAACATGAATATAGATCTTGGGAGGCAGAAAAACACTCAGCTCATGAGTCAAGCACCTTAAATTCGTGGGTAAAACTCTAAATTTCTAGAAATCCAATCAAACTCTAGCAATTGAATCCAATTGAATCCAATTATTCCTCCTCTCAACATAGAAACACTAGGTGAGAAAAGAGGGATATTTGATGTGACATCAAATAAAATAAGAGGAGGCATGACATATTTATATGTGAGAGAATATTCACTATGAAATGCTATGTAAAGAAGCTAAACTTACTCGATTCCATCATAACTCGAATAGAGAAACCCTAGGTCAACATCTCCACCACTTTCTCTTCTCAAAACCCTAGCTCTCCTCACTCTAGAATTTCATTTCTTTGATAGGAATGATGACTCATAAGAGCTCCTTGTGTGTTAGGTTAGTGAAATACATTAATTGAGGTTCTTAGAATAATTGCAAACAAGCCATTCATTATATTGTTATTTTCCTCATATTGGTTAGCCGGTTGAGTTATAAACTCGACCGACACCACACTCTTAAGAACTAAAACATCATCCAAAAATTATTAATGTTGAATACAATGTCTTAAATTGAGTTTATAATACATAGTTGAAATTTTAGATCATTTGTAGAAACAAATAAATAAATAAAAATCGAATAATAGACCGCTATATTGCTCTCTATAGCATGGTCAATCTAGTTTGTCATGTGCATAACTCGACTGACAACCCTTTTTGTGGAGATCACAAATCATCCAAAAATTACACAAATTAAGTATTTCTATAATAGAGTTTCACAACTACATTTAAAATTTGAGATCAATTGGGTGTACCAACAAAAAGATAAAATTAAAATACTAGACTTCTATTTTTCAATCTGAATACATGATCGGTTCAATTTCTCTTGGGGAAACTTGACTAAAAAACATGTCAAAGAATAATTGAAAATTTCAAATATTTTTCAAGATTGCAAAAATTTAAGATATCCAAATCATATCCAAATTTCAAAAAAAAAATAAGAGTTACAAATAGAATACTAAAAATCATTTAGTAAGCCATTATACTTATCAAATTTTGTATTCATATGTCATTAAAACCATAATTTTTGGCCGATTAGGGTTTTCAATTCTTCAACCCTAATTATGTGAATCAAAGTATGATAAAACCTTCTCATTATATTTAAACAATAAAAAATTAACTACCATTATTAATAAAGCTTTAAACAATGATCAATCGGGTTAAAAATACAATCATTCAAGTAACACTAATTAGATGACTAATTTGAAAACTTGTCATTACAAGTTGGCTCATCTTATATGACCAACTCATCTGAATTGTTGGATTCCCAATCCTCCAATATCAGATGTGTTCCGCTTGAAATATTTTGTTTTGTGTCTCATTATCAACCTCAGATTCCACAACTACTTGTTATTCTCGTTATCCTCTTTGTACCTCTTTGCTGACCTTAAACATTTCGAGTTTTATTTTTACTCCCACTGATTCTTTAAGAACTCAGTTATCTTATTGACAAAACAATTTTGTTATTAGATTGGGACTAATAGTAATATTCAACAGTCATGGAATTTGATAAACTTCCTCAATAAACTACTCTCTCAAGGTATGTTTCGATCCCGTAGACATAATGGGACACTCCCAAATCATATCATATACGATGTATTTATAAACCATTCAGATGGTACATATTTTAGTGATAGGTATATATTTATGCGCATGTAACAAGATTAGATTAATTGACAATTATATCATGACTTGTCATGGAATAATTCCTTCATTCTGACACATCATCATATTCAGGTGGATCTAACTTGTGATACGTTATCATAGTCTTTTCCAGAAGGTTCTCAAAATATTTATGTAGAAGTATTTCAACGTTTGACAATATCAAAGTATCTTAATACTTTCATCAATGTCACACTTCATTTACAATATCCTTGAACACTTCAAGAGATTTATATTTGTTTTATTTCATTTGGTACATAACATCATACTACCAGTAAATGAATATGAAGTATTAATCAATCATGTATAGCATTCTTTCACAATATTTTTATGCACCATATGCATGAGGTCAAATGAAAGTTTCATCCTCCCACTATGTTTCATGAAGGACATCATGTCATATTCTATGAAAATAAGATTTGCATATTTTCTTAGGTTCAATAACCAAGGGAATCCAGATCAACATCAATATGTAATCTAAGTATGCATTTCATATGTCTACATACAAGATGACTAATGTTAATGATAATCTAGAATTATCAATTATATTCATTTGGTACAAACATTCATCTTTGAATCATTTTGCATAAATATCACAAAATGTTTTATGGTCAATTCAAGATCATATATTTCAAATAGAAGCACTAATAATTCTTTATTGATAATCATCCTTGTCCATTCAAGATGCATAAAGAAAATGTTTCTATTCTAATGACATAATGAAATAGCAGTTCTAATAACTCCATTACATGCCCATTGGGCAAAAATAAATTTAAATGCAAGCTCTCTCTTCTAATACATTTGCTCTGCCTTATCCATATGTGTCCTTCCATGAAGGTCTTTACTTCTTGTCAGGTCCTGCACATCAGTATGTCAAATCTCTATTTGGTATCACATGCCAAAATTTAAGAAGTAATTAAATGTATCTTATGTTGTTTATACCTAAAGCGGAGGCCTCAGTGTCATCCTTCATCTTCTTTTGTTCCACTAACCATAGTGGGAAATATGGTGAAAATGGTGACAATTTCCTCTTTCTTTCTTTACTTCACCTTCCACCTTGATATCTGAAGACTTGGACTTCTAGCTAGCTTTAGAACTCTACATAGCGTTTGTGGCATCCAACTTATAAAACAAGATTTATTTATGCGGTAGCGGTCGTTAGCAGTGGAATTACTGAAAATCACTAAAAATTTAAAATTTTTTACAAAGAGATCCATAAACTAAAAAACTCTTTCATCATGAACCAAAGTAACTTATTTACATTCCGGTTCATCAGTACATCTCTTGTACCATTCTTCTTGAGAGTTACAAAGATCAACTACCCTGTTAAACTGTACATAGCCAGTATAAAAATCTCAAGGCATCAAGCCAAAATCTCAGATCAATATTAAAACTAACTAAGAGTACAAAGACGACACATAGGACTCTCTATATACAGGACATGACAACCAGTGTCTCCACCTTAAGATTCATTGTTGTCCTTGTTGTTGCTGCTATTCTTCACCCGCTGTAGGGTTTCTACCTCTTCTTCGACATCTACCTAAAAAGTTGAATCCCAAGGGGTGAGACAATTGAAAATTGTCCCAGCGAGAGATATAACTCTCCGCCAGAAACATTATTATTGCAGTTAAATACAAACATACTTAAGCCCTGAGGAGATGAGGTATACCGCTCATACTCAAACCGACCATTATGAAATCAAAATCGGTACCATACATAGGTCAATAGAAGAGTTGGATTCCCATGACCTCATCTTCCTCAGTCAATGTGAGGACCAAATGCAGGACATCTAGTGTCTCTACTAAATAGCTTTCTAGGGTATGCTGGTAACTTCACTATTAGAGTTACAGTGGCATGTTGTACTCTCTTCGCAATCGAGAGACATTATATTTATCTCACATCGATTTGGCATTAACATCATCAGGAGATTAGTGGTACATCCATCTCGGCATATAGAATGAAGAATTGAGAGATTTAATGATTACCTCACATCAATTCCTCCATTAGGGCATAAGGATATTCATGCCCATAACCCCCACATACTCAAACGTTTGCCCTCAAAGAGTTCTCGTAGGAAAACATGTTTCACCATCACCAAACTTATGATGATGATTGATCTATGGTCAGGGCTCTATCTGTTACCATTTCACTTGATTAATTAAGTACATTATCACGTTCTTTTAGCATCAAACATGTTTTCAACAAAATCATTATAACAAAATGCTATAAAGAGTGAGTATTATTTCTATCAAGTTCTTTTCAAAGCTTTATTAAACATTGAGATCTTAATCCCTTATTACATCAGGGGAATTCTCATCCCTTATCATCTCATCATCATGATTACAAAATATGGATGTTCAAACCCTTAGCTCATCAAAACACTTGTTACCACTTATCAGGTAACCTATTGCCTTCAGGTCATCAGACCACTGTAAACATAATAATTGCAGTGTAGATATTTCACATGGCTCTTAAGGCCCATTAATATCTCTTGTTACCTCTCACTAGGCAACACCTCATATTATGGCTTACAAGGCCCATAAAACAATTTCAATAGTAAAACATCATAGCTCATACCTGGCTATGTCCAACATCTCATGAAACCTGCATAATTAGTACACATGATAACAATTATATCAATTACATATCAACACTATGCATTGTAAGAGTAACATCACTATTGCCTCATTTGGGTTAGGATTTCCCAATTTATGTCAATTAGGAATACTTTATCTCATTACCCAGGTTTGGGTTATGATTTATCACCATATTGCCCAAAATTAGGGTTTCATACATTATAACCCATGATTAGAGCTCCACATATCTTCATCATATGTCAGTGTAGGATTTCATATCACAGTATCACATACCAGTAAACATCATTACCTTGAATTAGGTTATACATCACATTATCATGATTTCATTTTGACATCACCCTTATCTAGGGTTCCACATGACATCACCCTCACTGAGGGTTTCATATGGCTTCACCCTTGATTAGGGTTTCTCATAACATCATCCTCAATTAGGGTTTACTATTCACATCCATTCAAGGTTTATTATTCAAATACCCTGAATTAGGGTTTCTCATGGTATTACCCTAAATTAGGGTCATACCATTACCATAGATTAGGATTTCATCTAGCATTGCCCTAAATTAGGGTTAGAGCTCATCAACCTTCTTAATTAGGGTTTCATGATCTCTTATCAATGATCATACCCTATGTACACATTCATTCATGTTGAAAGTGTTGAGACTTAACCTCTACATAATTATCATTCAAGTAGGAAGTTCTCTCTCTCTCAACCTCTATAAAATGATACATACTTCAGACTTGATTAGATTAGGTCAACTCAAATTGAATGAAAGTTGACACAATGTATTATGTCAATACTTCCATAATCATTAAAGATTAATCATTCAAAAGGTACTAATCAACCTAACTTGTTAAGGGTACAATTATTATAATCACCCTTGACTTACATCATATAATGATAAATTAAACAATTGATCCTTAATCACCTTAAGTGTCCATACGGTTTTGGTTAATTACTCCCAAAAGATCTTGGTCACTTAGACCCCAAACGGTCTTGACCAACCAGACCTCAAACGGTCTTGCTTGAATGACTTTCAAACGGTCTAAGACCATTTAGACCTTCAAACGGTCTAGGTCTAACGGTTTGAAACCATTTAGAACTTTATGCTCAAAACTATTTAACCAAAGCATTCATGGGATCGATTGGGCCTTAAATGGTTTGGGATCATTTGGTCCCAAATGGTCTTGAGACCATTTGGTCCAAACCTCCTCAAAACCGATTGGACCAAAGATGGTCTCAATCACTCATATAGAATTAGGGTTTCCAAGATTGATTACCTCATCGATTGAATTCAAGTAATCACTCATCAATTGAGCCTAAACACCATTCTTCAATTGATCTTAATAATCCCTCCTTCAATTGACTTAAGTCCTCAATTGATCATCAATTAGGGTTTTGAACCTAATTGGATTAGAGTTTGAAATCGATGAACCTTCAATATTAGTCATTGTGGAACTAGTTACTTTGAAATCATTAGACCACCAATCCAATTGGGCATGACCTGACCTCAAACGGTCTTGAGGTCATTTGGATGGCCTCCAAATGGTCTAGAGACCGTTTGCCCATTCCATCATGAAAAATTGTGAAATTCCATTAGGTTTTAGTCCATTGGATTGATCACCACATTAGCTATTAGTTGCATTTCAACTTGACATCTTTGGATCTGCAGCCACCCCATCATGCTCAACCCTAGACCTCTAAACGGTCTTGGTTGACCTCCAAATGGTCTTGAGACCATTTGGGTAATCTCCAAATGGTCTTTAGACCGTTTTGGTTAATCAACCCAAAGTCTTAACTCAATCAATTACAAAATCAGCACTTAACCCGATTAGGGTTTGGTATTTGATGGACCTTCAACTAATGATCCCTTTGAAATTAATCAATTATAATTAATGGATAATCAACCATAATCATTAACATCAAATATCCAAATGGTCAACTATGGTCAACTCTTCGAAATGGTTTGAAACCGTTTAGCTCCTAACGGTTTGATGAAACCGTTTAATTCCAAATGGTTTTGTCGAAACTGATTGAACCAACTTATTGAAACCGATTGGAATAGGGTTTCCTTGGGAAAAGTATCCAAGATGATGTCATCATCATCTTCCTTCGTTCATTCAATAACTATTGTCGTTTTCATGGAAATTATAGCAATGAATCAAGGGAAGTTCAAATAGAACAAAACGATTACCAAATAATGGAGAATTGAATGCAATAACAACATTTAAGGGTTTAAGTTATATAAACCGCCTTCTAATCTGATTCCAAGATTCAAGCTCCACGACTCCAATGGTGGAAGAAGCTTTGGCAACTGCCCAAGGTCCGTTCTCAAGCTTTTGGATGAAAGGATTGGCTAGAGTTGGAAATCGAGTGGAGAAAACAAGAAATCAAGCATTGATTTTTGGTTTTCACCATGAAACCAAGGTGAAAGAAGGTCAAGAACTTACCAACAGGTTGGGGGTCATCCTTCTCCAGATCCTAAGCTCTCTTGAGGTCGGCAAAAGCAAGAAGAGAAAGGATTTCTGAAAAAAAGATCCTTATGTGGGTAGGAAATGAGATATGTATAAGGAAATCCAAGGAAAGAGAAAATAAAATTAATTCCTTTAATTTCCAAAATTATTGCCAAATTTTCCCCCTCAACTCCTTTGCCACGAAGATATCTTCTTTCACTTGCAAAACTTCTTCATTAACCAAGAAATAAAGGAAAAGAAATTAAGCACATTAATCATATTATAATAATATCCCATTTTAGTGGATATTACTTTTTATTAACTTAATGTGAGTGGAGTCTCCACTCACTCAAGATCTTTTCGTGCCTTTGCAAGGCACAAGCTCGTCCAAACCTTTGCAAAGTCCTCCCTCAACTTTTGGTTGAAGGTCTCTTCAATTAATATATTTATTTTTGCATTAAATTGAATTAAAGTTCCATTTATGCTTAAATCTTGATTATTTTTAATATCAAGATCCTCTCTCCTCCAAATTAATTCAAATGAGGAGCCCCTCTTATTTTGTTTTCAATACATGATGCCAAGAAACATGAGGGACCCTCTAGAAGTGACATTTTGCATATTGAACCCTAAGTTTTCGGTAAATTGCACATTACACCAAAACTAGGTTTTAATGCACAAAGATTTCTCAGCAAGCTTTACCTTAGTGCTCAAGCTTGTGGAAACCATACCACTGCATCATTCTCATTATTTTGATGCTTCAACATCTGAGGAACATTTTATCATGTATAATTTTCAAGTTAACCCCTCAACTTGGGTAATTTGCACTTTAGTCCAAAACTAACAAAACAATGTTTCAACATTATTCAAAAAGGGCTGAAAATGAAATATAAGTTCCTCTTGAACCTAAATTACTTCCCAACAAATATGAACACACATCTAATCAACTTTATTAAGAAAAACACCTAGGGTTAAAACCTAACCCAGGTCAGGGATGTTACAGCTTTGCCTTTTCCTTTAGGGTTCCCCTTTGTCTTACTGATCATCATCACAAACTTGAGCTTGTGTTTCTTCATTTGTGTCTCAACTATTCTCAACATGACCAACACCTCTGTCAATGACTTGTCAAATTCATTCATGTTGTAGTTCATGACAAACTGACTGTATGACTTTGGCAGGGGCTACAAAATCATGTCAGTGGCCAACTATTGACCCAAGGGAAATCTCATTCTAGCTAGGTTCTCCACATACCCAATGAGCTTGAGTACATGAGGACCTACTAGATCTCCTTCTGTCATGGTGCACTTGAATAGTACCTTGGAGACATTGTATCTATCCTATCTTGCATGGTCTTGATATATGTTCTTGAGAAGTGTGACCATCTCAATCACCTTCATGTTCTCATGCTACCTTAGCAACTCATGGGTCATGGAACATAGCATTAACCACTTGACATCCACAACGTCCTCATTATGCTTCTTATAAGCCTCCTTATCACCTGTTGGAGCACTTCAAGTTGGTTCCGGTGTTTCCAGGATATAGAGCTTGTTCTCCTAGGTGAGAACAATTCTCAGCATCCTGAACCAGTCATGGAATTTGTTCCCAATAAGTTGTCCTTCTCAAGGACCGATCACGGAGAAAAGTGATTGTTTGTTGTTGCCATTTGGTTCTACAAAATAATTTGTAATTTTTTCCAAAACTAAACCTTTGGATTTGATTTGATTAAAATTTGGGCGATAGCAATTAGTCATTAATTAATTATCATTCGCATTGTTTTGTTCAAATTGATAACCCTCATGTATCAATATGGAAAATTGTAGTGAAAACTTTTCTAATGATCCAAGATCCATATTTCATCAATTCATGAGTCATCTTTGGTTGATCACCCATAACCTGACTATTTAGGTAGGCAAACTTACCAATTGCTTCATATGAAACTCATGGATAGATCATATGTGTAACTACTTCCCATAATCATTTGCCAATTAAGTTTGACCCAATAGCCAATATGATAATATGAACCCCGCTTTGGAGGCACCTACATTGCTACCATGACACTTCCATGAGGTTGATGGTGCACCATGTTTTGGCGTAACCTACGTTTGGTCAAACAAGTTTTTTATATATATTGGGATTGGAAAGTGATGAATGCATATTCATCTCTTATTTTTGCTTCATTTAGAATAATTAATTAGGACTTTTTTGTTAATTTTAGCTAATTCAAAAATAAATAGCACTTTCATCTTCTTGATATACTTTTCCTGAATTCTTATGATATTTTTCTTAATTTTCAGGAATTATCTAAGTAATTAAATCAAGAAAATAAAAGATGAAGATATGAGGCTTTCAAATATTCCCGCAGTGCCTGAGATACTCGTCACCAAAATAGCCATATCTTTTGTGTCTAAAGGCGGCATTTCAAGATAAAGTATGGAATGAAAATATAATTTTATTGGCTACAAAAAAGACATATTTTTCGGCAATTTTTGTGTTTATTTGGCTACGCAATTAACCAGTGAAAGTAGCATTACGTTTTCCCGCAGAGTCTGATTTCAGTATATACCTTTCACCAAAATTGGTATAACTCCCACATCCTAAGGCGGAATTTATTGTGCAAGTATGCGTTGGAACGATAATTCAATTATCTACAGGAAAATATATTTTTGGGCCGCTTCTGAATTTTTTACTGTCCCAAAAATACGCTCGAAACCACTGTTGCGGGAAATTAATACAAAAGGAATGCAAAGAAATCAATTGTTTCCTCTATTGACTAGATCTAGAAAGTTAGCAGCCTCCGGTGGCCATTCCTTTTGCCCTAAATCTAATGTACACCCCCCTCCTTCTCCTATAAAATGAGGGGCACTTCCTCCTCCTTGGGCATCTTGGATTTCTTGTATTTGGGATTATGAAGCAAATTGTCTTGTAATCATTCTCATTTTATGCAATAAAGTAGATCTTAATTCAAGTATAGCTCTTTCATTCTTGTTCTTGTCTTTTCTCTCCGCCTTAGTTTTAATCTTCTTCTTTCTGTTCTTCAATTCTGGAGCAAGGAACAAATAACTAAGCCATTTCATCGTCTCTAGCATAAGGATTAATTTCCTGATTTCTGGGCTACACTATGGCTTCATTTCTTTCTTCCTCTGTCTCCCCTTTCTCCATGTGTGAGTAGACTTCTATCAGGGCAAGGGGAATAACCCCTTAGCCATGGTTTTAACGACTTCTTCTTAAACGATTAGATGGTAATGAATTTTAATTGAATGGTTGATCTTCGGATCACATGTTAATAGGGATGGATATGACCATGGAAATCCAGATTTAGAACAATAAAATCGATTACATAGACGTTTTGATATGACCATAGATTTTCATCTTTTAGGATGATAAACTAGGAAGCATGAGCACCAAGAACAATGGGCTCATGTGGAGTTTCTCTCTTGTGAGTTTTTAAATTCACAAACCTTCATCAAATCATCGTTTAAGATTTAGTTGTTATCACCTAGGCTAAGGTGGTGAAAACCCCTACGAACCTCGATTTCCTTCTCTTGATTTAATCACCGCATCCTTTATTTGTTTCAATTCATAGTCTTCCATTCATATAGTTTTGCTTGTGTTAACAATCTTTTTATTATTTCCTTGTGCATGTTTTATTCTTGTTAAGTGCTTTTCTTCTTGCATTAGTGTAATCACTCAAACCCACAACTGGACTTTACTTTCTTCTTTAAATAAAAAGAATAATACCAAAAACAAATAATAAAGTTTTTCAATCTTTGGGTTCTAAGAACAATCGCTAAATAGTTGTCCTGTGGGATCGACCCTTCTATATTACCCTTAAAACCAGAAGTAAAAAAGGTTTAAACTCTAGGATTAACCATCTTAGTGATTGATATTGCAAAACGATGAGTATCAGAAAGCATCTTAGACTTAATATGTTTTATCAAGGGGTTTTATATATATCATATATGTTCATATACTCTATTCAATCACCACATATATAGTATGTATCATATACATGCTATATCGCACAATGTAAACATGCAATATAACCAAAAGTGATGGTTATGACCATGTCTTATTATAATTCCTTAGAGCTACAAGGAATTACTACCACCTAGGTCAATCATCACATCACATGTATGAACTTGTGGTTGGTGTAGATTTTTGCTTGCGGATATGGGTAGATCAGTTCAACTCTTGAACCGCTTGTCTTGCCTCTTAGCTGGCTAGTTGGTCCTCCTATCCAAATGATGTATGAACTCCTTCCAAATGGTTGGTTGGGCCTACAAGTATGATCATTTGGCCTACTATCCAACTGATGTTTGGAATCCTTTCAAACAAACAGTTGGATCCACCAGGCGATCGTCCAGTTCCATCAATTTGTTCTCCAATGTCCTCCAGACGGTCCACTCATCTCACAAACTGGTCGTCTCAACCGGTGATGAACATCTAGAATGTTGTTGTAAGAATAAGAAACTATCCTATTGCTATAACATTACATTGAATAAGAGAAACCTCAAGTTATATTTGAGGATAGAAAATGTAGGAAAGCATAAATTTTACATTAGGAAGAAGGAGGTAGAGGCTTGGTATGCAGACTTAGATAAAAAAGAAACAAACCATTCAACCACACAGATTTAGGGTTTAGGCCATAACCACACTACATATCCACTATCAAAACCACTTTCAGATGGATGTGTATAAATTACATATACATAAATATATATATATATATATATATATATATATATATATGTATGTATATATAAATATATATATACACACACACACATACATATATATATACATACACACACACACATATATATATACATATATATACACATATATACATATATATACACATATATACATATATATACATATATACATATATATATATATATATATATATATATTTTGGGATTTTGTGGTCTTTACGCATATGTGAGCCATTTAAATAGTTGTATCATATGCAATAAATAAAAGATAAAACCAAAAATCCAATCATATTGATTATCGTAAGACATAGTAAATTAATCTCACTCTGATACCATTGTTGGGAAATACAAGCACATAGTATAGCAGTAGAAACAAAATTTTTATCTATTCATATTCCTATAATAGCAAGATCGCATCAACTACTATGAAATTGGAAGGATGGTTTTAATAAGTTATACCTGGTCCTGGAGCATGTCCAACGATAAAACTTGCTTCTATGCAAATGCTGACAAGTTGCTCTTAGATGGTGGTTGTGCAACTCCTAGACTTCACCATGAACACCGTCTGTACAACCTCTGTAATTACTCTGGTGGTATGGCCATGAATTGCAAGTTGAGTTTGCTCTCCGAGTAGTAGCCAAAGGACTCCTTCCTGTAGAATAGTCCACACAGACCAACCAAAACTCATGTTGTTCATCAAGAACAGAAAGGAAGGAGTTGTTCCTCCCGTTGGTGTAATAGTCACCAACCTACTCTCCCACAACGACAACTTCTCAGTTGTTCTCTCACGTTGGTTATCCCTCCATGTCAGGTAGTACTTTCCTTGGCTCGCTTGGTTACTACAACAATTGAGGACAACAGTTATGAGAGGAACAAATTCTCAGTTGTCGATGTTGTAGTTGTGCTCTGGGAGGACCCCATTACCCCTCCATATATAACATAGGATAAGGTAAAGGTTCCTAGTTGCCATCTGGTACAGGATTAATCTGTGATCGTGGAAAAGATAGGAAGCCCTTGTATTTTCATAATCTACAACAGCCAAAACAACCATTTTGCACTCCCATATTGTCGTCTAGTATGCGAGACATGTTCCCAATCTAAAACGCATTCGTCTATTTCAAATCCAATTAATATCTCATATTAACTTCCTTTTTCCTCAAGTAAAGAACAATCGAAACTATTCAGGAAACATCATGAACCTTAGTTTGACCCAACCATACCTTTTCACCCAAGAGAGGTGCTCATCATACTCACCTAGATGACTGTCTGGTGAGTTGAGTTGAGCAGGTCAGTTCAATCACATTGAATCGGTCGGTTCAAGAGTATAACAAAGACAATTTGAACTTTGATCAGCCTGACTCCCAAATGGCTGTCTCAACTACTTGAGACACTTGTGTGGATGCCCAAACAGCTATCTCACCCAGTGAGATGGCCATTTGGTAGACCTGGTCATCCAATTTAGTTATCAATTGCATGAATTGAATATCTAAATACTTTAGTAATCAATCCAATTGTTGTTCAAGATCGAAATTCTCTTCTAGATAAGTTCCTATGTGTGTGATCATATAGGTCCCATGTCACATTGGCAGTGAATGTCCATAACTAGCTTATGACATCACAAGTAAAGATCGGTGCCTAGTCACACATCTGTGCTACCCAAGTGAAATTAAGAGTTGGAGAACAACTTCAATCAACAATCTATGTAAGGTGTTGCAGTGATTATATAATTCCTTTGTCTCTGATAGCCAGGATGAACTTGAGGAAAGTTTGTCCATCCTCTCAAAGTTCAATCCATGTTTCTTGAACCAAGAGCATATTATTTGAGATAATTTGACCTCAATATCATATATTGATTCACATGTACATGTGCATGCGTTTCTGAGTCTCACTAATTAAGTGGCTAGGATCTCATATTCTAGTAGGAGGGAGAAACACCATATCTATCATTCACAATCTATCCCCATCTGTCGAAGTCACCCAATCATCATTGTTATAACAACCCATGTTTTAGGAATGTGTTTGATAATGTCAAAACTTAACCAACGACATGTGACGAGTGTAATGATTTTAGGTCTAAGAATCACAATCACCACATTTACTATGAGAGATGATTGTGACCATAAAATCATGTGTCACTGTCACAATGGTTCTGTCTGATACACTATTTCCTAACATGTATCTGCGTGCTTGGTTTTATACTGCCATATCATGACTAATGAGATTTGGTCATCAACCAACTCACACTCTAATCTTATGTATTATTCTTGTCTATCAACCTTCTGCAATAACAATTGATCAAGGACATAATGAGAATATGTATATGTACTCTTAACATCTGTATGATCTCATCCACAAGGAAAGTAACTTGACAACATACATCATTGAGTAATATAATTCTCTAGGCATTCACTCTATATCCTAATTATCTCATAACCAAGTGAAATAGATGAATTGGAAGATTTCCTTTATATATGTAATTATTATTAATCAAATCCTTTTTAGGTAATTATGCCATGTCATTCATCATATGATTGTCTCTACAGGCATACCTTACCAACATATACCCTCATAGTTGTTATCCCTCTCTCAAACCACATTTTAAGTTATGTGAATTTATGATTTTTCTATCTTCTAACCCCTCTCTCGAAGCAATTAGATGTCTAACACTTTGATTATTGTGATCAAGCACAAACAAATCAATATCGAGATAATAACATCAAGATCATAATAATAAAATCACATTATAAAAATGAAACCAATCACAATAATATGTCAGACTAAGTCGGTGTCTTAGGGAAAAGTTTTTTAGCTGAAAGTACATGACATGGTATCACAATAAATTGAAAAGATGTAATACATGAATTTCAAGATATGGTAAATTGGACACAGGGCTAAAGAATGGATATGGAGAAGATGGAGAGCATTTTCTATCATTTATGCTACCAAAACACCTCAAAGGTCCTCTAAGTAAGGTTCCTTCACTTTTCTCCCTCCCGTTGTTGTTCATGTCATCCCCATGTGATATATCTCGATGATCTCTTTCATATGGTGCCCTTTTCTAGATGCTATATATTTTTAGGTTAAGAGAAAACCTAAATTTATTGAATCATAACAATAACGATTGGATTTAATACAATTAATCTTGGTTTTCAGTGCATTTTTCGGTACTACTAACTTTTTGCAATAAAACTCCTATTTATTTTCGATGTAGAATAATAATATTTTTTGTACTTTGATTTCATGTTGGTACCAATGAGTTGCATGTCGGTCTCCAGTAAATAATAATTATCTACAAGAAAATAAGTAATAAATTCAAATAAATAATTATTATAGTAGTTAAAACGTATAAAATACATGTAAAAATATAACAAGTGATGCCCAACTAATTTTATACTAATTTGGTGAAATATGTATGAAAATATATTTAATAAAGAGAAAATGACAAAGAAAACAACCAAATAATGACAATTTGTGCATACATGAAGACCACACATACACAAAGCTTGTAGAAATCATTGAAGATTTCCTGATATGTGTGGAATTATTCTTTATCCCATGTGATATTGTTGTAATAGACATTGTAGAAGACCCAAAGCGCCCCCTGATATTTGGGAGACCTTTCCTCTCCACTGTGAGAGATTTGATTCACATTGAAGTAGGAATGATCACTCTTTGAGTAGGAAATGATCACATCTTCATTCATGTCCAAGATTCCATAAGGGGACCGTCTCTATTCGAGTCGGTCTACTTTATGGATAACTATAAATAAATTTTGCGAAGAAGTACAAGATGATAATGCAATCGTTCATTTGTTAAATTGAGCTCTTAACAACCCCAATTTCAGCATAGTGAACCCACAAGTGGTAGAGATTATTGATTATCTAAACCAGACAAAGGAATAAAGTAGTAATGAGGAGACCACAAAAACTACAAAGTAATTACCCGCTGGAGCAAACACCAGAAGAAAAGGTGGCACTCAAGACCAAGCCAAAATTGAAACAATTGCCAGAAGATTTGAAGTACAAATTTGTGGATGATGAGGAAAGAAATCCTAGATAATAAACTCAACTTTGGCAAAGATGAAGAGGACAAGTTGATAAACGATCATAAGCAACACAGTAAATAAATAGGGTACTCTGTGGATGAAATTCACTACAAAAAAGTTGGTCTTTAACTATAAAAAAAAATTGTAGCAAAAACCCCATATTTTGTAGCTAGAGGCTTTAACTACATATTTCTTTACACATAAAAATTGTAGTATATGCTCGTATAGCTAAAGCCTTTAACTATATTTTTCAAATATGTAGTTAGATAATCCATTCGCTACAAATTCATATGTATCCGAAAGCGTAGCTAGATATTTTCCTTACATATTTAAATATAAGTATAATTATAGCTAAATGTATGGCTACAATTGCATATATAGTCAGTGTGTAGCAAAAACATGAAGTGAATACATTTTATATGTATTTAATGTGTAGGGAAAGGCATCAGTTACTATATACATATATATGTAGTTGATTATACATCTAGCTACATATGTAGTGTCATTTAGTACGCATACATATATTCTTAGTTCGACTATATATTCATATATATATAGTGTAATTTATTAGTACACAAGTTCTTTTAGTAACAAAATTGTAGTATTTAGAACAAGTGATGCTCATTATGCCAACAATCTTACTTTCATTTATAATGAAGCATCAAATGTACATGGGGAGGATGTATACCTTGCCCCTATTACACAATGTGTACAAAGAAAAGTATATACATATATCAATGATTCAGTGGTCTACTAACATCTTTACAAAAGAGTTGTGTCTTTCTCGGCCAGTTTTAACATCCTTATTGTCTTCTTCTTTTGTTCAAGCTCTTGTTGTTCGGCCAGCATCGTCCAAAAGCACCCGAGATAAGAATCTGAAAGGAACCCTCCAAACAGAGATAGAAGGAATATCGTCCCTATAGTCACTATGTTTGTAGCTGCTGACAGTGGTTGTTCAAATATATACATAGGTCTATGCAATGCAGCCTTCTCATAGCAGCAAAGAGCCATATCAAATTGCAACATACCATGATACACTGTTGTGCATATGGCTGTTGTTGCAGCTGTGACTGGGCGGGCTTGGGCTTCAAATGGAGTTGCATCATCATGCTTCAAAGAGAAATGAATCACAAGATTAATCACAAATAGTATACAGCTCCAGGACGTGAGTAGCTGCAAGCACGTCAAAAATAATTCTCTGTATAACAGTATAATAGGGAGATATGGACATCTACTGAGATGAAGATAATATTCATATGTGTCACAAGGTAAAGATCATCCAAATAGTTTAATAAAGATATATAAGCATTCATACATGGAATAAATGAAAGTTTCTATGAGAATAAGATGAAAGAATTAGTACCTTGAAGAGACGAGAAGTAAAGGAAACTTCATTCACTTGTGTGGCCACCAATATGTACTGTCAGATGTACCAAATTGTTAAACCACAATGTGAAGAGAAGAAATCAAATGCAAAACTTGTAAGCAGACACATGCAACTTCTGACGTTTCAGCATATACCTGTTAACAAGATCACTTGCTAATCCTCCACACTATGACTGCCTTCCCAAGAGACAATAGCTGAACTTTAAAAAACCTTCCTTCAATGATGAACATGTTCAAGACTTCAAATAATATGTTCTTAGTTGATGGTATAGTGTTCTGCTAGCATTAATCCATGAAACGAACATCAAAAATTTCCAGAAACAACGTCGTGAGAAACTAAGCATTGTATTTGAATTTTAACATGCCTTGAAACCATTCTTGATATGGTTAAACTCCCAGAGGAGCCCAAACTTTTAAGTCTCCATTTTTGCAACATTGTGCAGTGAGCATAGGTAGAATTCTACATAGCATGGCTGCATATATTATAGAACAGCATATAAAAGTATGACTTGAACTCTGTCGTTATTCTATCAAGCACCATTGAGAAAAGCAAGTAAATCAGGAAGCACCCAGGTAAAAGCAACTTGATTCACTTGTACAATAATCAAATAGTGAAAATTAGGTGTATATGAACCACAAGATGAAAAGAAGAAACTAAAAGCACAAGTGCTAGACACAAGGGTGGGAGTTTTCTCTTATAACCTTTTATAAGGCTCAAAAGATGGTTTGGTCTCCTCTTTACCAATGTTGTATGCATTTTTTATAATGACTAACGAGGCATGTGAATGTAGTGTGTATATTGCCCTATATGCGAACTTGAACAACTTGTACACAACTGAAGGAGCCATGATTACTATTTTTGAAGTAGCACAGACACCATTTAGGGACACTGTTATAAGGGTATCAAGCTGGTACTCCAGCGTCACAACAACAACATCACCGGAAAAGCCATTAGTTCATAATAGGGTAATGAAGTTGGGCTTTTGCTAATAAATCAGAAAAATGAAAGGGCTTACACACATAAATACAATCAGCCAGTACAACACATTCATATTATCAGTTAGGATTTGAATTCCTTGCTGACTGGAGTTGCCTCATTAATGAAACTTACACTCAGCAAGCAGTGATACCTTTGGGTATCACATTAATTCACAAACCACTTTGATTTCATCAGTACCCATTGTCATCAATATACCTTACGTAAACTGCTGCATTTTTTTTCTCAGTTGTGAAACTGTAACAGCATATACAAAAAAGAATCACTGCTTTATACTCTTGCAAATTACTATAATTTTGCAGCAATATTTTAAGGCATCTTCATCTAACATATAATGTATAAAATTGTAGGGTGTATATTCCCATAGGTTTGATATATCCAAGATGCCAAATGGATTAAATTGTAGTACTTACTGTCATGTTGTAATGTCTTGATAAGTGTTAGCCAGGATCATTTATAAGTTGACATCTAATTGGTAACCAGTAACTAAATCTCAGAACTTGATATTTATTTAATCCCCAAGGCAAATCATGTATTGACTGGCCAACTTGTTTGTTGCTACTAATCTTCTTACATATCATACGTAACTCTATCGAGTGCTGCATCACCTTGTTCAAAATCGATGTAACATGGAAATAGGGATTCAATTACTTGCCTGAACTTCCATTACTCCATAACTTCAATTACTTTCTGGTATTCTTTGTCGTTTACCTCCAGTTACAACAAGTTTCTACTGGTTGATGTGAAAGGTTTCCGGAAGCCAACATTGTTGTTTCAATGGGTGGGAATGAATGTGCTAATCATATACTTTCTGGCTGCATGTGATCTGTTTCCAACATTTATTCAGGGTTTCTATTGGCGAGATCCTACAAATTACCTGGTATCGAGATATTCATCTGCTCTAGAGTTTGGTAGTTATGAATAAAATATTGAGAAATAATCAATTATCTGATCTATTACACTGATTGTCATTACATATTCTCTGAACTTCTAAATGGCTGCATTCTAGAGCAAAACTGCTTGTTTTTGATAAACAAAATAGTTATTACTGTAAATTACTCGTCTGAGGATTGTAAGGTATATCTAACGTAGATTCAACTTGTAGGTTAATCTAAAGGATTTTAAAAATTTACTCTCCACCATAATGATATACTATCTACAGGAGAATGATATACTTACCTGAGAATAAATGATTAATCTTGATCAAATGTCTGCAGAAATTAGTAATCTATTCATCATTTTGACATCTGAAATGGCATGGAATTGGGTTGTCAAAAGTCCCAAGAGATCACTTTCAAGTAATCAAAACATTAAACATTCCTTTCTACCATGCAACATAAAGATGTGAATAACTTCTGAGGTAGCCAATTAATCATGGAGCATAAGTTGTAGGAAACCAATATTAAGACATACATAATGTCAAACTCGCAATATGAGGACATGCTAAATCTGTACTAAGCACTAGATTTACAATCCAATATGGAAAATAACTTCAAAATTTATGTGCTTCAGATAGTATTACATAAAAAAGACCAATGCAAACCATGTTTGCACCTACGATATAGACAATATAATAGCTTGAAAAGAACATGAAGAAACTTAATGTTTCAAGAACTTCATACCTGATCGTGATTCAAAGAATATCGCATATCATTGGAGGTGCGAACATAACAGTAATAATGACCATAACGAGTATTATAGCCAGCATGGACCAGTACCCCATACAAAGTGTTGATTGCATCTCCTTCCTAGAGTGTTAAAGAGGAATTGGGACATGAAAAAAAGGTTTCACAAATGTGTGTATGGAAAGGGATGCACTAACATTCATTAAAATTTTATTATCTATAGATCAATCACAAATGGCTTTATGTTCAAGTGAGCATTAACCACTACTACGACCAGGGTGGTGCCCTGCCCCCAAGCTGTTGTCATCTTTGTTGAGGCTCTGCCTTGAGGCTGTGATTAGTCAATGCATGGCACTATTAATGTAGTATATTGAACAACAGTGAAGAGAACTTGTTTATTAGTGGTTGTATATGAACATATGAAGATCCCGATGAGGATTATATGGTGTGAAAGCCACTGAGAAGTTTAAATCTACATGTCCCTTCCGTCCATTACATGTTGCCACCCTATGTTTGTCACCCTACCTTTGTGCATCACCGACCAACTCTGTAATCTTGCCATCATTCATAAAGGAGTGTCTATGCTATCACTAATCTTGTAAACAAAGCTTAGAATCAGTTCCAGACCATTACTGCTAATCAACATATTAGTTTGGGTCCAATCCCAAGAGCCCTGAGTGATTCAGCAGTCCACATGTCACTGATGATGATCATTGAGTTAAAATAAGCATGGTTGCGAGCGTATGACTCTAGTTATGAAGTCAAACTTTTTTCAGCTAGATACAAAACATCCAGCAAAGTATGAATCCTATATGAATGATGAAAACATATTATGATGCATATGAGAAATTACTGAGTAATAGTTACTCAGATTGTATATCGCATATGGCTAGAGATTATTCTCAACTCAATAGGGGCATATTGATGTTTTCATTAGTTACTTGAACAAGTAGATTCTGCCGCAGTGGATAATGTTAACTGAGCCCCAATTCATGAAAGGGTGTGAGAGTCAACATCAATCTTATACTTTTATTTGTTCTTCTTGTATTTCATGTAGTTTGAACGAATAGTGCTCGACCAATGACTAACATTTCTGTAGTGAGAATAATTGTGGAAATGAATACCCACATGGGCGCATGACTGTGGTCTTTTCCACTGTCGATATTTGAGGCACATAGACTAGAAAATATGATGCACATGAATAGGTAAACTACATGCAAATCCAATAATGCAGTGGTATAATTTTCTTTATAGAGCCTAATTTCCCTGTTTAGCTTAAAAAAGTGATGAAATAGACTTCAATTGTCCAACACCAACCCCCATAGTCATGCCCATTTTAAGGGTATGGTGCAGAATTTTAGGTGTGTACTTCTATACCCAATCCAATATGTACCGGTTGTGCCCCTATGAAAATTACATGACATAAAATATATATGCATATGTGAGTCATTGTTGTCATATATCCCTAGAAACTATGGCTTGATGTTTGAACTGAAACTTCAATGCACTTCTCCCTTGTGTTTCTTAGATCCTAATCTATCAATTTGTAATGGTGGTTCTGTAACCTAATGCATGATGATTGTTCACAAGGGTCAACACTAGTTGGATACAAGGAACCATAGTTGGCAACCATTCAGTGCAAGGAAAGAATAGTTAGCAGAGGATTTAACATCCAATATGGCAATACATGTAGCTTGATGAGTATGCTCTGCGCTCATGTGCCCAATCAACCTTGTTTATGACAACTAATTCCTTCTCACCAAGCTACAAAAACACAAATAAATCTTGATAAGTATTGTCACCATATTTCATTAGTATCAAAGAAGTGAATGTGGGATTTATGTAGTACAAGCTGAAGTTTATTGGATCACTGTTTGCACTGATACAAGGTTGGGATCTGAATGTTTTAATAATTTAGGGGAGAATGGATGAGTGGCAGGGTGGGGTGATGGTATGGGGTGAGAGTGAGTGATAAAGAGATAGAGAAAAAAAAATCAATTGCAATAGAAATATAGACTAATCTTGGTTACAAAGTCATCAATGAATTGTTCAGGTATCTCAAGAAAATACACATGTATCACTATATTTTAAGAATTCTAAAAGTGTATAAAACAAAAATCTTGATGTACAAATTTAATCCTAAATATAAATGATTGTAAAAAGTAGACAGATATTGTAGTGTGTTAAGCTAAGTTCTTCCTATTTCTTAGTTGCGTATATCATGTAAATTTGTATCATCTTATAAATAACATGACTGCAATTACCATTACTTCATATCATTTTGTAACCTTGTAACTAGAGTAGGAAAGAACTTAATTAAAACATAAATAGAAATACCCCAGTTTGTGACCTACCTCCATCTTGACATCCATTGATCATGTAGTAAATGGACCTTGTAGAATGAACACAAAATTAGTTTCTAGATCTTGAGAAGCTTAAAAATTAGTAGGAACATGCCTACAAATATTCTATGTTAACCCAACTTTCATAATCTGCACTAAATATTCTGAATGTTATCTGCAACACCCTGACTTCGAAGCATCAATTGAAAATCTAATAAGTGTCTGCCATGGGTAGCATCTAGAGCTAGCAGTCAAATATCATTATAGGATTGACCAAAAGGTGTCACAAGAGCAACTTGCAGCTATGGATAACAAACCAAATACTAAATAATGACCAAAAGTTCTCCATCAGTCAACTTCCATTGTGTTAATCACACTTGCCATAGTGAAAACAATAAATGGGCACATCTCTACAGTAAATTACAAAATAAAACAAACTATTTAATCATTCTAAAATATATACTAGTGTGGCTTATAATATAATTGTGCCCATCCTTATAATTCTAGTGAGCTAAAATTTTGAAATTGTATCAAAGGTTATGGTACTAATAAAGGAAAGAAACATTGATGACTATTGTTAGGAGGAATTTCAGGAATAAGAGAATTTTGATAGTACTAATGAAGGGATCAATGCCAGAGTGAGACTCTGTAAGCCTTGGATAAAGCATTCCTAAGAATATTCTCTTTTCACATAGCAGAAAACTCAAGAGCAATATTCAAATGATTAGATACTTTGAAGAATCTCTACAGAGTATAACTATTCTTATAAATATTGAAGGTAAACTTAGATCCCTCAACGAACATGTATACTCATACCCATTGATGATTCTTCTAGTAAAGAAGATCTATTACCTTAAATAATATATCAGCCACACATAGCCATATATAGTATGTAAATAATATAAAAAGAAGTAATGTACAAAACATTCAAGCAAAAGGAGAAGAAAGTGTGAGCTTCCAGAAAAATGTTTTCTTAAACCCCTTGAAAGGTTCCCAAATGCTCGAATAGCCTCTATTTGTATATGTATCAGATTCTTACAAAGTCCCGGGCTACTAGTCCTAAAGCTAACAACATATGTTGTTGTATGACAGTTAGAAATTGAGTAAATAGAGTTACAGTTATAATGTTGACCTAAGGTGACAGCAGACTACCTTTAGCATTTCAGTGTATATATAAGTAAGAGATGATTATCCAAAGACGCTATTAAATAAGAAACGAATATCGTGGGCTGAACTTCATCGCGTTCAAAGTGGTCAGCAAACTTACCTTAGCATTAATGATGGGAATTGTAATATTATTTTGACTACAGTGTATAGGGAAATTGAGAAGAATGACATAACTGAACTCTAGATAAACATCGAGAAAATATGCAGCAACATTATCTAACCCTGATATGTGCACAATCTATGAACTTCAGAGACACAAAGTACCCTACCAAAACATGAGTTACAAAGTACTATTTCAGCAAACTCGAGAATCATAGTGGTAGACTTGGATGCCATAAATACACAGTTTATCCAATGTTTGAAGTATGGAATACGTGTAAAGGCAAAAACTTATGGAGGAGATGGTGACAAAGTACTTATAAAAAAGGATAATCAAACAACCACACATCAAAAGCAAGCTAATATTAGGTAAAGGACGAAATTTGATAGGTGAAGTTGACAACAAAATATTAAAAATAAACTATTGACTTGGTCGTAACCATACCTAGAAGGCTAGAAATCAGACCTTCCTCCTCGAAAAAACCTTCCATAGCTCCTGCGCCATGGCACTGAGTGAGGCAAAAGAAGTAATGAAAAATGCCATAAACCATCAGTGTGATGAAAAAAAAAATTGCAATACGAATCACCCTTTGGTGCTTCATGAAATGAACAAATAGTTTGTACAACATGACTACAACGTTAGAAATTGAATGGGAAAAAAGGGCAGTTCAATTTTACCTTGAGACTTAGAGCAACATCTACGGCTTTTTTGGCAGAGTGATCATTTGTCCTGGGAAAGTATTCTTTACAAAAAATGATATGAACACAAGAGAAATAATATGGGAATCATCATGATCAGAAAAATAATAGAAAATCATATGTTGAATTAGCATAGTTCTGCTCTATGTGATTTATGTTCTGCATTTTTGTCTGCTAAGCTCAAACCTCCAGTATGTCTGAGTTTGGCACCGTTTCCAGGTAAATAATTATTATCTTCGAATTCTTTGCTGCATAAGAAATATTACAACCGTTCTTAGATGTTGTAATGCAAAATCAAATAATATACAATACTTTTAGCTAATAATAAAAATGTTTGTTCTAGTTTAAATGTATGCTTAACTTGTAGTTAGCATGTCAGTAACACATTTTTCTTGTGAATAAAATATATCCCAATGAAGAAGAAAGTAGAGCTTAAATGGAGTAAGGTTATAGTTCATTCTAGAGGGGAGAGAATGAACGAAAAAAGGAGTTAGTTAGAAGGGAAAGGTAAATACGATATACATGTGAGGGTCAATGAACATAAACCGATTCACCTGTATGCATACAATTACACTTTCTGTACTTTTCTACATAGGTTACAGATATGAGTATTTATACACTTAAATATGTGTTGTAATGAGTTAAAAGAAGAAATGCAAGCAGCAGCATATCGATCAATGAAGCAAACACCCCGTTAAAATTAATTGAAGTTTAGGTACTCAAAATGATCAAAACAGATCATATCTCTCCAGCTCACTTGGCTGCAAGGTTTATTCATTCAGCCTTTGTTTATCTGTCCGTGTCCCTACAAATAGCTCTATTTTCACCTCATTGCTAGTCAATTGGACACAATTGGAACTGAGAAAGTTAAAGGTGACTAATAGAATTGGAAATAGGAAGCATCACAACTAGAAAAGAGTGTAATATTCCTCATCTTTTATACTTGTTTTGTATATGTAGTCCAGCTGTACTTTTTCTTTTATCTATTGTCAAATCAGGTAGGTGTTCTTCAAAACTTTTTTTCACTTAGCTTTTGTTCACCTTGTGGCTAAACGAGCTGGAGATATATGATAAAGAGGATTGTGGTAGTAGCACACCTCTATGTACAAACATGGATCATGAATGATCATCTATTTTGTTACCCCGACTCTTGATGGCAAACTCACATTACCAACAAGAAAATTGGAGAGCATAGGGTTACACAACGTGTATACCCTGGTATTTATATAAGTGGTACAATTACAGTGAGGTCCATATAGAAATGTAAAATAATAGAATAGTAAATAAAGACATATATGAACAGTGTCAAAGAGGGAGTGAGAGAATGAATCATTGGGGGCATAGAAACAAAGAAATATGAGATTTTTGTGTATATACGTTAAGGAGATGAAAGGAGTTTACCATGAATAGGACCATCTAATTTTGAAGGGGGGCTGGGTGGACATATAAACAGGACTGCCACCATGGAAATGGCTCCAAAACCAGCGGCTTTATAGGGTATCTATCTAGCACAATTAAAACAAGCAATCTAATTTCAAAATATGTATTAATATTATTGTATCCATCAAGATGAAAGATAATACTTAGTTGTATAAGACATTACATAAGTTGTCCCTATAGGAAGGAGGCCACTAGCCTTTATATTAGCCTGTGTGCCAAAACTTCCATTTGCATTTTTAAGACTTAAGAGAGTGGCACTTTACGCTTGGAATGAGTAGAGCCAGCCATAGGATCTCTAATATTGCCTCTATTGGTGGAGTTTGTTCCAGAGTACTAGCTATCTAGTAGAATGAACGAACGAGCCCTCTACCTGTGCAATGACCCATGAAGTCTCTTTCCTGGTTCAGTTTGTAAGTTGGCATCTTCTCGTGGACTTAGAACTTATATTGTTATCCCAAAATCACTGATTTCAATGTTGTTCGAATTCCTACTTCCTGTAAGCATACAAAAGAGTAATCAAATCATCATTGTAATGACAAAACATCACTCTAAGACATCAGCTTTGTACTTATTTTTGGCACTACCAACTCTGCAGAATATAAATGCTACTGGAAAGTGAGCAAGTGATCATCGTGGCCACAGACAACGATCGTTGGTACCTCGACACGGGTGCCAGCAACCACATGACGGGGTGTCGGAAGATGCTGACGAAAATCGACCAGACAGTGCGATGTACGGTCAAGTTCGGGGACGACTCTGTGGTTCAGATACATGGACGCGGCGTCATTTTGTTCACCTGCAGGAGCGGCTAGCACAGGGCTCTGTCCAACATCTATTACATCCCGAAGTTGCGAACCAACATCGTAAGCCTCGGTCAACTGGATGAGAACGGGTGCAAGATCGCGATCGAGGAGGGTGAGATGCGCTTGTACGACCGTCAGCGAGTTCTACTCATGCGAGTGCAGTGAATGAGGAACTGGCTATATCGTGCAGAGAATGTACTTGACCTGGTTCATGGCAATTTGTGTGGTCCCATCACTCCAGCAACAGCAAGTGGTAATAAGTATTTCCTATTAATCGTTGATGATTGTAGTAGATACATGTGGCTATAAGTGATCAGGAGAAAAGATGAAGCGTTCTGGTTCTTCAAAAAGATAAAGGCCCTTGCTGAGAACGAGCGCAGGGTAAAACTCAAGGCGTTCCGGACTGATCGAGGCGGTGAGTTCAACTCGAATGAATTCAACACTTAATGCGAGGAGCAAGGCATCCGGAGGAACACGACGGAGCCATACTCTCCTCAACAGAATGGTGTCGTTGAGAGGCGCAATCAAACCGTCGTGGAGATGGCACAGACCCTGATGAAAGCGATGGCTGTTTCGGCCATGTTTTGGGGTGAAGCAGCCAAGACATCCATTGATATACTGAACCAATCACCGACAAGGAGCCTCTGGGGCATCACTCCCTACGAGGCTTCGAGGAACAAGAAGCCGACAGTCGACTACCTCCGCACTTTTGGGTGTGTGGCTCACATGCAGATCATCGGGTCAAGGGTGACCAAGCTATCGAATAGAGCACGCCCAGTTCTCTTTGTCGAGTATGAGGTGGGCACCAAGGCCCATCGTGTCTATGATCTAGTAGAGAAGAAGATCCACATCACGCGCGACGTCGTCTTTGAAGAAGAGCGTAGATGGAATTGGGAGACCTCCAGTGAACAAAAAAGAAGCGATCAGGAGTTCACAGTGATTTATTCCACTGACTACATGTTGAACGTGCCCACGGGCGGCACAAACATGGAAAGGGCTGGTGAGACACAAACACCAGCAAACCCATCTCCGCCTCCAACGCCAGCAACGCCTGCTGCACCAATAACGCCCGCTACACCGGGAGATGGCGATGGCTGGGTGTCACCACCAACCGGCGGCATGCTTGACACAGATGGGGTGTCGCTTCGGAATAAGACTGTTGTTAGTGTAATTGATGCGGCTCCTGTGTGCGAGCTGGAATACAGTGAACTCTACCTCCTGGCCCCCGAGGAACCTGCTAGCATTGACGAGGCACTAGATGAACCAGCCTGGCGTGGTGCAATGGAGGCGGAGATGGACGTGATCTGCAACAACATGACATGGGAG
Source organism: Alisma plantago-aquatica (assembly GCA_963693085.1). Taxonomy (NCBI): domain Eukaryota; kingdom Viridiplantae; phylum Streptophyta; class Magnoliopsida; order Alismatales; family Alismataceae; genus Alisma; species Alisma plantago-aquatica. The sequence goes on along the minus strand of OY856415.1, from coordinate 173,781,502 downwards.
TTGTCGACGCTTCCTCCTGGACACCGAGCCATAGGCCGGCTCAAGTGGGTGTTTAAGGTAAAACGTGATTCTATTGGAAATGTTGTGAAGCATAAAGCTCGGCTTGTAGCAAAGGGCTATGCGCAGCGACAGGGGATCGACTTCGACGAGGTATTTGCACCGGTCACTCGATTGGAAATGGTGCGACTACTCCTCGGCCTGACTGCTCATCAAATATGGAAGGTACACCACATGGACGTCAAGTCCACGTTTCTGAATGGGGATTTGGCAGAGGAAGTGTATGTGATGTCTGGGGGAAGCCCCTGTTAGTCATAAACATGTAAGGTCGACCGAGGCTTTTCGCCTAGTGCATTGTGATGTCTGGGGGAAGCCCCTACTGTCTCCCAACATGGCTTCACCTACTATGTACTACTGACTGATGATTACTCTCGGTTCAGTTGGTTCTATCTTATGAAACATAAAAATGAATTTAGCCCCATCTTCGTCACCTTCTACAAAATGGTTCGAAATCAGTTTAATAAGTCTGTTAAAATCTTCCAAAGCGACGGTGGAGGCGAATTTGGCAACCATTCCCTTAAACATTTCTTCTCCAATCATGGAATTCTTCACCAAACCTCATGCCCCTATAACCCATCCCAAGCCAGTGTTGTAGAGAGAAAACATTGCCACATCACATAACTAGGATTAACAATGCTCTTCGAAGCTCACTTACCCAAACATCTCTGGGCAAAAGCCTTCCACACTGCCGTCTACCTCATAAATTGACTACCCACTCCCCTACTTCAAATGGAGAGCCCCTTTGAGCTTCTCTATAGGTCCAAACCCAACTACACTCACCTCTGCACATTCGGGTGCCTATCCTTTCTGTTTGAGACAAAAGTGAAGAGGAAAAAATGTTGCATGTTAAGCAATGCATATGGCCTAATGACCAATGGCTCTAAAACACTAAGAGTCATGGCAGAATTTTTATTCTATGGGAAGACCCAAACCTTAGAATAAACAAATTTGATTAAAGTGATCAGTAAATTCACCTCAGTGTTGATGATGGGAGCAACACTTTTGTTTTGACTGCAGCATACGAGGAAAATGAGGACAATGACAGAACTGGACTTTGGAGAAACATTGAGAAAACAAGCAACAACATTATTGAACCCTGGCTATCATGGGTGATATTAATATAGTACGCTAGAATGTAGAGTGCAAGGGAAGGACCGAGCCATCAAAAGAATTAATGGATGGGTTTAATGAAGCTATGGATGCTCTCGACCTACTGGAACCTAATGCAAAAGGATCACCTCTACACCTGCGAAAACAAATAAACATACCAAAACCAAGATTGCTTAGTCCTATCACCTTTGTGGACACTATCCAAAAGTGCTCGACACTTGTCAAGGATTCATATGGAAGTGATTACAAAGTTATGGTTAACCATCTTGATGTGGAAGCAGATAGGAAGAGAGCCCCATTCTTCTTCGTGAACCCATGGACCACCCAACATGGATTGACTAAAATTATTTCCTCTTATTTGGAGAAAACCAAGGAATGTTCTTCGATGTAAAAGCTTAAAGATATCAAACAACATCTACTAGTCTGGAACAAAAATAAAGTTGGAGATGAGGCATGAGGCATTACCTGAACAACTACCTGTCTATTATGGATTTCAAGTGCCTTTTGAGCAATGAAGCCTCCATCTTTCTTCCAACTTATAAGAGTAGCTACTCCAGCATCATACATGTTTACAAAGATTTCTGAGGCCAATTTTTGGAAACTGACATACATCTGCAGCAATCAACAAATACTCATATAGTTTTAAAGAACTATTACAACAAATAGTTTAAAACAACCTCCTAGATGTAAGATTAGAATTGAGGAGCTTCTAAAAGTAGTTAAATTTGCAAGCATGCTTCTACTTTTAACTCAATGTAGTTTCTGAAAAAACTGAACATAAATGAAATTTCAGACTTTGTCATCCTTTTATTAGCATCATGAGAATGTAGAAATCAGTTAATATTCAGCAGGGATCAGCCCCATCCCCTTGATATGGATGTTTCCCTCTAACTGCTAAAGTAACACATTAGTAACAAAGAAATGTAAATAACTATCTTGTCCAATGTACAGAACAAAGTAGAAGTATGCTATAATGGGCACGCATTGCAAGTGATATACAAAATTGGATCTGAAGTATTGTCATTGGTATAGTTTGTTACTTCTGATTTAGATTGGAGCTTATCAAAATAGAGAAGGGGAAATTATCTAAAGTATCAACAAGAAATGTGTGATTAGTTTTAGCAGGTTGCATTTAGTTTTACTGCACATTTAAACTGAGAATGTGATTCATTATCCCTTTCTTCAGAAACTAGAATGACCATTTAAATATAATCGAAAAAACTAGCATGCCTATATAAAAAATTATGTAGAGAAGCTCTCAATAGATAGAAGCTGAGATGTTTCTAACATGTGATTATGCGTGATTAAGGGGTTATGCTTACCTTGTTCACAATATACCAACTCTACTTCTAACTCCTCTAAGGAAGATAAGCCTCTGGTTGAGGTTAGTGATGAAAAGAGGGCATGATTAAATGTTTGCTCTGGTCATCTCGTGCCACTTTCATGTGGCAGATAAGATATTCTGTACTGATGTCACTGTGTGTGGTAGTCTGAGACCATTTTATCCTACATCAAAATAACAATAATGACTCAATCAACATCAACTCAAATAATAAATGTGCACCCAATCAAACCATGGAATTCATTCACTTGGCTACGTTCAACTCAAATAGAGCATTCCAGGATCAAGAAATGCACAAAAAGAAAGAAAAAACATCCAAAATACCTGAGATTTGAGACCTTGAAAATCATACACTCGGCCACTTTGAGACCTTTAAACCAATAACAGGCTAGCAATATGAAGAATGAACAACGTGTTCAGGAGCAGCTTCAACATATTCATGTAAGGGTTGGTACTGTCACTCATCACAGTTCACAGACTGGAACATTGGGCGCACAACTACTCAGAGGGTCAGACTTAGAATAGAGCTAAGGCTGATCCATACCTACCCAGTTGTCCACCTCTTGGGTACCAACTGTCGTGGGCTACACAAAAAGAAATGTTAATGATGTCTTTCTAGCTGATAAAAATGAGATCAGTGTCACTGCAATATTTAGGATTCACCAGGGTATCACTACATTAATATAAACCTAAACTACTGACCTTTGATGTCCTTTCACAGCTGAAGTTTGAGGGATCCTCTTTATTTTGAAGATTTCTCAAGCAAAGGGACAAGATTGCATTGAAGTTGAGATGGATGCTCTTAATGTATAAAAAAGAATTGCTAATCTTGCAACTAGCTGTAGTGTTCCACCCAAAAGACTAATGTTAACCGATATAGCTTGAATTATATATAGCTACCTTACATTGCAAAGTCGTCAAATGTTTGATAGTAGATGGGCAGGTAATTGTAATGTGTTGCTGAGGTATCATGTATGCAATACCATAGAATAATAGTCCTCTTGTGTAGAATACGATGGACGGAAGTCAGTAGGTTAGTCTTTCATAAAACGTATGTGCTGACCAAAATCACTAACAGATCAGTTGACATCGCCTTAGAACTGAGCAAAGTTTGATGATTGTCTTTATGAATATGTGGATCCAAAGACCCCATTGTTCTAAGAACCTGATTCACAAAATATTAGATTGGACCTAAAACATCAGAGTTTTTTTTTTCTTTCAAGTTCCAAATTCTACCTTGACATATAGCTTTGGAATATTATGCAGTCAGACCAAGCTAATTAATCATGCATCAATTTCTACAGTCAAACCCATATAGAGAATCTATTTAACAGAAAAAGAAACTCCATAAATAGGGGTATAAGCAATATCAGGAATAATAAAGCACCATATAAAACAATATTGTAAAAAAAATGGCAAATAAACTGCAGTGGTTGTGAAACAGTCAAAATGGGTGGGGTATTGTAGGAAGCTGAGTTATAACTCACCTAAGTGGAGGAATACCCACTAATCATCATTAGTTCATGGACCTAGGATAACAGTCCAGTAGCAGAGTTTCCTTAGGTTCTTGCAGCATTAAGTACATGCAGCATGCCCTTGTCACTTTCGCCAGCAAATGCAGCATCTAATTAGTAAAATCTTCTATTGAATGAATCATTTTATCCAACATTACATGGTTAGAGGTAGTAATTCATACACCAGACCAGAGTGATTTCATTATCTGGAAAAATTAGAGAGTTGTTGCGTAGTTCAAAAGCTACAAAAATGTCCATTATTCTTGTATCCGACTTCAAAAAAGCATGTTCATCACTTGCCTCAGTATATAGATAAGAAAGTCATTAGTGACACCATATATACACTAGCAAGGTATATTTTAAACTGACTTGTAGTAGGCCATACAGACCTTCTTTGAAACAAGTCTAATTCAATCACCAGGACAACAAAACATCATCAAACACTCAACAACTATTCAACGAAAAAATAGCTTGAGATGGGAAGGCTAATGCCTATGACATTCATCAAAAAGTAAGCACTAAGATTAGATAGAGAAAGTAAATCTTAGATACTTCCTCTCATTAAGAACATGGAAACATGGGGAGAGACTAGATAAACACTTAGGAAACACTTCATAACAATATATCACCTGTCAAACAACTCCCTGTTTGATCTTATTCCATTATCCCTTGGATACTGAACAAGCTACAACAGTAAAGAAATCATGTCACTGCATAACAATTTAGTTTCCAATAGATATTCCAACTTTGGTGAGCTGTGGGGGTTGTGAAGACAACTGCTATGCTGTCCAAGATAACAAAATCAAGATTGATGGAGCCTATTTATGATGGGTGTTGAGATGAGATGATAGACGTCTCACTGGCAGCAATGTACACCTGTAAAGGAGTAAAGAAATATTGCATAATGAGTTGGACTAGTTGATTAATAACCCTTGCAACACGAATCTGAAAATCAGCAGTAGCAGTTTCCACCACTACTGGTACAAGTCTCACATATCCACCGTAAGATTGTGCTTCCATATCAAACAATTCAAATTTGATTGACCAGGTTCCCATGTTTGTGATAACCATACTGGTAGTGTAGGACTTCTTGAGTTTATATCTCACTATGGACATTTACAGTAGCATGTCTTGCAGTGGTACCCAATAATAAGGAATAAGGTGCTCTCTTTCTCTCCTATTTGAAGAGCAACTATCACATTATTAATTGATATAAATTGGATGTAGATTTTGAGCCATTGTTCCTACTATGGTGTTTATAGTAGGGCAATTGTAAACGCATGAGAGAATCTATCCTCTCTTAGCTTCAATGCTCACTCAATATTGATTTGCCCATTTTCATATAAATGAAAGAATTGCAATAGCGTTGATAACAATCCACTAGTACCAACAAAATCAATGACATATGATATCCCTTCCATGCATGCTTACTTGCTATTTAAAGAAATCAAGTTATGTATCTACTATTGGTTAGCTTTTTCATATTCATAAGTTGGTTTAAACATGATCTAAGGTTGGGTTGGTTTGCATGAGCTATTTTTATGGAATGCACATTCTCTATTAATGTTAGTATAAAATGATTCTTGGTTTGTATAGATTGAAAATCTCTCTCTCTCTAACATTCTATGGATATTATCTCATTGTGGATTTCTAATTTGGAAATCAACTATTGGAGGTCGTCTAAATTTTTTACATTTTATATGTTTTTAATGCTAAATTCTGAACTCAGCATTCAGTGGTTTCATTTGTAGGTGTTACGGTAATGTTGGATGAAACAATTATAGTGTATTAACACTCCTTCCAGCTATTAGGTGTAGAGAATTGCTTGTACCTAATCATCTAAATATTTATCATCTAACATGTAAGATTGAAGCTTCTGATCTCTGTACTTGAGGTTGTTATTAAGTATGATGAGGAGAGATTGAAATTGGAGAAGGAATACGAGTTGAAAGGCAAAAGAGGTTTTTTCTTTTCTCCTACCAATTAGCAAGCACTTATCACTCGGAGAATCATTGTATATGAAATAAAACTTACAACTGCTCTAGTTTCTAGACAAATTAGGATGATGGAGGTGGAACAGCTTTGATAATAAAAATGAACATACTGAGGAAATGGATGCAACTACTACAAAGATGTGTGCCTCTAAGATTTTGTGTGGTCTTTACTTTAATATGAAAATACAAGCCAAGAAAATAATATTAATGCAATATTGTTAATGGTCAAAGAAGACCAAACTGTGCAACATATGCAACAGACGAGTTCATGTTCCCACAACTTTTGAAGATTCACCATGTCATCTTTATAACAATAGACTTACTGCACTTCAGCAAAATATTATAAAGCTAAAAAATAGTTTGCAGTATATGTTTTACACTTATTGATACAAAAATCACCTAACTACATTACTCTGATGAACAAACTACTGTATCATCATGATCCTCCCCTTTACTGTTGATGGAGGATCATAAGCTTTTAGGAATATATTGAGTTCGGTTAGGGTGAGGAATTACAATGAAAGTATCACAATGAAAACCATATCACTGGATTAATAGAGGATAAATCATGGTTTTTACTATATGATCAAACCCAATTGAAAGAGTAGCAGGAAAGTATGTTGACACTCAATGAACCAACAAGACTACCTGAGGAAGATTTGGGATGCATGATCTATGTCACCTACCAACTAATTCCTGCTGCGCCATCCTTGGCTTCCTAGTTTCCTTAGTCGTGCTCTACCACACCAGGCCTCGAGCTTCGTCACCACCACCCTCAGAGCCCCAAGGTGACAATCACCAATCCTCCCGGCTATAGCAGCTCCATCATACATCTAGTCCTTGGCTGCTCTGGACAAATTTTCCCAGGGTGGACAGGGTATAGAGTCCCCTGAGGAATGGTGACGTAGCAGTTACGAGTATCCACTACGCCTCCTGCAACTCCTCCTCTACCCAATGGACTGGCATGTGTGGGGATGAAGGCTTCATTGACAGGTGGTCGATGGGTGGTGGAGGAAATTAGGAGATGATTGGAAGCACCACAGGTGGAGGCAGGCAGAGTGCCGATTGGGGTGGAGATGGGGCATTTGGAGGGACCTTGCATGATGGATTGCAGGCTAATGACAACATGACGAGCGTAACTAGGAGGAGTAAAGCATGGATCAGTGACAGTGACGATGGTGGTGCTACTCGCATGGTGGCTGGTCTTCCTTGCACTGGCAGTAGTGGCGACGGATCAATCAACAGTAGGTCGAATGGTGCAGGGAGTGGGAAATTTGGAAGCGGGGAGGCATTTTCACTGCACCAAGAAACTCATGATTAGGGAAAAGACAATTTAGGGAGAGGACTGACTACATTGGGGACACAGAGAGACTCCGAATTGGAGGGGGAAGAATAATGTAATTTTATGAAAATGAAGTTTGGCGCGGGTGTGAAAATGTGCGCGCTCATTTTTGAAATTACAAAGAGGGTATTTGTAGTTATATTGTAGGTAACTAGTTGTTATTATATTAACTACATTTTTTTCCTATAATAAAATCATTTGTAAAGAAAACTGATTTTAAACTACATATAAAATATATGTAACTAGTATAATTGTAGCGAATGGATCTTTTTTTGGTAGTGATTAAAGGTTTGAGTCCAGCTTTTTGCATGCATGGGATAAACTTGGAAGAAACTGCCAAACCCCTAGCCCAACCTCAATGGAAGTTGAATCAAATGCTGAAAGAAGTTGTTAAGAATGAAATAATAAAATTTCATGACATAAGGATTATATACCTCATCAACGACAGTAACTTGGTCAGCCTGATCCATGTCCTACCAAAGAAAGGTGGAATGACAGTGGTTAATGGAGAAAATGGGGATTAAATGGTGATGTGAATAGTTAAATTTTTGGCATATGTGTATCAACAATCAAAAACTAAATGCTTACACCAAGAAGGATGATTTACCCTTATGTTTCATCGACCATGTGTTATCATGCTTAGCTCAACATGGATAATTCTACTTCCTGGATGGGTACTCAGGATTCTATCAAGTCCCCATTAACCCAAATGATAAAGAAAACATGAATTTCACTTGCATCTAAGGCACCTACACTTTTAGAAGTATGCCATTTGGAATCTGCAATGCACCTACGACATTCTAAAGATGTATGATCTCCATCTTTACTGACTTCCTAGAACACATCATCGAAGTCTTCATGCATGACTTCTCTATTTATGGAGATGGTTTATATAGCTACTTCAAGAACTTATCTATAGTAATGGAATGTTTTGAACATAAGAAACTTGTGCTAAATTGAAAGAAACTCTATTTCATGGAGATAGTATTGGTCCATAATGTAACACCCTAATCCTTTTTATGCAAATTTTCAAACTATTTTATTCTCTGCATACTCTATTTCTAATAAGATAATTGTTGAGGACCTAAATGTAAATTTCCCATGTTAATTTTGCAAATTCATCTTATTATGTTTAGTTGCTATTTTATTGATGATTTATTTAAAGAAAATGTTTTCATGTATATCTATGCTCTCTTGTTTAGAAAATGGAAATAAATGCTCTTATTTTCTCTCTTTTATGGTGATTAGTGGTTTACATGTAAAATTGCTTGTTGTATGACCTCCATCACATTAATTGAGGTGAAATAATATTTAGTGCACATTTTCATACCTTGTAATTCTTATTTGAGAAATTAATAGCTTTATATACACTAATCATAGCCATTTAAATGTACATAATGATTTTTGTTATATTAGGCATAAAATATGTACAAGCATCAATTCTAATTAAATGGGAATGTTCTACACCCTCGAATACACCTATGATTCAACTTTGGACCCATTATTACCATGTTTGACCTCCCAACTAATTTGAGAGAGATTTCTATATAGTTTTGCTAGATAAGTAAGCAAAATTTCATTAATTTCATTTATACAGTCGATTTAAGCTATAGTCCCACATTATTATGTGTCATGCGTTACATTTTTCTCTTCTTTTTGGCGTGCATGACAGTAGTCGTTGGATCGGGATCCAATGGTGCTCACCTTTTCTCCTACCTCTGATCTTCACGCAATCATATGTCGTTTCCAACGCCTTGATGGCGAGCCTTCAATCTTGTATGTTAATCGACCATTTTTCTTCATTCCTTTACCAACGCATTCGTCTCGATGCCACAAACACACCAAGCCATCACTTGCCCCTTCCTGCTCTCTGTCGGGCAAATGCCCTATTAGGGCTCACCACCAAGTTTCCGTAGACACCTCGCTAGCCTCCTCTGCCCCCATCTAAGCATCCTGCGAGCACTGCCGGACTCCAAGAGGTTCTTCTCGCCGCTCAATTTCACTGTCTACCCCCTTAGGTGACCCGAACTACTACTCCTTGTCACTCCAGCGACCCAAGCTTCGCTCTAGTGCCCTACGCCATCTTTGATCAATCATACCTCCGGTGAGCATCTATGCGACCCCTCCTGTGTACCCGCATTCATGGTTTGTCGTGTAGGTCCTCGAATCATCGTGTCCTTGAGACCATGTCTCAGACCCTGCCAACTTTAGTCGTCGTGGATCCACAGGGACTGCTCGACCACAGAATTTGTGCTTTCGGCCTCGGTTTACCTTCACGAACACGCTCGGGACTTCGTCTGATGGGTTTCCAGTTGCGAGCAGTGGCTTCTGCCTTGGCTCCTAGTTCTCTGTTTCCTGCCACCATACTCTATTCTCTGGACACAAAGGTCCTCTTGTCCCCTTCAACCCTGGAGACAAAGCCATACTTTTTCTCTGTTTATTGGATTTTTTTGTCCTGTACTACTCGTTTTATCAGCGCTTAGGCTCCATGAGCAGTGGTTCTACCGTGACCCTATTTTCGGCTACCATGGTTAAACCATGGGACCTGTTGCTCCTTACAGACTGAGTAATGGCTCATCGGCTTCGACCTAGCATAAGGAAGCCTTTAGTGGCTTCCTCTTCTTAGAGTTGATCAAAGAGATCACATGATGCTGACATCGTAGGTCTGCTCTTTGTGCTAGTCGATGCCATTGCTGAGGGGTGAAGAATCTAGGTCACCATATGACCTTGGTACCCCTGTTAGTTTAATTTGATGATTTAAACTACAAAGGGTATTTCAGGGTTTTCACATGTCCTCCCTTCTTTGATCGTGAGTCCTCAGTGGTGAACCTTCTCGTTAGTTGGCCAAGCTTGATTGGTCCAACTCAGACCCGACCCTCTAGATTTGGGTATAATTATATATGTGGCTTTTTCTTGTTTGGTCATTGGTCCGTTCTTTGTAAATTCATAGTAAATCGCTTGGTTATTCGGAAAATATGCAAAAATATGTTTTGGAAAGAATTTTTGATGATGAACATGATTTTATGATTTTATCAATTGATTTTGCTGTTTTCACATCTCAATAACTATATGACACAAATTAGGATTTAATGTTGTATAATGAAGGATAATTATGCTTTTTTCAGGTGATTAAGAGAACCCAATCAGTCAAACCAGGTTTGACTTAGGTGATTTAGCTCAAGGTAAGAAGGCCATGCCCTTGGCATAGATAATAATTGGTTTATTGAATATTTATGATTTATGTTAAGCACTTAAGTTAAAGTCATGATTGATGCATGTTTTCTTCAAGTATATGGTTATTGGATGTTGATTGCTATTATTTAAGTCTAAATCTAGAAATGACATTAATGTTATGAATTATGATTAAGGTACATGAAACCAAGATTAAGAGGGAAGAAATTCCCATTCATGTTTAAGAGGGAAGAAATTCCCATTATGGTTCATGGGGAGAAATCCCAATTATGTTCAAGAGGGAGTAATCCCATTAAGATCAAGTCTAAGTCATTAAGAAGATAATTAAATCTAAGAATGATCGTGGTTAAGGGAATTTGATTTAGATTTATATGCACCTTGTTATGGGCTTTCCGAGCGTTAAGGGCTTTTCGAGCAATTATGGGCTTTCCGAGCACTATGGGCTCCTTATGGGGCATTAAGAGAGGAGCATATACTTCTTGTCAAATTCCTTATGTAAAAGATGCCAAGAAATGATTAATGTTAATGCATGTTCATGTTTTTGTCAAATCATTTTTATATGTTATTTTTATGTCTTATAATATGCCAATGTCGCTTACTTACCATGAATGTTTTTCCTTTGCATGGCTGGCGATGAGATGTCCACAGAAGTTGGAACTAAAGGGAAGGAATCATCTTAAGGAGTTATAAGGATCTATGAAGTTGTTGCCTAATGGGACATCCATTTATGGAGATCCTATCTTTTACATGTTATCTAGTTTATGTTTAGCATACCTTTAGAATCATGTTGTAGTTTTCTTTCCAAGAAGAACTTATGTATGAATCTATGTTTTGAGAATGCCAAGTGTTATTTATTTCTTGATATGAGATCATGTATGTGACAACCCTCCCTGAAATGCCAAGTACGCCACATTATGGATAATGTGGGGATTAGGCTATGCTTCCGCTGGTTACGTATGAAACCCTAGGGAGCGGTGTTACATTAATGGTATCAGAGCAAGGAATAGATGGCCACTAAGGCGACAACAGAGATTCATATTATGTTATAATATCATGTTATGTTTACCCTTTCAGATGGCCCCTAAGAAGAAGGAGAAGGTTGGTGAGTCAAGGCCCTGACAAGGATCCTGTAGTGGTGATAAGACTGAATACATGAACCAAGTCCCTCCACAAGTCACCCTAGATGCCCTAGTAGTAGCCTTGACCAATGCCCTCCAACCTAGAGCTCCACTTAGAGTACATGAGATCTCCCTCATAGATTTCTTGAAGATTAGACCCAATGCTTTCCATGGTGAAGATGAGGTTGATGTGGTAACCAAGGCTAAGGAGTGTCTTAGAAACATGGAATATTTCTTTAGAGACTTAGAGTGTCCCCCACATAGTAGGGTTAGATTTTCCACCCATATGCTCAAGGGTGAAGCCCGTACTTGGTGGGAAAACCTCTTAGCCACTAGGGAAGAAGATGACCCTCCTTTCATTTGGGTGAGTTTGTAGAAGCCTTTAATGACCATTATGTATCTGAAGCCATGTTAGAAAGGAAGGAGGATCAGTTTGTTAACCTTAAGAAAGTGGGTCTTGAGTACACTGAGCAAAAGAGAGACAAGAAGTTTATTACAGGGCTTAAACCTAACCTAAGTTATGCCTTGTCTGGTACAGTTCATAGGACCATGCAATCAGCCCTAGATGCAGCCTTAGAATTGGAGGATCACCCTGGGAGGAATCCTAAGAAGGAGGTACCCCAAAAAAATTGTCACCATCAACCCCTTCCATCCTCCAACCATAAGAGAAATGCCCCTGAGCCTTCTTCTGAGAATGGGAGAACCTCATTCCCTACATGTAAGAGAAGTCATGGTGGTCCTTGTAGGTTTGGTACTTCTATTTGCTACTATTGTGGTGAGGAAGGGCATATCAAGCCTAATTGCCCTAAGCTTGCAAATAAGGATCCCAACCATAACCAAGCTAAGAACCCTAATCCTCCACCCAAGGTTAAACCAAGGCTCTTCACCATGCAAATGTCGGATGGAGAAGAGGAAAATGATCAAAGTAAGGGTAGTTAAGTAATTTATTTTGAATCATAATGCTTTGTTTATGTATGCTTCTTTTATAATAAAATTAGTATGCAAAATTTGCAAGTTTATGTGAAATCCTTAAGGTGGGTAGAAGCCCTAGGAAATTTCAAGGACGGATTTTTTTAAGGTGGGTAGTATTGTAACACCCCAATCCTTTTAATGCAAATTTTCAAACTATTTTATTATCTGCATGCTCTTTTTCTAATAAGATAATTGTTGAGGACCTAAATGTAAATTGCCCATGTTAATTTTGCAAATTCATTTTATTATGTCCAATTGCTCTTGTATCCATAATTTATTTAAAGAAAATGTTTTCATGTATATCTATGCTCTCTTGTTTAGAAAATGGTAATTAATGCTCTTATTTTCTCTCTTTTATGGTGATTAGTTGTTTACGTGTAAAATGCTTGCTTTATGACCTCCATCACAATAATTGAGGTGAAATAATATTTAGTGCACATTTTCATACCTTGTAATTCTTATTTGAGATAATGAATAGCTTTATATACACTAATCATAGCCATTTAAATGTGCATAATGATTTTTGTTATATTAGGCCTAAAATATGTACAAGCATCAAATCTAATTAAATGGGAATGTTATAGACCCTCTAATACACCTATGATTCAAAATTTGGACCCATTATGACCATGTTTGACCTCCCAACTAATTTGAGAGAGATTTGTATATAGTTTTTCTAGATAAGTAAGCAAAATTGCATTAATTTCATTTATACAACCGATTTAAGCTATCTTCCCGCATTATTATGTATCATGTGTTACATTTCTCTCTTCTTTTTGGCATGAGCGACAATCGGCGTTGGATCAGGATCCAACGACGCTCACCTTTTCTTCTACCTTCAATCTTCACGCGATCATCTGCCATTTCCAGCGCCTTGATGGCGAGCCTTCAATCTCGCATGTTACTCAACCGTTTTTCTTCATTCCTTTGCTAACGAATTCATCTCGACGCCATGACTACACCGAGCCATCACTCGCCCCCTCTCACTCTCTGTCAGGCAAATGTCCTATTAGGGCTCGCCACCAAGTTTCCGCAGACACCTCGCTAGCCTCCTTCGCCCCCATCTAAGCATCCCGTGAGCACCACCAGACTCCAAGAGGTTCTTCTCGCCACTCAATTTCACCATCTACCCCCTTAGGTGCCCCGACATACTCCTCCTTGCTACTCTGGAAACCCAAGCTTCGCCCCGACACCCTACGCCATCTCCGATCAATCGTACCGCCGGTGAGCATATGTGCGAAGTTGGAGCTAAAGGGATGGAATTAGCTTAAGGAGTTCTAAGGATATAAGAAGTTGTTTACTGGTGGGACATCCATCTATGGAGATCCTTTGTTTTACATGTTATCTAGTTTATGTCTACCATACCTTTAGAATCCTACTGTAGTTTTCTTTCCAAGATGAACTTATGCATGAATCTATGTTTTGAGAATGCCAAGTGTTATTTATTTCTTGATATGAGATCATGTATGTGACAAGCCTCCCTGAAATGCCAAGTACCCCACATTATTGATAATGATGGGGATTAGGCTGTGCTTCCACTGCTTACGTATGAAACCCTAGGGAGGGGTGTTACACATAAAGTCTCTAAGAAAGGAATTGAAGTAGTAGTTAGCAAAGTGAAGGCTATATCCAAACTTCCAACTCCTAATATAGTGATAGAAGTGAGAATCTTCCTTGAACATGCATGCTTATATAGGAGATTTATTACCTAATTTTCCAAGATTGAAAAGCCCATGTCTAGTCTATTGGTGAAGGATACCATTTTTAAAATATTAAATGATTTTCACAAGTCTTTTGAAATATTATAGAATTCCCTCACCAGGACAATACTCGATGATCTAGATTCAAAGTTTCCATTCAAAGTAATGTGTGATTCTAGTGACTTTGCAATTGGTGTTGTTCTAGGGAAGAAGAAGAAAAAGAAGCACCATGTGATCTAATACACCATGAAAACTCTGGACTAAGCACAAATGAACTATACAATGACAAATAAGTAGATTCTAGAGATATTATTTTCTTTTGACAAGTTTAGATCCTACCTGATAGGATCAAAGGTCAAAGTATACACAGACCATGAAGAAGGACATGAAACTTAGGCTTGTGTGGTGGGCCCCACTACTTCAAAAATTTGGTCACAAAATAATAGATAAGAAAGGGACTAAAAGTGTAGTAAAAGACCATTTATAAAGGAAGACCATGATGACCACCTACCTGTCAACAATATCTACCCCTATGATGCACTCATGATGGTCAAAGTTGTATAATTCAAGGAACCATGGTTGGCTGACATCTACAACTACCTGGCCTGCAAACAATTGCCACCTGAAATCACATACAATGAAAATAAGAAGTTATTCTCGGATATGAAGAATTACTACTAGGTTGACCCCATCTTATTCAAGAGATGTGCCATCAATTTGTATCGGCATTGTATACCAGAGGAGGAGGTTCCCCAAGTTCTTAAGAAACGTCATTCTTCATCCTACAAAGGACATCTAGGCGGATACATGACCAAATCATGCAATCTAGTTTTTACTGGAGGACTCTCTTCATGGATGCCCAAGCCTATGTGAAAACATGTAAGGAGTGTCAAATCATGAGGAACATTTAAAGCAGGAATGAGATGCATATGGATGACTGGAGATAGGTGTAGATTTTTGAAGTTTGGAGGATTGAGTGTATGGGACCATTTTAGTTTTCTAAAGGAAACCAATACATTCTTGCTGATGTTTATTATGTCTTCAAGTGGGTGGAAGATATTTCAACTCCTAACTGTTACTTCAAAGAAGTAATCAATATTTTTGAGACGAATATCTTCCTAATATTTGGTGTCCCACGTAGTGTCATTAGTGACCTGGGATCCAACTTTGGGGAATGATAGTTTGAAGCTTTGCTGAACAGATATAGAGTAAAGCACAAATTAGAAACACCATATCATCCACAAATATCAGGACAAAGTGAAGTAACTAATCTACAGATCAAACAAATTTTGGAAGAAATAGTAACCAAGACACACAAAGATTGGTCTATGAAGCTTTATGACACATTTTGGGCCTACTGTACAACCTACAAGTCTCCCATAGGGACTACTTCATACCGACTATTTTATGGAAAACCATGTCACCTTCTGGTGGAATTAGAGCTCAAGGCCTTTTGGGCCATCTAGTTTATGAGCATCGGTCTTGACCGAGCTAGAAAGAAGAGGTTTCTACAACTGCATGAGTTAAGAGAAAATTAGGCTTCATTCCTATGAAAATGCTACAATTTACAATCAAAGTACCAAGGTCTGGCAAGACGTCCTCCTAAATAGGAAAGATGTTTAGAAGGAGGATAAGGTTCTCCTATTTAACACAAGTGTCAGACTCTTCTGAGGGAATCTCAAGTCGAGATGGTATGGTCCCTTTATAGTAGAAAAGGTATATACCTCACAAATAACGGAGATTACTAATGAAAACATAGGTACATTTAAGGTAAATGGACGTCGAGTAAAAATTACTACAAGGTTGAAAATTTCATGAGAAGGACAGAATTGCAATTGGAAAAACCTCAACCTACCACTAGAAGGAATTTGAAGAGTTAATCAAAAGAGTCAAGCTAAGGACTATAAATTAGCACTTCCTGGGAAGAAGACTAAGGTTTCTTGCCCTTGTTTAAATAACATATCTTTGTTTTCTTCTCTTGGACTCTTGATAGTTTCTCATTTCTAGCCTTAGGTTTAGTTCACACTAATTTTTACTAACCAAAATTCAATAATAGTTTCAATTTATATCTTAGGTTTAAACAATTCCTACTTTGATTAGTAAATTTTAGTGTACATAGAATAAATATAAAGTTTTATTTAAATCTTATCTTAATGATTAAGTAATCGCTAAACCTTCAGTCTTTAGTCTCAAATTATATATATTTTTTATTTACTTAATCTCTAAGTACATACATAGTAACCTTGAGAAAATAAAATGCATACACATTAGGTATAATCTAATATCATCAATCATTGAAGATTAAAATTGGTGGTTACTAAAATTTTGATCTTAAAAGATCGGTTAGGATTTCACTAGATCAACTTCCACTAGACCCAAAGTGTCAGTGACTATTGAACATCAAAATATTTCGCCAACCTCTAAGGACCTGTCTTAGTGATCGTTAACCCTAATATATAAAAGATCCACAAATTAGTTTCATTTCCACACCAATTTCCATCGAATGTCTCAAAGCCCTAGTGAAATCTAGGAGACAAAAGTGTTACATTTGTGTTGATGAGAAGACCAAAGCTAACGGATGATGGACCTACTACCACCATTCTTATCATCCAAGCAAACAACAACACCATCCATCACTATTGAAACCTCATCCCCACTCACCTCCTGCTTCTTAAACAGTAAAACATTCACCCCTCACCTTTATTTTTCGCGCTATCATTCTCCCTAATTCCATAAAACTCTTATTGATGTTGTCTCCTCTTTCTTTGGTTCTGTTGTCAATCTTTTTTCCCTAACACAAGCATTTCAAGTTTTAAAACCTAACATCGCAACCATCAAGTTGGGGGGGTTGTTTATTGTGAGTTCTTGATAACTATCATCCACCATTAATCAATACAAAGAAATGGTTTGATCTCTCTATAATTGTTGATGACTGATGTTTCAAGTTCATGGGGATCCCAATTTTGGCAAATGCTAGTTTTAGTGACCGCAGAGAATATTTCTCATAGACTCAAGTTTTGAGTTTTTAGTGACCCCATAGTGCTTAGTGAATGAAAATTTTAGCGACCACTAAAGTTTCCTCGACCATTTTCCTTAGCAATCGTGGAATTGTTTTATGATCATTAACCCTTTGTTTCCCTTCAAAATCTTTGTCGACCACTATAGGTCTTGATTTTAACAATTTGCCAACATCCAGTAACTCTAGTCGATCATTGAACACTATAAAATGCCATCAATCATTTTCCATTTTGATGCTCATAGAGACATTTGAGTAAACTAGGATATTCATCATTTCTTTAGTCATTATGGTTGTTAATGTTTCATGGACCGATATGTTAGCAACAAAGATTCGAATTTTCAACGATCCCCGAGAAGATTGAAATATCATTGACCGCTGGGTTCTTTATAAACTAGAACATAATCTCCATATCTCTTAATTTGAGTGATATTTGCTACTTACTCATCTTTGTCCTCTCATTAACTAATCTCTTTCTTTCGTGAGTTGATTATGATAAGTTTTCTTGTACTAATAAATTGAATTCTATTTAGCCTATAGAATGTCATCATCAATTGTTGACTCATTGGACAGACAAACCACATCTCTAGAAGGGATACAATAGCAATGGTTGACAAAACATTGAAGGAAAATCCAAACATGTCGCAAGATAAGAATATCCTTCTGTCATTGCACAAGGAAATATATGAAGCTATACTTCGGAAGATCCCCCTGACACTAAAGATGAGTCACAAGGTACTGAAGTTAACAACACATCTGAGTACCTTCCATATGAATAAGAAACAAGGATGAAGGAAAATTTGAAGGGATCTGGATCAATTTTGGATACACCAACCACTAATAAGAAAAAAGTGGAAGTGAAAGAAGATCCCTTCAAATTTTCCACTTTCTTCCAACAGACTCGGTAGGAAGCAAAATGCCAGAATCCTTGGATGCGTGAAAGAATAAAAAATCAACAGTTGATGGGAACGAGGTGGAGTTCTAACCTTAGGGTCAAGAGTACTGGGAAAAGCACCAAATATTTATGAGAATGAAGATATTCAAAATGAAGTGGTCAATGGAAAGACATGAGTTCAAGAAGTTTGGGATCTGTGAATGAGTTGTGTAATTCCTAAAGGGGTCAAAGTTATATGTCCTATGCATGACATGCCAATGTTCCTATACAGACCTCATGACTGAGTTCATGTCTTGGCTTATAAAGATACATATCAAAGACAAAGAAAAAGTCGAGGAAGGAGGGGACTTCAAGCTACAAGTGTGGATGGGAAGCAAATATTATTATGTAACTAAAGATATCTAGAGTAGTATTCACTAATATAGGAGATGAAGCTAAAACATGTATGGACGAAACAGTTGATAAATAGGCAATTGATTTGACAACCACAAAATGTGGGAGATGCAAATGAGAGAATCTAAGAACAACCCTAGGAAATCTAAAGCGGCCTAGATCACCTCCTATTTCATAAGAGTGATCTAGAAATTTTTTGCAAACATAATGTTTGCACAATCTAAAATCAAAATCTTGTCTATAGGGGACCTTTTCCTGATCTAGTCCACGTTTAAGAAAAGACATGTCAACATTGGAAGGTTTCTCATTGACAAAATATCAGGATTAGTAGGTCTAGAAGTCAAGAAAAATGTGAAGTAATTTTGCGTGGCAGGCCAAATCACATTTATTGTATCCTACTTATGGGACATGGAAGAAAGCACAAAGATTGACATCAAGAACCTCATAATTGTTGGGATAATCATGTAGAAAAGGGATAAAATTAATACAAGAATGACAAAACTAACATGGTGCTCCCCCTCCCCAAAATTCCATGTTAAGATGCTAGTATGTTGAGGCCAACCATAGACGAAATTGACATGATGAATTATAGTGCTATCAAGAGAGCTACAGACACACCTTCGCCATCGTCATCGCACAAGAAGAGAAAAAACCAAAATAAATAACAGAATTGATGAGGCCAGGATCAAGGTCCGCAAGGCTGTCTACAAGCCACAAGTGTCATTTGTACATATGATTCGACCACAACCAAGTGTGACGTAAGGTGCAGAACAACAAATCTCATAATAACAAGATGATTTTTTGATGAAGGATATGATGTTCCCCCCATCATCCCACCATCACTGCCAATAGAAAGAACAATGATAGAAGTACATGACACAAAAACAAATGACCAACCAAGGCCTTCAGAAGATGCACTACAGAAGGAAGAGGAGACTAAGAAGACACAAAAGGACCCTACACTGTAAGTGTAGCCAAAGGAGGAACCAACTGGTCTGAAATATCTATACATGGGTGAATAGAGCTTTTTGAATCTTAAAATGTAAATTAAAATCTCGACCAAAGAAGGAGGAGGAAACAAGGAAGACAATTTTGTTTAAAGTTGTTCCATCTGTTGAATCAAAGGCTATTAGTCAACTACCCAATTGTCTCCAAATGGGATTTTGAAATTTATTAATTTATTTATCTCTCAAGGATGTTACAATAAAATACAATCACTTTTCTTGAAGTAGCCTTCCTCTATAAGTATCCTTGACCTCCTTGAAGTAGCCTTCTTTGAAGTAACTCCAAGCCCTTTGAGCAGCCTTCTTTTACTGAAGTAGATCCAACTCCTTGAGATAGCCTTCACCTAGAAGTATCTCCAACCTCCCTTGAAGATGCCTTCCTAAATTAATCTCAAGCACCTTTTGAAGCAGCCTTCTCCACCAAGAAGTAGCTTCAACCAAAATCCCTCAAGAAGCCTCCATAACTTGGAGTGGCCAAGGAGCACAAGTAGCTTTAACTTGTGAAGGGGGATTGGAAAATGGAAGTACACCAATGGCATATAGTGACTTGATCCTATATCAAGCATTAGACCTCTCAAACCACTAAGAATGAACATTTCTATAAGATGGGTAAGCCATTATGGCTATAGGACATGAATTTGGAGCTTGTAGAACAAGATGGCAAGTATTGCTTGGCTTTTGTGGTCACATAAATGTATTCTCAAGTGTAAATTATGTACAATAGGTGTCCTAAGGCCTCTTCTATTTATAGGAATGGTTTGTAAGTACTTAGAGATGTTCTAGGGAGTTTCTGGAGTGCTCTTAGTGCCTAACTAGCTGTTAGGTGTACATTAGTTAGATATTAATGGCTAATTTTTTCGTGCTAAAAAGAACAATCTAGGACTCTATCTCGGTTGAGCATTTCTTGGAATGAGGCTAGGTTTAAGTAAAATATGTAGCAACATCTATTTTCAACTCCCAACTATTAACCACTTGGTCTAACAGTCACAAGCTTTGGACTGAGGTTTGCTTGATCGACAATATTTTCAATCGAAACCCATTTTAGAGCATAACTATGTAACTTATTGAACAATGCTCATATGTTGGACCGAGGTGGTTCTCGGTCAAAACAAACTTTGACCGAGTGTGTCTCGGACTACAAGTTTCTCGACCTGGAATGTCTCTATTTTAGTCTTGTGAATCCCCTATTAAATGTGTATCTTAATGAGTGATAGTAACACTTAACTATAGGGAGAAACCTAACAAAGAGTTCTAAGTGGATAGGGAAGATCTAACGCTTGATTTACATGATTTATAAGTACTTGTACATTAAATTTTTGTACAAGTGTTTTCATTTGAGTACAATCATGAACACATACAATTAAGCATATTTGATCTACAATTTGCATTAATTTTCAACATTCCACTTAGTAGAATCTTCTTATTTCATTCAACCCTGAAATACTCAAATAGCATGTTAGATCCACAAATATGAAATGTTTGTCATCACCAAAACAAAGAATATGTTAATGTCTAATTCATCCAACAATCTCCCCCTTTTCAAAGATGACAAACATTACTAAAATATAATCAAAATGATTTAAATAAGATGAGTTACATACATGTGATTTACCTAAGATGAAGGGGTTCTCTTATTTTCATAAAATGTGTGCTAATTATTTACTACTAAATATATATGGAACATAATATTCATCTCTTAAGGATATGTAGCATCAATTAATTTCAAGCCAAGATATCATGAAAATCATTTATTTTGTTTTATATTATTTCTCCCCCTTTGTTATTTCAAAAAGATATCCATGTAATCATTTAAACTTACTGCCTGAATGGGATACTCCCATTCAATAATATACACAAGTTGTAAAGAGAAAACAAGGTGATGAAAAATGTCCAATGAATATACAATATAAGCTTTTATTATCATGAACAGGTGAACACAAACAAACTCAATTTCGTTGATGATAACATAGGATAACAACATAAGATTTAATGAAGAGATTACATAAGCTTCTACTACTCACTACATAGGATAACAACCTCACTTGAAGGAGTTTAAGATTACATTAATATCAGGATCTTTCCCAAGAAATAGAGCATCACCATAGTACTTGACAAATGTTTGTCAGTTAAGTGCACTTGTCTTAGTGAGAGCATATGCTTCAAGAAATGTAGGTGCCTGGTCAAATCTAAAGTGAGCAGCTATGTCCTGGAGTTGCATGGGTGAGTTTAGGGTATGGGAAAGGTCATTTGAAGGTGGTGGTGGAACATGGATGAATTGGATGGAAGGGTAAAAAGGATAAAGGCTTTCAAGATAAAGTTTATAAGGATATGTGTCCAGAAAATTTAGAGACAAAGCATGCATTCTTTGGTTTAGATATGTCATGGAATGGTAGTTGTAGTCTAGTTGTCTCCCAAGGTGATAGGTGGCCCCATTAATATAGAAAACATCATTGGCTAGATTTTCTATGGGGTATCTATGAGGAGTAGGAACTGGTGTATTTACTTTAGTGGATGTCTCCCCTTCGGTCCTAGCTCTCTTGTGCCCAAATTCAGTTCTTATTTTATCTATAGTATTTTTGGTAAGTCCTTGGAGACTCCTATCACACTTTTAGCCTAAGTCCTCTAGGTTTTTTCCAAGAGAGTACTGGATTATTTGGCACAAAAAATATGCATAGGGAGGATATCTAGAAAAGTCAAACATATTAGATAAGATGATTCAGATAAAGTTTACAGGAATGCTTTATAGTATAGCATAGATGAGGCACATCCTAAACTTTGGGATTTCAATTTTATTGGCTCTAGGGTAGATGTTACGGGAAATAATTAGGTTCACTACCCTAGCTTTAGGGGTTCAGGGTGTAGCATTATAAGTTCCCCTATGCTCATGAGAAGAGGTTTTGGGAAGGAAAATAGCCATTTTGATGTCACCTAGTCTAATGGTATTATCTTCAATGGAGAGTTTGGAGAGAGGATTTCTGATACGAGTCATTTCACACACACCAAAATCTAGGTGATTAATCCTAGAGTTTAAACTTTTGTTTACTTTCCAATTAAGGCATAACATAGAAAGGTATTGAATCCCATAGGACAACTTATTAAGATTGATCCTTGAATCCCACTTTCTCTTTGAATTTTTATTTCTTTTTGATATTTTTGGGTGATTGAACAAGAAATTAAATTTTGATTGAGAGATTGGTTTTCTTACACTAATGCAAGTAGTAAAAGTGCAAAGAAACTAAAGCAAGAATTAAAAAGTGCATGGAAGGTAAAATAATATACTAAGTATGAATGAAAAGATTGAACTAAAGAAAGGTAAAGGAAAGAAAGATTGCTAGCAAAAAATAAAAGATTATCTAAAGACTAGTATGAAATTGCAAGAATGGAAAAGAGAGAAATGGGGAAAACAAGTGTTAAAAGAGACGATTTAAAACAATGAAAGAAGGCATCAAGGGTAAGGGGTTTTCACTGCCTTTGCCAAAGTGAAAATAAGATCTAAGATACACAACAATCAAGATAGAAGTAGGTATGTGAATCATCTATAAACAAAACGCAAGACTGATACTCTATGTGACTTGGAGCTCATGCTTCTTTGTTCATCATCCAAATAGGGAAATATCTATGGTTGCATCAAAATCCCTATGTAATTGGTTTAGTCGTTCTAAACTCCAGTTTCCAAGGTCATATCCATCGGAATTAACATATGATGAAAACAATTAATTACTTCGTTAAAATCGTCGATTTTCTAAATAAAAATCATCTATGTAGAAAGTTGTATAAAATTCAATCTGATTAACGCATGGCTAAGGGGCTACTCCCCTCGCCTCTATAAGGGAACTACTCACTAATCATAGTGAGGAAGGGAGAAATAAGGAGAAAAATATATGAAGCCATAAACCACAAATCCAGAATCTCTGAAGAGACCAATGTGGTGACAATAAAACAATTGGTTTTCATTATCCTCCACTCTAAGAGAAAGAATGAGAAGAGAGATCGAGAAATAAATAAGTCTATATATAGAAGAAAGAATTAATTTTTATTGCATGAATGAAAGGATTACACTAAGATTGCAGGTAACAAACCTTCAACTAGTATGCAAGTACAAAATTTTGGATGCCTTTTTTTAGTGGAGTCCCCTCTCCTTTTATAGGGGAAGGTAGGGTGGAAACCTTGAATGGGTAGGAGAAGGAATGGAAAAGGTGGCTGTTATTTGTCATAGATAAGAGAATAATTTTCTTCTCCAATAGGAAATCAAGAAAATCATTGATTGCCTTCTTTTGACCCTTGAAATTTTGACTCTCTCTCTGTGTTGATCCCCATTCCCAAAGTTTTGTGCAAATTTCAACTGGTATCAAATCTATTAAGTGTGCCCAAAAATACATTATTCCTGTAGGCCTTTGAATTTACTTTCCAATGAGTACTTGTGTATTAAATTCCACATTGGGATGTGAGAATTATAATTATTTTGGTGCAAGGTATACATGTAAATTTGGCACTAAGGGGAATGAAAAGGCATGTTCACTGGTTAGTTATATAGTCAAATGACTTCTAAAGTTATCAAGAAATATATTTTTCTTGTAGAAATTGAAATTATCTTTTCAAAACATATCTAAATTCCAAATTTAGAATTTTAATGTGAGATGTTTGACTATTTAGGTAGAATGTATACCATGTCTCCTATATTTATATTTTCTTATTTTGATTTAAGTGCTTCAATAATTGCTGAAAATTTACAAAAATCTCATAAGAATTCAGAAAAGGAATGAAAGTGCAATTCATTTTCAAATTAAAATAAATTTACCTAAAAGTCTTAATTAATTATCCTAAATGATGCAAAAATAAATGATGAATATGCATTCATCAATTTCTGGTGGTTAGGTCTATGAATTCTCCATATTTTTCCACATCTATATCTACCATTTTAAGAATGTCATTTTCAGATAAATGGACGGCTAACCCATCAACCATGAAATTGAAAGAAAATGGGTCATTTGAGTCCCTAGTAAGGTTAGCATAGAACTCATTAACAACTTGGGTGGACTAGAAATGGAAGGATTGGTTAAGAAATTCTGTCAAATTTTACACCTTGAAGAGCTCAGAGAAACAAAGAAGCGTGATGAAGTCATTGATGCCCACCAAGCGACGAGAAAGAGGAATCTTTGAGGTGAGCTTTAGGTAACGTTCTTTAGTAGCAACGTCATTACAGGGGATGTCGTTGATGACGCTCAAGGCTGGAGTGATCGCTTGCCCCTTCATCACATCTACTTGATTCTTCCCACCACGAGTGGAGGAGGAAGCCATCTTGAACAAATGGAGGTGGAAGAAAAGATAGGGATTGTAAGGAAGAATGTTGCTGAAGAATAGCTCTAAGGAACAATAGAGAAGTGATGGAAAAGAGAGAAATTGAGGTGTGAAGAAAATTTCTGTATTGGGATGCTTTTTATAGCAAAATAGAGTCCTGCTTGTTGACGATTTTGTCGATCGAGAGCCCAACAACTCTTTTCCAATAGCTCTATGTAACGGCTAATACGGCCGATGTTGGGATTTCAAATTTTTTGGTCGTCGCGACAGAGGATTTTATCAAAAATATTTTCAAACGAGAGACTTTTTTGCAAAACAATTTCGGTCCATGAGATTTGTATAAGAATCTCAGTTGAGAATTGCATTATCGGATGAGGGTCCCACCAAATGAAACTCAATCGAGAATTTTGTCGATCGAGTATCTTCTAGGTCCACAATATTGTCGACCAAACACGATACTGTGAGTAATTTTTTTGAATTGATTTGAGCTTGTTTAAGTACATATTCATTATAATAAAATATTGTGACTAATCAAAAGAATAGTTTTAAAATTATATGCACTACGAATCATATGAATTTCAAGTTAGAAAATAATCAAGAATTTTGATCATAGATATCAAAGAAAACATCTTGTATGGGATTAATGAGTAACCTCTTTCTAATATATTGAAATTGGTCTAGAGGAAAAGGTTTGGTAAAGATATCAGCTAATTGGTCTTATGTATCAACACGATGAAGGTGTATATTATTTTTAGAAATATGATCTCTTAAGAAATGATGTCTAAACTCAATATGCTTGGCATGACTATGTAAAACCGGATTATGGGACAAGTTTATAGCACTACTATTATCATAGAAAATCAGTGTAGAAGAAAATGCAAAGCCATAGTCATTCAAAATTTGTTTCATATAGAGTACTCTAGCACAACATGTGCCAACAATGACATATTTGACTTTCGTGGTAGATAGTGTAACAGCATTTTGTTTCCTACTAAACCAGGATATTAAGGCTATCTTAGTAAGAAACATGCACCACTTATTCTCTTACGATCAAGTCGACAACCAACATATTCGACATCCGTATAAGCTTTTAAATCCAACGATTGTCCTTTGGTATACCACAAACCACAGTCGATAGGCGAGATATCTTAAAATTCTTTTGACAACTTGAAAATGATAGTACATTTGTTTTGATTGAAATTTAGTGCAAAGTCCAATAGAAAACATGATATTTGATCTAGAAGTAGTCAAATATAGCAATCTACCAATCATGGCCTAATATACGGAATCATCAATGCGTTCACCATCTACATCCTTGTCAATTTTAGTACAAGTGGTCGTGGATGTGGTCGAATGTTTGCAATTTTCCATACCAAATCATTTTAAGAGTTCCTTGGTGTATTTCTCTTGGCTTAGAAAATTTTTGGCGGGTGTTTGTTTTATTTGAAAACTAAGAAAAAATGTTAATTCTCTCATAAGGCTTATTTCAAATTCATTTGTATGATATCACTAAATTGATCATATAAGGAATCATTTGAAGCAGAAAAGATGATATCATCAACATATATTTGAACAACAAGAAAATATGATTCATATGTTTTGAAAAATAATGTGGAATCTGATTTTCCAATTCAGAAACCATTATTAAATATATAGTTTATAAGTCTTTCATACCAATTTTTTGGTGCTTGTTTTAGACCTTACATAGCTTTCTTAAGTTTATAGACATGGTCAAGCTTGTTAGGAATCTCAAAATAGGGTGGTTGAGCACCATAGGCTTCCTCTTCTATGAATCCATTCAAAAAGTCACTTTTGACATCCATTTGAAATAGTTTGATGTCTTTATGGGCAGCTAGAGCTAATAACATTCTAATATCTTCAAGTCTAGCCACGGGTGCATAGGTTTCATCAAAATCTATCCCTTCTTATTTACCATATCCTTGAGCAACCAACCTATCTTTGTTTCTAACAACTTCCCTGGGTTCATTAAGTTTTTTTCAAAAAATCCACTTAGTTCCAATGATGGTCTTGTCTTGAGGTCTAGGAATTATGTCTCATACATTGTTTTTGGTAAATTGATTTAGTTATTCTTACATATCAATTATCCAATATTCATCTTCAAGAGATTCATTTACCTTTTTAGGTTCAATAATTTTTACAAAGGCCATGTTTGCAACATCCCTAAATGATGATCACGTTTTTATTTTATCAAAAGTATTTCCTATGATTAAGTCTTGAGGATGGTCCTTGATTAATCTAGGAATATGTTGTTGTGAATCATTATTATGTTATTCAATTTCACAATTTTGATTATCTTTTGTTGATATGGTTCGGTCCTCAATTTGATGAGTAATATCATATAAGATTTCATTTTCAGTTTCATTTTCAACACTTTGAGTTGTTATTTCATGAAATGTGATATCAATTGATTCTTCAACTTTTCTTGAGATGGTATTATAAATTCTAAATGCCTTACTAGAAGTTAAATCCCCCAAGAAGAATCTTTTATGTGATTTATGATAAATTTAATCTCTATCATCCTTTGTATTTAAGATGTAACAAGGTGTACCAAATGATGAAAATAGTCAACTCTTGGTTTCATGTTGAAGATGAGTTCATAAGGTGTTTTCTTAATATGGGAGTGAATTGTTACATGATTTAATACATAACATGTTGTATTTACCACTTCAGCACAAAAGGTTTTAGGAGTATTATGTTCAAGTAACATTTTTCTACTCATTTCTTGTAAAGATAAATTTTTCCTTTCTACTATCCCATTTTGTTATCAGGTACATGGAGCTAAAAAATTATGGGTCGACCCTTTTGATGTAAATTCTTCAAAGATGTGATTTTGAAATTGCCCACCATGATCACTCCTAACGGTGCATATTTTGTTTTGTAGTTGATTTTCAATTTTAGAACAAATTGAATTAATATTCTAATTGTATCATATTTAGTTAAAAGACAATGAACCCTTGTGTATCTACTATAATCATCAACAATAACAAAGCTATAATCTCCTGACCACGATATATAGCTCTGACACCAATTAAAAGATCTAGGGAAGGTGAATAGAGATTTTGAATCTTAAAAATAATTTGAACACTCAACCAAAGAAGGAGGAAAAGAGGAAGACACTTCTACTTAGATTGGTTCCAACCTTTGAATCAAAGGTTGTCAATCCACTACTGAATTCTCTCGAATTGGGATTTTGAAAGTCATTAATTTTATTTACATATCAAGTATGTTACAATAAAATATAATCACCTTCCTTGAAGTAGCCTTCCTCTAAAAGTAGCATCAACCTCCTAGAAGCAACCTTCTTTGAAGTAACTCCAAGCCCTTGGAGCAGCCTTCTTTTCTTTGAAGTAGCTCAACCACCTTGAGATAGCCTTTAGCTAGAAGTAGCTCCAACCTCCCTTGAAGACACCTTCTTGAAGTAATCTAAAGAACCTATTGAAGAAGCCTTCTCCACCAAGAAGTAGCTTTAACCAAGCTCCCTCATACAGTCTCCACAACTTGGAGTAGCCAAGGAGCACAAATAGCTTTAACATGTGAAGGGGGATTGGAAGAAAAGAAGTACACCAATTGTGTATAGTGCTTTGACATAATATCAAATGGTATACCTCTAATAGCATTTAGGATGGACGTTTCTATAAGGTGGCTAAGAGTCTATGGCTATAGGACACAAATTTAGAGCTTGTAGAACAAGATGGCAAGTGTTGTTGGCTTTGTTTCTCACTAAAATGTATTCTCAAGTGTAGCTTATGTACCTTAGGTGTCCTAAGGACTTTCTTATTTATAGGAATGGTTTGCAAGTACTTAAGGATTTTCTAGGGAGTCTCTAGAGTGTTATTAGTGATTAACTAATCATTAGGTGTACATTAGCTGGGTAGCAATGGCTAATTTGTTCGTTCTTAAAAGAACAATCCAGAACCCTCCTCGGTCGACAAGTTTGCCAACCAAACTATGTCTCGGTTGAACATTTCTCCGGCCGAGGTTGGATTTAAGGAAAATATGTAGCAATGTCTATTTTCAACTCCCAAATGCTTACCACTTGGTCTAACGGTCACAAGCTTTGGATCGAGGTTTGCTCAATCGACAATATTTTTTATGGAAACCCATTTTAGAGCACACATGTGTAAGTTATTAAACGTTGCTCATATGTTCCGCCGAGGTGGTTTTCGGTCGACAAAAACTTTGACCGAGTGTGTCTCAAATGACAAGTTTCTTGACTGAGTTTGTCTCTATTTCAGTCTTGTGAATCACCTATTAAGTGTGAGTTTTAATGAGGGATGGTGACTCTTAACTCTAGGGGGAAACCTAACTAAGGGTTGTAAGTGGACAGGGAAGATCTAGCGGTTGATTTAGATTATGTCTAAGTACTTCTACATTACATTTTTGCACAAGTGGTTACATTTGAGTACAATCATGAAAACACATACAATTAAGCACATTTGATCTACAATTTGCATTGATCTTCAACTTTCCAGTCAGTAGAATCTCCTTCTTTCCTTCAACCCTAAAATACTCAAATAGCATTTTAGATCCACATGTATGAAATTTTTGTCATCATCAATATAAAGAGTATGTTAATGTCTAATTTATCCAAGGATGGTCGACTAACAGAGCCAAATCAACCAGCTCTATATGAACAAGAACTAAGGGAGGCAAGACCGCTAATAGCTATTGAGGTACCAACTGTAACAAACAAAGACCCACTTGATGAACAAAAGTGACCAACTAGGTTTGAAAAGGAATTATGATGTCAATTTGATGCCATATGTGAGAAAGTTCACAACTCATCTTAAAATGCACTACTTATTTCTTCTAGCCTGCAAGCACTTAAAATGGTAGGTTGCACACATAGATGAGAGGACTACAACACTCCTAAAATTCATTTAAGATGTCCTCCTCAGCTAATGCACAATGATGCAAACAATAAAAGAAATGGCTGAAGAGATGGCAATGCATAGAAAAGAAAGGGACACTATGCATAGGGAACGAGAAACCATGTGCATGGAGCATGAAGAGGCCCTGAGGGAGATAGAAGAAGAACAAATGTGCATGAAGGAATGGATATGTATAAGTCGGTCAAAGTGGACACCTGGCCGATTACTATCATATTCATCCTCAAGTCCCTCAAACCAAGATGAAGAAGCTCAAAGCATACTTTTTGGAAAAAATTGGAACCAACCCAGGAAGAAGAACAACCACAAGAAGAAGAGGCATTTACATCCAACGCTCATGTTGTGATGCAAGAGTATGACCTCAACTCTTTTCCCTCTAAGGACAACCTTGTCCTAGAAATCTATCCTGAAGAAGAACCCAAGTAGCGGGAGGCTAGAACTAGAAAATCAATATTTTATGATGATGCAACACTTACCCGCTATATGGACAAGTTAGAAATGGATGTCTATGATATCCACTTGTAATACCCAGACCATAACTAATAGAATGACATAGTGTACGATCATAGGATGAAAACCACCGTCACGACATTAAATGCAACAATGTTTGAGATGATGGAGGAGTCAATGCTAATAATATATGCGGCAATGCCAACAACAAAGCCACTGGCACAATAAATCCCTATTATACATCCACAAGAGGATGTGGAGGAATCAAAGACAAGGCAAGCAATGGAGGGGACTTCATATAAGGACAAAGGAGGGATTGCTTCATTCTTTATAAGGGTGTCACAAAGAGAAATTCAACACCAAGAAGTGGAATTACTACAACTAATGTCGCCACTAATACCTTGTAAGATGATAGGAGCAAACATGACCACAATGTCGCACATCTCATGCAATGATGTTCAGGAGATGGCAGACATCCTATATGACAATATTCTAGATAAAAACGTGGTCTAAAACAATAAGGGGAGGAGGCTAACTAAAGAGAATTTTTGGGGGATGTTCCTAGAAAGAGCATGAGTACACAAAAGTTTCATATAGGTACTTTGTCCAACTACACTAGAAGATTTTTTGCAAGTTGACAAGATGCAACCAATATTCAATGGCACAACCGCCCTAGAAAAGAAATTATATGAAGACATCTTCAATTCTAATCTGTTCAAGGAACTACATGAGGCCATTCTAAGGGAAGGAACGTTGTTCATCACACTCCCTATTCGAACCGTTAAACACTGAGCACTGATCATAGTACACCTTTATAATTGGTAGATGACAGTTTACAACCTTTGTATCACAAATTTTCCAACACCTCCCTAATATTAAAAACAAGGAGGCATGAAATATTTGGAAGGTATTGGTACACCTCCAATATGCCATCCTACTGCAAGGTCCCCACCACACATCTAACTGGTAGAACTTATATGACTGTGTGGCATTTACATGATGGAGTTAATCTACGATCATCATTTCTTCAATGACTATGTGATTCCCCCTAATGTAGTACTTTGAATATTGCACACATGTGTACCTTTAACTCAGAAGATTTGGTGGCGTTAGCAGCTACAACCATGTGGAAGGAACCATCTAAACCTGAGCGAGCGTCACAGTGGAAGGAAAGGTTTCAGCCAAAGGAACGAGTTCAAGGCAATGGTGAACAATGGAAGTTAGAAGCCTAAATGCATGAAACACAACTCAAGACAACCCTAGTAACTCAAATTCTTGCAGAAATTCCTGAGCCCACTAAAAAACCACACACAACTACCCGCAAAGAAGGGGACATACAAGAAGATGAATAAGAAGAAAAAAAGACCAAAAGGGCCAACTGGGACAATGGATGCCCGCTTCCCAGATTTTGATATATGGTCGTGTGAAGACCTACATTTAAATTCATTGTAGATAATCATGAAGAACCTGAAAGATGACAATGACATAGTGGAAGTCATTTTTGAACAAGAAGGGATTTATGTCCTGTAGGATGATTAGCAAGACACACTATGGCCTCACTGACTACATGGATGTAAGTGCGATGACATCATATCGATCTCTTTAGGGAGATTGCATGCCTAATACACATATGGCCTACATCATATTGTTGGAGGATATAGCTCGGAACAAGGACTCTCGAAAAAAGGAGATACTACAAGAATGAATCAGAGCTCATTGCTAGAGTTTATTTTCTTACCAATTCTCCAACAAAATCAGTGGACTCTCCTAGGAATAAATATTAAAAAAAACTGCGGTCTTTTATAGTAGTTGTGATGTGGAGTACTCTATGAAGAAGTACATGTATGCAACACTACAATGGAGCCCCACTGAAAGGAAACCTCAAGCATGTACAAAAATGATAGTAATGATGATACAAACTCATGGTAGAGGGTAAAAATACAAACTGACGAAGGACTTCAAGAAACCATAGTTCTGCAAAAAAGTTCTCAATAGAAAAAAGTCAAACAACTATGATTTTTGCTACCTCTACTAGATGACAATCGTAGTATAGTGGGTAAGAAATATAGAAAGCATGTAGTAGGAGCGGCACGATGCATTCCTGGGTGTTCATGTTGAGATGCTGGTGCATTTTAATTGGGTAACCTCAGAGCCCAGGAACAAATAGCAAAACGAACTGGTTTATTTCTAACATTTGTCTTTGACACTCTAGGGAAAAGTGCATGATATGTTTTGGGGTAGGGGAGTTATAAACAGGCATGAGAGGTACCCATTTCACAACCTTCCCTCATTTTGATCTAATTGAACTTTGATTCTAATTTGATCTTGAACTTCCTTCCCTTGTGAGGAAAATTTGGATATATTTAAAAAGTTTGTTAAACATTAGTTTTGTTTACTTCAAGAACAATTTTGGATACACTTTTTTGTAAATATAGTTATGACTCCCATAGTTAGACTAACTTGTCTTTAGACTATCTTGTAGCATCAGAATTTCATGAATGATGGATTTAGTCTACTCAATTCAGCTAAAAGTATGAGTGTGATAAAGTATTAACGTCATCCTTACTACAAGATGATATATTATAAAAGATGCTTGTTCCCCAAGACGATTCCTCAAAGTAAGGAGGATTCAATCGACCATGCTCCTGACTGATCACCTTGTTTCAAAGTACAAGAAAGAAAGTACATGATCCTAAAAAAGATGAAAAGACTACCCCTTCTAGTATAAAAATCTCTTATATTCTGATCAAAAGAGGCCTGACAGACCCAAACTTTCTAGAAATTCAATAAACCCCAAGCCTGCAAGCAAGAATAAAAGCCTGAGTGAATAAAAATAAAAGAAGTGTGCAGATAAGATGTTGAAGGTCTTCACATGGATGGTGTATGGCTGCACTTAAGAATGTAGATATACCATGTACGGTATTAAGGGTTGGAAGCCAGACTTTTACACACCTACCTTTCAAGGGAGACCTCACACAACCACCTGACATCAAATTAGGACCCAATTGGGTAAAGTTGTCACTACAACAACAAACATGATTGATCAAACCTAAGGGGAGGTAGGAAATACCTCATCTTTATCTCACCCTGTCTCATTAGATTTGTTTTCCAAATAAATGATGGGTGTGAAATCTACCTCAGTCAGGACATTGTGTAAATGCAGCCTAGAAAATGAACATTGGTGTATCATGAAGAAGAAATCCTTCTGCAAGTGAAGCTCACGGTGGACAACATGAGTTCTTCAACTCTACATTTAAGATGAGAAGTCCTAGGATGGACAACATACTTTCATGATACATACCTCTTGATTTAAGGATGAAATTATAACAATCTTCACTCTCGCAAAATAATTATCTAAAATAGACCTTTGAAGTCATTCGATGCCTTAATTCTACTTATTATCATGAGGAAAGGCTAGTTATTAAGTTTGAGAGAGTTGATAACATCTAATTTTATGGATATTTGAGTTCCTATTTTATCTGTATTTTGTCATCTTTATTATATTCAGTCTAGATAGTTCTAATTGTTTTTGACAATGTCTTGATATAGCTACATAAACTCACCCTTTCATCTATTTTTGCATAGAATACCCCTCATAGCGGTTGATGAACGTAAAGATAGATCGGTGATTGATGGAATCTATGAAATCTCTATGGTCGATATGATTTTATGTCCCTATGACTGAAGCACAAGTCAGTATTAGCGACCGATTGGAAGTGATGAAGTTATGTGACTGATGAGATCGTGAAAGTCACATAGTTGGCAACCCATGTGATTGATGAAGCTTCACCCTGACTATCTATCGAAGTGTGAGTCAACTATGGAATCTGTGAATATCACTTATTTGATAGTTATTCTTAGCAATCAGAATGACCAAGAATCCCCTGCGATCGTCAAAATCTTGGCAATCGATGAAAGCCCATAACCTTTGGAACCGATGAAAATCTTAATTAAGTTACCAACACCTATAAATAGACCCACACTTCATCCATGGAGGGGGTCAGGACATTGAGGGGAGGATGAAGTGTTGTTGCGTTGTAGAGTCATTCCATTAGTGTTTGATTCCTGAAGATGAGAGTTAGAGGAGAGAGAACATTTGCACCATCACCAGCATTATCAGTTTGCCCTTTGAAAGAAGGGCTAGCCACTCCCCTGCACCCATTTTAGATCCAGATTTGAGGAAGACTTGCACCAGTCATAATCATTGTGGTTACAGTTGTTGTATCCCTACTTCTTCTCCTCTATATTAATTCATAAATCCCATCTATTTCACTTCATTCTGTCGTTCTCTCATGTCTCATTATATTTGTAAATCTTCAATGTTGTTCATAAACATGAGTGGCTAAACTCATAGTTGAGGTTGGGAGTAGCCACTAAGACTATCCCAATATGTAAATACTTACATCCTTTAAATATATATGTTGTTAGAAAAGATTATATCCATACTTTTGGTTTTAATATTTTACTTGTATGATTTGCTACGATCACATGATGTTTGATTGTTAGTGCCTTGAAATAGTAGTATTAATCTTATCTATGTGATATGGAGTTGCATGAATGCATTAGAATATTGGAATGCTAAAGTAAATAATCATATGGTTATATTTGTGGTTGTTTGATTGACATCTCAAGAGAGAGACAACATTATAATCTATATCTATCATATGCTCGACAGAGGAGGGAACAAACATATATGATGATTGGTTGTAATCTTTTTAATTGTATACAATGGGTTTGAGCATTTCATGTTGGTGAAATCCGATATACTTTCCCATCCATATTTTTTACAACACGTTTGTTTGTTTTTGTTCTCTTGTATTGCTTTCTTACTTTATTTTACTTCTTTTTCTTTACATGTTGATTGGAGTAATGCCATTTTGTAAGGAGCACAAAACTTAATCTACTCCCTTTGTTGGTGAATTGGGTCAAGGTTTTACATCCTTAACACTTAACACCTTTGTCCTTATGGATCGAGCCTAATTACTACATCAGAGCACATATAATAGTTGTGGTAACCTGAGTGTCATGTTATAAAATTTAACACACCAATGTCATCGACCTGACCTTCGAAAGAAGGACTAGCTACTTCCCTACACCCGATTCAGATCTAGATCTGAGGAAGATGTGCACCACTCATTATTGTTGGGGTTTTAGTTTGTGTATCCCTCCATACCCTCTATATATGTTCATCTATCCCATCCATTTCATTTTATTCTATCATTCTCTCTCATGTCTCATTGCATTTGGAAATATGTAATGTTGTTCATGAACATGAGCGGTTAAACTCATAGCTTGGATTGGGAGTATCCACTAAGTCTCCCCCAATATATATACTTACATCCTTTGAATACATATGCTCATATAAAAAAATATCTCCATGCTCTTGGTTTTAATTCTTAAATTATATGATGAGCTACCATCTTTTGATATTTGATTGTTAGTGCCTCAGAAGAGTAGTGCTAATCTTATCTATGTGATATGGAGTTGCATGAATGCATGAAAATGTTGGAATTCTTAAGCTGATAATCATATGATTATATTTGTGGTTGCTTGATTGTCATATCGAGAGAAAGTCTACATTATTATCTATATCTATTCTAAGCTTGAGAGAGGAGGGAATCGATAGCAATGTCCCGCATCTCATGTAAATATGTTCATGTGCTGGAAGACATCCTTTATGACATTATTCTAGAGACAAATGTGGTCAATAACAATAAGGGGACGAGGCTCACTAGAGAACATTTTTGGGGGATGTTCCTAGAAAGAGAACGAGTACACAAAAGTTACATATAGGTACTCTGTGCAACTGCACTAGAGGATTTTTTGCAAGATGACAAGATGCAACCAATATTGAATGGCACAACTGCCCTAGCAAAGAAATTATATGAAGACAACAATTCTGATCCAGTCAAGAAACTATAGGAGGCCGTTCTAAGGGAAGGAACATTGTTCGTCACACTCCTTATTAGAACCATTAAACATTAAGAACTGATCGTAGTACACCTTTATAATTGGCAGATAATAGTTTACAACTGTCATAGTGTTGAGTTTCCCGACACCTCCCTAATATTAAAAAATAAGGAAGCATGCAATATTTTGAAGGTATTGGTACACCTCCAATGTGCCATCCAAAAGGACGGTCCCCGCCACACATCTAACTGGAAGAACTTCTATGACTGTGTGGTGATTACATGATGGAGGTAATCTATGATCGTTGTTCCTTCAATGACTCGGTGATGCCCCCTGATGTGGTACCTTGAAGATTGTACACAAGTGTTGTTGGCTAAATTGGACATTATCAAACCCTTTGTTTTGATGATGAAAAACATTTCATTCTTGTGAATCTAACTTGTTATTTGAGTATTTTAGGGATAAACAAATTAGGAAGTGGATAGTTGAATAGAAATACAAATTGGAAGATCAATATGTTTAAATTACTTTATTTTCATGATTCCACTCAATGTAAAAACTTGTACAAATATATAATGTACAAGTACTTAGACATCATGTAAATCAAGCATTAGATCTTCCCTATCCACTCACAACACTTAGAAAGATCCTCCCTTAAGATATAAGCACAATTACACATTGATACACACACTTAGTACATAGCTCAACACATTGGAATAGGGACATTCTTAGTCAAAAAATTCCTTGACTGAGACACTCTCGGTCGACAATATTCTCGACCGAGAATAGTCCTTCTAGCAAATTCTATAGACATTAGACTAAGTTGAAAAGTGGTTGGTAGTTGGAAATGAACCTTGCAATACACTCATTCTGGATCTTCCCTTGGTTGACAAATTCCTCGACCGAGAGACTCTCGGTCGACAAACTTCTTGACCGAGAAAGTTTCTGGACTGCAATTTTCAGCATTAAACAACTACCCATTGCAATGTAATTAGTGGACACCTAACGGTTAGTTGAGCACCAAGAACACCCTAGAAAGTGTATAGAACGTCCCTAAGCACTAGTAGGCCATTCCTATAAATAGGACATGCCTTAGGACACCCAATGCATCACTTGTGCATACAATTACACTTGAGAATCATTCCTTGTGAGCAACAAGTTGAGCTACACTTGCAATCTGTTTTCCTTGAGTTCTACATTAGTGTCCTATAGCCTAGTATCTCCTAGCCACCACACTAACACGTTAATCTATAGTGGATAGGAGATCAATACGCTTGATATAGGATCAAAGCGTTGTACTCAATTGGTAACATTGTTTCTTTCTTCCAATCTTGTTCCTTCTATTGTATTTTGTTCTCCTTTGCTACTCCAAGGTTGGAGGCTGCAGAAAGGAGGTTGTTGGAGCTTATTCAGGTGGTGAAGGTAGCTCGGTGGACTTAGGATTTCTTTAGGAAGGTTGTCTCAATAGGAAGCTACTTCAAAAGGAAGGCTACTTCAAGGGGAGCTTGGAGTTAATTCGAGGAAGGCTGCTTTAAGGTTGGTGTGACTACTTCTAGGTGAAGGATATCCTAAGGGTTGTGAAGGTAGTTGTATCTTATGTAACTTCCTTGCAAGGTAATAAAATACAATTGCTTTCAAAATCCCAGTTGGGAACAACTGGGTAGTGGACTGACTCCCTTAGTATTTTCTAAGGGTGGAACCACTATAAACACCTTGCCTCCTTCTCTAATATTTTTGCGGTTGTTTTCTTAAATAATTTTTAACATTATCATAAAACGATATTCACCCCCCTCTAGTGTTGTTTTTTTTCAATTGGTATCAGAGCAGGCTTCAAGGAACTTTAACAAGTCTTGAAGAAAATGGGTGATGGAGTACGAAACAACCTCAACTTGGAAGGAACACTTGTAGCTCGGCCTCCACCATTTGATGGCTCCAACTACAACTATTGGAAGAGGAGGATGCAATTCTACTTTCAAGGGATCAGCTGGGATATTTGGAGAATGGTTTCAAATACCTACACTCTTCCTCAAATGGAGTATGCTACATGGGATACAAATACGGTAAAATTAGTCCAATTGAATGCAAAAGTTGTAAGTATCCTTTATTGTTCAATTTCCGTAGGTGAGTTTAATAGAATATCAAATTGTGAAACTGCATATGAAATATGGCATAGACTCTGTCACACCCCGATCTCACTTTACCCACTCATCAGGACATTAGGGCGCGACAGGATGGGATTTACACATAAGCCAACCACTCCTCACTTTTTAAAACATTTTAAAGACATTAATAGGATAATCTGATTTATGATGTAAAATGAAACTAAACAAACTGCAGAAGCATTTTATTAAACTGACTAGCAATATACAGAAAGTCTACAGCATATTACATTGTTCGACATAAAGCATGACAGTTAATTTACATCTTTATACACATTCTCTCTCACCCACACCATGTCCCAAAGATCGAGGGGAAAGGACTAAGAGACCTCTAACTACTAACTACATATACCTTCTACAGACTAAGCGCTAGGATGAAAGGATCCTTCAGATTCCTGCTGCTGATGACTTGAAAATGTTTTGAGTAGAGGTATGAGCCTACTCGCTCAGTGAATAGCATTTCACTTAGCTATCACTAAACAACTCATCAGGTTTATAAATTGAAATAAAACATAAGTACAGTACTAAGCAGGGCAGTTCTAATAACATAACAGATTTGCAGAATATAATCACATTTCCATGCAATAACAGATAATTGGAACAGATAAACAGATATAAAGAAATAGCACAAAAGTTCGAATACTTTAATTTACTGTGATCCTATATGAGTACCAATTTATATTATTATTATGCCCTAATCATATGCAGTGTACCCTGCATATAAAGATCCGTAGCGAACTACGATCCCACCGTACAAGACTTAGCGACACACCCGGGAAATGCTAAGTCTAACGCCAGCCCTGCTCTGCCACAGGACCACAGGCTATCCGACCTACAGGCTCTCCGGCATCAATGCACTACTCCGAGTGCTCTAGACTCCTCCTCTAACCTGGGCACATAGGCGGAGAGTCTCCCGGGGTTACCACCGTGACTCCGCACGGATTAATGTTGAATAACCCCCATTTTCCTCCAATGCCACCGTGACTCCGCACGCGTTGTTGTTGGACACTGCCTCTCTGTCCTCGTGTCTCCATGACTCCGCACGGATAATGTTGCAACACGAGTTTCACCCCTAAGAAGCAGATCTGTCAAAGGGGTTCTACGGTGTTAGGGCACCTAAGTCTATTAACTGATTAACATATAACCATTTAAAACAAGAATATCACATTCCGTACTTACTGCACATTCTGAACCTTACTTGAAACACATATATAACATTTGTCCTCCTTAAACATGATTCAGTATCATTTATCCAGATTCCATGCTAAACATTCATTTTTAAATCAACAAACACATTGCAACCATAATATAGGAAATTTCATCATTTTCATTAAGCATATCAAGTATTTCAAGTTCCAATGAATCTAACATACTCTTTGTAAGTACTACACTGTTTAAAAGTTGTACTAACTGATACAGAAGTAATTAAGCATTTAAATTGAGTTAAATAATGATTTCTAAATGAACTACTACTCACCCACTTCGGTGTGTTCGTATACATCGAAAAACGTCCACAACTACGCCTAATTCTACCCTTTACAGCAGAGTGCACGCCGTGCACCTGGGCTGCACGCCGTGCACCTTCAGTGCACTTTTATTCTACTTTTCTGCAACTTTGCACGCCGTGCAAACTGATTTGCACGCCGTGCACCTGGGCAGAAACTCGTTCCGCTATATGTAACTTTGCACGCCGTGCAAACTGATTTGCACGTCGTGCAACCTGCGTAGAAACGGAAAATTCATTGAAGATGAACTCGATTAAAGCCGAATCAAGGACTAACAACTACTGGTTTGTGCTTACGAACCTCATACGAACTCAAGGACACAGTTATCTTAGTGTTTCCTGGGCAAATCTGCCCCTAGCCGAACCTGCTGCTGTAAGCAGCTCTACTTCGCACGTACAGGTTGGATAAACGACTTGGCATGGTGCTGATTGAGGGCTTGATGGCGGAGGAATCAGTTCAAGGCCTCAAGGCTAGAGCTCAAGGGCAACATTGCTTAAAGCTACTGCTCGCCCAAAGGGTCCTGACCATTATCGTAGTAGTTGCTACTGCTTCATAGATGGGCGCCGACCCTGCCAGAATGAAGCACAGATGGCGCAGATGGAGGTGTAGTGTTGTAGTTGCTTGCTCAAGGGCTCATGGTGGCAGATTCTTGTTTAGGCCTCTGGGCCGAAGTCAATCACCCCTTTTCCTGAAGATTTGCGTGCCCATCGAGGCCTCTAGCTGCTGCCCCGCGCAGCAGCAGCTGCTGCTTGGCCGGCTGCCATGGCTAGGGTGAGCTGCGGTTGGAAGCGCCGCTAGGGCATGGAATAGAGAAGAAAGGAAGAAGAAGGAGGTGAGAAGCAGGGCGTTGGTGAACCAAAGCAAGGAAGCCTAGATCGGCCCCGAACCAGCCGCTACAACCTGTAGGTCGGCCGGCGCTCTGGCTAGGGCTATTTGGAGATGGTGTTGGGCGAGCTAGAAGGAAGGAGAAGAGAGTGGTGGCGCCGCTGGTCGACGATGAAAAATCCGAGCTTAACCCCCGCTCCTCTTCTCTACTAGCATGGTCGACTGTGCGCTACTTCTTGGGCGCCGCTCAACCTGACAAAGAAGAAAGAGTCTTGTTCTATCGGGATAGATAAGGAAGAAGAGGAGGGTAGCCGACCCTCTAGGGAAAACAATAAACAAAGTTCAATTAATAGAAAAATTGCTCCCAGGTCCAAAAACCTTAAAACTGTCATAATCTTTGCCCCGAATGTCGGATTCAACTGATTTTTCTTGCAAAATTTCAAGCGTGAGATCCTCTACACCCTCAGTGCAAGAAATCATGCTATTTAGCTTGTCTCGGCTAATCAAAACTCTAATCACATATGTGATCACTTAACTTTACTTAATTATCTTAATTAAGCACCAATTGTATCTTATATATCTAATTCAACTTAATCAACTTGATGATGCACTAACCACCACATGAGCACTTAACTTATCTCAATTACTTAATTATACACTAATCATTGTACTTA
The DNA here is from genome assembly GCA_963693085.1 of Alisma plantago-aquatica. Taxonomy (NCBI): domain Eukaryota; kingdom Viridiplantae; phylum Streptophyta; class Magnoliopsida; order Alismatales; family Alismataceae; genus Alisma; species Alisma plantago-aquatica. The sequence continues at coordinate 173,740,122 of OY856415.1, read as the reverse complement.
CTAATTAATCACAGAGTGGGTCATAACAATCTCCCTCCCTTATAAGAATTTCATCCCGAAATTCCTAAAAGAGAAAAAAAGAAACTTGTTACGCACATCTAACCCAAAACTCACATGTGGCTCCCTCTAGGTTGTAGTTTCTCCACAAAACCTTCTCTAGGGTATCTCACGATTCTTAAGTTTCTTGATCCTCATATTAGCTATTTGTATTGGTTCCTCAACATAGGACACATCTGATCTACTTCTAGATCAAACCACAAAACATTATCTTTCCAGAACTGTTATAACAGTATCTCAATTTATGGTAATTACTGAGAAATTATCATACTATACATGCAGACAAACTAAAATTCTTAAATAAACAGAATGCATGTCAATTTGGTACTAAAATAAAATCATGCAATTTAACTGTTAAACATCATCACATCTCATAATGAAAATTGATATCAAAATACTTGATTCATAGTACACCCTATCCTTAGGGTTTTCATTTGCCTTATTCATTCATCACATGCCAACACCCTACTCTTAGGGTTATCTCATTCACTAGTCACATGGCAACACCCTATTCTTAGGGTTTCCGTTATCTCATCTGTTTGATTGCAGTTCAATTCACAATACGGTATCATTCTAGAATTGGCAGAGCAGTATATTCAAAATCATTGTAATTACTGAGTAATCCTTATATCATGCATACAGGCAGATTAAAAATTCATAAATATTCCAAACTCAAATCAATTTTAGCACATACATACTGAATTCATGTAATTGAACATCTTATTATTCCAATAAGAGTAATTTACTTCACCTATAAGAAACCATCTGTAATATTTTTCAATTATCTGAAATTTCTCGAAGAACGTGCATATTAACTAAATTCCTGATTTGTGCATCACATAACTCAATTAAGAGTTGCTTATATATCATAACACAAATAATTAATAGTAATTGAGAATTTCTAATTATATCTCAGAGAAATATGCCAATTTATGTAAATGTTAAGTCACACACATTCACATAACAGGAAGCATGCAATTAGGTTTATTTACGTATTTTAATGCTATCTTACTATCTTGAAATCATGCATCTAATGGTTTGTTAAATCTGTACTATCTGGGTTTATACCCAAATCGTACCATTATCAGTTGTGTATTTCTAAACTCAACATTCACACCAAGCAAACTCTATAAGACTTAAATATTTATTCTTACTTCCACTGAAAAGCGAAACACATGCTCTCAGCATGTCCTCAAGAGTCTGAATGGTTCTCTCAAACTAACCATCCGTCTGCGGATGAAAAGGTTATACTGAATCTTAACTTTGTGTCCGAAGCACGATGCAACTGTTTTCCACAACCTAGATGTGAACTTAGGATCTCAATAAGATATAATTGAAACTAGATTACCAGGCAATCTAACTATTTTATCCATGTATATCTTAGTCAAGTTTCGAGACATCAAAGGTCGACTTAATATGAAGAAAGTGAGCAGACTAAATTAGTCTATCCACAATCATTCATATCAAATCACCACCTCTAGGTGTCCTGGGTAATCTTACCACAAAATCCATTGTGATAAATTCCCATTCCCATTTCTACTTAGGCATAGAAATTCATTACAAAAAACATATAGGTTTCTGATGCTAAGTCTTAACCTGCTGACACACATTGCACTTAACCACCTAATCAGCTACATCCTTCTGCATATCTGACCATCTTTCAATTCCTTGACATTCATATACATCTTAGTGTTTTTCCTGAAAGCATAGCATACATCAATACATGCACTTCCATAAGAATCTTTTCTTCCAACTCACTATCTCGAGGTACACACAACATGTCATGCTAATACAACACCTTATCATCTTAAAACTTAAACTCTGGTCTCTTTTCCTCCTATCATGTCATGCATGGTCTGGTTTAACTCACTATCACCCTATTGTAGTTCCTTGATCTGATCATAAGAAGTAGGCTTAACTTACATCTGTACAATCAAATCACTCTGTGTTGTCATCCCTAAGCCTAAGTTCAACTTCCACATTTCTACTAACAGGTCTCTATTGAAACCTTCCATAGAGAACGCATTAACTGTTGAGCTTAACTTTCTGCTGATAGCATCAGCCACCACATTCTCTTTACCAGGGTGATAATCTATTGTCACATCATAAAGATAGTGACACCATGTCTTAAAAACATGAACTACATCAACTATCTTTAGATCACATATCAGATAATACTCCGCATTCTATGCTACTTTCTTATTGTTACATTTCAATTTTATGTTTTACTCTTTTCTGTAAGTCATTTCATGTTGTTCATGTACCGTTCAGATTAGCTACCTATAAACCCTAGATCACTATCACTGCCAGATTACTTTACATAGAACAAATCTCAAGGTCTTATTTTACAAAGATACTAGTATTTAAGGTTAAATCACTAGTAATATCCCTTGAACTAATACAACTCAAATCATTCTAGGGTTTGGTCCTTATCAGTAACATAGCATTATTTTATGTGGGTGTGGTCGATTATATAAATCAATTTGAGTTGCTTGGGTCAATAGCATATTAATCCAACACTCAACTTTATTTATATTGGCTGAAAATTCAGTTTTCACAATAGTTTTTGTAATTCGTTTATTAAATAGCTAACAGAAGCTCCAAAAATTCTGGACATTTTATATGTTATATCTAATGAAGTTTCAAATCTCCAGTAAAAATTTGAGATCAATTGGATATACCAATAAAAAGATAAAATTCAATTACCACACTGCTATATCATTCTGAAAATGTGATCGATCGAGTTTAAAACTCGGCCGATGAACAGGTCAGAACATTCTTCAAAAATTCTAATATTTTCCTATGTTGTTTACATTTTATATATCCAAATCATATCCAAATTTGAGCTAAATCAGAGTTACGTATAAAATACTAAAAATCAGTTAGTGAGACATTCTATTTATCAAATTATGTATTCATATGTCATTAAAACCCTATTTTGGGCCAATTATGGTCTATGCTTCTCAAACCTTAATTCCCAAGACAAAAGAACACTTAGACTTCTTATCATAATTAAAACATCCTAGTGTATATACATTCTCACTATGTTACGGGTCTAATTCAACCAGAGTCTATTCTTATTTTACTGTTAATAGGAGTCATTAGATCCCAGTAACACATTCTGCCAGCCGGACCAGGCCGAACCTGTAGTCCTGAAGCCAAGAGCTACTCAGGATTAATCTACCCCTATTAATCTTAAACATGTGGAATGAATATCCACTTAGGGCAAACTCATTTAAACATAAATTTGGGTCTACTTTAGTACTAAGAAAACAAACACTTAACAATTCACTTCATAACACAACAATATAAAAGAATCATGTTTATTTTACAAACTGAAAATTTCATTTCATGCATATAAGAGCGTTTCTAGTAATCTCCAATTAAATTAACAATGTAAGGCAAGAGTTGTATCACATCCTATATATTTAATCTCTTACTCCTACATTAATTTCTTATCTCATAACCCTAAGATTTCTAGGGTTTCTCTCTAGCCTGTCCTTCCTCTGCATACCTGGCCAGGGCATCCAGAGAAGAACAGACAGAGTAGCTTGATACTGGTCAATCTAAGTATTCAGACACCTGGCCAGGGTATCTAAACACTCAGACCTTCCAGAGCTAAAACACATCATTTATTATTCGCCTTACTCATAACTTTATCTTTTGACCTTAATGATTCTTAACAACTCAACTTAAGCTCATTACTTGATTCTCGTGACCACATCCTCTTCCTGCTATCTGCAATAGTATAACAGAACACTTCCTGTTAGAAAATTACAGACAGAAGAAAAACTCTTAAACCTTAATCCTATTGGTCTCTTATCGTCCCCTGACCTTGACTTAGAGTATTCATATACTCAACCTATGCTCTGATACCAAAATGTCACACCCCGATCTCACTTTACCCACTCATCAGGAAATTAGGGCGCGACAGGATGGGATTTACACATAAGCCAACCACTCCTCACTTTTTAAAACATTTTAAAGACATTAATAGGATAATCTGATTTATGATGTAAAATGAAACTAAACAAACTGTGGAAGAATTTTATTAAACTGACTAGCAATATACAGAAAGTCTACAGCATATTACATTGTTCGACATAAAGCATGACAGTTAATTTACATCTTTATACACATTCTCTCTCACCCACACCATGTCCCAAAGATCGAGGGGAAAGGACTAAGAGACCTCTAACTACTAACTACATATACCTTCTACAGACTAAGCGCTAGGATGAAAGGATCCTTCAGATTCCTGCTGCTGATGACCTGAAAATGTTTTGAGTAGAGGTATGAGCCTACTCGCTCAGTGAATGGCATTTCACTTAGCTATCACTAAACAACTCATCAGGTTTATAAATTGAAATAAAACATAAGTACAGTACTAAGCAGGGCAGTTCTAATAACATAACAGATTTGCAGAATATAATCACATTTCCATGCAATAACAGATAATTGGAACAGATAAACAGATATAAAGAAATAGCACAAAAGTTCGAATACTTTAATTTACTGTGATCCTATATGAGTACCAATTTATATTATTATTATGCCCTAATCATATGCAGTGTACCCTGCATATAAAGATCCGTAGCGAACTACGATCCCACCGTACAAGACTTCGCGACACACCCGGGAAATGCTAAGTCTGACGCCATCCCTGCTCTGCCACAGGACCACAGGCTCTCCGGCCTACAGGCTCTCCGGCCTCAATGCACTACTCCGAGTGCTCTAGACTCCTCCTCTAACCTGGGCACACAGGCGGAGAGTCTCCCGGGGTTACCCCCGTGACTCCGCACGGATTAATGTTGAATAACCCCCATTTTCGTCCAGTGCCACCGTGACTCTGCACGCGTTGTTGTTGGACACTGCCTCTCTGTCCTCGTGTCTCCATGACTCCACACGGATAATGTTGCAACACGAGTTTCACCCCTAAGAAGCAGATCTGTCAAAGGGGTTCTACGGTGTTAGGGCACCTAAGTCTATTAACTGATTAACATATAACCATTTAAAACAAGAATATCACATTCCGTACTTACTGCACATTCTGAACCTTACTTGAAACACATATATAACATTTGTCCTCCTTAAACATGATTCAGTATCATTTATCCAGATTCCATGCTAAACATTCATTTTTAAATCAACAAACACATTGCAACCATAATACAGGAAATTTCATCATTTTCATTAAGCATATCAAGTATTTCAAGTTCCAATGAATCTAACATACTCTATTGTAAGTACTACACTGTTTAAAAGTTGTACTAACTGATATAGAATTAATTAAGCATTTAAATTGAGTTAAATAATGATTTCTAAATGAACTACTACTCACCCACTTCGGTGTGTTCGTATACACCGAAAAACGTCCACAACTACGCCTAATTCTGCCCTTTACAGCAGAGTGCACGCCGTGCACCTTCAGTGCACTTTTATTCTACTTTTCTGCAACTTTGCACGCCGTGCAAACTGATTTGCACGTCGTGCACCTGGGCAGAAACTCGTTCCGCTATCTGTAACTTTGCACGCCGTGCAACCTGCGCAGAAACGGAAAATTCATTGAAGATGAACTTGATTAAAGCCGAATCAAGGACTAACAACTACTGGTTTGTGCTTACGAACCTCAGACGAACTCAAGGACACCGTTATCTTAGTGTTTCCTGGGCAAATCTGCCCCTAGCCGAACCTGCTGCTGTAAGCAGCTCTACTTCGCACGTACAGGTTGGATAAACGACTTGGCCTGGTGTTGATTGAGGGCTTGATGGCAGAGGAATCAGTTCAAGGCCTCAAGGCTAGAGCTCAAGGGCAACATTGCTTAAAGCTACCGCTCGCCCAAAGGGTCCTGACCATTATCGTAGTAGTTGTTGCTGCTTCATAGATGGGCGCCGACCCTGCCAGAATGAAGCACAGGTGGCGCAGATGGAGGTGTAGTGTTGTAGTTGCTTGCTCAAGGGCTCATGGTGGCAGATTCTTGTTTAGGCCTCTGGGCCGAAGTCAATCACCCCTTTTCCTGAAGATTTGCATGCCCATCGAGGCCTCTGGCTGCTGCCCCGTACAGCAGCAGCTGCTGCTTGGCCGGCTGCCATGGCTAGGGCGAGCTGCGGTTGGAAGCGCCGCTAGGGCATGGAATAGAGAAGAAAGGAAGAAGCAGGAGGTGAGAAGCAGGGCGCTGGTGAACCAAAGCAAGGAAGCCTAGATCGGCCCCGAACCAGTCGCTACAACCTGTAGGTCGGCCGGCGCTCTAGCTAGGGCTATTTGGAGATGGTGTTGGGCGAGCTAGAAGGAAGGAGAAGAGAGTGGTGGCGCCGCTGGTCGACGATGAAAAATCCGAGCTTAACCCCCGCTCCTCTTCTCTACTAGCATGGTCGACCGTGCGCTACTTCTTGGGCGCCGCTCAACCTGACAAAGAAGAAAGAGTCCTATTCTATCGGGATAGATAAGGAAGAAGAGGAGGGTAGCCGATCCTCTAGGGAAAACAATAAACAAAGTTCAATTAATAGAAAAATTGCTCCCAGGTCCAAAAACCTTAAAACTGTCATAATCTTTTCCCCGAATGTCCGATTCAACTGATGTTTCTTGCAAAATTTCAAGCGTGAGATCCTCTACACCCTCAGTGCAAGAAATCATGCTATTTAGCTTGTCTCGGATAATCAAAACTCTAATCACATATGTGATCACTTAACTTTACTTAATTATCTTAATTAAGCACCAATTGTATCTTATACATCTAATTCAACTTAATCAACTTGATGATGCACTAACCACCACATGAGCACTTAACTTATCTCAATTACTTAATTATACACTAATCATTGTACTTACTAATTAATCACAGAGTGGGTCATAACAGACTCTCTATTAGTATGCTTAAATAAAAGTTTGAACAATTTCGTATGGAACCAAATGAGTCTATTAGTGAAATGTATGCAAAGTTTTCTTCTATTGTTAACGGTTTAAATGCATTAGGTAAAGCCATTAGTGAAGATGATCAAGTATCCAAGATTCTTAGGTGTTTGCCACCAAAGTACAAACCAAAGGTGACAACTATTAGAGAAGAAAATGATCTCACAAGATTGAGGATGGAACAACTCATTGGCAACTTGGAGACTCATGAGGTCACCCTTGAAGAAGAAGAAAGATTGACGGCTAAAAACAAGAAGGATAAAAGAAAGGACATTTCATTCATGGAATCAATGAAAATTAGTCATGATACAAGTGAAGAAGACAGTGAAGAAGAAACACTCATTGTAAATGGTAAGCAATATAGAAGATTTGAAACTAACAAAACTTTTAGTGTTTCTTCTTCCTCTAGGTGCTTTGAATGCGTAAAAAGGGCACATTTAAAAAGTGATTGTCCTAAGCTCAAGAAAGGAAAGAAATCATCTCACAAGAAGAAGGAAAAAGCCTACAAAGCTGCATGGGATGACTCAAGTGATTATAGTGAGGATGGAGAAGAAGAGGTGGAGTGCCTTATTGCTACAACAAATGAAGAAGAAGAGGTAAGTCTTTTTGTTTTATCTAAAGAAGAGTTAGTTGATAGCATTAATGAATTGCATGATAAATATATTGATTTTAAAAAGAAACTAAAAAGAGTTACTAAAACTAATGAGGAGTTGTATGCTCAAAAAAATGATCTCGTTTCTGAAAAAGAAAGTATTATTTCTGAAAACTCTACCTTGAAATCATCACTTAATGACTGCAGTATGAAGTTGCTTACTCTAGAAACAAATTATGGTTTTCTTTCTCAAGAAAAGGTTGAACTACTTGCAAAATTGAATGATCTTCAAACTCAACCTATCTTGTGTACTCATTTAGATTATGATGATATTGTCAAAGAAATAGATAGTTTGTTATCTAATCTAGATCAAGCAAAGTTAGACATTAAAAGGAGAATGAATGAAATTTCTAAGTTACAAAAAGATATTAGTAGCTTGAAAAATAAAGATATTCTTGATAAAATTCTAGAAGGCTCTTCTGGTCAAGTTGGAAGGAGAGGAAAAGGTTATGTGCCCAAAGATAAATCCTATCAAAAACCTAGAACAACAAGGACACAAGTACCCAAGACTAAAGTCATGTATGTGCGTAAAGACAATCTAGCTAAGAAGAGAAATGAAATTGATTCTATATGTTGTCATTACTGTTTACGTCTTGGACACTATTCATTCTCTTGCCCATACAAGAAAAAGGATGTTGATCGAGTTTGGGTTCTAAAACCCCAAACTTAGAAATATTGAACAGGATTAGTTGAGATTTGACCTAAAACTTCACTTTGATACTCAACACGTCTTATCTCAACTAAATTGAGCTTTAGTTTGCATATTTATGTAAAGTTGTATTGGAAGTAATCTGTGTTTTTCCTTGAAAATATCTACTGAAAACAATACAGAAACATTCTCGGTCTACAATAACTTCGACTGAGACACTCTTCGGTCGAGAAAATAGTTGACAGAAGTAGTTTCTCTCTCAAACCTGCATTTTCTGGAGAAACAGTAAAATTATTGATCGAGAAAGTTGTCGACTGAGAACATTCTGTTTGATAAAATAGTCGACCGAGTAAGTTACTATCTTAAGATTACAAAAACCTGAGAAACATCCGCCTGACAAGTAATTTGACCGAATATCACTCGGTCGAGAACTTTGTCGACCGAGTAAAACACTGTCAGAATTGTTTTATTAGAATAAGATACTTCAGTTCCAATTAACTTAAGTGACTGGAATATGCAATGAACTTTACATATTACATTAAATGTCTGAATGACCCTTATCAAAAGGAAGAATATGTGGGCATCAAAACTTTATACTTTGCATGATTAAATTGTCCAAATAAGCATATAAGAGGAAAAGATTGGCTTTATTCAAGAAAAGTATTAATAGCAAATCTAAAGTCATAAAAAGGTTTTATTTTAGATTATTCAACATTCATAAGTTCATATATGAGAAAAATGAAGAACTAATAATGATCATACACAATAGATCATATGGCCTATTGGATAACCTATGAAAATGCATACATTGGAAATCTATAGAAATGCCTCTCGATTGAGAAAGAATCCAACCGACGGGCACCAAGGTCGAAGTCAAGGTCGACCTAAAATAATCCTGAAAAAATGCTTATTTGTAAATCATTCATTTGCACTTCACCTTAGTATATTTTCTCTACATGTTAAAAACAAATTGATTCATTATTTTACTTATTCAATTACACTTCAAAGCTAGTTATGATGTGCGTATCCTTTAAGTAATTCAAATAAGGTATCTTACATTATTCTTGAATGTGATGCTCTTAAATGAATTCTCTAAACAAATTAGGGCTTAACATGCCTCGTATTTCGTTAAGAGATATATCAATTAATTCCACTATGAGCCTAAAGAAATCTCATATCATTTCAAGGCTTAACATCCTTTGCAAATGATTGAGAAATAAATTGTGGCTAAATTTGACATAAAAATAAGTGGTTTACATTAAATTGTGTTGATTACCCTGGCTTTAAAAATTGAGAATCAAATTATCAAATTAAGGGGGAGAAATAAAAGTCATACTTAATGGTTATATGGGTATTTTTTTAAATGACAAAGGGGGAGATAGAATAAAATCAAAATAAATGAGTTTCATAATCTCTTGCTATATTCCTTAAAAGAGTTCTATACCTCTTTGAATAAACAAGAGAATACTTACATAAGGTAAACATCAGGTATGAAACTCATGCTATTTAAACTTCCTTGATTTATATATTAGAAATGTTTGTCATCTTCAAAAAAGGGGAGATTGTTGGCTAAATTGGACATTATTAAACCCTTTGTTTTGATGATGACAAACATTTCATTCTTGTGGATCTAACATGTTATTTGAGTATTTGAGGGATAAACAAATAAGGAAGTGGGTAGTTGAATAGAAATACAAATTGGAAGATCAATATGCTTAAATTACTTTAATTTCATGATTGTACTCGATGTAAAAATTTGGACAAATATATAATGTACGAGTACTTAGACATCATGTAAATAAAGTGTTAGATCTTCACTATCTACTCAAAAAACTTAGAAAGATCCTTCCTTAATATATAAGAACAATTACACATTGATACACACACTTAGTACATCGCTCAACACATTGGAACAGGGACACTATCGATCGACAAATTCCTCGACCGAGACACTCTCGGTCGACAATATTCTCGACCGAGAATAGTCCTTCTAGCAAATTTTATAGTTGTTAGACTGAGTTGAAAAGTGGGTGGTAGTTGGAAATGAACATTGCAATACACTCATTCTGGACCTTCCCTCGGTCGACAAATTCCTCAACCGAGAGACTATTAGTCGACAAACTTCTCGACCGAGAAAGGTTCTGGACTGCACTTTTCAGCATTAAACAACTAGTCGTTGCAATATAATTAATGGACACCTAACGACTAGTTCAACACTAAGAACACCCTAGAAAGTGTCTAGAACGTCCCTAAGCACTAGTAGGCCTTTCCTATAAATAGGACATCCCTTAGGACACGCAAAGCATCAGTTGTGCATACAATTACACTTGAGAATCATTCCTTGTGAGCAACAAGATGAGCTACACTTGCAATATGTTATCCTTGAGTTCTACATTAGTGTCCTATAGCCTAGTATCTCCTTGCCACCACACTAACACGTCCATCTATAGTGGATAGGAGATCAATACGGTTGATATAGGATCAAAGCATTGTACTCAATTGGTAACATTATTTCTTTCTTCCAATCTTATTCCTTCTATTGTATTTTGTTCTCCTTTGCTACTCCTAGGTTGGAGGCTGCAGGAAGGAGGTTGTTAGAGCTTCTTCAGTTGGTGAAGGTAGCTCAGTGGACTTAGGATTACTTCAAGAAGGTTGTCTCAATTGGAAGCTACTTCAAGAGGAAGGCTACTTCAAGAGGGAGCTTGGAGTTACTTCGAAGAAGGTTGCTTAAAGGTTGTTGGGACTACGTCTAGGTGAAGGCTATCCTAAGGGTTGTGAAGGTAGTTGTATCTTATGTAATATCCTTGCGAGGTAATAAAATACAATTGCTTTCAAAATCTTGGTTGGGAACAATCGGGTAGTGGACTGACTCCCTTAGTATTTGCTAAGAGTAGAACCACTCTAAACACCTTACATCCTTCTTCAATCTTTTGTGGTTGTTTGCTTAAATAATTTTTAAAATTACCATAAAACCCTATTCACTCCCCCTCTAGTGTTTTTTTTTCAAGTGTACCTTTAACTAAGAAGCTTTGATTGCATGAGCAACTACAAACCATGTATAAGGAGCCATATGAACCCGAGTGAGAGCCATCGTGGAAGGAACAATTTCAACGAAAGGAACAAGTTCAAGACAATGGTGAACTATGTAAGAGGGAAGCCGAAACACATGCAAACCAACTCAAGACAACCAATGTAACTCAAACCCATGCAAAAATTCCTAAGCCCACTGAAGAACCACACACAACTACCCAGGAAGAAGGGGACATATAGAAGAAGAAGAACAAGAAAAAAGGCCAGAATGGTCAACTGGGACAATGGACGCCCACTTCCCAGATTATGACAGATAGTCGTGTGAAGACCTACGTCAAGATTCGTTGTAGATATCATGATAAACCTGAAAGAGGAAAACGATGTAGGGGAAGTCATTTTTGGACAAGAAGGAATTTATTTGCAAGACACACTATGGCCTAATGACTACTTGGATGTCAGTGTGATGACAACATACATATCAATCCTTTCTGGGAGATAGCATGCCAAAAATATATATGGCCTACTTCACGCTGGTGGAGGATAATACTCAGAATAAGGAAACTGTAAAAAAGGACAGACTATAAGAATGAATTCAGAGCTCATTGCTAGAGTTTACTTTCCTACCCATTCTCCAGGACAATCAGTGGACTCTTCTAGGAATAAATATTGAAGAAAACGTTGTTGTCTTTTATAGTAATTATGATGTCGAGTACTCTATAAAGTAGTAATTATATGCAACAACACCATGGAGACCCATTGAAAGGATAGCTCAAGCATGTGCATAAATGATAGTAATGGTGATACAAACTCACGGTAGAGGGTAAAACTGCAACCCAACTAAGGACTTCAAGAAACCATAGTTCTGCCACCAAATTCCTCAATAGAAAAAAGTCAAACAATTAAGGTTTCAATTACCTCTACTGGATGACAACCTTAGTACAGTGGGAAGCAAAGATAGAAATCATGCAACAAGAGTGGTATGATGCACTCCTAGATGTGTATGTTGAGATGTTGCTGCATTTTAAGTGGGCAACCTCAGAGCCCGGGAACAAATAGCAAAAGTAACTCGTTTATTCTAACCGTTGTCTGTGACACTTCAGGGCCAAGTGCATGATAAGTTTGGGGGTAGGGGACTTATAAATGGGCATGAGAGGTACCCATTTCACAACCTTCTCTCATTTTGATCTAATTGAAATTAGATTCTAATTTGATCTTGAACTTACTTATCCTATGAGGAAAATTTGGAAAAATCTAAAAAGTTTCTTAAACATTAGTTTTTCTTACTTCAAGAACAATTTTGGATACACTTTTTAGTAAATATAGTCATGACTCCCATAGTTAGACTAACTTGTCTTTAGGCTAATTTGTAGCATAATAATTTCACGAATGATGAATTTAGGCTATTCAGTTCAGCTAAAAGTAGGAGTGTGATAAAGTTTTAACGTTAGCCTTATCAGAAGATGATATAATATGCAAAAGATACTAGATCCCCAAGATGATTCCTCAAAGTAAGGAGGATTCAGTCTACCACACTCCCAACCGATCACCTTGTTTCAAAGTACAAGTAATAATGTACATGATCCTGACAAAGAGGAAAAGACTACCCCTTCTAGTACAAAAATCTCTTATTTGGGACCAAAAGAGGCCTGACAGACCAAAACATTCCTAGAAATCCAATAAACCCCAAGCCTACAAGCAAGAATAAAAGTTTGAGTGAATAAAAATATAAGAATTGTGCAGATAAGATGTTGAAGGTCTTCACCTAGATAGTGTATGCGTGCACTTAAGCATGCAGATATGTCGTGTATGGTAGTAAGGGCTGGAAGCCAAACTTTTACACACCTACCTTTCAAGGGAGACCTCACACAACCACCTGACATTACATTAGGACCCAATCGGGTAAAGTTGACACTACAACAACAAACATGGTTGAGGAAACCTAAGGGGAGGTAGGAAACACCTCAACTTTAGCTCACCTCGTCTCATTAGATTAGTTTTCCAGAAAAAATAAAAGACAGGTGTGAAATCTACCTCAGTCAGGGCGTTGTTTAAATGCAGCCTAGAAAATGAACATCGGTGTATCACTAAGAAGAAATCCTTCTGCAAGTGAACTTTGTGGTGGACAACACAAGTTCCACAACTCTAAATTTAAGATGAGGAGTCCATGGATGGACAACATCCTTTCATGATACATACGTCTCAATTTTAGGCTAACATTATAACAATCTTCACTCTCACAAAATAATTATCTAAAAAAGCCCTTTGAAGTCATTTGATGCCTTAATTCTACTTATTATCCTGAGGACATGCTAGATTCTAAGTTTGAGAGAGTTGATAACATCTAATTTTATGGATATTTGAGTACCTATTTTATCCTTATTTTGTCATCTTTACTATGTTTCATCTTGATAGTTCTAATTGTTTTTGACAAAGTCTTGATATAGATACATAAACTCACCCTTTCATCTATTTTTGCAAAGAATACACCTCTTAGCAGTCGATGAACTTAAAGATAGATCAGCGACCAATGGAATCTGTGCAATCTTTGTGGTCGCTATGATCTGATGCCCCTACGACTGAAGTACAAGTTAGTCTTAGCGATCAATTAGAAGTGATGAAGTTATGTGACTGATGATATCGTCAAACATTAATGAATTGGAAACCCCTACGACTGATGAAGATTCACCATGACTAGCTACATAATTGTGAGTCAACTATTCAATCAGTGAAGATCACTTATTTGGCAGTTATTCTCAATAATGGAAATGACCAATCATCCCCTGCGATCATCAAAAACATGGCAACTGATGAAAGCCCATAACTGTTGGAACCGATGAAAGCCCAGTGAAAATCTTAATTGGGTTACCAACACGTATAAATATACAACCACTTCATCCATGGAGGGGGTCAGGACATTGAGGGGAGGATGAAGTATTGTTGCATTGTAGAGTCATCCATTGGTGTTTGATCCCTGAATATGAGAGTTGAAGGAGAGAGAAGATCTACACCATTTGTATGCCCTTTAAAAGAAGGACTAGCCACTCCCCTACACCCATTCAGATCCAGATCTGAGAAAGACGTGCACCAGTCATGATCATTGTGGTTACAATTATTGTGTCCCTCCTTCTTCCCCTCTAGATTTGTTCATCCATCCCATCTATTTCATTTCATTTTGTTGTTCTCTTTCATGTCTCATTATATTTGTAAATTTGTAATGTTGTTCATAAACATGAGTGGATAAACTCATAGTTGGGGTTGGGAGTAGCCACTAAGACTCTCCCAAAATGTAAATAATTACGTCCTTTGAATACATATGCTCTTAGAAAAGATTTTCTCCATACTTTTGGTTTTAATGTTTTACTTGTATGATTAGATACCATCTTATGATGTTTGATTGTTAGTGCCTCGAAGGAGTAGTACTAATCTAATCAATGTGATATGGAGCCGCATGAACGCATTAGAATGTTGGAATGCTTAAGCTAAGAGTCATATGGTTATATTTGTGGTTGTTTGATTGCCATCTTTAGAGAGATACAACATTATAATATAGATCTATCCTAAGCTCGACTGAGGAGGGAACAAACATATATGATGATTTTTTGTAATCTTGCTAATGGTATATAATGGGTGTGAACATTGCATGTTGGTGATAGACCTTAGATGGTGAAATCCAATCTACGTTCCCATCCATATTTGTTACAACATTGTTGTTTGTTTTTGTTCTTTTGTTTTGATTTCTTAATTTATTTTACTTCTTTTTCTTTAATTGATAAATGGAGTAACGTCGTTCTGTAAGGAACACAGAACTGAATCTACCCCCTTTGATGATGAATTGGGACAAGGTTTTACATCCTTAACACTCAACATCTTTGTCCTTGTGGATCGACCATGATTACTACATCAGAACCCATATAATAGTTGTGGGGACCTGAGTGTCATGTTGTAAAATTTAGGACACTAATGTCATCGACTTGGCCTTTGAAAGAAGTACTATCCACTTCCATGCACTCGGTTCAGATCTAGATCTGAGGAAGATGTGCACCACTCATGGTTGTTGGGATTACAGTTTGTGTATCCCTCCTTCCCCTCTAGATATGTTCATCTTTCCCATCTATTTCATTTTATTCTGTCATTCTCTCTCATGTCTCACTACAATTGGAAATCTATAACGTTGTTTATGAACATGAGCTATTAAACTCATAGTTTGGGCTGGGAGTATCTACTAAGTCTCCCACAACATATAAATACTTACATCCTTTGAATATATATGCTCTTAGAAAAAAATATATCCATAATCATGTCTTAAATGCTTCACTTGTATGATTAGATACCATCTTGTGATATTTGATTGTTAGTACCTCAAAAGAGTAGTGCTAATCTTATTTAGGTAATATGGAGTTGCATGAATGCATGACGATGTTGGAATGTTTAAGCTAATAATCATATAATTATATTTGTGGTTGTTTGATTATCATATCGAGAGAGAGTCTACATTATAATCTAGATCTATCCTAAGCTTGAGAGAGGAGGGAGTAGATATATATAATGATTGCTTGTAATTTTGATATGGGTAAAATATGGGTGTGAGTATTGTATGTTGGTGAGAGACCTTAGATGGTGAAATCAAATCCAAATTCCCATCCATATTTGTTACAACACAGTTTGTTTGTTCTTGTTCTCTTATTTTGATCTCTTAATTTATTTTAGTTCTTTTGTTATACTTGTTCATTGGAGTAACATGGTTCCGTAAGGAACACCAAACTTAATTTACCCCTTTGATGGTGTAACTGAGTCAAGGTTTAACACTCTTAACACTTATCACCCTTGTCCCTATGGATCGATCATGATTACTATATTAGACGTCATGTAATAGTCGTCGGGACTTGATTATTGGGTTATAAAAATTAAGAGTCTGACTACTCTAGATCTGCTCCTATTTAAAATTATGATTTAGGCTAGTCATATAGTAAGTGTGAAATATGACTCTATCTCGTTACTTACATTCTATCAAATATAGGACTTTGTCAATGGTGTTCTAATAACTGCCTTCTTATCCTAATAATTCACCATCATCAGCAACTACATGCACAAGGTTGCAAGACGACCTTCGTAAAATTGTAGATGGGTTTCCTCAAATTGGAGATAACATTTATCAATTCTTTAATCTTGTACCTTGTTGGTGCCCATGATTTGACGGTAGGCAAAACCCTGATGTTGTTCTTCGATCAAGGCGATGAGGACACTTCTTTTCACCGTGACCACCTAGACATCTATTAATGATATGATGGTACCCAAACCCTGAAAATGTTTCGATCTTAAATAGGACTCCCAGTGATATTTGTCCGTTTTCATTTTTGATATAGTCATTATCCTCTTATACTAATCATTCATTATCCACTACAACTCAGTGCACACATTTGTAGAGACGACCTTCCTCAAATTGCAAACGACCTTTCTTAAGACTGTGATCTCACAAGTTGACTATTACCAACATGAACTGGTGCACAAGATCACATGGTTGTTCTACAACTCCAAGGACGTAACTAGGATTTGTATAATCTAGCTCATACATAACCTGGATGCCCAAGCACTCCATATGTGAGTCACTCTACCATTGAGTTTCGTTGTTCTGTGAGAATTGGTTCCGTTGACAAACAAAACTCAAATTGGTGCATGTGGCCCCAACCACAACGTCATGTACGAATCATTGCGCCCATCAAATTTTTAAATAATAGTATCCATGTATTCACATTGACATGATAGGTTGGATGCAATTTGCTGCAACATCAGGTATGAATCACTTTGAGAGATTGAATGCACCTGACAGTGGGAAATTTTGTAGTTATTGACATCAATTGGGTTGTTGAGAACCATATTCCTTGTCATTCGATTCAGCAGCGTCACTGCACTTCAATACAAATACATCCATTGGCTTGTGGTAGACATAGAGGATTTGAACCACCACCGAGTTGCCCAAATGACCTGGTTTTCCTCCCAAATTGCATGCTTCTTCTCCATCTTTTTTGTTCTACGCTTTTCCTATGCCATATAATAGTCACTATCACTAACTCACATCACAATTTCATAATCATGCTTAATGAATCGAAGCAATCTATTACAAAATGTATAATACCTACTAGTAAATGCACATGCTTTGCACGTAATATATGTTACTCTTGATTCTGCAAACTCAGAAAGGAAAAACAAATACAAAAGTAACATTCTCAATGCATAGATTCTGGAAGACATGAAAGCCTGCTTGAGATATGGTATTCTAAATATGTTTTGTTATAAATTAAAATCCTTATTTCTTAATCTTAAAGGCATATTTGGTTATCTCATATTTTCACTCTTCATATTCAAGAGATGGTATTTTGATTAGCTTCTATGTCATTCATGTATGTTATATTCAGTGATGTAGTTAAGTTGAATATTGGTTTCAATACATACTTGTTGGTTTAGAGTATTCTTCTAAAACACTTGAAAATGCATTAAAGTCATATATAGGTACTTCCATAATATTTTACATTTATATCCTAGTGGTGACCTTCTTGTTGGTTCCTTGTTTGGAAAATCATATTCATTGTGCATGAACACATCTTCAAAATAATTTTGTTCAATAGTGTTTCATAATCAAAGTGGTTAACATCATAAAATAACATATACTCAAATAAATAAACATTATGGTTTACTCTAATTATCGAACATCATGAAGATTTTAATAATTTTCATCGATCCGTTTGGAAGAAAGTAGGATATTTAATATAATTCATAGCTCAATGATGACATTGAAAGGGATACAAAAGTATACTATTTCAAAATGAGAAATTTGTGGATGCAGGAATAAGTACTTGCAATGACCCCCACATTTATAGAAAAATGGTAATATTGAGAATGATATTCATTAGTATTCTCACTCACAATTTTTTGTATTTTGTGAGAAATCTAAAGTACATAATTTCTTATACTCTATATAGCAAATTATTTTTAAATTTCAAAAGATATTTATTAGGAAGATATGTATTTCATTTATGCCTTCTAAAAATATTATGATTTGTAGTTTCTGAATTTCTTTGAAACTAACTCCATCTTTTGGAAGATTTTGCTATTTCTTCTAGCCATGATTATCAAATTTTAGTAAAACTCTCCTTCTAAAAGTATATTTAATTCATCAACATGACAACTAATATTCTATAAATAGTGTGTTTATATAGGATGAATACTAAAAAAAGATATCTGAAAGAGAAAAGTTGGGAAGGAATCAAATCAATGATGTATTGTTTATATGATATCTCTAAATAAAATTGTTACTGGAACGAATCTATTTGCAATTAACTGACAATGTTATCTTCAATGTAAAGGATGATTTTTGTATTTTTGACTTAATCAATCTACTTATGGTACGTTGAACATATTTCTAATTTTTTTTGAACATTTGCATGTTATATTGTTTTGTAGTATAACATCTATTAAGCTTTATCTTCCATATTTTTGCCATTTTCAAGCATAGAAGCGTCACCCATGGTTCTCTTACAATATGAAAGAATTCACTTAAATGTACATGCATGCACATGTTCACATTTTTCCTTCACCAAAAGTTAATTGTAAAACATGCCTATAATTGTCCCTTGATTGGGATTACACAATTGATTAGAAAAATATTTTTGATAATATGACAAAAATAATAAAATCTACCTACATTCTAATGAAATGATACAAAAACATATTCTTTAAAAAATATGTATCTTCCATGACTTCTAATTTCTTATGTTTTTCATCTCATATTATACTTAAGAAATCTATGAATTCAAAATATATATTATCAGTTGTTTGTACAATGGTTTTATTAGTTTCAACGTGTCTTGACCAATGGAGTTTAATGTGAATAGACTAAGGATTCATTGAATATGTGAAAAAATTAGGAAACATGAATATGTACATGTTCACAAAATGCATTACTTGTGTACCTTCGTTCACTCTATAGAAAATGAATGTGATTGTTGTTTCATCATGTACACATTTGCATATTATATTTATATTCTCATATAGGGACATTTCTTGCAATATCCATGTGTGCCTTTTCACATATTGTTGATTTTTTTGTTATGATTATGAAACAATTATAGGTTGTCACAATATTCTATTTATGTAAGTGGTTTGGCTTTCAAATATAGTTAGTTTTTCAATTTTTATTGATGTCATTGTAAAGTTAAATATTTCATTATCAATCATCCCTATCATTGGCTCATCCACTCCCGCACCTACAGTTAGACTTATTTCCTTTAACAAATGACACGTATAATACTTTTCTATCGAAACGTGATAAGAATAATACATATGACATACATAGATTTTGCACCTGATAATAATAACTATAAATGTGATTATCATTTAGGAAGTGGTGGGTGTGACCTATCAATCATATAAAGGTACCCACTCAAGTCAGCATTACAAAGAATCATATATTGTTGTTAACGATAATGTAAAAATGGTAAAGAAATTCAGATAAAAATCAAGCATCTAGAAAATATCAACCTTTCATATTATTAAAAACATTATAAACCTACAATGTGTGTTCAACCCATAGAACATTATATTCATATCTATATGACCTATTGTTTGTCTCATATTTCTTAGGTATATTGCTTTCAAAAGGTGAAAATGAATAAAAGTATGATTTCATGTATTCTTGGCTTTTGTGTGTGTTTGTGGTGAAAATTCTCAACGGATATAAAATAAAATATAGAGTCAAGTAAAGAACATGATCAGTTCCAGCATAAAGTCTATCATTAAGAATAGAAGAAAATTACCTCACCCTAATAAAATAAATAGCAAAGATTTGTGGATATCTAATCTCATAACATGTTTCATTTCATTTTTCCATGTACACTAAATATGTCCAAGAAATGAAGAAGATTTATGATGGTTTTCAATATAGATTACATATAAAGAAATGCAATTGAAACCTTTAATAGAAGATTTCTTTGACTTGTTACATTAAGTCAGTCATTACTCATGTTGGCTACATGAACTTGTGCCTCAATTGAAAAGAAATATATTGAAGTGATATGTTTGTAATACATGAGTAAACAAAACATAAAAAATTACATTGTATTGTTTGTCACCTCTAGCGAACTGTTTTAGTTACTGATATCATGCCTACTTGGAGCCAGTCATGTTATGAACCTACAAGATAACAACAATTTTCTAATAGTTATTATCCATATTTCAAATTCTAGAAGATCAACATTTAACTTCACTTATAGAAATTGACAGTCTCAAGAACTATACCTTAAATTTTATACATCTATATTTCATTATTTAGGTTGAATCACATATCTCAATTTATTGAAGCATTATAGATGGCTAAATGAGTCTATTAAGAAAATTTGACTTAGCTACATATGGAGTTATTATAAATAGTTAAATTGACACATTTATACTACATAATATAAATGTAGAAGTGTAATTTATAGTTGTACGATTTGTGTACGGTGGTGATATATCTTTTGTTTTATAAAGTATGGTATAAACACTTACATATGGATAAACTTCCCTGTACAAGATCTTTAGGTTGTATTTTTGTGAAAATCAATGTTGATCTAGTCAACCGTCATGTGTGGTATAGGAAACTCTAGGTTACATCAAATGTACCACATGTGATCTTTTAGCGGATCTTATCTAATAAAGAGGCATGGCCTTTATATTATGTTAAAATGTTATGATATGTTGGTTTACGTTGACTTTTTTTTATCCTTCACATCTTCTATGGAAATTATCCTACTTTGGGCTTGGGGATTTCATACTTTTATTCTTCTTACCCCATGACTCCTCTTGATCAAACCATAATCATAGTAGTAAACATAGATATGAAATAAAGTAGTTATAAGACTTGACACCTTTACTAAATTTGTGATATTATCTACATTAGTTCTTCTTTTTACCTTAAAACAACCCTCAACAATAATTGAGATATACTAGAACTCTTGCTAACCTTTTACGTGATCTTTGAAGTTAATATATTCATCATGATATGTAAGAGAAAGGGGTTCTAGGTCATTTAATTTCTTATTGAACTATTCAGTGATGTAAAGTTCTTTTATTATACAAAGAATTCAATGTGAAAACATGTGGTGGATTCATGAATTGATGGTTCTATGATTAGACAACTAATATGGAAAAATATAACTCACCACTCCTTTTGGCATATCAGCCTTGTTGGCATTCTGGCATTTATGTGCTATAATAAACCAAAATTTGTATAAATAATTTTCATATTCAAAATGTGTATTTTTGGAGAATGTTGAGGGAGAATTGGTTTAACCATACTTTTCTTAATAATGTCATCATTTTAATACATTTGAGCTATACATGTGTTACTAACATAGTACCATAAGACCCGCTATATTTGAGTGAATCTCCATATGGACTAAACAAAAATTAAAAGTTACATTCTAAGAAAAGTGTCTCTACCCTTAAAAATCATGTTAAGTCATGTGATGAATAAAACAAATATATTTTGGATAACTAATCAACTTTTTACTACATATATTAAAGTGAATGGAAGGAACACAATGATTTATTAAGTAGTTCTACTTCCAAGTAGTTACTCATAGAAAGATTATGTCTAGACTACATGGTAGGCATGTGTAAAGCTAGTTAATAAATAAATGAGAAAAGTGGAGGCAAATATATTTGTTTGACGAATATCAATTTTTCAATAATATAGCATCATATTCAGATTATTCTGATAGAAAATGTTATTGTACTCTTATGAGTTTGTAAATATTTTGAATGCATAAAAGTAGTTAGATACATACTATGACAATTAAAATATATTATACTAACATTAACATTAGATACATTGTGTCTGGTTAATCATGTAGTAGACCCAACTCAATGATAAAATGGTTAGTTAATCAACTGCAGAACAACACCTAACAATAAAATGGCTCACCCAGATGCATTACAATCAACTGTAGAGCAACACCCAACAATAAAATAGTTCACCCATATCATTTTATATTTAAAATGGAGTCGATTATTCCTACGCATGTTCTAAAATTGCTAATTATCTAACTAACAATTGACATTCTATCTTAAATTACTAATTTATACAATCCCAATAAGGTTCTGAACATGCATCATCCTCAATGCATTATTTAATCATGTGTTTCTATCTTGAATTACTAAAACTGGGACGGAGAGTGTGTTCTCCGTAATCATTCATTGCAATCCAAATTTATGGATTGCTGAAGAAGATTCCACTCTCCATTATCATTCGGTTGAATATTTTAAATAAGTTTAGAAGTTAGTGATGATATCTACCATTCCGCAATTTGAAGTATGGCTTTTTGAGTAATACATGATTGAATATCGGTAGGTAATATAGTGTCCTGCACCACGTTTCCTTAGAAGTGGCAGTCGTATCAGCGTAAGTTAGTGTACATGTATAGCAGCTATTATCTGTTTTACATGGGACATAGTTATTATATTTTCAATTGACACTTAAGAACTAACTAACGCTTCTTATGGAAGGGTGGGGGCATATAACCGACCTTGGCCCCTCTTAGTCCTGGACATGCCATCAAATCATTCTATGAGAGTCATAATCAAACAAACTATACCTTCAGACATGCCATTATTTGTGGATCACATTTTCTATGCAATATTCTGTCGCATGCTGTCTGCAGCAGTGTAGCATGCGGGATGCCCACGGTGCCTAAGCCAAATGCATTTATTGTGTCGTGAACAAGGAAACCCAATCTCAGATGTCAAAAGTAAGAAAACTATAGTATATATTGGGATGCCTATTAATGGCCATATGGCACAAAAGGTGCTCAAATAATAGAACATTAAATGGAATGACATAGGTAATTACCTTGACACTTTTGTGGAATCCGGATAGGGTGGTTGTTTGTGTAGCACAGTGGCTACGTCAGGTTTTGGTGCTCCTAGGCATCGGTGAACATTTATGAGAATTTTGTTCAAATGAACTCAAGTATGGAGAGATCATTTACGTTTTTTTTCTGATTTGGTTGGAAAGTGAATTGCACTTGTAGTTTGTGTGAGGAATTCAATGCCCGATTTGTGAGGGATAAGAATGGTGCTACAGAAGCTTCTTCGACAGTTTCATCAAGTAATGTCCAACCATCGTCTTCTATGCACAGTCCAGTATGCCTTCATAAAAAGGTCAAAACATTATGAATTAAGTAATTCAAGCTTTTCCCGGCTGGTGCAAATAATATTTTGCTTCAAAAAAAAAAAGTAATTCAAGCTTTTTGAGGGAAAAAAAGTAAAGAAAACATTAATTAAGCTGGCACAATCCCACAAACAACATTACGGGTTCAGGATACACACATGAATGCCGTCACATGCAATGCCCAATATCGACAGTAGAGTGGCTTTGGAGAAGCTACGTTGCAGGCTAGGGGGAGATTTTTTATTTTGATTTCGGTAAAGAGGCTATGAATTTTAGGTAATGAAAATTAAGTCACCATGATTCTGCACAGAGAAGTAGATCATGGCTGGTTATCGTCTTCATAAATCATGCATTGCCTGCAATCATCAATACTTGCGAAGGAGTAACAACAGAACACAAATTAATGATTTCATTAAAAATTGAGGACGGTAGATGGAATAGTCTAGGCTAGAACGCTTTCCTTGGAGACGGTGGCTTTGAGCAAGTACGGTGGCATCGAGCACGTATCACGTAAGGTGGCTCTTCGAGCAAATCTGGGCAAATCTACTTGTAGGTTTTCTTCTTCATGAAAGTCGATGAAACGGGGTGGGTTTGGACGTGATCAGATGCGATGGTTGTTGCCGTGATGAATAGGGATCGCGGGGGCTCTCTATTTGTGTGAAAGTCGATGTTGAAAATCCGAAGAAGCGTGGACTCCTGCCAGTATAGACTCCCTGCCGAAATAGTGAAACGATAAATATGCGTCGTTGTTTAACCGAAATAGGGAAAGGATAAAGAAGCACATGGTTTTAGCATGAGGACGGAGACGATCCTTGACTGTCAGTATGGTATATAGTAGATGTGGATTTTCATTTCATTTGTTCCATTAAAGGTAGGGGGTATGCATAATGTATCGGAATGTTATAAGACCATGTGTAGTGTGTTTAAAGGTAGCATAATGTATAGTAGTATTATGATAGTGATGAATGCATATTCATCGTGGGTTCAGTCACCATCTCAGGCCTAGTTTTGCTCGGATTATACGCTTTTATTGCCTTAATCTCTCTATATACGATTGCACTCAGCTTAAAAGATTTATCTTGATTTAATTTGGGTTTTTGCACCCCTTTTAGCAGGTCCAATTCAGCCCAAGTTCCCAATTTTGGCAAAAGAATACCAATCTTCTCTAAACATGGGCACCCACATTTCCCCTTGGGCCTCGGCCCACTTTAACTACCTTCTTCCTCTCTAACCCTAACAACCGCAGTCCCCTCCCGTGCTTCTCTTCCTAATACCGTGATCGTGGTTTCCCCCAGCCAGACCGCAACTCGGTTCCTCAGCCACCAACACCGCTACCACCCCCTCCCACATAACCGCGGTCGCGGTTATTTCTTTCCCAAGCCCGCGGTCTTCACCTTTCCATCATCATCTCCACCGTGGTCGCGGTTCCAACTTCCGCGACCTCGTTGATTCCCTCCACTTCCCGCTCCATCAGTTGTGGCCATCCCATGCATCATCGCGACTACAGCAACAGAGCCAATTCTAGAAGACCGCGACCAGGTCGAGTGCCCAAGCAACCACGACCTCAGTACAAGAATCGCAACCAATGGCAGAGCACAAGAACCACGACCTGCAACGGTGCCGCCTCCTTCTCCGCTCGTGATCTTCATCACACCGCAGCAACAGATTGCGACCAATGTATGCTTCACGACTTCCTCCCTCGCGTTCGACCTCGACCTCACCTCCACGGTCTTGCGCTCTCGCCATCAACCCTGATCGCGATCAACACCACCTACACTCCTCCGCTCGCCCTTCATCATATCGCAACCTCAGTTCTAAACAACCACACGTGACCAGGTGCCAGCAAGGCTACGCTCGTGGCAACTACTCCAAACACTGCGACCAGGAGCCTATGATTAACAACCGCGACTTAGCTAAAAACTGAGAATCGCGACTAAGCTAAAGGAAAAAATCGTGATCACCAGGGCAAAGCAACAGTCTGCGGTATGTACCACAAGAATCGTGATCAACTGCATGTGTACAAGACCGCGATCAATGACAAAGAGGCAACAACCATGGCACTGGTCCAGTACCCAGTCGGGCCTATAAATAGGACCCGAGCCCTGTCACTCGAGACACCCTCTCCAGACGTCGTTAGACTATAGGTTTGTCCTTAGCCTAAGGAGACAATCTTCTCCACCGCGAGGCTGTGCCCAAGAAGCGTTTGACCCATGTGCATCCATCTATCCGCTCCATCCAACCCGTTCATCCAAATCTAAGGTGGAAACCCAGATCTGCAGTCGTCTTCATCATCTACGTCGTGCCTAGGCCGACATCACATCCACAAGTTGCTCCTCCTGCTGGGAAAAAGGACTACAAGAAGAGAGAGAAGGTGGAGAAAGAAGATCTGCCCCGTCTGTCGTGGTGTTCTTCCCTCCTCGTCCAGATTTTCCCTGACGTTGTGTAGAAGACTGTCTCTCCACCAAGCTGCGATCATATTCTTCACCATGCTCATGGCAGAATCTTCCCTCTCTCTTGTTTTTCTTATTTCTATTGCTTGAATATTGTTGCTCAAAATTGTATGTAGATGAGTGATCTCCCCTAAGGTCTAAATAGGAATCTAAACCCTAGCTTCAAAATTCTAGACCTATAACTTTTGATGCGTAAAATCTCGACTCTTGATATTGATATATATAATGTGACTCACGATTATCAAATCTCAATAATGATACAAATCCTATGATCACACTATTTGGACAACGAGATATACGACTAATGACTTCAAAATGCCAAATCTTGAAATTTTTGAAATGATGACTATATTGATTGTCTCGATTTATGACTTAGGGTTTAGATCGCATTAGGACTAGGGTGGGACCTTCCCATTGATTTTGAGCTCGAAATAATGATATTGAAAGCATGATATTGTCTCAAAATGTTGAAATTTGAAATCTCAAATTATGGATATATAACCCCACCTAGGCCAATGTAGAGGCTAGGACCCTGAGATTTTGGGATTGGAAGTCACCTTGTACAAATGATTCAAAATCTCTATTTGTCTGACCTAAACTATGATCACTCCAATTGGTGATCAATAGGACACTTACCATATTTGTGGCTCAAATGTTGCATTGACCTTGATACTCAATTGCTTGATGATGGAATGATATTGATACCAAGTTGGTTACGATATGGAACATGGAGTCCCAATTTATGATTTTTGAACTAGTTGCATTTTGAGGACATAATTTTAATTATACATTTGAGGATGTTCAAATAATTGAGGATATCACTTGGATTCGGACAATTCTAAATTGATGATGTTTTTGAATTTTGGGGAAAAAATTCCTTTTAAGGAGGGAAGGATGTGACAAATGTGGAATTTTGCATAAGTATGATAAAATTACTATTTTTCCCTCATTATACCTACTAATGGTCCCTAATTATTTTTATTGTCTTCATAATCATTATTGAGACTCAAATACGAAATATGGTGATCAATATAGTTTTATACACATTATAACACTTCAAATTAGATTCAGTCATTACTTTGTCCAAAGAAACAAATTGGTCAATCAACCTTCATATTTTGATTCTTAACTTTTTCAAACAACATTGTTTTGAAGCTTTGGTCCAAATTTGAGGTCATTTGGACATTCCTACGATTTTCTATGAATTTTTGAAGTTATGTGCTAAAAATCCCTTTGTTTGCCTTTTTAATTACTCTTTTTCCATGTCATCGATCTGCTGCAAAGGGAGGGGACGAACCCCAGCCCTTGGATCTGACATGCATAGATCATGGCCCGATCAAATAGATGATCCATCATCCCCTACCTCCTGCAATCAGCAGAGAGGGGATTGGCGGCCAAAGTAGCAATCGATCGATTGCGAGCCCATTTTTAATATCAAAAGGGGCAGGAATGTTCGCCCCGCCAAATCGAAGACATTTTCCCTTTTTCTCCCTCAATTCAACATGTTTTGAGAACATTTGAACTGTTGTTTGCAGCTCTTGGCCGCCACCAAGGCCACCTCCATCAAAACCCTAAACCTGGCCCCATCTAGCTATAAAGTCCCCACCATCAACTTCGGCCTACCCCCACAAACTCGACCGACACCTTCTCTTCCCTTTGTGTGCTCTCTCTCTCATTTGCCCCTTCTACGCCATCGCGGTGCCACCACCTCAGTGATTTGGGTGTCTCCTCTCGACCCCTCGCCGCCTCAACCCGCCACTACCATCCGACTCGTGATGGCACGACGAAGTCGGGCGGCGCCTTCCATGCCCTCATCAACCACTCCTTCTCCTAAGATCTCCCCGCACCGACAAGGCCCTCCGCCCTGCTTCTGGGCTTGCGAAGACCTGCACGAGGAAGAGAGGATCATGGACCAGCTGGTCCAGGAAGGGGAGGCCCAGTCCAATTGTTAGTTGAACAAAGGTCTAAACTGAAAATTCAGGTGTGAACCAACCAATTTAGCCACTAAATTGAGTCCAACAATCCACTAGACCAGTGAGCCATGTGGCACTATCGAGGCCATCCAGTTTGGATCCAGCGGCCCTCATATTTCACAATTAAGGTATTATATACTCTTTTCTGGCAAATATTCAATTAAATGCCCATATATTGTTTAAATCGTAGAAAATGCATCTGAACTCCAAAAATGATGAATATATAGTCTATCTTGATTAGAAAAATTTAATGAATCCATTAAAAATACTTCGAAATCCTAATATCGAATTATTATCACTGATAAATTTAAATCTAGATCTCTTGCTTGTGTAATTGGTCTAAATAACTCTATTTGTGGTTAATCTTGACTAAATGCTGAAAACCCTAGATTTTGACTCTGATGATTATATTGTAACCTAGATCTAATATATTTGAATCATCTACTTTTGAAAATGAATCATTCATGATCTAGATATTTTTACTGGATTCAATCTTGATTATAATGAATATGACTAATCTTGATAATGATCTTAATCTTGCTAAACACTTGATATACTTTGACCCATCAACCTGATCTGGAATTCCAATTATACTAAGTATCATGATGATGAACTAGAAATTCGATGATGACTTGGATAAAGATCATAAAATTAGGGATACATATATGATCCTAGAAAACCTATGTAGGTCATCCACACATGAAATATTTTTGACACTTGAAAACTATTAGACATTGATATAATATGAATCATAAGTGGATGACCTAACCCTAAAGTTGAACTAGGAAAGTGTAACCCTAATCTCAAATATTGAAACATGATATCCAAATGTCTTGATCTTGACCCTTGATCCAAATATTGTGTTTTAGGATCTAACTTGAAGGGTTGACCTATTACTTTTTGATCTATACTCAAAAACCTCAGTGAAAGGTACGCTATTGTATAACTCCTTATTTGTATTGAAGATACTTTTATGTATCTCTTGACTGTATACTTGGCTACTTACTTGGATGAGCTACTCTTCCCTATGATTAGTCTTTTGTTTTTCTATACTATATTTTGAAAAAACATGAAAACATAAATTGCATGCCCATTATGACTACCCATATATTGATAATGATGATGATATTGATAATGTTGATAATGTTGATATTGAGTACAAAAACTCCCTCATTTGGAGGTTGGATTTGTAAATTGGCATCCTATGTTCCTATGGTGAGAATGAGCCTAGTGACTTCCCCCATCGCGTAGGGGCGATAAAGTCACACAAAAATATATAAGCATGCTTCTCGAATTACAGCATAATGGGAACTCGTAATAAAAATTGAATCGTTGAATAACAACCATTTAGTCGAATGATATTGATTTTGGAAATCGTTTGTTATACTTTGAAATATAAGTCTTGTCAAGTATACTTATTTTTCTTATAAATTATTTTACTTGATTTTGATAGCGTACCGTGCAATTGCATGATTGTGTCTCAATTTTCTTGATTTTAGGCAATACAATGGAATACTGATTAAGATTGTTTCCACACTCTACATACTTTGAAGACAAAGATAAACCAGATATATCTCTTTATTGGGTTAGTTTGTTTTTAAATATCCAGTTTTTGAGTTATTATTTCTTATTGTATATGCCAGTGTGATTGATCCTATCGGGCCACTCAGGGATGAGCGCTTCAATCC
This sequence comes from Alisma plantago-aquatica, assembly GCA_963693085.1. Taxonomy (NCBI): domain Eukaryota; kingdom Viridiplantae; phylum Streptophyta; class Magnoliopsida; order Alismatales; family Alismataceae; genus Alisma; species Alisma plantago-aquatica. Next base: position 173,710,512 of record OY856415.1, on the reverse strand, counting down.
TCTTACTACTGTCTAGGTAGCAGGATTGGGGTAAGAATTGTTTTGTGACAATTACCACACTAAGAAACTCACACCGGGTTGAAATCCCTCAGTTTTACCAAAACCTTGTGCAATAATACCACCCGCAAGCGGACGAGTATTATCACAGTATAGTTGAGGATCGAATACCAAGGGACAATGTTTTTAAGAATCTTTTACTAGTCAAATCTAGTTGAATCAAGACTAATATCCAGAACAGAGGTTTGTTTGAGTTTAATTAAACTAAATGCAAGGAAAGTAAAGAATATAATTAAAGTTGAATCTAGAATAATGATGGGAATCACCAGGATGGTCCCAGGTTTCACCACCGCTACACATGCAAACACATCCAAACACAAACATCCAGGCTAGATATAACCATCCAAATAGAGCTGATGCAAACCCTCCATTAGGATGTTTAGGTTTGCATAAGCATCACCTTAGGCATCAGATTTCTTGTCGCTATCCGGATCATGTACTTACGGCTCTGAAGATATAGATGTCCAACTGAAGTTGTGGGGCACATTGAAGGGTCACTGTGGGCTAGATGGCTTGTCAGGGAGTCAACCGCGTTAATCTCCATTGAAATCCTACATATTGAAGTTCTTGCAACATAGGAACGAACAAGATAAATGCAAGCAGGTGATCAATCCAAAAACACACACATATCCAATTTCATTATCATTATATCCAAGGTTGATGAATGATCTAGACCTATGTCTATTTAGGAAGACAACCACAAGCTATAGTCAACATTGTTATATATCAAGGTCATTATTAAATCAATTTTAAAAATTGAGTATCAACATTGGGTTTAACCTATTTAGGCTTAGGTCAATCAATCCAAATCGGGTGGAAGGGAATACCTTTCCAAACTCTAAATAATCAATAGGATGAAAACTTAGAGGTAGTCATAATAAGGATGTGACCTAGGTTAGGGGAGTCATAACTACCACCCTAATCTAGCACATTACCAACATTAGTCATTATTCATTGATCTTATTCAAATAGGGAGTTTATTAATGATCAAATCATATTCCATAAGGTCATGAGATCAAAATTCAAGATAATAGGGCAATAATGTCAAGATTTGCAATTCTTTTCTTTCATGATCAAGGTAGTGATATAATTTGGAAATCAAGGATTTGAATTTGGTATTCAAGGAGTAGTGTAAAATCTAGGCCCAAAATCATCATATCAAAATTGAGATTGCAAAAGGCATCCATAATCCATAGGAAAACTGATTTTTGCATGATAGTCTTACATCATGATTTCGTGAATCTTAGGCTTAATCCCTTGATGGCATAGTAATGATGTGTATAAAATAGGAAAAGGTTTTATTAACTATGTTTGAGGTTTAATCAATAATGGGGCAACATGAGCTTAATAAAATAGGGACCTTATCTACAATAAGGTATAAGGTATAAGTCATCCTTATTTCACCATATCATAATTTGTATCATTTACCTCAAACATAGGAAGCACATAGTCATGTTTTAGCTAATTTGAGTGTTCATGATATTAGGGGTCATATATGAGTATTCAAGCTTCATTGATCAAAATTGAGTTTTCAAATTAAGGCCAGGTCATGGTATCAACTTTCAAAATTTTAGGGATATTTATTTTTCCCATGTATATGCTACCCATAATCGAGACATCATGTGGTAAAAGGTCACAAGAAAAGACCACATGAGGGGATGAGAAAACTACCTAATCTTCATCTAAATGGGTGGCTTAGGATAGTCCTTAAAGAAGAGATGAGATGCTAGAAGACTCTCTAGGGTTTCACAAGAGAACCGTTTGGTCCAGTTCTAGATCAATTGAGGCCAGGTAGAGTGGGGGATCTCATCCAATGTGAATACATATAGGAGAAATTATGCCAGGACCCTGAGCCTAGACACCTCAATTTTCGCCATTATGAACTTTAGGGTTATTTTGGGTGTAAGAGACTTGAGAAATCATTTACTTAAAGTATATGGGAGTGTGTAAGCTCTGATACCAAATATCAAGGAACCGTTCTTACCCCAATCCCAATCCTACTGCCTAGATAGTAGTAAGAGGATTGAAGCGCCCATCCCTGAGTGACCCGATAGGATCTATCACACTGGCATATACAATAAGAAATAATAACTCAAAAACTAGGTATTTAAAAACAAACTAACCCAATATAGAGATATATTTGGTTTATCTTTGTCCTCAGAGTATGTAGAGTGCGGAAGCGATCTTAATCAGTGTTCCATTGTATTGCCTAAAATAAAGAAAATCAAGACACAATCATGCAATTGCATGGTACACTATCAAAATCAAGTAAAACGGTTTATAAGAAAAATAAGTATGGCAAGACTTATATTTCAAAGTATAACAAATTATTTCCAAAATCAACATCATTCAACTAAATGGTTGTTATTCAATGATTCAATTTTTATTATGAGTTCCCATTATGTTGTAATTCGAGAAGCATGCTTATATATTTTTGTGTGACTTTATCGCTTCAATGCAATGGGGGAAGTCACTGGGCTCCTTCGCACCATAGGAACATAGGAGGCCAATGTACAAATCCCATCTCCAAATGAGGGGGTTGTTGTACTAAATATCAACATTATCAATATCATCATCATTATAAATATACGGGCAGTCATAATGGGCATGCAATTTGTGTTTTCATGTTTTTTCAAAATATAGTATAGAAAAATAGAAGATTAATCATAGGGAATAGTAGCTCATCCAAGTAAGTAGCCAAGTATACTATCAAGAGATATATAAAAGTATCTTCAATACAAACAAGAAGGAGTTATATAATAGCATACCTTTTACCGAGGTTTTCAAGTATAGATCAACAAGTAATTGGTCGACCCTTCGAGTTAGATCCTAAAAAACAATATTTGGATCAAGGGTCAAGATCAAGATATTTGGATATCATGTTTCAATATTCGAGATTAGGGTTACACTTTCCTAGTTCAACATTAGGGTTAGGTCATCCACATATGATTCATACTATATCAATGTCTAACGGTATTCAAGTGTTAAGAATATTTCAAGTGTGGATGACCTACTTATGTTTTCTTGGATCATATATGTAAACCCTAATTTTATGATCTTTATCCAAGTCATCATCGAATTTCTAGTTCATCATCATGATACTTAGTATAATTGGAATTCCAGATCAAGTTGATGGGTCAAAGTATATCAAGTGTTTAGCAAGATTAAGATCATCATCAAGATTACTCATATTCATTATAATCAAGATTGAATATAGTAAAAAGATATAGATCACTATTGATTCATTTTCAAGAGTAGATGATTCAAATATATTAGATCTAGGTTACAAGATAATCATCAGAGTCCAAATCTCGGGTTTTCAGCATTTAGTCAAGATTAACCACAAATAGGGTTATTTAGACCAATTACATAAGCAAGAAACTCAGAAAAGAGAATATAATACCTTAATTGTGAAATATGAGGGCCGTTGGATCCAAATTGGATGGCATCGATCGTGCCACATGGCTCACTGGTCTAGTGGATTGTTGGACTCGGTTCAGTGGCTAAATTTACCGGTTGACACTTGAATTTTCAGTTTAGACCTTGGTTCAATTAACAATTGGACTGGGGCTCCCCTTCCTGGACTGGCCAGTCCAGGATCCTCTCTTCCTCGCGTAGGTCTTCGTGAGCCCAGAAGCAGGGCAGAGGGCCTTTCCGGTGTGGGGAGAGCTTAGGAGAATGAGTGGTCGATTAGGGCAGGGAAGGCGCCACCCGGCTTTGTCGTGCCATCGTGAGTCAGATGGTAGTGGCGAGTTGAGGCAGCGAGGGGTCGAGAGGAGACACCCAAATCAATGGGGTGGCAGTGCCGTGGCGACGTTGAAGGGGAAAATGAGAGAGAGAGCAAATGATGGGAACATAAGGTGTCGGTCTAGTTTTTGGGGGTAGGCCGAAGATGATGGTGTGATTTTATAGCTAGATGGGGCTAGGTTTAGGGTTTGCATGGAGGTGGCTGCCAAAAGCTACAAAAGGCCGTTCAAATGTTCTCAAAACATGCTAAATTGAGGGAGAAAAAGGGCAAAATGTCTTCGGTTTTGTGGGGAAAACATGGCTGCCACTTTCTTAGGTACGACATGGATAGGGCTTGCCCAGTTACTGTCACTTATTGGTAATATGATCATGACATCCCGCAACTTAATAACTTCCTTCTTTATGACTCCTTTAGCATTTGGTTCAACTTCCTCTGCGGTTGAACTAAAGGTTTAGCTATTTCTTTGAGATGTATTATGTGCATGCACAAGGCAAGGTTTATGCATCTAATGTCTTCTATTGAATACCCTATAGCCTTTCTATGCAATCTGAGCTCCTTTAGAAACCTTTGTAGCTAATCATTTGTCAAGTTGGCATTAACGATGACAAGATTCCTCTCTTCTTTGTCTAGGAATTCATATTTCAGCCCCTCCAGAAGTGGTTTCAATTCTAGCTTTGGTTTTTGTGCTCACTTTTTTTCATGTATTTGTTCAAGGGAGGAGTACTTTGCGGTCTCGACAATCTCTTCATCGTCACTGAGTTCTTCTTCAGGTTGATTCAGGTAGTTCAATATATTTACGACCTCTAGGTCTTCCACTATATGGTCTTGACTAATCAAGGCTCGCATAAGAGGATCAATAATCACCTTGTCCTCTTGCAACTCCTCACAATATTGATTGTAGATATCCATAAAGTAGACTGACTTAGAGAGAGACGGTCCTCTCATAGCATCTTATACTTAGAAATCGATGGGATCATCCATCCCCTACATGTAAGGTAATGATTCCTTCTGCTACATCTATTAGATCTCTTCCAATTGCAAGGAAAGGTTTCCAAAATATCATTGGACACTTAGAGTCCTCAACTGTGTCTATTACTACTATGTCACATGGTAAGAAGAATCACCCAACCAGTATTGAAACATCATCTACTATTCCCACGGGTCTTGTAAAGGTGTGATCAGCTAATTCGATTATCATTCCCATTTTTACCATATTCGTTAACCCGAGCCTTTGCGCTAGAGTCAAGGGCATAAGACTAATGCTTGCTCCCAAATTAGCTAATCCATTTCTTTCCATATTGTCTCTAACACAGAAGGGTATGTTGAATGCCCATGGGTCCCTCTTTATGGTTGGTAAATCAGCTTGAACAAAGGCACTTGACATTTTTGCCAATTTCACAGTCATAACATGGTCTCCCCTCCTTATCTTTGTGATTAGATCCTTAAAGAATTTTTCATATGTCGGCATCTCTTCAATTGCATCGAGAAATGGAACATCCAGGTGTAGCTTCTTTACTGCTTCCATAAAATTCTCATACCTCTTCTTTAAATGTGCTTTGATCAGTTTGTAGGGAAAGGGAACTCTTGGTGCATAAGGATTTCTCTTTGAAAGAACTAATTCTATGATAGGATTCAAGTTTCTGACCTCTTCATCCTTCTTCTTTTCACCATTTCCTTCTTCTGGGCCATCTACAACTGATCCTTGTCCCTTGGACACTTCTGTTGCAATCACATTTTCTGATTGTTTCTCACCATGGCTTCCTTCCTCTGTAGTATTGTTAGTGTGAAGGTCTTCCAACGTCCTCCCTGATCAGATAGTGGCCATCTTCACGGTCTCCGTATTTGACGAGATCTTACCTAAAGGATTTTTCATAAGTTTTGCTAGCTGTGCAAGCTTTTGATAAATCTTCCTTTGATGGGTTTGCATGCATGTCATATGAGTTTGAATTGTAGTTAACACTACTAAATTAGTGATAGCACTTTGAGAAAGTTGATCATTTACTGAAGCTTTACTTTTTGGGAAGTCAAACAATTGAGTAATCAAGTCAGTTTGGCTGCTATCTTTGGCTTGGATCGATCCTTGGCCTTGTCATTGACCCTGTTGGCTCACATTTTTATTTTGACTATGGTAGCTAATTTTATTTCTTTGATAACTAGTGGTTCTAGTATATTGAGTTGGTCATCCTTTCTTCTCGAATCTTGGAGGTGGTTTAGATGAATTACTCAGTTGATGAGCATTTTCAGCGGCTTCTTTGTTGTTGTAGTTGAATCCAGGATGATCTGGTCGTTTGAAATTGGTATAAGACATAATTTTAGTTTCTTCTTTGCTTTCACTTTCTTCTCTCTCTTCTAGTCGTGAATATATACAGTTGCCAACTCCACGCCCTCCTTCTCTGTATGTAATGCCTTTCATGACTTTCTCCATGTGTTTCTACCCTTTCCCCCAGTGTTTTTTAATTGTTTGACATCTTTAGCAATTTTTTGAATTTGAGCTGTAGTAGTTTCCAAAGCCTTAACTTCAATTATTGGACCTTCAAATCCTGCCTTCTTGGCAGATCCTTTATCATTTCTATCATAATCCATGTCTGCTTGTATTGCAGCCATGTTATCAATGATCTTCATGGTTCTTCTTGGTTTCTTACCAAGAAAGTCGCTTCTGGCGGCTGCATTCAGTGAAGTTCATTTTGTGGGAGTTAGCCTGTTGTAAACAGTGGTTACCAGGAATCCCTTACGGTAGTTATGGTGAGGGCAGTCTCTCTGGTATTCTTGAAAATGTTCCCATGCCATGTGAAGGTTCTCCTGGAGTTTGCACGAAAGAAGTGATCTTTTGCATATTACTAATAGTTCTTTCAGTGGGATAAAATTTAGTGACAAAAGCATCTGCAAGGGGTCTCCATCAATCTATGGACTGGTAGGGCATGTTAAGGTACCAGGATAAAGCTTTATCTTTGAGAAAGAATTTGAATCCTTTGCAATATAGGACTTCTTGGGGCATTCCAATCATTTTGATGGTATCGCAAATGTTTTTAAAGGAATCAAGATGATGGTATGGATTTTTGCTCCTAGAATTCCCATGGAAGGGCTTGTTCAAGATCATCAAGAGTATAGCATGTTTCAACCCAAAATTAGCTACTTTGAAGTGCAGGATAATAATTGGGCATCTCGACTCATTGGCTCTAGTTTCGGCCAGCTCTCTAAAAGTTTTTCCTTCGCCATTGTCTTCACTCTCATTGTTCCAGTCATCACATTAACGTTCATTTTCATGTTCATTCTTGTGGTGATTTCTAAGATGCCTTCTATAGAGATTGTGACGTCATTCTTCCTCTCATCGTTCTTCCTCATGTCGACGACCGTCTGAGCGACGGTCATCTCTTTCTTCATCCATCTCATGGGGCGATGGGTCGTGTTGAACTCTTGCATTTTGATCATCCCCAGTAAGACTTTCGTCCACATGAGGTAGCATGGTGACTTGGTGTTAAGGTGATGAATTGAACATATCTACTCCCTTTGGGTTCCCTGAATAGACCACACAGTCGAGTTAGGAAACTGGATGAGTTCAAATGAACTATTCTACGTAATTGTAGGGTAGCAGATTTAGAGTTTTTGTGTAGTCAAGATTATCTCTAAGCTTGAGGTATAGGAGTATAGCAAGTGGACTTGTATTGTTAACTGTACCATTTTTCCTTGTCCCTGGCAACAGAGCTAAATTGTCGACTAGCCTAAATGGTCCATCCAAAATGGAATGGATTCAGAATAGTCAGACTTTTAAGATTATAACCTGACACTCAAGCCCCCACAACTATTATACGGGGTCCGATGTATTTTCGGGGTCAAACCACAGGGACAAGGTTAGCAAGTGTTAAGTACGCATAGTCTCACACTCTTACACTCCAAACAAATAGGTGGGTTAAAAAGGGTGTTCCCTAAGGAATGATAATGCTCCACCCAAAACAAAGAAAGGTAAAAGAAAGAAAATAAGTATAGGGAAAAAACATTAACAAGTGATAAGAAACAAAGATAAGGAAGAAAACTTAGATTAGGTTTCACCTACTATGATCTCTCACCAACATGCAAAACTCACACCCCTTTATATACTCCAATCAAGATTACAAGGATTCATCATAATGTATATTCCCTCCTCTTTCGAGGTAAGGATAGATCTAGGCTCTAAGGTAGCCTCTCTCTCGAGATAATGACCCAACAACCACAAAACAAACCATATGACCGTTAGCCTTAGCATTCCAACACTTTCATACATTCATATTACTTTATAACACTAGATAAGGATGACACTACCCTTTCAAGGTACCAACAATCAAATATCACAAGATGGTAGCAAAGCATACAAGTGAAGAATTAAGAACAAGCGTATGGAGATAATCTTGATAAGAGCATATATATATATATATATATATATATATATATATATATATATATACATATATATATACCTATATATATACCTATATATATACCTATATATATATATATATATGGTAAGAAAGAATATACATGTTGGGAGAGCCTTAGTGGCTACTCCCAACCCAACTTAGATGTTTAGCAACACATGTTGACGGGCAGCATAATGGCGTCACAAAATGGTAGATACATCAATAACCATAGAGAGAGAGAGTACAATGTGATGAAGATGATAGAACTAGATAGAGAGATAAGATGGCGATACACCACTATACTTCTTCAAATCTAGATTTGGAGTGATGTTGTGGTGGTAGATTCTTGCTTTGAAGAAGAGGGCAATCTATCTTCTCTCTCCTTCGACTTCTATCTTCAGAGATCCAAGACTGACGTATGGATGTGAGTGACTCTGGACTTTGGTAGCACTTCATGATCCTTGATGATCTGAGAATTTGACAAGTCAATGTGGGGGGTCTATTTATAGGTGTTGCCCACTGACTTAACCATCTGGGATGTGGTCGCGGTATGACCTCGGTCGAGGCATGGCCTAGGTCGTGACTTGGCTTCAGTTGTGACTCTCATCACGGTCCCAGTGTTTTGGTTGTATTCCTTGATTGAGGGGGAGCCTCGATCACAGTAGGGACTCGACCACATGATGTTACACTGGTGGATGGTTGCAATCATAGTGTGAAGAGACGATGATAGAGGCATCGACCACGGTAGGGTCCTTAGTGGACTATACAATGATGGTCACAGTGTTGCCCATGGTCATATCATGGCATGACCCTGCAAAAGTGAAAGATGTGTGTAATTGAGATTTTTGACATAAGGCACTAAATTGAGTAGAGAAATATATAAAAGGTATGCTAGGAGAAGCATAAATCATATGCAAAAAGTTCATAAAATGAGATGTTATCACAGATCATGTGTTGACCTTGGATGCAAGAACAATATGTTGGTCAAGTCCTGTGATATCACTCTGACTTCAAGGAATTGTGTGAAAGTTTGAAGGTATGATGCAAGAGTAGTATCTGTCTTCTTTCTCCTGGGATTTTGGAGGCAAAATCCTCATTAGGTGTTAATGACTTGTAAGGACCCTGACCTAGGTTTTGGACTAACCATGTTTGTTTTTCTTAAGTAAGTTACTTATAACTTTAATCTAATCCTTTGAGATGTTTTTTCATCATGTGATATGCTTATGTTTCAAGTTTGGTCATGTTTGAATGTGTTCTGAGCTATGTTTACTTATTTTGGACCAAAGTACAATTTACCCAAAATGAGGGGATATCCTACAATATTTCACACGATGAGTGTGTCCTTAGTGCTTTAGCATCATAAGAGAGAGAATTATGCTATGGGACTCCTTGTGGAAAGCCTAAGTATCCAGCTAAGCTTGTGTGGTTGGTGCTTGTGTTTTATGTGCTAGTTTTGGTGTAAATTGCAATTTACCCTAAGTAAAGGGATAATAAGCAAGCTACCATCACTAGAGTGTTCCTTCCCTCTCTTGGAATCATCTAGAATAGATAGGATGGGCACATTTTTTGGATCTTGGTTGTGTGGTGACATCTTTGGTGATATATGGAACACATGTATGAGAGGTGCCTTGCACTTAGATGGGCTATCTCGGGTTTGAAGACCTTGGATAGGGTGCCTATCAGTTTTTTGGTGTGTAGGGTTGTTCCCTATCAGTTTTTGAAGTATGTAAGGTTGTTATCTAATGGTTTGTGGGTATGAGGAGTTATCCCTATCAGTTTGTGGGTGTATGGAGTATGCTTTATCAGTTTGAGAGAATGTTACGCTTTTCCATATCAGTTTGTGAAGGTGTAGATCTTTGGCATATTGCCCATGACCTTGGTAGAAGACCAAGAGTATGAGTTCCATCCTAGATCTGATCACCATGCCTTGCATTTTGTTGCATGTGTCCCCTTTCTTGTGGACAAGTGTCACCTAAACTCCTAAGGTGATGACACATCTCCTTTGATCTCTCTCTCTCTTCCCTCAAGTACATAACCCGTCCTCCTTCACACAAGTAAACCCTTTCACCCATCCTTGGTCTTCTACTCTTGGTGGACGAGCTTGGGAGCTTAAGGAGATAGAGGATGCCTCATGGAGCTTGGGAGGTCGAATTCCTTGCTCATGGTGATTTCTTGTTCAACTTCCATCTTGGTGTGTTATGTTTCTTTGACGGCCATTCCTTAAAGGTCACTTCTTCATCTTCTTCCTCCTCTCTCATCCATGGATCAGATCTTGGATGGAGGTTGTCTAGGATGTGATGTTGTCTCCTTCTTTCCTTTCTTCTTGAATCTACCATAACCATGGCTTCTTCTTCTTTGTTGAGGAGATGTTATGATCAAGTTGGGACTCTTGATCGATCATCTTCAAGTTGAGGGATCTGTTCATTGGAGCCTTGATCATGGAGGCTTGGACTCTTCATGAAGACCTTCTTGAGGTTGGTTATATAACTATTAACATACTTTGTTATTACCAGTCCTTATATGTTTATGATGCTCTCCATCTCTAGAATGTTTTGCCTCCTTGCATGTTGGTGGTTTTGGGATCTATATTTGGAGAAGGGGTTTTGTTTAGGTTGTGCCCATATTTTTCACCTCCTTGCCATGATAGTAGGTGGTTTAGTGACCGAGTGTCCTAAGGTTGAAGATGACTAGGTTGACGCGTTATAGTGTGTGCCCGTCATGACTTGTGGAGATATAAACCCAGACACCATATGACTACCTGTCACGACTTGGGGAGACTTAAGTCAACATGTTTTGTGGGTATTAATCCTATATGTGATTTATAAATTGATGCGTTGTAGGGTGCCATCATGCTCTTGATATATATAAATCGTTATGTCTTGATGAGGGTAATTTTTCATGACCTAGAAGTGCCCTAAATAGAGATGCATTGCAGACTGAGACGCATTTCTAACAGATGCTTTTGTTATGTGTTGCGTTAGCCCATCATGGCTATGGAGGCATCTTGAGAAGTTTGTCTATTTTGGAGGATAATTGTGATGCCCTGCTTGGACAGGGTTCGACACACCTTTAGGGTAGTGTTGCCCGATACATCTTGAATAGTGACGCCTAGCCAAACCATAATCCTAACAATCGACACACCTTGGGATTACCCGATACAACTTGGCATTGCCCGTCACAACTTAGGCGTTGTTGTTACCTGTCACAACTTAAGTGTTGTGGTTCCCATCACACTTCAGGGTAAGGCTGCCCGATATGCCTTAGTTTCCCAACACCCTTAGGAGGTGCTGGCTGATTCACCTCTAGGTGGTGTTACCCAATACACTTCTCAAGTTAGTCTCAACCGATACACCTCATGGTGATCCAAACCAATACACCACAAGAGAGTCCAATACAATACCTTTGGTTGATGGGGTGAAATCGATACAACATGATGAGGACTGAAGGGTATGCTTGGACACTCAATGATGCACACACATGAGTAAAGCATGATAGAGAGGAGTGTGGTTTTGGATAATGTATGCTTAATATTGATTGCTTCTCCTAAAGAAGTACACCATAGAATGATGTTACCATGAGTGGCCCATTCTCAATTAAAGAGCTTATCCCTAAACTCTCTATCAATTTTGGAAGTAATGGATGTAGGTTTCGATGGTTGAGTATCCATATGTTAAACTTAATCATGGAATAATGTGACCAATGTGCTTATCTTAATGAATGACTATAATCCATGGAAAATGTATATTGTGTTCTCTTTTCATATAATCTTAATTTGTGAAGTAAGGTTAATGATACAAGTATGTGGATATATGCATGAAGGTGGTGATAAGCCTTTTTGGAATACATGGTGGAAACCGTTGTATAGAAATCATATAACAAGTCTAATGACTTTATAGGTGCCGTGTGGATAGATTGAAGTGAAACCCTATAGTTTTCTATCCTATGGCACAACTCTCCTTGGTAGATATGTGGTAAGGATTTGTAAAAATTGATAATGTATGGGTCACCTAATGGGGAAATGTCGCACTAGTGCAATGGTCACAATATTTTTATAATGCATTATTGTAAATCACACATAACTTGATGAAGATGATACAAACATGCTTTTATCTAATTAATAATTTTCAAACCTAATCAGTTTCAGAAAGATGGGTCTTGGTTTGATTACGGTTTGGTGGTGTAACCATGAAGTAAAACCCTAAACAATTCTATGGGAAGAGTTTTGACCCTAATTCTAAGGACATGTCATACTATTGAATAAGTATGAATGGAAAACATGATGTAGTTTCCCTCTTAATTACATGGCTTTAACTTGGTGGGTTGATCAGGTGATATAAAGTGTGGATGCCATGAATGTGGCTAAATAATGATAAGCTTTGGTTGTAAACCTTGATAAGGGAATACGGGAAGTATAAATATGTGGATGTGCATATTTGGTTACACTAATTAATTCTTAGCCTTATACACTCCAATTTATGGGTGGCTATGCATGTCAGAGATGTGAGGTAGAATGATGCTTGGGAACCTTATGTGAAATCAACATGAAGCCTAATCCCAGATTAGATCTCTTATGATGCTTTTCTTTCTTTAGTTAAAGGTGTTTAATATGTTTTAACATATTCTCTCACTGAACATAATGGATAATGATTGTTATGGCAAATACATATTATGTGGCATGAGTGATGTGGCAAGAGTAATTCTTTATATGATCATGAGGCATGATGAGACAACCATGAATCACAAGTGTGATGTGATGGGTCTTAGGACTTGGAAAGGGCTTAGTGCCTGATTGAGGTGATATCCTCTGGTTCTGGAATGAATGATTGATATCCCAGGATAATGTCTAGATGATAGCCTTATGGCGGACAGTGACACTGTGTTATGAGATGACGAGAATCAATTTGTAGTTTAAAGAAGAATATATGTTGTTTTAATATTATGTCCTTTCCTCTGATGGATTTTTTTATGGTTGGTACATTGTAACTTGATTGATGCTAAAATACACTTTAATTTGTCTAATTAATCAAGTGGAATCTAGTCATGTAGTTTGCCATGTTCCATAGCTCCATTCAGTGTCAGCATTTGTTGGATGGTGAAATGAGTAACTCCTACAGGAAACTCAGAATGCATACTATTGAGTATGCAGGGATATCTTGGTACCCTAATATCAATCAATAGAGGTTGACTTTGGCCATGCATGAGCCTCAGATCATACCTCAAGATATGTCGCAAAGGAATGGTTGCGGGCCATACCCTGGAAAGAGTGCGGCTTCGGGTCGTAGACTCAATGATGATATGTATATGAGATTTTACAGGATTGCCTGCGGTCATACTCTGAAAGAGTACGACTGTGGGTTGTAGATCAATTTCACTAGCGTCATGACATGTACCAATGCGGGCTACGTTGCAGAGCTGGACTATCTGTCGCTGGAAGCAGTTGACTTGTGATGTCACTGCATGTTCACTCGTACTGACTGAGGGGGTGAGGTTCTGGATTATGGCTCTTCCACTAGACCTTGTATGGAACAAATTTTGACTTAGCAGTGGTCGGTTGGATTTGAGTGGTACAACTCAAATCCTCAGGGCATATTAAAATATGTAATTCAGCTGTATAGTGTACATGTATAGCATCAAATACAAGAACATTGGATGAGGCCTTGAGGTGATTTTAATTTTGTTTAGTTTGTAACAGTTATACATGTTCTTCATATTCCTTTTCAAACATAAAGATAATCTAATGTTTAGTGTAGATGCCTAAATTGTTTAATCAAGTGATAGTTGCTTTACTGAAGAGAATTATTGAATGTGCTCTTTTCATTATAATATCCCTTCCTGCTTAGTTATGTGTGATAATAATAAAGTTAACAGAAACTTATATCTCTCATTGAGACTATGTGTCTCACCCCGTTGATTAAATAACTTTTTAGGTGGACGTGCATGTCTAGTTAAAGATCATGCGGTTGAAGATAATACGAGAAGAGAACTACACTTGGAGAAACATGGTATATGGATAGTGTCTAATAATAGAATTTTATGTGTCGTCCTTGTACACTCAGGTCCTTAGGGGTGTTCTTGATGTATTTTGTAGACATGATAATTGATACGTAGTTTCTGACTTAGGTGTTTGTGGCGGTATGTATATACATGTGGAATTGTTATCTTATATAACATGTTGATTGGAATATAATGATGTAGCACCTTGAACATCTACTATTCTACTCTACTAATATGCAATACTCGTCTCCGTCCCCTTCACAATTATGTAGTTAATTGGACTTTTCATCTGCCGTTCTCGTCATCATACATACCTCTTTCCTCGTGTTTGTGTAATCAATTGGAATCTTATTCTACCGTTCTGGTCATCTACAAGTCCGTCATAATCCCTATGATCTACACCTCCAGCATAATCCCCTGAATAGTCGGACTCCTCATCTACGGGTGGGCTGTCAACAGTCTTAAAGGGGGGCACAAGACGAGGGTAATCGTCAGCATTGAGATACAAGGGTGAAGCTTTTATTGCCACAAACGGGTTTGATAGCAGAGTTTCATAATACATCGTCATGAGCGAGATCTCCGGGCTGTTCAAGAATCTGTGCCTTCTAGCAGACGGGAAGACCAATACATTGGTTAACCAAGTGCGGAGTAGCCTACACGCATATAAAAGCGGACCAGCAATCCGTCCTCCGGAAACTCATGTACAATTTTTTCCAGTTCGCGACCTGAGTTTAATGATTATTATCAGCTTGCCGCTACAACTTTCTTTCAAAACACCGATTACACTTTCTTGAATTCTCTTTGCAGTTTATTCAACAATAGCGACTCCTTTCCCTTTCCCTTTCCCTTTCCCATAATGACAATCCCATGCAGCTACTTTCTCAGGACCATCACAAGGTAATATACAACATTATTTCATCATTTTCTCGTAGAGGATTTGATCTTAACAACTGCTATTAGCGTATCAGGCTCTCGTTTGAATTAATTTGTAAGTTCTTGCATTCTACCTGCTTATGCGGTTTATATTATTAATATTGCATTTTAAAGTTCATTTACCTTGGAGGTAGGCTTCGACCTATAACTTGTGTTTGTTTGTGCACAACATGGGATTTTGTGGATAATTTGATGTTTGAAGCTTAGTATCTGATCAATTTAAAACGAACACAAAATAGAGAGATGACGATGTACTTCTGGAAATCATTAACATATGAAAAAAAAATAAGGAGTTAACAAATATAAGGGCTATTGAGAGACTATATTATGTTTGAGTAACGTAAGCAATACCTACCATGCTCACATGTTTTGAACTCGATACAAAGAGCACGGAAGTAGACAATGTAATACCTTCAATGACACACATCTAGATTCGTGAGGGTTCAAGTCCCTCTATCCCCAATAAAAATAACCCTTTATGGACAAAGAATCTCCATTATTGAATCATTCATAGTCCATACCATTATTTTTACAAAAATTCTTTTTTTTTTAAGATACAACAAATTTTAGGGACTAAATAAGTACATATGTGTCCATTCAAATTAGAATTTAATATATAACATGTCATGAAAAAAGAGTAGTATCATGTAATATATACACATGTATCAATATTGATGAATCCAATAGAAGTAGAGAAGACTGAGAAGATTTGTCATCGGTCAACTTCTTTACAAGAGTTACTATTTGGCATAAATTATATGTGAAATAAACCTTATGAAAAATAAAGAAAAATGTTGCAAAGTTCACAATAGCATGCGTGACATAATCATAAAAGTGACGTACAAAATACAAATCATTTACACTCGTCATGTCAGGTCAACATCATAGATTTAGCTTATACATTGTTTACTAATATAAGCATTTATGTGGGAAGTTTCTGATGCAAGATTGGTATATTTTTCATACGCGTGTTGTTGAATTTTGGATTAGATCATGGAATTGGCATACACTCATCACATGTACACTTACTTCCATCCAAGCTATCTCATATACTGGATAATAAGTCTGGTATTCACACTACTACAGAAATGCATTTTAGCGTCGGTTGTTTAACCTGCTTTGGCGTCGGTTTCCGAGCGACGCCTATGTGGGCGCCGCTAAAGGTCTAACACTTCGGCGTCGGTTTTTTAACCGACGCCTATTTAACGTACAGGCGTCGGTTGTTTATAGAAAACCGACGCCAAAAGAGTTCGCGCCACAGAAAACGGCGTCATCTAGGACACATTCTGCGTCGGTGTTTAATTGGTAACCGACGCAGAAAGTGTCCTAGATGACGCCGTTTTCTGTGGCGCGAACCCGTTTGGCGTCGGTGATCAACTAAACAACTGACGACATACTTCAAGACGACATGGCCGTGTTTAGTACTATAGGCGTCGGTTTTATATGAATAAGCGACGCCTTTTCCACCACGGTCGTGCTTTCCTGCACGGTCGGGTTGTTTGTAATATTAGGCGTCGGTTTTTATCCAATAACCGACGCTGTAGGTCTTTGCTGACGGTTTTCTGTAAATAATCGACACCTATATCTTTTTTTTCATATCAGTTTGCAGGCCTGCTGTGGCTGGTCAGCAGGATGAGAACCTGCAATTCAGTTTTCTGAACTGCAGGTTTACGACATCCATTGATATCAGCCTACAAACAGGCCACAAATCAGCAAAATTAACAAAAAAAATTTCACACAAGTAGATACATTCAGACATCAATTCAATTCTCACATTCACACATATAGAAACATTCAAATACATGTATTAACATTCATAAATATTCATTTACAAAGTATCATTCATTATCGCTATCAACATCCCAATTATATCTTACAATTGCCACTGCTTGTATGTCTTTTGCCCATTCTTCTCTTATTTCATTTAATGCTTTCATCGTATATGGAGCATGTATATTTTTTAAGCGTTTACCTATAGTGTGGTCAGTTTTAAACACCTGCAAAGAGAATGATGTATATATATAAGTAATAATATAAAATTAAGATTGATATATTTCATACTAACTAATGAGACTATATATAATACCTCATGTATGGTATCGATGTCCAATGCGGCATGTCGGATAATCATCTGCATAAATCGCATCACATAGTATGCGCATGCTCAGCCGTTGTCTTGTGTAGCGCACTATAAATTGAAACATACAAAATAATACAACTAAGCACAATTCACATCAATAATATATACATTGGAGTCGGGAACTTACTTGTACGTTCTGCCAATTTATTGGCTGGTTCTTTTTCCTTGGGACCGTTCCTCCAGCCTTTTTGAATGCATCTAAACCCCTACATGTTAATATAACATAGTAAATTGCATAAGTAAATAGTAATGCAATAACAGATGTTAACAGATACAAAAATGAAATATTTCTCACCAGAATAATGGCATTCTCATTACATGTCTAATTTTAGTATTTAATGTACTTCCCGCGGGATCTAGATAATAAACAGTGAACGTCCCGGGGACAATAACTAGTAACTCCCAATGTCTACCGCTAGAGGTAAAAAGTTAACAATTAATAACTCAAAATGCACAATAAAAATGGAATTTTCTTAAGTCCAAATTATAAATAAAGTAAACTTACTTGACATTGAATGGAGCTATTATTATCGTCTTCTTTTGCTGACCAAAAATTATAAAAGCATCTATATAGTATTGTTAAACACTATCAGGGTCTTTAGCTACCATACTAATCAATGATGGAATCAAAAATCCCACATGATCAAATGCAAATTGTTTGCATTGATCTTCGACTAAGTAGATGAAAAACATGTATTACGTATGCATTAATATATAAGAAACCAGATCACCGGATCTTACACAAGGTATATGGATGTATAAACAAGATCTCACCTTATCCATGTCTCTATCATTGATGTATTCAACCAAGTATACATAAACAACTCAATAATATCTTGTATAAATAAAGAGCTATCGTATGATTGACATGCATAATCTGCATCTAAAGAAACAATTATAGGGCAATGTATATTATGTGCCCGTAGCCAACATGCCATTCCCCTACAAACAGGACCTAACGGGTATGTTAGGTCAGTTGGAACCCAACTTGGTAATGCGGGAAGTGGAGGTGGAGGCCTAGGTGCTCCTGGTGTCTTCTTTTTAACCTGTATATATAATTTCAGATCACTTGACCTCATATATACACATTAACAGTCTAAATCAATGTAAATTTATCTTACAATTTTAGTAGTGTAGACGACATCTGCTTTGGGCCACAATATGACCCCACCTTCTACCTCAACAAGTGTATCAATATCCGGGTGGGGATATGGCAATGTAGCTTCCCTCCAATCGGGTAACACACGTAATGGGCCCACACGAACGTAGCCCTGTGGCATTGGAGTCCCGTGAAACCTTTCCCCAGGAAGGGACGGGTAAGCCTGCACCTCTGCAACAACATAGTCTTGTATTCTTAAGCGGCATGGCTTCAATGCCTACAAATTTACGTAAAGAATGTTATACATATATACATATCATCCTGAAAACATATCATCTTGAAAAGACTAGCTACAATGTCATAAACAATACTTACAGCAGACGTGTTAGGCGATGGGTCTCCAGGATTACTCGCAGTCTGTGCATCAGGAGAAGAGTGGGTCGTCATAGGCTGATTGGAAGCCTGAGATGCCCGCCACCGCAGCAATTCTTCCTTGACCTTCTCAGCAACTACATCGTTGACCTTCTTAGCAACTATATCCTCGACTCTCTTATTCTCCTATACATGGATAAAAGAAACATTAGCTTCTTATTATTGAATTTCCTTTTGCAGTAACATTCTAAAAAAAGAATAGGTTACCTCTTCTTGAGAAAGTCCCGCTCTGGGTTTGCACTGGGATGGCCCAAAGAATGCTTTGATGCCCACACCAGCGCCTGCACCCCTAACACATCCAGGATGCTCTGGGTTACCCAGAGCAACTGTCAATTCATCCCTTGTGCCCTGAGGGATGAACGTGCCTTGTTTCCTCTGCTCGTGCAGCTCCCGCTAATCACCATCAACAGAAATTGGTAAGTTAACACCACAAATAATCAATATTCAAACGATTGCTCTAAGAGTTGTATTTTACCATTTTCGCAGCCGCCTCAGCAGTTACGGGCTTCTTTATTTCACCCTTCTTGTTTTGCCTCCCAGCTATCTAGATATCATGGCGAGACATGGGTGTGGCAGACTCCTGAGTAGGAGCTGACTCCTGAGTAGCCGCAGACTCCACCTGTAGTCTTTGGCGAACGCTTGCATAGCCTTTTGGACCCATAGTGTGGTCATGCACATTCAGTGCACGCCTTGCTTTTTGTGCGTCACTGAGGGCCTAGTTAGTATGCACATTAATGATTTGGTTAGTAGCACTAAATGTTAATTTTGAATAGGTGAATACAATGTATATTAATTAAATTGGGAGTGACGCCTAATACCTTGAATTCTTCAGATTTTCTTGAAACAACAAAATTGTCCCAATCTTCTTTGTCCAAGAAGTTCCATTGTTCAAGGGCTGACTTCTTCTTCTTATCACCCACTTTTATGTATTCTCTGTTCAGATTTGTCCTATAATTCCTAAGCATCTTTCCAGCGCGTTGCATCACACATTTACGATGCAACTTCTCATCCAACGCAAACAGATTCTGTAAAATAGAAATGTTATTCACTAGTATCCAAAATAGAATTGCAAATAATAGAATTTGTAATCTACAAAATAGAATTGCAAATAATAATAACTCACGCATAAATCCTTCCATATCAAGTCTTTTTCCCCCTGAGGAACTTTATGCCAATTATCATACTTAACACCACAATGGCTCCGAGTGGTACACCCAAGATAGTTTACAAAATTATTGCGGTTCACTCCAATTGCATTTCCTCCATTATCAAACTCCACAAACAATTTGGATCCACTGCCACTTAGCGCTATTAACTTCTTCAACAGAGTGATGCCCCTTTTCTTGTTAAGTGTTTGGTGTTGCACATCAAGTTGCTCCAGTGCTTCAGTGGGTACATGTGCATCATCAACCTAAAATTTGACAAAAATAAACACACTGAATTAGCCCAATATAGAAATATAGGATATATGACATAACTAGAAGATAATGAATTTTATATAAATACATGATATGCTTTTAGAACTTACATTGGTATCCTCGCCATGCTCGTCATGGACAACATGCTCATCATGGACTTCATGCTCATCATGGACATCATGCTCATCATGGTCAGCCATCTGAAAATGTCATTAAAAAGGCAAACATTTAGCATTTGTATTAACTAGAAAAAGGCAAACATTTAGCATTTGTATTAACTAGAAAAAGGCAAACATTTAGCATTTGTATTAACTAGAAAAAGGCAAACATTTAGCATTTGTATAAACATACATGTCTCTAAAATTGTGATCTTTTATCAATTAACAATCCTTCATTGTGATCTCCGCGCACATATAAGTCATCATTAGCTTCAATATTTTGTGGAGTTGGCAACCCAACTGAGAATGGACTGGAGTCATCATACTTATCATAGTACTCTTCTTCATCTATAGGATCTTCAATGAACTGTCTTTTACCATGAAGAACAACCGACCATTTATCATTCGCAGGATCATCGATATAGAATATTTGTTTCGCCTGTGATGCCAATATGAATGGTTCACCCTTCTCGCCAATCTTTTCAAAGTTCACCAAAGTGAAACCCAATTCATCCACTATAACTACTTTGGTGTTATCAACCCAATTACATTTAAAGAGCGGAATTTTGAAATCTATGTAGTCAAACTCCCAAATGTCTTCAATGACACCATAATATGACATTTTAGCTTCACGTGGACTCTTATCCTTTGCACTTGCAAAGTACATAGTCGACGCTTGAAGAGTGACCCCACTATTTTGGACGACACTCTTATCATCTTGGCGCTTTGTGTAATATGTGAATCCATTAATGTCAAACCCTTCATAAGACATAACATTCGGTTTTGGTTTAAAGGCGAGGCATTTGATAGTTTCTGTAATATCATTTGGTGTTTGAGATAGTTGATGTAAGACTTTATCTTCAAACCACTTAGTAAAAGTCTTATTATGCTCTCTAGCAAGCCACATTGAACTTGCTCGAGGATGTTGTCTCTTTATGAAATTGGTATGTTCCTCGATATAAACACTCTTTTCGTCCATATTGTGTAAAATATACAAGTGAGCTTGTTCCAACTGCTCACGACTGATTACTTTCACCCATGATCCCAAAATTCCTTTGCCCTCCTCAATATTCTTGTCATTATCAGGAGTGTCATTACCACTAAGAAAGTCATTGCAAAAATCCATAACCTCTCTCACCACATAACCTTCAATAATACTCCCTTCAGGTCGATAACGGTTTCGAACATCACCTTTAAAAACGCTCATGTATCGTTCAAAGGGATACATCCAATGCAAGAAAACTAGTCCCAACATATTCACTTCCCTAGTCAAGTGGACAACAAGATGTACCATGATATCAAAGAACGAAGGAGGGAAATACATCTCAAGATGACATAGGGTAACAACCACTTCTCTTTGCAAATTATCGAGAGTATCAGGGTCAATAACTTTGCTGCATAGACTGTTGAAAAAGAAACAAAGTCTGGTAATTGCAAACCTTACATGCTTCGGCAATATAGATTGAATTGCCACGGGCAATATTTGTTGCATTAGAGTGTGACAATCATGAGATTTAATACCTATCAACTTCAGATCTTTCATTGATACCAATCTACAGATGTTGGATGAGTAACCATGTGGCACCTTAACATTTACCAAGCATTCACAAAAAGTTTTCTTCTCCTTTCTAGACAACGTGCAACAAGCGGGAGGTAAGTATGTTCTTTTATTACCCATTTCACGTAATTCTGTTAATTCTGACCTTATTCCCATTTCACGTTGGTCCAGTCTGGATTTTATCCCATCTTTAGTCTTACCTAGTATATTTAACAGAGTACCAATGATGCTATCACAGACATTTTTCTCAACGTGCATTACATCGATACAATGCCTGACTGTCAAAGAACTCCAATAAGGAAGATCCCAAAATATTGACTTCTTCTTGAATGAAGAATTGTCACTCCGTGTGGCCATACTACATTGTGATTTCTTACCAAATTCATTGACAATTTCTTTTACTCTTTCATAAACAACATCCCCTGGTATAGGTTTAGGTGCACTCCATTCATCATTCCATCCATTGAATGCTTTGCGCTTCAATGGATGGAATTTTGAAAGAAACCTTCGATGGCCAAGATATACAGTCTTGCCGCCATGTTTTAGTCTTATTGAATCAGTGTTTTCTTCACATATAGGACACACTTTAGCTCCTTTGAGACTATATCCAGACAAATTCCCATATGCTGGAAAGTCATTAATAGTGCAAAACAACATAGCGTGCAAACGAAATGTCTCTCTTACTGAAGCATCATAGGTCATCACACCTTCATCCCAAAGTTTCTTTAAGTCATCAATCAAAGGTTCAAGATAAACATCAATATCATTTCCGGGTTGTTTAGGGCCCGATATCAACAATGAAAACATAACGTATTTATTTTTCATACACATCCAGGGAGGAAGATTGTATATAATAAGCATGACTGGCCAAGTGCTATGTTGGCTGCTCAATGTCCCGTACGGATTCATCCCATCTGTACAAAGCCCAAGTCTTAGATTCCTATCTTCTTCACCAAATTTGGGGTATAATAGATCGATCTTCTTCCACTGTGGGGAATCAGACGCATGTCGTAGGATCCCATCATTATTTTTCTTAACATCTGCATGCCACCTCAAATTCTTCGCATCTTTCGGATTTGCAAACAAGCGTTGAAACTGTGATATTATAGGTAGATACCACAACACCTTGGTAGGAGAACCAGTTGTGGACTCCCCCGAAGTCGTCAATTTATACCGTGACGCACCACATTTTGGACAATCTTTCAAATCTACATAGTCCTTTTGAAATAATACATAATCATTCGGGCATGCGTGTATATTCTTGGCCTCCATTCCCATTGGGCACAACATTTTCTTTACCTGGTATGTTGAGATTGGCAGCTCGTTTCCTTCAGGAAGCATTTCTTTCAACAAAGTCAACAATGAAGTGAAGCTTTTGTCACTCCATCTATTGTTAGCTTTCAACTTATACAATCTCAACATAGCGCTAAGCTTCGTAAACTTAACACAGCCTGTGTATAACGGTATCTCAGCATCATGCACAATGTTTCTAAAGATAGGAGGTGGATCGGTGTGCTCTACCCTACAACTGTCCAGCATCGCATCAACGATGTCTGCTGGAGCTGGTTCGTTCACATTTACGTTATCGGAGGCAATTTCTTCTTCCACCCAAGCACTGCTATCAACATCTACTGGTTTCGATTTTGAAATCTCTCCATGCCAGTGCCATTCTGTATAGCCTTGTACAATCCTGTTGCACATGACATGACTTTTGATTTCCTCACCAGTGTTGACTTTCAAGTTGTTACCGCAATGCCTACATGGAAAGTAGAATCTATCTGTAGGTTTTTTCCTATGTTCCTCGGCAAATCTAATAAACTGATCAAGACCAGATATAAACTCTGGGGTGCAATGATTATGAATGGACATCCATGATCTATCCATTCTATGATCAAAGAGAAAACAAGTATATATTAGGAAACAAGTATATATTAGGAAAAGATTAGGGTATACACTTACATCCTAAGTGTATAATGTGATGTCATTCTTATATATAATAAATGTGTACCACCTATCCCATCCTTGAACAACTAATCTCACTAGTAAGTGTATAATGTGTATTGGGTTTTCAAGAAAATTTCGGCAGCATTTCCCCGCTGTTCTCTAAGTACATATGTACTTAGAGAACAAACGGGGAAATGCTACCGAAATTTTCTCGAAAACCCAATACACATTATACACTTACATCCTAAGTGATATTAGGTGTTCAAGAACAGTCCCAAACCGGGGACTATCCAAGATTTACTCCTAATGAGTCAATCTTGGACGGGTTTCTAGGCCAACAAACACAATAATATATATCTACAATGAAGCCGGACTCCATACAAACAATATATAATTTAGTGATTGTTCATTCTAATTTATACCAATGTACAAGTAATATAAAGAACAATGATTGTTCACTTTCTAGGCCAACAAACACATGTGATGTCATTCTTATATATAATAAATGTGTACCACCTATCCCATCCTTGAACACCTAATCTCACTATTAAGTGTATAATGTGTATTGGGTTTTTGAGAAAATTTCGGTAGCATTTCCCCACTGTTCTCTAAGTACATATGTACTTAGAGAACAAACGGGGAAATGCTACCGAAATTTTCTCGAAAACCCAATACACATTATACACTTACATCCTAAGTGAGATTAGGTGTTCAAGAACAGTCCCAAATCGGGGACTATCCAAGATTTACTCCTAATGAGTAAATCTTGGATGGGTTTTCTAGGCCAACAAACACAATAATAGATATGTACATGTTAGGGTTTCATCACAATTAATGTTAGGGTTTCATCAATGTTAGGGTTTAATCAAATCAAATTAGGATGCTAGAATGGACAAGTTTAAATCTTATTTCAACATGCATCAAAATTTACTGAATTAGGTCAAGCATTAGGATTAGAAGCACAAATATATGCAAACAAAAAGATTTGTTCGTATCCTAGAATTTACATAAAGCATTACATATAGATTTGTTCATATCCTTACCAACAACAAACACGACCGTGGGTGTTGGCCTACCACGACCGTGTTTACCGTTGGTAAAGAGCTAGGGAGAAGGAAGAACAAAGGCTACGGCTACTACCTGGAGGCTACGGCGGGCAGCAGGCAGGTAGGCGACACGGCAGGGAGGACGACGGCGAGCACGGAGCAGGCAGCGGCGACGCCAACGAGGACAGCGGCGACAGCAAGGAAGGACGGCGGGCAGCGGCAAAGAAGAATACGGCGGCCGGCGGCAAAGAGGACGGCGGAGGAGACGCAGAGCAGCAAGCAGCAGAGGCAACGCAGAGCAGCAAGCAGCGGCGGTGGGCGTCGGCGGCGAGACAGCAGCAGGTGGGCGTCGACGGCGAGCAGCACCGGGCGGGCGGGTGGCGACGCAGCAAGAGCAGAGGGGCAGGGCGACGCAGCAAGAGCAGAGGGGCGGAACTGTTGCTTCGCGATGAAAGAGAAGAAAGGGTACCCGAATAGTGGCCGTCGTTCGAGGGTTTATTAAGTGGGTATTAGGCGTCGGTTCTAACATCAAACCGCCACCTAACGTCTTCGGCGTCGGTTCTACTTAAACAACTGACGCCCAATTTGTCAAATTTTGCCCTAAATAAATTGGCGGGAACCATTATCGGCGTCGGTTATCAAAGGATAACCGACACCTAAGCTGGAACTTTTCGCGCAAATTTTCATCTCATATCGGCGTCGGTGTTTTGGTAAAACGCCGACGGTGTATGTGCCAAAAAAAATTTCGCTCGAAAATTGGATTTCACGGGCAATTTTAGGCGTCGGTTGTTTGTTATCCAGCCGACGCTGAATACAAAGCGGTACACGTGTCTTGACTACATACGTCGGATGACCTACAACACCGACGCTGAATGTCATAGGCGTCAGTTTATCTAAATAACTGACGCCTAGAAAAGCGTCATTGAACGATGTTTTTGTACTAGTGTCAAATCTTCACGTAGAATCTTTGAAGCCATTAGTTGCTAAAAGCATGCAGATAGCATACTAGCACTTATATTGGCCATCTAGAAAAGTTAGACGCATGAATGGCTTCCACAAGTGACAAGTTTAAAAGCTCAATATTACACTGCATTTTGCAACTGGCTCATGGAATATGCTTAGGATGACACAATAATCGATGACAAAGGAGTCTTTAATAGAAGGATTGGTTGAACAACTACCATAACATCAATATGAACTCTAGTGAAACCAAAAAATAATGATTTCTAACATGTGATGTACATTGAAAATGACTGAAATATTTACATATCCATATTCACATTTATTTTGTAACTAAAACACACCAAAGATAATGTTTACAAGCATGAAATAAGCTAATGATATTGCTAAGTAGTATCTTGTATGTTTTTAATAACATAAATAGAAAATTAATGAATGTGTCCACCCTATCTTGATGATAATGGTGAGATATATTATCTATAACAATTACAATATTGGCATATATTTTAAATGTATTATATATGAAGTTGACATCGAGGTATAACATTAACCTATAAACCCCTAATTTTTTATGATGAATTACAAAACCAAGATGACGTGCAAATTTAATTATGTTATATTTCAATGTCATATTTTATTAATTGGAAAATAGTAAATTTTGAATTCATATCGTACGGATGCAAGGCAAATTGGACTCAACAAACTTCAAATGATATGTCTTAGCATCAACTCCAACACTAATGCAATTTTAAAAACTTTTGCACACATTTATATTTCTTATTCATAATATATATTACTTTTCTAAATTAATGAGATATGAAAAAATATTGTACACATCTAGTACTCATGAATATCTTATTACTTCACCCAAAACGATAGTCGGGTCTTATCACTAAACATGCAATTTGGTTATGATTTCTAGTCTCTTACATCTTAAATTAAATAATTATCTTCTTTTTCATTTGAGGGTCAAACAAGGACAACTAAGATGGTTTTCTATCACCTTCCCTTCTTTAAGATATTTATGAATCAAATTTCTCTATAAGATCATTTCAATTTTTGTATAGAAATTCAAATTTATGAATTTATATACCCTCTCTAACAAAGGGTGTATGTTGAGTAGAATATCCTTTTAGGTTTAGGATACTATTTTGCATGAGTTAAAATGTATTTTTATCAAGTAATTCAATATTTTTATATTGAATTGTGTCACAATAAAAACTTGTGCGTAATTCAAATTACAATTTTTTTCTATACTATTTATTTACGAACTCAATCTTGATAATAACATTGTATTACATAGGCAAGGGATTGTCTAATCTTGGATATTGTATTTGATTTTGCAAATATGATTCCCTCAGTGATGACCATCCAGTTGGCAGATTAATCAATAACAAAACTTATGGGCATTATAGAGTATATCCCAGTGAGACTTGGCAAGGAAGCATATGTCCCTTGTGATTTTGTTATCATGGACAACAATGAGGATAACCACTACTCTCTCATATTTGGCCGCCCATATCTAGACACATCTTGCACCTTGATATATGCGGAGGCGATCACCATTATCTTAAAACTAGGGAGGCAAAACCTAGAGTTTGGTGATTTTGAGAGTATGAAGGGCCCAAGCATCCATGAGGAGGTCTACCTACTCGATTGTATTGATAAACTTTCTCATCTAAGACAAGAATGGGATTTTTCAGAAGATCCTCTACATACAACTCTTACAGCTTCGACTTAGCCAAATTTTGATGATGAAATTCATCAGTGTTGAGTCCATCTTGTCACCTTTGAAGAAGACACTCAAGAATAATTTCAAAACCTCAAGATGATCTCTATCTTAGAAGATAAGGATGAGTCACCAAAGTCTCCTAAAATGAAGGCTTTACTTGAAGGACTCAAGTATGTCTTCCTTGATGACCAAGAGGCTTGCTCGGTGATCATCAAGTCTGATCTTACACTGCAAGTAAGAAGATAAGCTTATGACAAAGGAAGGAAAACAAGAATTCCTTGGGATACAAGATCACTAACCGAATAGGGGTTAGTAAGCTATTTGTATGCACATAATTCCCATGGTGGAAGAATACAAGCCCTCAAGAGACCTGCAACACAAGATGAATCCAAATATGAGGGAGGTTGTTATCTTAACGTCAACAAGCTTCTTACCACAAGAATTATATATTTGATTTCGTACTCACCTTGGGTGAGTCTGGTCCAAGTCATTCCCAAGGAAGGAGGTACTACCATGATAAAGAACGATAATGATGGACCCATTCCCACTTTCACCATTACTGGGTGGAGGATGTGTATTGACTACTACAAGCTAAACAAGGCCATGAGAAAGGATCACTTGCCTCTTCGCTTTCATTATTATATGTTGGAGCAACAAGCTCACTAAGAATACTTTTATTACTTGGACGGATACTCAGGATTCCATCAAATCCTCATCCATAACAATGACCAAGAAAAATCTAGAGTCATCTTTCCCATCTGTACCTATGTTTTCAAGAGGATGTCATACGACCTCTACAATGCCCCCGCCATCTTCCAACGGTGCATGGCTACAATCTTTATTTGATTGAAAGAGACTATTATGGAGATCTTTATGGATGAATTCTCCATTTATGGAGCTTTATTTGACTCCTTCCTACAACATCTATCTCTAGCATAAGAGAAGTCTAAAGAAGCACACTTGGTTTTAAACAGGGAAAAATGTCATGTTATGGTGAGGGAAGGAATCATCGTTGGTGGTAGAGTGAATAGTAGAGGGATTGAAGTCAACTGAGAAAAAAAATCAAATTAATCACCAAGATTCCCCCTACCTCTAACAGAGATATTCATGCTTTCCTTGATCACATCTTCTTCTATAGAAGATTCATTTGAGTCTTTTTAAAAATTGTCAAACCCCTTAGTAAATTTCTATTGAAAGATGCCATCTTCAACTTTGAGCATGCTTGCATATCTAGTTTTCACATCCTAAAAACTTCTCTCACTTTTGCTCCTATAAAACAAATGCTAGATTGGTCTCTACCTTTCGAGATTATGTTTGATGCCAATGACTATGGCATAGGAGCTATTCCTGGGTAGAGGATTGACAAGAAACATCATGTTATCTATTTTGCCTCAAAGACCCTCGACAATGCACAATGAAACTACACCATTAGTGAGAAGGAGATGTTGGTGGATGTCTATTCTTTTACAAAGTTTTGTTTGTACTTGGTGGTTTCTAAGGTGATTGTGTACTCTAATCATGTCACCATATGCTATTTGATGACGAAGAAGGATGCATAGACAAGAATCATTCAATGGGTATTTATTATTTAAGAATTTGATCTAAACTACAATAAAAATGGCTAAAAAAATGGTGTTGTCCACCATCTCAGTCGCCTTAGTCTCCAAGATGATGATGAGATCCCAAATGATGATTCATTATTATATGACCAATTGCTTAAATCAGCATCTCATTTCCCATCGTTTGTCGACTATGTGAACTATCTAGAAATTGGTTCCCGACATCTTGAATGTGAAGGGAGCTCCAAGGAAAAATTTATACATGATGTCGGAAACATTACTAGGATGACCCATATTTGTTTAAGTTATGTGCCAATGGTCTTTACTGTAGGTGCATTACAAAAGAAAAAGATCATGTTATTTTGGAGTGATGTCAGTAGGCTCTATCGGTGGACATATATGACTTCCCAAAAGATAGCCAGAAAAGTACTTCATTGTGGATTCTACTGACCCACTATGTTTAAGGATGCTTTTGACTTTTTCATTGCATGTCACCAATGTTAAATATCATTAAGCATTTCAAAGATGGACCAAATGACTATGGCTTCCTAGCAAGGATTAGAAATCTTTGACATTTGGTGGTTAACTACATGGGACCCTTCCCTCCTTCCTGTTGGTTCAAGTTCATTCTTGTAGATGTGGAATACATGTCCAAATGGGTGGATGACATTTCCACAAAAATAAATGATTTTAGATCAGTCATGAAACTCTTTAAGAACATAATATTTCCCAATTTTGGGGTCCCTTGCACTATAACTTCATATGGAAGGTCACACTTTGTAGAGATGTTTTGAGGCATTGCTGAAAAGATATGGTGCATGCCACAAAGTCACCTCTCCCTACCATCCTCAGAACAATGGCCAAGTGGAAGTCTCCAATCGACAAATTGAAGATAATCTGGAGAAGACCTTGCTGTTGGGTTTTGTGGAGAAAACATGTGCGGCGGAAGCGATAAATCCACGCAACCCGTAACAGGATCTCGTCGATAACAGCGTATTCAGAAATAGGTTTGCGGGATATACCTTATCGCGGAGCAAGTCCGGCGATGTCCCGCTGCACGACGGTGCAACGCTGCTTGTCAAACACGGACGGATCTTCTCTCCCGTTCGCTGTCGCAGGTTGATCCGGCGGCGCTCCTTTGTGGCAGTGATGTCCGCCGCTCGTAGCGTGTTTAGGAGGTTGTCGAAGTCCTCCGAACGCAGGCGTCAAGGCGTATGCATCTCTACTTCGTCCACGCGGATGGACGGAACTCCACGTCGTGCTTCTCAAGCCAGCGGGAAGGAGCGTGTCTCTGCGGCGGCGTGCTAGCGGCGTGTTGCTCTCCTTTCTCTCCTAGGGACGGTGACAGCTAGGTTTACGTATGTGAGCATAAACTGAAAAACATATATCTATCTTATATAGATATCGGCCGTCAATCCTCCTTTAAACAGGATACGAAGGGAAATAGGGTTTCCTAAACCCATCAGTAAATAGAAACGTTGCATTAATTAAAACACTAGTGGATTAATTAGAATATTCCAGAATTCATTAATTAACCAAATAATCACATTAATTGATTAATTAATATCCGACTCCATGCAATCGCTTGGGATGGATCTACGGGCATACATATACCAACACTTGCACATACACAAAAATATTGGACTTGAAGCTGAATTATGTCTTTTGCACATACCGAACTGCTTTCAAGATACCCCTGGGGACCACACCTTTCTGGCTTATCTATGGGAAATATTACCACCACCCAGTAAAAATATAACATCAAGTAAGTTCGGATATAAAGACTCTTAACTTTGACTTATGTTTGGAAAGGGAGAAAACCTTCTCCAACTTTAGTTGCTTAGAGAACATTGCATGACTGCCTTTGAGAGGGTCAGATTTATAAAGACCGAACAAAAATGTGGCACAATGAACATCTAATGTGGAAATTGTCCTGGTAGGAAACCAAGTCCTTGTATACAACTCCAAATTAAAATTATTTTTGAGGAAATTAAAATCAAGGTGGTACAAGCCTTATCTCATGAAACATGCCTATCCACATGGGCATTCATCCTCTAGACGAAATTGAAGGGTGACATTGTAGTGAATGGACATCAGCTAAAGTGATATCTCACCATAGACAACTTTGTGGTGCAAGGAGTTAAACAACACTCTCCCACAGCAGAACTAGAGACAAAGGAACTTCAACCCGTGCTCCGATTAGAAACTGAACCATTCATAATTTGACTACATGCATCATGCTTTCAATGTTAAAAAAGACACTTGTTGGGAGGCGACCCAACATTTTCCTTTCTTTTCCTCTTTTCTCTTATGTTTCCTTTCACTTAGATTTTTGTATTACTTTCATCCTTACTCAGTCATTAAACTATTTCCTTTGACATTGTAGGAAAATTGAAGAAAATTTAATAAATAAGCCAGTCTTTGAATTGATCGATTGGTCACCCAACCGACTACCCGACATGGGCTAGTTGTAAGAACATTTGGAACCATTCATTCCCCCCATGACAGACGAGTCAGTCGATTGGGTAAAACCATTCAATCAACTGACAAGTTGTGTTTCCCTTAAAACATTCCTACTTGGAGGGGGTCGACTAATTCTTCTTCTCCTTAACCTAGCCGCCACCCCCAGTGGTAGCGCCCCTGCTCCATTGTTGACTGAATCAATCAGCCATCCCCTAGGAAGGAAAATTCATCACTAGTGTTAGCCACTCTATGTTCCCTGACATCAGCCTTGACACCAACCAATGAAATTATGAGCAGTTTGACTGCTCACTACTATGCCACTTTGCCTCAACAATAGTTCTTTCACCATTGTTTCCTCCTGCCACCTCCGCCTCATGTCCTTGTGATGAGTAGACAAGATGGCCCATATTGATCTGCACCAAACTCACTTCTACCATCTCTAATGCCAAGCTAATATAGTTGCCCTCCCAACACAACTAGTCAATTTAATGGTAAGCCAATCGGCCATCTGGTACCTTCAACATCCACGACTCTCCACATGATTAGTCATTGATTGATTGATCATGCATGTCAAATGCCATAACAATATGGTTTACAATTCACATGTCACTTTTGGGAGCGAATGAACACAACCTTGGATACGGAATTGAGTTTAAACACTACTTTCACCCACAAACAAATGGTCAGTCTGAGAGGACCATTCAGACCTTGGAGGATCTGTTGAGAGCTTGTGTTCTTTAGTTTTTGTGTAGTTGGGACATACACCTCAGTTTGACAGAGTTCACCTACAACAACAGCTACCGGAGTAGCATAGACATGGCACCATATGAGGTGTTGTATGGGAGGCATTGTAGGTCTTCGTTGTGTTGGCATGAGATTGGAGAATACCAGCTTTTGGTCCTAAGCTTGTGTAGCAAAGGACATAAAAGATCAAAGTGATTCAACAAAAGTTGAAGGAAGCATAAGATAGAAAGAAGTCATATGCAGATAACTGTCATAGACCCTTGGAGTTCTAAATGGGAGACACGGTATACCTCAAGGTCTCTCCTTGGAAAGCTATTTTGAATGTTGGGAAGAATGGTAAGTTGGGTCCCAGGTTTATGGGACCTTACCATCTGGTGGCACGTATTGGGAAGGTGGCCTACAGGTTGGAGTTGCCACATGAGTTGCATAGTTTGCATCTAGTGTTTCTAGTGAATATGTTGAGAAAGTGCCATCCAGATAAAGAGTTAGTGTTGCAGCATGTGGAGGTAGAGCTTGATGAGGATATGCCCTATGTTGAAGGTCCAGTGTTGATCCTGGATAGAGAAAAGAAGCTAAAGAAGAAGGACATAGTGCTTGTGAAGGTTTTTTGGAATCACCATGGTATTGAGGAAGCTACATGGTAGCTCGAGGAAGAGATGAAGAGGAAGTACCCCTCTCTTTTCTCTTAGGATTTTGGGGGTGAAATCCTTATAAGGGGTTTATGGATTGTAAGGACCCTGACCTAAGTTTTGGGGTAAACCTATATGATTTGGCTTAATCATTTGATTATTGCTTTTCTCTAATCTTTTGAGATGTAATTAGGTCATGTGGAGAGCTTATGTTTCAAGATTGATCTTGTTTGGATGATGTTTGTACTTACTGTGCTAGTTTTGGTACAAATTGCAATTTACCCAATATAGGGGGTTGATGTGCATTTTTCGACCTATAGAGTGTTCCTTCTCTCTCCTAGGTTCATGAGAGAGAGTGTGGTGCCTTGGAGCTCTTTGTTTGAACCTTGGTTGAGTGGTGTCACCCTTAGTGGTGATTAGGGTTTTTTAGTGTTGGTGTGCTTTAACCTTGTGACCTTTGTTGGTTTGTCTCGACCTAGGTCATGGTGTAGCGTTTGTTAAGGGGGTGTTGTTGTCCAGACACTTCCCCTTGGTTTGGTGGTCACGGCTAAGGTTTTAAGAACCCCGCTTCTCAGTAACCACCAATTAAGGAAGACCAAGAAGTCAGAGGTGTTATCCCAAAATAAGATCAATGGTTTTGAAAATAATAAAAAATAATTAATAAACTCAACAAAAGACTAAGATTAAAATAGGATAAAAATTTACATTTCACATACCTTTCAAAAATAGGAATCTGGAACTTCTACCCACTGTAGAGTTCTATCTAACTAAATCCTCCTTTATGATTTAACTTTATTCTTCACAAGTTCCACTTTACTACTTGTCCAATTTTAGATATTCCTAAAATTCCGACAAACAAAATGTCAGTCAGTATAATGAATTATATTGGTATGTGGGGGAACCAAAATCTTGCATCTATTTGTAACAACAAAATGCAACCAAATTATTACTTAATAGGTCACACTTTACGTATTGAACATAACCACTCAATCCCTACATATCCATGCCTCTGTGCTCTCCCCGCAATGGACATGAATATTTCCTCTCTCGCATGGTAGATCTCAAATAGCCCCGATGGTCCTACCTTACAGGTATACCATGACCTAGGGATGTGTAGTTGTATGGTCCTACCCAAGGGTAGACCAACACATTGACTCATGATAATCTAATGATCCTACCCCAAGGGTAGACCATGTGCAAGGTCATCCATCTCATCATCATCAAAGCTATAGAGGAGGACTAGGATCTGAGCTAGTCATGAACATACATTTATGGTGATAGTCATAGTCACTCTATAGTTGCATGAAATAAAAGTAAACCAAGCAGTTAATTTCAAGCAATTGATAAACCCTCAAAAATCATCATGAAACTTGATCCATTAGCCATAATCGTAACCACATACCTGATTTGAAGTCTCAAAAGAAGCATGATATCTAATCTAATCAAAATGTCCAATCAAGCTAGATAAGAAACCAATTAAGCAATCTTGATCCTGAAAATATGTGTAACACCTAATTACAACATACTCATCATGAAATTCCATTATTGACTTGGGAATCCCTCCTAGGGTTTCTAGGTTGAATTAGGGGTTCTTTAGATCTATTTCTCAACCTTTATCTTTTTAGGTCAACAAATCCTAAAATCGGTTTTCTACTTCATAAAAAAACCATAATTACTCAAATTATGTACATTAAGGAGCTTTTATATTCAAATCAGCTTTAGAACATCATATCTCTGTCTTATGGATTTTCATAATAAAAACCATTAAAAGTCATAATTACCAAAATTAGGTTTTAGGCCCATTAATGCATATTCATGTACATGGAACCCTAAATTAGAAAACTGAGCACAAAGATCATCTTTTTAGATCTTAAAACTTCTTTTTATTATCAACATGACAGAATTGAATTAGATTATCCAAAGAATATCATTAAAACCCATCAGCATCAAAATTAGGGTTTCTTATTCATAACTACATTAAAAGTAGCAACTTTATGTACTTTTCGAACTACAAGCAGTTTCAAGCTTAAATAATATTTTTATTGGATTCCATGGATTTTTCTGATCAATTTTCATATATAACATGTCTTAATTCGAGTTACCAATTTATTACTAGAATTTTTACAATTAAAACAATCATAGACCAATCAAATGGTGCCATGTGAACAATTAACACTTACCTCACTATGTTGTGTGGGTCCTGGCTGGACCAATCGACGCACACCTCCTAGTGCCACACTGGGCATGGTCGGCCCACACGCCGCATGGCGGAAAACCCTTCCTAACCTTACCTCTCATTAGCAAGGCCAGGGGCACGAAGGTCTTTTCATCCAATCTCATCTTCAAGCTCGCTCCTTCAGCCCCGTGAGCAACAACCTACTTGGCTGGGTCAACTCCGAGGTTGACTCCTGGCTATTGAATCATTAGGAAGCAAGAACCAGTGCGATCCTCTTCATTTTTCCTCTCTAAAGTCAAATGCGAGGTCAATTTGTCTTGTGGAGGATCAAACCAGGCGGTAGGTTAGGGACCACCCCGGCGGAGAGGATGCCACAAGGAAGTAAAATGCCAGGATAAGAAGGGGAATTGGAGATGATATGAGAACCCCTGGGTCTCATAGGACCTTAAGATGGATCCCACAACATCAATGTATGGAAGCACCTCATTTTATAGCCCATCGATATGGTAGGAGGCTGGCAAGGCAACTGGGATTAGGGATCCCCTAATCACACTTCCAATGGTACTAGAACATAGGATGAAATGGTGTGGTTTCCTTCTCTGAATCTAGTGGAATGACTTCCATATTTGTATGCTAGTCATATGGGGTAAGAATTGAGTGGTAAATATCCCTCTACTATTCCTCTTTCCCTATCTTACTCGGAAAGTAGCTACTGCTAGATCAAGGATCCAATGGCTAGCAGGCCACGTATTAGAACAATACTCAGAATCAAATTGTGCCATTTAATGTTATCCTTCTCACTTTACGAAACCTTACAAAATTCATATCTCCTAATCCATTTATCCTTTTAATCTCAAATTTAAAGTCCATTATGACTTAATCTACTTGTGTACCAAGTTTGGGACTCCAATTCAAAAGTATAAGACACTTTTCTTTATATACAAGTTACCACTTAAAAAGGCATATTTTATACATATTTTCTCTCTCTTAATCTTTTATTCTCTTTATTTGGATTCCTTTTACCATTAGAGACTTTGTGGATTTGTAATCTTATCCATCATGATCTATCATACATCTTTCCACATATTTCTAATATTTTCATAATTATCTCAAATTTCCTTCTTAATAAAGTATTATTTGATTTGTTCTTTTTCTTTCAATCATATTGGACTCATTAACATATTATGATCCATGAAATCACATGCTCAAAGGAAATATTTTAAAAGAAATCCATCTAATACACATAAATCATACAATTTCCCTAATCATACATTTATTGGAGAAATTGCATTTCAAACCATACAAGCCCAAAAATTGGCGTTGTAACATCCTTCCCCTCTTATGGGAATTTTTTCCTCAAAATTCCACTAAGCATACAAACAATCAGGATAAGACTTTCCCATGTCCATTATTAGCTCCCATGTGGCTTCATCCTCTCCATGGTGCTTCCAAAGAACCGTCATCATCTTATATTCTTACATCTGAGTTCTTTCACCTTGGTATCTAGAATCCTCACAGGTTACTCATGATATGTTAGCCTCCCTTCAAGCTCAATAGGTTCAATGCTCATCACATGGCTTGGGTGCATCACATAGTGCTCTAGATCAGATACATTGAACACATTATACATTATATTATCATGCGGGGTAAGGCTAAACATAAGAAACTCAACCATTTATCACAAATGGAACCATGTATCAGGGACTCAACTTTCTCATCTATAGCACAGAGGGGTCAGGTTTTCATAACTCATAATCACCCACAACATGTCATTCTGCATTGCATCAGCACATGACTCTTATCCATCTTGGGCTTTCTTAGCCTCTACTCGATCAAAGGGACTTCATATGCATACATTGTGGTTTTTCTGACCTCACAAGGTCCTCTCACTGACATCATCCAAGTGAAGTGGTGGCCGACACATCCTCCCTTATAGAGCTTCATACATCCCGATACTAGCTATGGTCGCTATAATAACAAGCAAAACTCTACAAGGGTAGGAACTGCTCCCATGTATCACCGTGAATGAGCATACCTGCTCTCATCAGACCCTCTAAAGTCTGGATCATACTCTTTTGACTATCCATCAGTCAGGAGTGATATGTTGTGCTAAACTTCAAATTGGTATCGAGTTCTTCATCCACCTGCTCCCACAATGTGGAAGCGAACTTAAGGACATGCTCAAGAGTATTTGAACTCGTGTCATTGTGTGCTCGAACCATCTCTCTCTCAATATATGGTTCAACCAGATCTTGTCATATTGGAATGTGTCAACTTGGTAAGGCGATCTACCATAACCCATATTGCATCATGACCTTTCTTGGTCCAGGGGAGACCCATCACAATGTCCATGGTGGTCTGCTCCCATTCCCTCTCAGGGTCACCTCATTAATTGTAGCAACTCACTGGGTTACTGGTGGTCGGTAATTGGCCACATGCAAATCTATATCCTTCTTCTAGGTACCACTGTAAAACCTTAACCATCTTGGTAGCACCGCGGTATGCAGTGTACTTAAAATCATGAGCTTCTTTTATGAAATGATTCCTCAAGGTTGGCTCATCATAAACCCTAAAACACTCTAGTAGCGGGTTTCACCACCTTCTTCTCCTGAGTGGTGTATCTGAGGCTCTTATAACAACCCTTTTATCTCATCAAGCTCTGGGCTGGCTAACTTGGCAACCACCAACTTGACCAACAAGTCTGGTTGTATCTGTGTAATATCCATACAAGTCTCATCATCTAACTATTGTAGGGTTCACCTAGCAACCTCTGTCAGCCTCTTTGCTGTCCAAACAAGAAATTTGTATACCTGAGATATCTCTCGGCTACGAGTATCTACTACCACAATAGTTCCCTTATTTGCTAGGTGATTGTGAAAACATAAACCTTCATATATCCCACTCATCATCCTTGTCTCAGGTTTAGGTCTATATGCATCAAGAGAACTTTGAGTTGTTACTGCCATCATCTCAGTTATCAAACCCAAACTGGTAACTCAAAGCTTCCAAACTACTCTGGATAGGTATGTTCTCATATTACCCTTGTTCTTCTTATGCTCTCAAACAACCTATCCAATATATTCTCCAAAGGGTGTGGTACTTCAATCCTCAATCATCATAGAAGGGTTTCAACTCAGATCACCTCTATCTTTAGTATATGGCATGCATTTTATCCTGTCTCTTACACCCATAACAAGATGAAATAAGCATTTGGCTGCAATCTAAATACAGAAATCATCCCATTCCAAGAGTAGAGATGGTGCATCACACATATACATCACTCTTTCTAATCTGAGTTGAAACATACTTCACATGAATCCTCACCATGAACATATCCATTATGGGTCTACACCCATGGGAAGACTTTTCCCATCACCTCTAGATCTTAACATCTCTCTTATGTACAATTCTTAGTCATTACCTCAAGGTCTCTAGGGTGTCGATACCTTTGGGGTGATCTGACCCTTATGCATCTAGGGAGTGCCTCTCACATTTACCCCTTAGGCACCATGAACTCATGAAGGTGGCCAACCTCCAAACCCATGGTCCTCGAGAAAAGATAGTTGTTACCGCCCGACCCTATGGTCTTGTGCATCTAGGTTACAAATAACTCATACTCCCATCGGTCTTATCCCTCCTTGACCTTAGTGTTGACTTAGGATTCTACCATAGCACATCTCATTCTTGGATTCTTACCTGAATCTCCATCATCCCTCTGGGAACTCATGGTTAACCTTACATCCCTTCATAGGGATCATGGCGACCTACCTAACCTAGTTTGGCCCCATACAGGTTACCTTGCACGGCAACAAATCCTTATGCCCCTTAAGATGGTCGTACATGGGTTTATATATCCTTTCTCATATTATGTGTTCTTACACTTAGCTCATCAAGCTCTTATAAGTGACCTTTTCAGGTTACCTCAAACCTAATCAAAAGTTGGTGCTCCCCCTAACATGAGGGGTCCCTCCCCAAAACGAGAGAAAACTATCACTTGATAGTAACTAAGGTCACAAAATGTTCTTACCTCCAAGGTTTACATCAACATGTATATTCTTAGCTTCTAACGTGATACTTATGCACATATATAGTAAGAATACAACCTACTAAACCATGCTAAGCTCCTTGGTATGTCGTAGTTGTTCCTTATTCCTCAAAATTGGACCAAAATCATACATGCATATGTCACCAACAAATATATATCTCATCTTAATCGGGGTTTCCTTTAAATAAATGGGAAGCGGTGCCAAGCTTAATTCCTATAAACTCCATCGGCCTCGTGGGCATCTTGTCCACTAGGTATTGCTACTTCCCCTCTTTGGTCCAGGAACCCCAGGTTCACCTCTTATGCATCAGTTGACTAACTACATGCTGAACTATTTCAACATGAACTGAACCTATACCAGATAGGGCATATACATCCTAACACTCTTCCATGTGAACAACCCTTTGATACCTACATAAGGACAACCAAATGGGTGTAAGGCCTCACAACTTGTTACCATACCTCTTCAGGGTCTACAAAACTCTCCTTCCTACACCTAAAAGGTAGGCACTTATAACATTTTCACATCGATTCAAGAAGCCTCTTTCTCTTTTTAGGGTTTGGTTCCTCTAAAGGGAACCAAGGTACAACAAGACTCTAAGGATCACACATGAGGTAACTACATAATCAACTTAGGGTCTTCCATTATAGGCCATATCATACCCAACTTCTCACATTTCCTCATGTCTCAGAGTCAAGGTCTCCAACTTTCCTCATCGGGTCTCGCTCCTGATCTCTCTCTATATCCAACCCTATAACTGGTCTTACCACTGGAGGTTCTCTTTCAGAATATGGGTCCATCTCTTAAGGATACACGTCTACCCCTACATGGGTGAAACGCACTATCAAAACTTACGTCCGACCAAGATCATCCAAAGATTTGCATGTCTATCTCAGAGACCATCGGGCCTAACCTTTCAAGCTCAGGTCTAAAACATGTTGCCAGCCTTGCTGCCACTCACTTCTATGTAGATGCATGCCTCTTTTCAACTCATATATACCCGTTAGGGTTCCTATATGGTCACCACTAACCTTCTCAATGAGGGAGCTATCCCTCACCCTTAATAGGCACGTCCTACCCAAGGTCAGGTCACCAAAAGGCACTAAGGTCAAACAACCACACATAGTTCATGTTTCTCATATGTACTCAAAACCTTTACATAAAGCATGCATGTCCAACCCTTGTACTCACATGCACAAACAACTATGATATCCAAATCATCGTGTCTTCTCTTTCTTTATCCACTACTTAAAGTTTTGGGTTGAGCATCATCCTCAGAGGAAGCATCGGGTCTCTTCCTCATACTGGGGGTTTCTTCCTCCAAGGCTATCTCTCTCCTCCTCATCCTACAAAACGATCTAACCTCGACATCATCCTGAGGGCATGACAACAAATTCCATGAAACCTAAGCATGTAATTAAACTCAGTCTGAGTTTCTAACTATCAAAACTTATGTCCATGATATCTTTCTTACATGCTTTTTATTATTTGGTTACACTTACCCTAAACTCGGGAGGGTGGTGGAGAGAGAGAAACCCAAATATCTTAATGGTATTCAATGAAAGGGGTAGAGAAGGGACAAAGACAAATGAGAGAAGACCTAGAGGTATCTTATTTCGAGTTAAATCCTCATAGACCGACTAGCGGGGTGGAGCAAAATCTTGCCAGTCCTCGAATTGTGATTCTTTTATAGACACCTCCATCATTGTAAAATTCTCTAATAACTTCCTTGGGTTCTAAAGAGTTTGTAAAATTTAATAATTATTAGAGATTAAATGGAAAACCATGCTTTGATTAGCCATAATCGTAACCACATACCTGATTTGAAGTCTCGAAAAAAGAAAGATATGCAAACCAATCAAGAAAGATAGGCAACCAATCAAGCAATCTTGATCTTGAAAATATGTGTAACACCTAATTATGATAGACTCATCATGAACTTCCATTATTGACTTGGGAACCCCTCCTAGGGTTTCTAGGTTGAATTAGGGTTTCTTCAGATATATTTCTCAACCTTTATCTTTTTACATCAACAAACCCTAAAATAGGTTTTGTACTTCATAAAAAAAACCCTAATTACTCAAATTATCTACATTAAGGATCATTTATACTCAAATTATCTTTAGACCATCAGATATCTATCTTACTTATGGATATTCATGATTAAAACCATTAAAAGTTGTAATTACCAAAAATAGGGTTTTTAGGCCCACTAATGTGTATTCATGTACATGGAACCCTAAATTAGCCAATTGAGAACAAAGATCATCTTTTTAGATCTTAAAACTTTCTTTTATTATCAAAAAGTCAGAACTGACTTAGATGATCCAAAGAATATCATTAAAACCCATCAACATCAAAATTAGGGTTTCTTATTCATAACTACATTAAAAGTAGCAACTTTTTGTACTGTTCGAACTACAAGTAGTTTCAGACCTCAATAATATTTTTATTGGTTTCCATTAATTTTTCTGATCAATTTTGATAGATAACATGTCTTAACCCAAGTTACCAATTTATTACTAGAATTTTCGCAATGAAAACAATCATAGACCAATCAAATGGCGCCATGTGAATAATTATCACTTACCTTGCTATTCTGTCTGGGTCCCGATTGGACCAAGGGATGCATGCCACCTAGCACCACGATGGGCATGGTCGGCCCACCCGTGGAATAGTGGAAAACTCTTCCTACCCTTGCCTCTCATTAGGAAGGTCAGGGGCACAAATGTCTTTTTATCCAATCTTATCTTCAAGCTCTCTCCCTCAGCACCGCAAGCAACAAACTAGTTGGCTGGGTCGACTCTGAGGTCTACTCTTAGCTGTTAGATTGTTGGGAAGAAATAACCTGCATGATCCTCTTCGGATTTCCTCTCCAAACTCAAATGCGAGGACAATTTGTCTCATGGATGCTCGAACCAGGCGGCAGGTGAGGGGTTACCCCAGCGGAGAATATGCCACATGGAAGTGAAATGCCAAGATATGAAGGGGAATTGGAGATGATATGAGAACCCTTGGGTCTTGTATACCTTAATATGGAGCTTGCAACCTCAAAGAAGGGAAGAACGTACTTTTATAGCCCATGGATATGGTAGGCAGCCAGCGAGGCAACTAGGATTAGGGATTCCCTAATCACACTTCCAATGGTACTAGAACATAGGATGAAACAATCTGATTTCCTTCTCTGAATTGAATGGAATGACTTCCAGATTTGTATTTTGGTCGTATGGGGGAAGAATCGAGCGGGAAATCTCCCTCTACTCTTCCTCTTTCTCGATCTTACTCAGAATCAAATTGTGACATTTAATGTTATCCTTGTCACTTTAGGAAAACTTACAAAATTCATATCTCCTAATTCGTTTATCCTTTTAATCTCAAATTTTAAAGGAAAGTCCATGATGACTTAATCTACTTTTGTACAAAGTTTGGGACTCAAATTCGAAAGTAGAGAGAATTTTCGTCATGTGCAACTTGCCACTTAGAAAGGCATATTTCATACATACTTTCTCTCTCTTACTCTTTTATTCTCTTTATTTGGATTCCTTTTACCATTAGAAACTTTGTGAATTTGAAATCTTATCCATGATGATCAGGCATACATCTTTCCACATATTTCTTATATTTTCATCACTATCTCAAATTTCCTTCTTAATAAAGCATTATTTGATTTCTTCTTTTTCTTTTAATCATATTGGACTCATTAACATACTATGATCCACCAAATCACATGCACAAAGGAAATATTGCATCCAATACACATAAATCATATAATTTCCCTAATCATACAATTATTGGAGAAATTGCATTTCAAACCATACAATCCAAAAAATTGGGGTTGTAACAAAGGTTGTCTTTGGTCAAGACAAAGGCTTGGGGAGGTGTGTTTCAACCTAAGTTGCTTGTGGTGGTATTGGTGTTGTGACCTAGTTGTGTTGTTAGTGTGCGTCATGACCATGGAGATCTTGGTGTGTTACGGTCACAACATAGAGGTGGAGTTGTTTGGGTGGTCGAGACACTACCTACAGTCTATCACCATGTCTTTCATGCTATGATTAAGTGGTTTCATGTGGTTGCATGTTGGTCCTTTTAGTGGACAAGTGTCCCTTTGGAGCCCCAACTTGCTTACACCACATCCTTTGTCTTACCTCCCTTCTCTTTTGTTATATCAACCATCTTCTCTCCATGCAAGTGGTTCGTTTTGGTCATCTTCCTCCACCCTTCTCTTATGCTCGTCCTTGGAGCTTGGTGGAGCAAGGAG
This sequence comes from Alisma plantago-aquatica, assembly GCA_963693085.1. Classification (NCBI taxonomy): domain Eukaryota; kingdom Viridiplantae; phylum Streptophyta; class Magnoliopsida; order Alismatales; family Alismataceae; genus Alisma; species Alisma plantago-aquatica. The sequence goes on along the minus strand of OY856415.1, from coordinate 173,667,027 downwards.
TGTTCTTAGTGCCTTGGAGGTGGTTCATCCCTTGCATGTGGTACTTGTGGTGATCATTGGTCATCTCTAATCTCGGTGAGTGTTTATCTTCTTTCTTTGATGTTTGCTTTAGATCTCCTACCCCATATTCTTCCTCTTTCTCAGCCTTAGACTGTGTTTTGACATGGTGGTCATTCTTGAGAGCAAGCTCCTCATCACAAGGGTAATATGCCATGTTTTGACAAGGTGACACCCAAGTGAGAGGGAGTTTCTTCTCTCTCTTTCCCCTTCTTTATTTTGGTTGTGTTTTGAAGTTTTTCTCTCTTTCTTGAGCTACCCTTTGACATTGGTGTTTCCCCTTTTTTTGAGGTTGTCTTGAGTCCTAGTGTTGAGATTTTGGTGGATCTTCTTCAACCCTTGGATCTGGTACTTAAATCTTTGGCAGTGAACTTCTTAAGGCAGGTTATATAACACTAAACCTACTCTATTATTGCACTTGTTTATAGTTTTTGTTAATTTTTTTCCCTCTAAATCACCTTCTCACCATGCTTGTGATTAGTGGTAATATCTAGAGTTTTTTTTATTGTGTTCATTTGGTTGGTTTAAAAGCGAATTCGAAACTCTAACCTTTTGTACCCGTTTTGGTAGATGACGTGTTCTGAAGGTTCTTCCCCATGTTTTGCTCTTTACCATGCCCTCATTCATGGTTTTTGTACACCTAGAGTGTGGAGGGATGTTAGGTTCATGTTTTTTTTATCTTGAGATTGGTTTTCCCTTTCTTGGTTAAGGTTTTTCCTTGGTTGTTTCTTGACCCATGACTTAGGGATTTGGTGAAAGATTTTATGTGACCTTTTCTTTATGGTAACTATGGTTTCACCTTCAGTTTTAGTTCTATCTTGCATTCTTAGGTGGTGCATCTTTGGAGGTTGCAAAACTCTACTCATGATATTCGCAACCTTGATAGCTCTTGGTATGAGATGCTCCTTTGAGGTTGAGTTCGACCTATGATGTGAGGTTGAAACCCTTTGTGGATGGTGGCTGAATCACCCTTGGTGTTGGACCTACTTTTCTTGAGTTGAAACTCACCCTAGAAAGTAGGGCGTGACCATGGTGGTCTTGGGTCATGACATGGGTGGAGGTGATCATCTTGGGTTGCAACATAGGTTGGGTTCACGACGTAGGTTGAGGTCGAGATACCATCTGGTCGAGATGCTTTGGTGAAACCCTAACCCTAGGTGCCGCGAGTGCGACATGATTTAGATGTTAAAGGTTGTGACATGTGATGGATGGTTGAGGCACATGAGGGTTGCGGTCATGACATGGATAATAGTACGTGGCTGCAACCTATGTAGTTATGTGGTCAACATAGGGTGATGGTAGGTTGATGAGAAACACATGGGAACACCTAATGATAACCATATATGCATGATACATAAGCCATATCTATGTTGTTTAGAATGTTATGTGATCAACTCTGATGATGCTTCCTAATCCTTATACACTCCAAGATGGTGGAGGGTGATGGTTCTAGGGCTGATGGTTGAACCAAGTCTTATAAACCCTAATCGATTAAAAGGAAAACCCTAGCCCTGATAATAATGAACAATGTTCTTGCTTGTTTCTCTATTTTGGAATGGTTATGATGTTATGAGCGTACCTCTTCTATTTATAAATTTCTAACCATGCAAGTGTCATGAGCTTGATAATCATAGCTAGTGTATGCTATGATGATGAGACATGATATGGTTTGAATGAGACTCAAGAGGTAGGTTGTGGCACTTGTGATCTAGAAATGGGGATCTAAGGGAATTGATATCACATATCATGTGACTATTGTATTGATGTTGTGATACATGGCAATAATATAGACATCATGTGGTGATAGTGTGACAAGTTCACACCCTATATGTTTTTATCTGTTGGAAGAGTACTATGCCCCTATCTTTGTAGAAATTGTTATGATTTTATATGTTGTATTGATTGATGCTAAAAGACACTAAATTGACTTAACTAATCATGTGGAGCTTAATCATGTAGTTTTATCATGTGCCATAGATCCATTCCATGTCAGCACTTGCCGAATGGGGAAACAAGTTTAACTCAGAGCACATATTTTTTAATATGCGGGGGTGAGGACGAATATCCCCTTACATCTAGTATATATGAGACAGCCATGTGTGGGATGGTCTCCTAGTGCTATGTGATACATGATTGGCTATGGGCCATACCCTGACAAGAGTGTGGCTGCAGGCCATAGCTCAGTGACATGTGATGCAGGATTGGTTATGGGCCATACCCTGGTGGGAGTGTGGTTGTAGGCCATATCTCACTTCCAGTAGCATTGTGAGTTGTACCAAGGTGGGCTAGACCTGTACAAATGGACTATATGTCATTGGTAGCAATTTGAGTGATGTTGTCACTATAGGTTCACTTGTACTGATTAAGGGGGTGAGGTCATGGATTCTGGTTGTTCCATAGACCTTGTATGGCATCGATTTTGGCTTAGTAGTGGTCGATTGGATTTGAGTGGTACGACTCAAATCCTCAGGGCATAATAAAATATGTAATCATACATGTAGCATACTTGAATAGGATCAAATACAAAAATATTTGATGAGGCCTTGCTTGCTTTTGTATAGCATAGTTGGTAGTGAATATACATGTTCTTCATATTCCTTTATGATGATTAGATGTTTCATAATCTAATTGCAATTGCTTATTCTGTTAGTGATTATTACCTGCTTGTCATAGATGTAGCTATACTTTTGTTCTTTAATCATCTTATCTGTGTTAATACTAGTGTTGGTGAAGAGTTATATCTCCCACTGAGATTTGGAATATCACCCCGTGGGTTTCCCACATCCTTTTTAGGTGGATGTGCATGAGGTGGTAGAGATCATGCAATAGAGGTTGAGAAACACGAAAAAGGACAATAGCTGACTAGGTTGGAAGTGTTGATGGTGGTACTTTTATTGTCAGAGTCCTAGAGTCATCCTTGTACACTCTGGTACTTGGAATGGTTTTTGGGTGTGTTTTGTAGACGTGCTTTCGATTCATGGTTTGTCTTGTGTGTTATTTTCATTATGGTTACAATGGATATGTATATATGTTTGGGTCAGTTTTCTAGTAACAAGCTGATGCCATACATGGTAAGTACCTTGTTACATGGAAGGACTCATATGTAAAAGTCTTTTCTATTTGGAGCTTAATGAAAATGGTTTTAATTTCTATTTTTTTTGGTAATCTATTTGCTCAAGTTTTGTTTCCGCTGTTAGTTTCGAGTTATCTTGTGCTTTGTAGTGTGGGGTTTCACAACTTATAGCTCATGCATCACACTCGGGATATATGGCATGCTGACATTGGCCACAATGCTCCCTACTGTACTTTCTACGAGGAGTATGGGACTCACCAAGCATATCTTGACCCCACCTCCCAGTACTAGGGATGTTAATACTATGAGACCACATCTGCATTTTCTTCTACCCCACCTCCACTGTCGCATCCACAATGATTTTCTTACCTTCAACAAGGATTTGACATTTCATGAGTCGGGTAAAATTCTAAGTTCGAGGTGGAGGATGGTGGTATATATTGATTCCATCCCCTCTACCTTCCTTTTTCCTTGCATATTCATCATTTCATACTTGCTTGCATGTAGTCTTTTGATGCTTTTTGTTCATTTTCCTTATATGTGACAACCCTTTATCAAGTCGGCTAGATGAATCCATATGTTTATCTATCATCGAACCTTGTTTAATGCAGTAAATCCTTTTCACAACTATTTCACAAATTTCGATGACCAGAATTCACCATGTCACCTAAGACCTTAAATTAACATGATTCCTTGGAAAATTTTGCAAGACTTAATGGATATATAAGAATCAAATACAATGTGTATTCATCTGATTTGTAGAATAACTTGTAAATTTATTTATTTTAATTGTTATCATAATGATCTAAACTAATAATGCTCCCAAAGAGATAAAACTCAAAATACAAGAATGCACAAGTTTCGTCTCGTCTAAGCTTCTTCCACCCCCTTATTATCCCTCTATTTCATCAATTCAAAATGAATTCAAAAGAAAAAAAGTGTGCCAAACTCCAAGTTCAAGGTAGAACACCCCTTCCCCTTTATCACTTCTTCCATACAATCAAAAATGTATAGGGGTGTACCATCAAGAAAATATGTCAAAGTGCACACCAAAATGTGATCAATGTAATTGCAATAAAGAAATATAAGATCTCAAGTTGAATAGAGGAGATATCTCCTTTTCCCATACCCCCCAATTCACCATTAAGAAAATCTTTGTTTTGTGCAAACCCATATAAGAATATGCAGGAGTACTAATAATAGAAGGGATATAACATCTATTTTTTCATAAGTCTTGAAACAAAAGCAAGTTATGGAGCAAAATAAAGTGGAGAATGTGTGAAATTTATATTCCATGGTTCTAGAAAAATTAGGGTTGCTTGAACGTGAAAGGTGGTAAGGAAAAAAGAATAGATATGCAAATGAGGAAGGACATAATTTTTTTACAAATTCAAATAAGTTTGTAATTCGTTGTTGCTGAGAGACCAGGAAACATTAATGTTCGGGTGATTAGATAAATGCATGTCAATTCATTTTATATAACTTTTTAGGTCATTATTTTTTAGGGAATTATTTTGCTTTCTTTCAATTATAGGAATGGTCTTCAATTTCCTTTCTTTTATCTCCTCAATTAGAGTCCTTATTAGTTTTGTTCACATTTTTTAGGTTTTATGCTCATTCTCACTCCTTTAACCACAAATCCAAGAATGCATAGCATTTCCCAATGAACCATAAGATTAAGAGGCTTTTTAGCCTTCCATGATTCTAATTGGTCAACTCGTACCTTTTGGTCGATCAAATCATGAAGCAAAATCGAAAGAAGCTACAAACGCCAATAGATCAATTGGTCATCCATTCGATCCACTCAACCCAATCAATGAAGGTGCGTTTTTATGATGAAACCTGTCGATTTGCCTCGAACTGGTTGGCAGATGTTCCTTGGAGCCAAATCATCAATTTATCCAGTCACAACTTCCCCACTTCGAAGATACACAACAACTAATCCAGTTGATCACTGACACGTCGAATCTAGAGATTTCCAACCGCATCCAGACCCTTCTTTAGGGTTTCCAGGGCACTTCCTCTACTATAAAAGGAGGGAGGGAGTTCCAAACAAAGAAATCTCATAATCTATCAATCCCATATCATCTCATAGCCTTATCTAGGAGAAAGGGGTAAGGGAAATAGACACAAAGTCATATTCATCCTCATGGAGTCTACAAAAGTGTTGCTAGCAACATTATTTATCTTCCTCATATATTTGTTTTTTATTGTAAGAAAAATAAGGAGTAGTTCCATTTTGCTAAGACATGGGGAGTGGCCCCATGGTCCTATAACTTGTCTTATCGAACTATAATTTCCATTTAATAATTTGCATATGTGTTTTCATCCATTTTAAGATGTGATTTATGACTTGATGCCTTATTCTTCATGACAGTTATAGTCCATAACAATAAGATCTCAGACTTATGGAATTCAACATCAGATGAGATTCACAAGTTTTCCGATGAGATCTCATACAATAACTTGTTGGATGATTGAACCATGACCCACAAACATGGGATCCAAAGTTCGTGGGTAGATTGATTCACTAAAAAATTATTTCTAAAAGGAACAAATCTACATAATCCCAATCTATTAATTGTTTAAAAAAGGATTTGAAGGTGTAATATAACTATGTAAGATCTTGATAGTAAAACCCAGGTTCCAGCAAGTTGAAATTAAATCCTTGATACTTTAGTTTTAACTTGTAAGTTTACTTTCTTGATTAATTTTAAATCCTTAAATATATAGATTTATAGCTACAAGTTAGTTTCTTGTTTTTGTCTTAAAATCTCTTTCCAAAATCAGATTCTAAATTGTATTCATTACAATTGGTTTAAGTTAATCTCTTAAAAACGTTGTTCTTTGGGTCTAATACATATCTAAACTAAGAATTTACTTGCTTGTTTGCAAGTGGGTTTTTCATCATTTAAAGGTTAAATTCTTGGGATAATTCTCTCTAGTAAAATTTTTGTGCAAGTGACGCACATCATGCATGTGAATCACTAAAATTTGAATGGAAGGGAAAGACTTTTCACTCATTCATTCCTCTATTGAGACAGCAAAAATGGCCAACAAGTGGACATAAGCATCAATGTGACGTTCATCTATTAGTTATTTCCATCCAAAATCATGATATCCACTTCTAGAGATGAATACAACCATTGTTAAACATAGTATAATATCCACAAAATTATACTTATAATTCTTTTTTTAATTAATAAATATTGTATCTAAATGTTTAAACTCACTCATTCATGAAGTGATTTCATTCTTATCTCACAAACAACCATAATAAGGAATAATTGCAAACACTATACTAGGGTCAAAAAATGAAGGCCTCCTTGGTGTCATTCTAGAAGAATTGTTTTGCCCTATCTGCCTAATTTTTGGAGCCATTGTACATGTATGATTTTGTTGATGGTAAAGGGAGAAGAAGAAGATATAGAACGATAACCAGAGCAAAGAGAAACAACATGGTATGGGAGGGATAAGAGAAAATGAATCCAAGGGTGGATGGAGGGAGGGTTTAACTAATAAAAGAGTTTCTAAATCATCTTGTAATCCATTAGGTTTAAATGTTACGTCGGTCATGAAAGGTATTAATGTCAAGTGCCACGTCAGGTCTACAACAATTCTTCACATGTGGTGTTAGTAACTTAGGGTTAGAATGGGATGGTTTGATAAAAGATTGAAAATATGTTGGTTAGTGGTTCTCTCAAAGAAACACGTTTTAGTGTGCTCTAATGTTGGTGAGAGTAACAAACATACACATACTATTAGGTTTCTAAAATGCTTGATCTCTTTTTGACTGTATGTTGACTATTATGTGTTTATAGTTTAACCATCATGTGATGATTATAACATGGATACATTGTACACAATCTGATTATTAATAAAATAAATTTCACTTATTATGTTTGCTTCATATTGAAATGATAAATAAATATAAATATTTTCTAAGAATATTTGGACTCGATGACATGGGGTTTGGGTTGAGGAGAAAAACATGGATCATATGTATAGTCAAATGTCCCTAGGCATTTATTATTGTGGATATTATCAAAGAATAATAATACATAAGGCTAGTGTGCATGTTGAATGATGACCGTGTCTTTTTAGTTATAATATTGGATATCAAGTTAGACACATGTGTACTAGTTGGAGAATAAGTATTACTAGACATATTTCTAGTTTGATAATGATAGATGGAAGCCATGTTATGGTAGTCAAATCAATATGTCAATGTAATTATAGTCATTGTGATCGTTAGACTTTAAGTCACTAAAATGATCACATGTTTCTCAAAGTATTTTAACACTGCCCAATGTGAATATAAATAAAGGTTTCCATATAGGTAGTGATTGGGTTCACTATGACACTAGTGGAATACTATGAGGGATGCAGATGGAATTTATCCCTACATTGGAGTGATATCTAAGAAACTTGATAAGTATGACTATGAAATGCATGACCATGCTTTTGTGAGTCATTATAGGATATTGAGCTCACACAATATCAACGAGCTACTCAGTTCAAGAAACATAGATGGAGTTTAGGAGGATGAAGAATGTTGTAACACACTGAATCTTGGATTCAGTTGCAATTTAACCCATTTTCAAGATTTTATTTCCTTCATATCCTTTTCCCTAAATTTTCCTATCTTTTCTATCCTCTTTTGCTGCAATGTTGAAATTAAGCAATACTTAATGGTGTGAATTATATTTGAACCAAATTCATTTCAATAATTGGTTTTTGCACAAATATCTCAACTAATGTGTTAGTTAGAGTCTAATAATGCAACATGACTATTAATGAGGGATAATTAGTAAATTATATTAATTTCGAGTTTATATGGCATTGTGGCAAAAGGAATGAGAAAATATGATATTTTATATCAAAATTTATCAACAAAGGTACTAAATATATTTTTTAGGCACTTAGCATACAATCAAATACAAAATGAATTCAAAAGGAGAAATTCATGTAATGTTAGACTCCACACACTTTAATTAGCAAACCCTTAAATTTTCAAGTCAATTGGAAATTATTTACCCTCTTAATTAATTAAATGAATATACAAACTCTAATATATATATAAATGCCTAATTCATGTGAAGAAGTTAACCTACATGACTCTTATTTAACATTCCCTTTAAACTACTTGAAAATCGGATATTAATTGTTGTCCCAATTGAATATGTATTTAAAACCTTAATTATGTTAGATGTTAATAGTGGTAATTCACTAAGGATTCAAGTATTTTCCTAGATGCATTCTCCCCTCATCATAACTCATCATTGTTTTCCTCCCCCTATCTATCTCATGTGTGATATCGTGTTCTCCCCCTTACGAAACAAGTGACACCCCGTTTATAACTGGAATTTTCCCCCTTAAAGGACAGTCATCTCCATCCTCTCTTCCTTAACCTCCTATATCTCCTCCCCCATTATTTCCTTTCCTCTCATCCTCCTAACATGAAAACCTAGTTGCCACAATCGCTGATCACATGTGCCCTACAGCCTAACATCGACGAAGGAGCTACCCGTCACTGACCGTCATTGCTTGGGTTGTCACACCCTTCCCTACCTCATTGTGCCATCACACAGATCCACCTCTATTAGTGTAGCCCCTCTTCTTATTCACAATTGTGCCCCACGGCCGCATCATTGCAAACCAGATCTTCTCACTGCCATGTCCCTTCTTCCCCCTTTGCCCTCGCATCTCTCACGCACAGCGTGTAGCAACCTCCAGGATAACATGGACTCTGATATATCTATTTGCCATCACCATTCTCAACACCTATATAAGACCAACCACCATGGCTAAGTTTTGCACTTGCTACAGGATGACACTGACTCTGCAAATCACCCACACTTATCTTTCACAACATCTCATTTTCCAGATCATCTCATTGCCAAACCTACCTTCCCAATTGTTGGTCCTCTTGCTAACCCCGAAATTGAGGATGATGACCTGAATCACTACAACAAACTATTTTCCAGCACAACACCAAGATGACAACACATTGCCCTAACCTGACCCTGACAGCAACATCGTCGACTCCTCTCTTACAACGACGTCGACTTCTTCCCCTCTACAACATGGGAAACGGGACGATGATGTTTTGCACCCCTCCTCGTAACACCAAACTTGGAGATGGCCCCGTCATGACTTCAACAAGGGCCAAAAACCCCAACGACCTCTTCATACCTCACCATCACCATGTACAACTCCATGTAGATCCATGGAGTCCATACCACATGAAACTCCAATCTGTTGAATCATCGATTTGGATGTTAGTTCATGTATAATAGACACTGTTGTGAATTCAGTTTACTAGGTGAATGGAAATAATCGAACAATAGTGGCTTAGATAACCATGGTAATACATGCACCTTGTAATCAAGTTAACCCTAGGCATATATATAAATACAATTATACATATGAGTATGATCCTAATGCTGATATACTGAACCATATAAAGGAAATAGTCACAATAGGTCATGTATGAAAGAGTGTGGTTAAAGATGATATCTAAATCTAAATTTATGATCCGAATAGTAGATCTATCACTAAGGAATTGTTTTGCAAAATGTGTTCACATTATTATATCATATTGATTTACTTTTATAACATCCTATTAGTTATTATGATTATCCATGTAGTACTACATATCAAACGATGGATGTAATATGAGCATGTTGCATTGTTGTAATCGTGAATGTCATGGCTCAACTAATAATGGAAGATTAAATATATGAGATGAGTTACATTTCAATACTACACATATATTCAAGAATTATGATAACCATGTTTCAAAAAAACCCTAGATACATAGATACATATTTATGCAATAGATGGTAATTAAAATAGAAAAACAATTATGGAATGCATCTAACTATATGGTTTTCTTATGAAATAAATGGTGAAAAAGATAATAACGTGTAAAATAATGTACTTTTATAAACATATATCTAGATGACATGTTAGTTGGATCAAAGCATGTGTATATTAGTGAACCTAATAAATATTCATGTGGAATATACTTACCCCAATATACATGATAATCATGATGTTAGGAATAATATGTAAGAATAAATATATATATATTTATCCACATCTATATGATTTGCATAGACTTATGTGACTAAATATGGGTAATTAGAACTAAGATAAATATACAAAGCATCACATATATTCTCAAAAAGATTAAAATCATAAACCCTAACATTACATTAGTTGATCAGGAATAGGGTAAGAATAATATAAAATATAATAGGAATGAATATGTTGACTTAGACTTGGCTAACATACATAATGTGTTTCTAGAATAAAAAGTTGACCAAAGTATACTATTAAAGTTAACCTTTATGTGTGAAAATAGGTATGCACATTCTAAACCCTAAGTTGGGCATTTTTATCCAAACTTAATTTCCCAATGAGGCATGAGCCTATATAGTAGTTTCAGAATTTCTTATTTAATATGTTTACTTCAATTATTATAGGGTCTTGGACACCACTTGCAAAGTTTTCAATTACTTAAATATGCCATATAAATTCTTCTAGCATGATGACGTAAATGAGTAATTAACAAATGCAGTGTACTTCCGTACAACCACCCATAGTTTGGGCATGAGCCTTGGGGAATGTGACCACTCTCCCCACTTTTATATATATTTTTAGGTGTTTGGGAATGTGACCACTCTCTCTCACCTATTTGTTTTGGTTGAGTTTAGTTAGGTTCCTATATTAGTTTAATGTTGTCATATTAAATCATGCATGCAACTTTATTACTATTTGATTTGGAGGAATTCTTAATTATTTACTTGCCTCATACTCTTGAATTATCTTAGCTTAGTAAATATTTACTTTGTCATATTTTAAATTGTTAAATGTCCTTATTCACTTAATTTGACACATACATTTACGTACTCTAGTTGGGTGATCCCAACTACCCAAGTTTAGGATTAAAGTGCGCAACAGGGGCATGGTGAACCAACCTATGACTAGGAAAAAGAGTATATATGGAATGACCCTGACCTGGGTTATGAGGTAACCCTATTTGTTTTGGCTAATAAAGTTTCTTATAACTTTAATATAATCCTCTAAGGTGCTTTGTTATCATGTGACACACTCATGTTTCAAGTTTGGTCCTGATTGAATGTTGTTTGAGCAATTTTCCTTTGTTTTGGACCAAAGTGCAATTTACCCAAATTGAGGGGCTCTAATGCTAAATGTCACATGTTGAATGTACCCCATGTGTTTTAGAATCATAATAGAGAGAATTATGCTAAGTGTTGGCTTGTGGAAATCCTAAATTCCAAGTTTGAACTTGTTTGAACAATGTTGGTGCATTGTGCACCAATTTTGGTACAAATTGTAATTTACCCAAAATGTGGGGTTGATATGCAAATTACCACCACTACAGTGTCCCTACTTCCTCTATGTATCATGTAGAGGAGATATAATGAATGATACACCATGTTTGAATCAAATATGAGTGATGGCATTCTTGGTGATGAAATGACCAAGAAAAGAGGGTTGAATATGAAAGCTTAACTTGAGTTGTATCAAGTTGGAAAGCTTATATATGAGTTCCTATCGTCCAAGGAGCCATAGGAGGATCCTTATATCATTTTTTGGACTCTTGGAAAAGTCCATACCGTGAAAAGAACCTCAATGAGGTGAGGTGTGTCGGGTTACAACTTAGCAAAGTTGTGATGAGTTGTGAACAAAGTGATGATTTTATTGATATATCTTAATGAAAGGAATATGTAATGGATGAATCTTTATCCCTAGATGATCGTCAACCATTTTGCAAGATAAGATAAATGTTTATGCATGCATGTAAACGTGTCACCATGCATGGAAACGTGACACTTACTAGCTCAAAATGATGACACCTCATTTTTACCTTCCTTCATGACTAACAAGTATATATACCCCTAGTTTCACCCCTTGGTGCAATTTTGCGACCCTTACCACCCTCCTACCCAAAGGTATCATGCATAGAGCTCCTATATTGTGAAGGGATTATGTGGTATCGTGCATGGTCCTTGAGGTATCACCCATGACAAGATCATATCGCCCAAGTAGGTGATATCGGCCATATGGGTTGATATCGCCCATAGTGAAGTGTTTTGATCATAAGTGAGTGGCATATCGTGCACATGAGTGTCATATCGTGCATAGGTGGTGGTATATCGTGTAATAGTAGTATGGTATCATGAAAGGGTGCTAAGAAGCAAGAAGGAGCTCATACTTAACCCTAAGGTGAGGCCATGATCATCTTCAACCTTGGATTGAAGCATGATGTTAGGGTTTTGATCTTCCTTTCTTTTCTTCTTCACCAATTGCTTATCCATGGTGATTCCTTGTATATGAAGGAGTTATGAAAGATCCTTGGACTTTTCATAAGTCATCTTCAACCTTAGGAACATGGATATTTGGAGCTTGGAGCTTTGAAGTGGTTCTTAAGGCGGGTTATATAACTTGAACTCAACCATGTTATTATTCATCACCTAAATTGTTGTATTTAATGATCTACTTTTAATTCCAAAATTTCCTGAAATAGTTGATGAAATTATGAGTTCTAGTAGTTCCTTATACCTGTTTACATGAACTATAATAGTTATAACAAAGGTCTAGAGCTTGAAGATGATGATATCACCTTATAAAAGTGATATCAGGTGCATGCACACAAGCAAGCACCCCTAACCCGATATGATGATGCACCTATTTCACTAAAATGATATGAATAGGTTTGTAAACCTTATTGAACTATATGGGGGTGTAGTATACACCTCTTGCATGATAGGGAGTCAAGTATAGACTCCATGCACGATACAAGGTCAATTGTATACTTGTAAGTTGATGTGAAACCCTAATTTGGGTAACCAAATTTGAGTAAGGAATAGCAAGTGCTATTACACGATATGGTAGCCTGATGCACAACCCTAGTTGATGTCTATCCCAACATGGTGATGGATTAATACCTCATGCACGACATGGGTAACACATACAAACACCTATAGCCCGATATGAATGGTGTGTATATACTTCTAGCCAGGTATGGTGAGTGCTCATATGCTTACAACCCGATATGGTGAACATATGCACACTTCTAACCCGAGATACCTTGTAAAGGTGAGGGAAAGACACTCTTAGGAGTGATAAGAGTAACACCAAGTTATGGTGTGGCTAATACCTTTATAGGTGAAACACCTAAAGTGGTTGATAATGGACAACCTTATATCAACAGTGCCTTAACCCGAGATGAGTCCATATCATTGATGATAGTTGGGTAATTCACGTGTATGACTTATGGCCAATACTTTACAAGATTAATATGATGGGATAGTGGATAAAGTATTAGGATGGGAAATACCCTAATACAAGATAAGTTGATGAACTTAAGTAAGTTAAAAGTGATGAGGGAAGTGATACACCAAGGTATGGTAAATATCACATCCAACACTTTAAGGTTGCTACACCTTGATGCATCTTAAATCCAAATTTATGGATGAGTAACACATGAAGTGTGTCATGCCAATTTTTACATTGAAATTTAATGAGTTTAATGCACTTTGATAAGTGTAGGCTAACATACCTTGAGAAAGGTTTAAGCCAAAACAATAAAGTAAGATGTAATCAATATCCTAAAGAGGACGAGAGAGAAACTCATACCTTGTGTTAATAATCATTTAATGATAAATTTTAAGAATAAATAAGTATGATTGGATACTTATGATAGAAATGTATGCTCCTAGATATATGGAGCAATGAATTAGGGTTTGGATCAATAAAATAAACATGAAACCCTAATCGGTCATAAAGGGGAAACCCTAATACCAATGATGGGATGGTTGTAATTCTCTTATTGCATAATCCTTGAAAGGCATTCTAAATACTTGTATAACAAGTATAATGAGTTATGGCTTTGTGAGCCATGTGAATAAGTTTTTTCCTAGTGAGAGGTGACAAGATGTGTTATGGCCTTGTGAGCCATGTGATAATTTGTTGCCTAGTGAGAGGTGACAAGATGTGTTATGGCCTTGTGAGCCATGTGATAATTTGTTTCCTAGTGAGAGGTGACAAGATGTGTTATGGGCCTTGTGAGCCATGTGAATAAGTTGTTGCCTAGTGAGAGGTGACAAGATGTGTTATGGCTTTTTGAGCCATGTGAATAAGTTGTTGCCTAGTGAGAGGTGAGAAGATGTGTTATGGCTTTGTAAGACATGAGAATAAGTTGTTGCCTAGTGAGAGGTGATAAGATGTGTTATGGCCTTGTGAGCCATGTGATTATTTGTTGCCTAGTGAGAGGTGACAAGATACTTAATGGGCCTTGTGAGCCATGAGGATAGTTGTTGCCTAGTGAGAGGTAACAAGGTGTTTACAAAAGTCTCATGTAAGAAATGATAATGTTCAAAATAAACTAAGAAATGGAAACTTAGTAATATAATGATAATAATAAATGGATACAATAATAATAATCAAATCTTGATCATACATGCTTTATGCTTATAGACAAATAAGGGCTATAGTGTTTGAAATATATGAGAGGGATACTTTTTTATAGAAAGGATGTGAATAAGCATGATGGCTTGGCCAAGGTATAATGCCTAGTAAAAGTGATGTGGTATTCAGTGATGTTTGCACAGGATTGGCATAGTCCAATGCCTAAAATAGTTGCACATGATTGGCATAGTCCAATGCCTGAAATAGTTGCACAGGATTGGCATAGTCCAATGCCTGAATATAATATGATGATGTATACTCACATGACTGGCACAATTAAATATCTGGTTAGCAGATTGGCTGAGGCCAACAAATAGAAATGAGAATGATTCATGGATGACATACCATGATAATGAGTTTCACTGGATAAGCTTGAGATGTTGATATAGTATGATGAGTAAATGATATACATGTTCTTCCCATTCCTTATAAAGAGAATAAATGACTTACTGCTCTATCACAGATAGTTGCAATGCTTTAAAAGATGAGAATATTCTAAATTGCTTATCTTATGCTCAGTTTAATACCATTTAAACTATGATAATAATATTGTTGGCGGAGAGTTATATCTCTCATTGGGACAATTGTCTCACCCCGTGGGATCCACATTTTTTTTAGATGGATGTGCACGAGGGGGATTGAGACTGTATTGTAGAGGAAGAACATCAGCAACAGGGACAACAGTGACAGCTCAAGTTGAGTGTACTGCCTGTCGTGTCTTATAGATAGTAGTCCTATGTGTCGTCTCTATACTCTCAGGTCCTTGGAGTTGGTCTGTACTGATTTTATGATAATATGAGGATTTTGGCCTGAATGCCTCGAGGTTTTATGTTGCTTTAGTATGTGTTTTGATAGAGCAACTTCTATATGATATCCTCGAGAAAAGATGGTATATTGTATGTACAATGTGAACAATGATGTATACAAAGTTTTGGTTCTGCCTTAAAGAGTTTACCTAGAAATGGATCTCTTTGCAAAATGGTTTTAATTTTTAGTAATTTTTGTTAATCTTCTGTTTATGTTTATTCCGTTTAATTAATGACGATTTGTTTGTCGGTCGTCACAATATCCATCCATCATGGACTATTTGTTAAGTTATTTTATTGGAGACATATTGATGTAGTTTAACTTCCCTCTACTTAGATCCTTTATTTGTATAAGGCATGTACACCCTTATTGGGGGGAAAATGATGTATTCTTTTTTAAATTGAATATAGTTAAAATTTTAACTTCTACTGCTATTCATTGGATTTTGTTTACCATTATTAGTAGATAGGTGATCTCACTTCTTTACAGCATGATATCAGAGCCAATGGTAGTCAGATTTTTTACTATTTCAATTTGTCTCCCTTGTTAAAAACCTTTACCTCATATAGTTTCCCTTTTAGTTCACCTTAGAATTGACCTATGGTGAAAGGTTGATTTAGGACCAAAAGAATTTCTTATTAGAAGTGTCTTCAGTCAAATTTTAGGTGATTAGCCTATTAGGTAGCTACTAGGACACAAGTTGAAAGCATGGGTGCCTAGAAAGTGTCCGTGTAAGATCCCAAGATTTGAGGCCTCCGATAAAATGATGTTAAAAGGAATGATTGGACTACCCATATCACCAAGGTGCACCTCCTTTTCCGGGAGCCCATCACTAAAGAACTCCATAGTTAAGCGTGCTCAACTTGGAGTAGTACTAGGATGGGTGACCAGTCGGGAAGTTGACCCCGGCTTGCACGTGCATGAGGACAAAGCACGCATTTAAGGCTAGTGGTGGTCTGTGGGGCCAGTCGTCATTCCTAAAACTGTACTAGAGCCTAGGCAGTGGGCCTGGGCATTACAAATGGTATCAAAGCCGTAACCCCTCCAGTAGGTGGGGCCCACATGGGCATGGCATGCCAGTCTTGAGCCGTGTGGTCCAGGAATGTAGGAAAGGGCTGTCCATGGTTGACGTAGCCACCCTTACGCTGGTATTCTGTGATCGGGAGCTGGGTGTCCATAGGCCATTGTGGGTCTACACTGAAATGGGGTCAGATTATGAGGCCATATAGTTGAGCCTGGACGAGGACGTCAAGAGTCTAAGTGGGGGAGATTGTAACATCCCAGGATTTGAGGCCTCCGATGAAATGATCTTAAAAGGAATGGTTGGACGACCCATATCACCAAGGTGCACCTCCTTTTCCGGGAGCCCATCACTAAAGAACTCCATAGTTAAGCGTGCTCAGCTTGGAGTAGTACTAGGATGGGTGACCAGTCGGGAAGTTGACCCCGGCTTGCACGTGCATGAGGACAAAGCACGCAGTTAAGGCTAGTGGTGGTCTGTGGGGCCAGTCGTCATTCCTGAAACTGTACTAGAGCCTAGGGCAGTGGGCCTGGGCATTACAGTCAGGGTCTGGGGGTTAGAAATATGTTCCTCTGTGCCACTAGCTTCATTTACGAGGACTCCCAGATTCATATGACAATAGCCTGGCTTGAGCTGATACTAATTGTCCAAAATAGCATACCTTTAGGAAAATAACATCAATGTTGGGTACCCTTAGGAACCTAATATGATGATTTAGTTACCCAAATGAAATCACCTTATATCCCATAAGTTCCTTATATGAGTCTTAGATTCCATGTTTAGGGGTAGCCTACCCTATACTAGACTTTGAAGTTTGGTAAGAGTGATTAGTAAAACAATTAAGTGTTGGATCTTATACATGATTTAATTAGAAATATGTTCCTCTGTGCCACTAGCTTCATTTACGAGGACTCCCAGATTCATATGACAATAGCCTGGCTTGAGCTGATACTAATTGTCCAAAATAGCATACCTTTAGGAAAATAACATCAATGTTGGGTACCCTTAGGAACCTAATATGATGATTTAGTTACCCAAATGAAATCACCTTATATCCCATAAGTTCCTTATATGAGTCTTAGATTCCATGTTTAGGGGTAGTCTACCCTATACTAGACTTTGAAGTTTGGTAAGAGTGATTAGTAAAACAATTAAGTGTTGGATCTTATACATGATTTAATTAGACTCACTCTTTTACCTATAGTTTATTTTGACTTGAGAGGTCAACCCTTTTAAGTGTAGAAGTAGTGGTATACATTGAAATCTAGATACTCAAAAATGTTTGAAACCCTAACTCCATAGACAAGATATTAGTGAGTATATATGATTAGTAATGACCAAACAAATTATAATTATAATTTAACTTGTTTGTTTATATACTAATGAATACATAATGGGTCATCTAATGAATAGTTCATATACTTTACCCCAACAAATATTTAATATGAGTAACTCACTAATTGTGAATACAAATAATGTTGACCATGTCACCCTAATGATATGATAGACACATAACATGTAATGGTCATGTTGACCTAAACCCTAAGATGTAATCATTTAACCTTATCAACATATAAATATATATGTATATACCCTTAATGACTTCATGATACATTAGTGACATTAGGTGTCATCATTAGAAAATATACCTCAATACATAGAAATGGAATATAATCACCCAATCACAAATTTATATATGAATCAATTCATTAAAATGTAATGTGTTCCACCTTATTCACTAAAATACATATAATGATTGAAATAGGAATAAATAGTAATTGGATTTGCATAAGCATGATTATTAAGTCTACAATAATTCCAAATGCTTAATGTGATGTTAAATGTATAATTTATAGTATGAAGTGTAAATAGGATAAAGTGATTAATGATGACATTAATACGAGTATGAAAGGTTATGTCACAATGTGTAATATAGGTATAAGAAATGAATGTGACATTATTTATACTTAATAACTTGTTGGATAATAATATCAAAATAATTTTTGACAATTCTATATGATGGTAATATGAGGATAGTGGAGAATAATTTTAAATTTAAGATTGTGACCTAAGGCATTAATAAATATTGAGTCTATTTAGTAAACCCTATTTGTGCTAAAAATTCTTAATTAGTAAATGAGAAATACATATGATTTGCACATAATATTGGGATATAAATCTTTTTACAACAATGTGAATATAACGTAAAACAAGTAATAGAAAATAAAGATGATGTAACTTCATAATGGAAATAATGCTAATAAGCCAAAATGTTAATTTTTATATTTAAATAAAGGTAATATGAATAGTGGAAACCTTACTAAAACCTGACTTATGAGTAGAGCATGTGAAGTACCCTATATTAGAGGTAACCAACTAGTTTCTAAGTGTTGGGATGTATACTCACCCTTCCCTCTTGTTGATATTTTGGGGACGAAATCCTCTTTAAAGGATGGAGTGTTGCAACATACTGAATCTTGGATTTAGTTGCAATTTAACCCATTTTCAAGAATTTATTTCCTTCACATCCTTTTTGTCCTTTTCCCTAAAGTTTCCTATCTTTTATATCCTCTTTGGCCTCAATGTTGAAATTAAGCAATACTTAATAGTGTGAATTATATTTGACCCACATTCATTTCAATAAATGGGTTTTTGCACAATCATCTCAACTAATGTGTTAATTAGACTCTAATAATGCAAAATGACCATTAATGAGAGATAAATAGTAGATTATATTAATTTAGAGTTTTTATAGCTTTGTGGGAAAAGAAATGAGAAAATAATACATTTATATAAAAATTTATTAAGAAAGGTATGAAATATATTTATTAGGAACTTAGCATATAATCAAATACAAAATGCGTTCAAAAGGAGAAATTAATGTAATGTTAGACCCCACACACTTTAATTAGCAAACCCATGAATTTTCTAATCAATTGGAATTTATTTACCCTCTTAATTAATTAAATGAATATGCAAACAATAATATATATATATATATATATGCCTTTTGCATGTGAAAAAGGAAACCTACTTGATTCTTATTTAACTTGCCCTTTAAACTACTTGAAAATTTTATTTTAATTATTGTCCCAATTGGATTGGTATTTAAAACCTTAATTACCTTAGATGTTAATAGTGGTAACTGACTAAGAATTCAAGTATTTTCCTAAACTCATTCTCCCCTCAACATAATGCATCATTGTGCTACTCCCCCCCTCTATCTCACACGTGAGATTGCATTCTCCCCCTTCTGAAATAGGCGACACCCCATTGATAACTGGCATTTTCCCCCTTGAACGACAGCCATCTCTGTCCTCTCTTGCTCTGACTCCTATATCTCCTCCCTTGTTATTTCCTTTCCTCTCATCCTCCTCACATGAAACCCCAGTTGTCACAATCAGTGATCATAGGCACCATATAGCCTAACATCGACAAAGGATCCTATGACGCCACCTCCTACCATGCATGTCACCGACCGTTGTTGCTAGGGTCGTCACCCCCTTCCCTACCTCATTGTATCGTCGCATAGAGCATCCACTAATAGCATATCCCCTCTTCTTCTTCACCATGGCTCCCCACAGACACAACGTCACATACCTAATCTTGACATTGCCATGTCCCTTCTTCCCCCTTCACCCTCGCATCTCTCGCATGGGACATGCAACATCCTCCATGATAGCATGGACTCTGACAGATCTATGTTCCATCAACATGTTCAATACCTATAGAACGTGAACCACTAAGGCTTAGTTTTGCACTTGCTACATGATGACACTGGCTCTGCAAATCACCCACACTTAACCCTCACAACGGCCCATCACCCAGATCTTCTCATTGGCAAATGTACCTACCCAACAACTGGTCCTCTTGATAACCCCGACAACAAGGATGATGACCGGAATCATCACAGAAAACCTTTTCCCAACACAACACCAAGACGACAACACATCACCCTTGCCTGGCCCTGACATCAACGCCATTGACTCTTCTCTTGCAAGGGCATCGACTGCTTCGCCTCTGCAACATGTGCAATGGGACTGATGAGATGTTGCGCCCCTGCTCATGACACCAAACCTGGATATGGACCCGTCACAACTTCAGCAAGGGCCCAAAACCCCAACGGACTCTTTAAACCTCACCATCAGCAGGTCCAACTCCGAGCATATCCATGGAGTCCACACCACATGAAACTCCAATCTGCTGAACCGTCGGTCTATAGGCTAGTTCATGTATAACAGACTCTATTGCGAATTTAGTTTACTAGGAGAATGGAAACAATCGAACAATAGTGGCTTAGATAACTATGGTAATACATGCATCTTGTAATCAAGTTAACCCTAGGTATATACATAAATACAATTATACATATGAGTCTGATCCTAATGTTGATATACTAACCCATATATAGGAAATAGTCATAATAGGTCATGTATGTAAGATTGTGGTTAAAGATGATATCTAAATCTTAATTTATGATCCATATAGTAGATCTATAACAAAGGAATTGTTTGCAAAATGTGTTCACATTTTTATATCAAATTTATTTACTTGTATAACATCCTATAAGTTATTACATGTATCCATGTGGTACTACATATCCAATGATGGATGTAAGATGAGCATGTTGCATTATTGTAATCTTTAATGTCATAGCTCAACTAATAATGGAAGATTATATATATGAGATGAATTACATTTTAATACTACACATAGATTATCAAGAATTATGATAACCATGTTTCAAAAAAACCCTAGATACATAGATACATATTGATGCAATAGATGGTAATTATAAATACAAAAATAATTATGGAATGCATCTAAATATACTATCTTCTTATGAAATAAATGATGAAAAAGATAATAATGTGTAAAAGAATGTACTTTTATAAACATATTTCTAGATGACATGTTAGTTGGATCAAAGCATGTGTATATTAGTGAACCTAATATATATTCATGTGGAATATACTTACACCAATATACATGGTAATCATGATATTAGGAATAATAGGGGTTCACATTATAGAGAAGAGACTGACATCATTAAACCTAAATTGGAAGAATATATATATATATATATATATATATATATATATATATATATATATATCCACATATATATGAGTTTCATAGACATATGTGACTAAATATGGAAAACCATAACTCAGATAAATATAAAAAGAATCACATATTCTCTCAACCAATATTGAAATCATAAACCCTAACATGACATTAGATTATCAGGAATAGGGTAAGAATAATATAAAAATGTAATAGGATGAATATGTTCACTTTAACTTGGCTAACATACATAATGTGTTTCTAGGATGAAAAGTTGACTTTATGGACCAAAGTATACTATTCAAGTTAACCTTTATGTGTGAAAAGAGGTATGTATGTTCTAAACCCCAAGTTGGCCATTTTTATCCAAATCTAATGTCCCAATGAGGCATGAGCCTATACATTAGTTTCATCATTTCTTGTTTAATATGTTTACTTCAATTATTCTAGGGTCTTAGACCCCACTTGAAAAGTTTTTAATTACTTAAATATGCCATAGAAATTCTTCTAGCATGATGACGTAAATGACTAATTAACTAATGTAGTATACATGACTACAACCACCAATAGTTTGGGCATGAGCCCTGCGGAATGTGATCACTCTCCCCACTTATATATATATATATATACATATATATATATATATATATATATATATATATATATATATATATATATATATATATATATATATATATATATATATATATATATATGGCTATTCACTCGCTGCCCGCGCGGGTAGATTAGCAAAGTTACCCTGTTTCTCATTTGACGCTACCTTGCATTGATCTGAAGTAGCGGTGGCACCAATTGTAATTATGTGTAGTTGTTGTACGTGCATGAAGTAGCGGTGGCAGTATTAGTAATTATGTGTAGCTGTTTGTACGTGAATGAAGTAGCGGTGGTAGTATTAGTAATTATGCTATAAATAGTTATACGTGCATGTAACGTTGCAAATCTGATCTTAAAGTAGAAATAGTAGGTGCCAATCACATTGATGTTGGACACGTACCAAACTTATAGTATACTCATGCCCAACATAATGAGTCTAAAACCATTGCAGTGGTGTCCTTTCTGGAGATAAATAAACATAAGGGAAATAAAATAATACTTCCAAATTTTATTACGAAACGTCATCCTTAGTTACACATTTCTCCTTTTTATTACAAAATCTATGTTGTCATTACAATATAATAATTATCCTTACACAGTTTTCAAATTCTATAAAATATTATTGTATACAGAAAAGTTTCACACGGTAGTTGTACTTTCAATTATGTTTGCATAAATATAGATGCCTACTAAAAGAATATACCTGAAAAATAAACAATTTATAATAAGAAGAAATATTCTATAATGAATAGATAATCTGAAACAAAGTAATAAGAAGAAATATTCATATATCACATTGAATCTGATCCCCATAGAGAAAAAGGTATGAACACAACAATTATTTTCTAGCTCATCACGTACCAATCTTGAAGTATACTCATGCCTAATTTAATGAGTCGAAAACTATTATAGTAGTGTCCTTTTGTGAGATAAGCAAACACATGGGAAATAAAATGATACTTCCAGATTATATTACGTCACATCATCTTTAGTTACAAATTTCTCTTTTCCATTACAGATTCTCTATTCTCATTACAACATATCATTTATCATTACAAAGATAATAATTATACGAAATGACAACAAGTAAATAAGTGGCATTCTGACGACGTATAGTGAATTCCAACGACAAGTAAAGAAAGATGACATTTTGTAATTATACAGAATGCCTGTATTCAAAATAGACAACTTGTAATGGAAAGGAAACATATGCAATCAAGGATGACATTTTGTAATACAAATCTGAATGCATCAAATTCCACTATCTACGAAAAATGATACTTCCAGATTGTATTACGTAATGTCATTTTAAGTTATAAATTTCTCCTTTCCATTATAGATTCTATGTTCTCATTACAACATATCATTTATCCTGACAAAGACAATAATTATAAGAAATAACAGCAAGTAAACAAGTGACATTCTGACGACGTACAGTGAATTACAACGACAAGTAAAGAAAGTTGACGTTTTGTAATAAGAAATAAATGTCCGTAATCAAAATAGATAATTTGTAATCGAAATGAAACATATGTAATCAAGTGTGGCATTTTGTAATACAAATCTAAATACATCAAATTCTACTGTCTAAGAGAAATGATACTTCTAGATTGCATTATGTAACGTGATTAGTTACAAATTTCTCCTTTCCATTACAGATTCTCTGTTCTCATTACATTATATCATTTATCCTTACAAAGACAATAATTATATGAAATAGCAGCAAGTAAACAAGTGATATTTTGATGACGTATAGTGAATTACAACGACAATTATATTTTGTAATGAGAACTGAGAATCCATAATGAGAATGAGAAATTTGTAATCAAGGATGACAATCGATATTTGAAGTTTATTTCATATTCCTTCTTAGCAAGATAATTCAGACTCTTTTTACATATTAGAGTTTATGTTTGTATATTACAACATATCTACGGTATGTACAAATTACTCGTTTGTATTACAACATTTCCAGTGTATTACAAATATGAACAAATAATTTGTAAGAGAAAGGAAACAAACGTAAACAAGGATTACATTTTGTAATTAGAACATATAATCTGAAATAAAGTAAATAGCAAAGAGTAAATATAATACACGTAGTAAAAATGTAATACGAAAGAACACATTGTAACTAAAATAAACATTTTGTAATTCCAAAAACTATAATGTAATGTGTATTCTGACGATATATACTGAATTATAGCGACAAGTAAAGTAACATGGGATTTTGTAATAAGAAAGAAAGGTGTGTAATTAGAACTGATAATTTGTAATGGAAAGAAAATAAATATAAACAAGGATGACATTTTGTAATCTTGATTATATTTGTTTACAAATTAGATTGTATTATACAGTTTCTATAATATACAACATATCTACGATCCTGGTTATAGTTTCTTTAATATACAGCATACCTACAGTCCTTGTTACAACATATCTATGGTCCTTGTTACAAAGTAACACCACTAGAAATTTCTGTAATGTAGATTTTAATCTTCATAAAGTCTATTACTTATTACAATTTTTGTTTGTAAATTACAACATATCTACAGTCTAATACAATCAATTCATTTATATTACAGTATTTTCAAACACATTACAAAGTATTCAAATATGTTCTGGGTTACTCTAGTTTGCATTTATTTTTTTATTTACATAACATAGATGCCTCAATTTCTAAAGCTACTTTTCTTACTAGTACAATGCACTCATAGTTATTTGTCTTCTAGATAAAACTAATGACATCACACCCATCGAACTGGATTTTGAATAAAAAATGACAGAAACATTATTCTATAACATACGTAATTACAAAAGATGTGACACCATTAATCCATGCATACGTGATTGACTTTCTATATAATAACTAAATTTTGCGTAATTACAAAATATGCCACCGCTAATCCATGCATACATATTTACTTTTTTTGTATAATTACTGTAGATGCCACCGCTACTCCAGCAATTGCATATAATTTAGATTTCTTATAGCCTTGTTACCCGCACGAGCATTGAAGACTTACTATATATATATATATATATATATATATATATATATATATATATATATATATATATATATATATATATATCTAGGTGTTTGGGAATGTGAGCACTCTCCCTCACCTATTTGTTTTGGTTGAGGATAGGTCAGTGCCTCATCCCTATATTAGTTTAATGTAGTCATATTAAATCATGCATGTCACTTTATTACTATTTGATTTGGCTGAATTCTTACTTTTATACTTTCCTCACACTCTTGAAATCTCTTAGCTTAGTAAATCTTTACTTTGCCATATTTTAAAAAGTAAAATGTCCTTATTCACATAATTTGACACATACTTTTTTCTCCTCTTGTTGGGTGATCCCAACCACCCAGGTTTAGGATCAAAGTGCACAATAGGAGCATGGTGAACCAGCCTAAGACTAGGAAAAGGAGTTCATCCTCCATCATGGACTATTTGTTAAGTTATTTTATTGGAGATATATTGATGTAGTTTAGCTTCTGTCTAGTTAGATCCTTTATTTTTATAAAGCATGTACACCCTTATTTGGAAAATTTTGATGTACTTTTTATTAAATTGAATATAGTCAAAATTTTAACTTACGGTGTTATTCATTGTATTATGTTTACCATTATTAGTAGAGAGGTAATCTCACTTCTTTACAAATGCATGACTCAGTTCCTATCTAGATATATGTGACCAAGGTTTTAAATGGTAATGGTAACATTGATCACTTTATGGTTGAAGTTGTTTTCCAACTTATTCCTATTACTTGTTTAGCAATGTGTGTTCGTAGACGTAAATTTTTTTCTTTATATGTTTGAACATTATTGCCAATGTAATAATGAACATACGTAGTAACACGTATAAGGATTCTAAAGGAATTGAATTTCAAAATCACACACATTATTAAAATGTCTTTGGATCATGTACAAAATGATTTATGCCTGATCAAGTGACTGGGAAAGTGAGTCTACCAACTGGATGGTTTCAAACTTGTGGAATGAATTTTGTATCTATCGACTGATTAATAACCAATTTGACAAGAGATCAATCACGAACTAAATATTGTACTCGAAAGATTGGGTGTAAGCAAAATTTAAATAGAATTACAAATACTCCATTGGTATTGAATAAGATTGAGCAATTCAAAATGGACATAACATAATGACTAAGTGAATCAAGACACTAGATAATCCAGTCAACCAACTTGGTTAGAAAGTTGGTCAATTAATTAATGAGTTGGGTGATTGGGCAGTAAGTTTAACTTTTCTATTTCGAGTTAGTTTGTAAGTTGAAATTAGGAAAGGAATTGTGCTTCGAAATTCCAACCCCATGACTCTCCTATATATATGGTAGTACATCAACATGGAGATGTACACCTTGAGAAAAAAGAGAAAAAGGTCGTGTAAGAGTTTTTTCTCTTAGAGAGAGAGAATCAGTCCTAATGATAGAACTCTATGATTGAAGGGGAATGGGAGTTTGATGATGCTAGCATGTCTAAAAACCCTAGTTTTACTTTGTCTTTGTGAACAAGGAGGAACACCAAGAGTTCTTACACCCCAATAGCTGACATAGATGTTGATGCACTTTTATGGAGGCTTGGAGGATAGTTTCCACAAGACAACATGGTGGTGTTGCGAAGGTGACAACCGGACAAGATGAGTTTGGATGCGAACTTGGAAATTTTAGATTTCACCAACACCAGATGTGATGAAATGGACTTTTCAATATTTATGACCAAAATATCAATTATGACCTTGTAATATTCAATGTTTCCCAAATTGACCCCACTTCATCACCTTATGATTATTTGAACGTTTGTGACACACAAATTTATAATATGATGTCTAAATTGAATATTGTGCACCTTAAGGCACATAGAACTACTTTGAACTATATTGATACTCAATAGATTTTATTCAAAGGCCAAACATTATCATATGGAACACAAACTTTTTCCATCTCTAAATAAGTTTTTTACCAAGAAGTGTCTAAAATATCATAATTTTTTAGTGTTCCATTTGAGATTTATAAGAAAATGCCCCCAAAATCCCATTTTACCAATCTAGTTGGATTCAGACCCTAAATTCATCTAGATCTGAGGGAGGAGATGACTTGTCATCTTCCTCACCTTCCTCTAGTGGAGGATAGTGCACAGTAGCATGAGTTTTCTCAAAAGCCACGTTCTTTCACTCTATTAATCCATACTTCATCAAATATGTTGCTTTGGATCTAAAATCACCTGATCTTTCAAATGACCCTCAATAACCACTATCTCTTGCTCTCTTTTGAAAATACCCAAAGCGTGGCTAGTTTTTCTCGATGGGGGATAGCCCTCCAACTAAACCTACTCCTTGGAACATCTATTTAAAGGTCATAGTGGTTGTTCCACAAATCTTTTCCCCTGACCGACCAATAAATTGATCACAACAACCCCTCAACACCCCACTAAACTCCACCTCCCATCGCCTAAATTAGAGAGTTGTTCTCTCACCACACAACACCTCCTCCAAATTAACCTTATTTCCACCATGATTTTCTCCACTAACGGAGCTTCCCCAACATCCACTAGATGATGCAATTGTCTAGATAGATCCACCCACAAGAGCACCTCCACCCCAGTATGAGAGCTCATCAACAGACATCTCCAGGTTGTACTAGAGGAAGATGAAATCACTGGTCAACTCAACAGAGGCTCACAAAGCTACTCATACTCCCAAAGTACTTATATACATGGTATATCTCTCAATCCCTACCTCTCTTTGATACTTGCAAGTCAACACATCACCTCTACTGCTTTGTGCATTGCTTTGAATGGCTCATTGATCTCATTTTACCACTCCAAGTCATCAGTATCATGATTCATTCTCCTCACGATAACCACCCATTGCCTCAGTCTCTTCTTCCCCTTGGTTTCTCTCTTCCTCTATTCCCTGGTCACAGATGATATGGTGCAACCCATGTTCCACTGGATTGAAACATGTAGGGTCATGTTTTCCCTGTTATTCCCATGATGTAATCACACACTAACTTGATTAGCATGGGTATTTTCATATTTTGGCCCCCTTACGGTACCCCTTGATCCAAAGATAGCTTACTGGTATGGAAAGAGGATCCGCAAGATTGGGTCCCTCTCCTAATCCACGAAGCTGGTTGGGGAGTCCTTTTTCTAATTTTCATTTTATTTGTCTATCCTTTTCCTGATTGGCTAGGATAGTTAAATGCATTAAAATTATCTGAAATGTCCAAATAAATCCCAAAAAAATTACATTATTGTTTAGAAAAATTTGACCTTTAATATAAAATCAATATCTTTCTTTGTTACAATTATTTTTTATGATAATACATTATATCACTCTTATAATCATATTTACATTTTTTATTCAATAGTTCAAGCCATAATCTTGCTTAAAGCTTGATTTACATGATATATGGTTACACAATGACTCTATGATACTTTGTTGTTATATTGATGACTTGATCACATGACTATGAATGATTCATCATCAGTCAATATATTATTGACATATTGTTCATGAAAATGACTAAATGGTTTAAAATCCTTAAACATTGATATTTTGCACATCAGATGAGACCTAATTCAAAATATCAGACCTTGATCTCAATCATTTGACTCTAGATCAGTATCTTGAATGACTAAATGACTATGAATATGAAGAGAATAATAATACATGAATAAATGCCCTAGTAGATCATTAGATCAATGAGCTATATATTGATACATTGTTATTCTTATTTGAACTAGAATAAAGTTTGGGGTCGCAGACCTCCTCCCTCTTTATTTGCTTCTTCCATACTCCTCGCTATGTAATAGGGGCGTACCACCTAGAAAAGATGCCAATGCGCACACACAAAAATTGCAATCTCGAGTTGAATAGATGAGAGATTCGCATAAAAAAAATTATATAATAATAACAATAAGAGTTGCAGTCAATGATATTGCAACCATATAATAAAATCTCGAGTCAAATAGAGGAGAGATTTATTTCTTCCTTCCATGCCCCTTTCACTCCCTTTTCCACCTACTGGCACAGTGAATGCCTACTTTGCCAAAATCTTGAAAAACACCAGTGTCAGATCAGGTGTAAACTTGTTGTTTTGCGGGCATCTCCGGACTCTTAAAAAACTCTTAGACATGCTTAATGTTGGAAAAAGTAGGGAGGAAGTGATATTGGAAAACGAACTCAGGAATGAAGTTAGTGTAAGATGTGTTCAGTGGTCTCAAGAAGTTGAGATGCTTAGTCATACAGAGTAGAAAAGGAGTAATCATGATGTGAAGATGAGTAAATCACACGAGTGAAAGTATTCATTTGGTGACTATTTCAGATTTTGTGTTACTCGAGGAAGAGCAACGTTTAAGTTCGGGGTGTTTTGATGAATGCATATTCATCGTTGGTTCAATCGCCATCTCAGGCCCAGTTTTGCTCCGATTATACGCTTTTATTGCCTTAATCTCTCTATATACGATTCCACTTAGCTTAAAAGATTTATCTTGATTTAATTTGGGTTTTTGCACCCCTTTTTTATGCAGGTCCAATTAAGCCCAAGTTTCCAATTTTGGCCCAAGAATACCAATATTCTCTAAACATGGCCACCCACATTTCCCCTTGGACCTCAACCCACGTTAACCGCCTTCTTCCCCTCTAACCCTAACAACCGTGGTCCCCGCCTGTGCTACTCTTCCTAAGACCGCGATCACAGTTTCCCCCAGCCAGATCGTGACTCGGTTCCTCAGCCACCAACACCGCGACCACCCACTCCCACATAACTACGGTTGCGGTTATTTCTTTCCCAAGACCGCAGTCTTCACCTTTCCATCACCATCTCCACCGCGGTCTCAGTTCCAACTTCCGCGACCTCATCGATTCCCTCCACTTCCCACTACATCAGATGTGGCCATCCCATGCATCATCACGACCACAGTAGCAGAGCCAATTATAGAAGACCGCGACTAGGTCGAGTGCCCAAGAAACTGTGACCTCAGCACAAGAATCATGACCAAAGGCAGAGCACAAGAACCACGACCTGGAACGACACCGCCTCTTCTCTGCCCATATTCTTCATCACACCGCAACAACAGATCATGACCAGTGTCTGCTTCACGACTTCCTCCCTCACGTTCGACCTCGACCTCACCTCCATGATCTTGTGCTCTCGCCATCAACCTCGATCGCGATCAACACCACCTGCACTCCTCATCTTGCCCTTCATCACATCGCGACCTCAGTTCTAAACAACCATGTGTGACCAGGCGCCAGCAAGGCCACACTTGCAGTAACTACTCCAAACACTGGGACCAAGAGCCTATGATTAACAACCGCGACTTAGCCAAAAATTGAGAATCATGACCAGGCTAAAGGAGAAACCCACGATCACTATGGCAAAGCAATAGTCCGCGGTATGTACTACAAGAACCACGATCAACTACATGTGTACAAGACTGAGACCAAAGATAAAGAGATCACGACCATGGCACTAGTCCAGTACCCAATCGGGACTATAAATAGGACCCGACCCCTCTCACTGGAGACACCCTCTCCAGACGCCGTTAGGCTGCAGGTTTGTCCTCAGCCTAAGGAGACGGTCTTGTCCACCGCCAGGCTGCGCCCAAGAAGCGTTCGACCCCTGTGAATCTGTCGATCCACTCCATCCAACCCGTTCATCCAGATCTGAGGTGGAAACCCAGATCTGCAATCGTCTTCATCATCTACGCCGTGCCTACACCGCCATCACGTCCACGAGATGCTCCTCCTGTTGGGAGCAAGGACTATGAGTAGAGAGAAAAGGTGGAGAAAGATGATCTGCCCCGTCTATCGTGGTATTCTTCCCTCCTCATCTAGATCTGCCCCGACGTTGTGTAGAAGACCGTCTCTCTACCAAGTTGTGATCATCTTCTTCACCATGCTGATGGAGGAATATTCCCTCTCTCTTATTTTTCTTGTTTCTCTCGCTATGAGTGAGTAGTTTCCTTTCGTTGGGGTGCGGGGACTATCCCCACTGTCCATGCTTATATGTCTTTTCATTAAACATTCCATGGCATGTATATAACTTTTTATTTTGTTGTTAATTGTTTGATGTGTGCTTGTGGATTGATCACCTGCTTGCATTTATCTTATTCGTTCCTATGTTGCGAGAACTTCAATATGTAGGATTTGAATGGTGACTAATGTGGTTGACTCCCTGATGAGAAATCAGATGGGATTCCCTGAGGTCATAAGTGTATGATCCGTGAGGGGATGAGCCATCTTGCCTATAGTGACGCTTCTGTGTGCCAAAACATCCTAACAGAGGGCCACAACTTCAGTTGGATATCTGTATGTTCGGAGCCGTAAGTACATGATCCGGATGGTGACGAGAAATTTGATGCCTAAGGTGATGCTTACGTGAACCTAAACATCCTAACGGAGGGCTTGTAGCAACTCTATTTGGATGGTTATATCTAGCCTGAATGTTTGTGTTTGGATGTGTTTGCATGTGTAGAGGTGGTGAAACCTGGGACCATCCCAGTGATTCCCATCATTAATCTAGATTCAACTTTAATTATGTTCTTTACTTTCCTTACATTTAGTTTAATTAAACTTAAACCAACCTCTTCTCTAAATATTAGTGTTGATTCAACTAGATTCAACTAGTAAAAGATTCTTAAAAATGTTGTCCCTTGGGATTCGATCCTCAACTATACTACGATAAGACTCGTCCACTTGCGGGTGGTATTATTGCACAAGATTTTGGTAAAACGCAGGGATTTCAGCCCTGGGTGAGTTTGTTAGTGTGGTAATATTCCACGTCAGATAGAAAATGCATTGTGTTCTTATTCCATTGTTTAGCATAATGTATTAGCAACAATGATCCATTTATTCTATTATTGAATGTGAATTTTTTAGTTTGTCATGCGATTTCAACATCTTAAATTTATTTTTCTAATAAATAATTTCCCAGACGAGAGGCCTAAATAATAACAAAAAATTTTAATTTGTCATTTCGATGGGAACACACTTAACATTTTTTTGCACAAATACTTTCTTTTCTAATTGGATACCATGTATATAATAAAAATAATTTTACCTATATAAGTGTATCACTATATTTTGTATAATGTTGATCATGGTGTCGATTGTACATTGTATATGAGGAACATTTTTTTCTTAGATGCTTTAAATTCATTATTTTCATATGTGTTTTTCCCCTATTGAGATTATGTCATGTAACAAAGAGGTTAATTTATCATTGCTTCATAAATTTTCAATTTGTCTGACTTGAAAGTCAAGTTAAACATTTTTTACATCTTAATGTAGTCCCATCATTTTTTTTCTTTGCAAAATCATATATGTGAAAAATAATGTTCTCATTTGTTAGGTTCAAATATATTGTTTCTTTTCTTCATCATTCGTTTCTCCTTTAAAATTCAAGTCTAATGAGTTTATTTAACTACTTGTTTATCATGATAAATCTCTTGATCATTGTTGGACAAAGGAAACACCATTGAGAATGTACAAATTATTCATAGTAAGTACCAACTATAATGTCCTTCATAAATATTTTCATAGTTGAATTCGGTAATTATTTCTGTTCAAATAAAAGAAAAGAAAAAATACTTATATATTTACTAAAAGTTAAGATTTTTTTAAGTGCTTATTCTAATACAAATGGTTTTTGTATCTTAATGTGGTTTTTTTATGCTCAAGGTTCGTAAAGTTTTAACTAAGAAATATTCATAATTAAGAAATGATTATTATTTCATTAATAAGAGAATGAAAGTTTGTTGTATATCATCTCAGCAAAAAAGAAAAGAAAAGATTGGAGTAAACTATGTAATTATGTATGTTTGAGGTGATACTTTTTCATAGTTTC
Organism: Alisma plantago-aquatica; assembly: GCA_963693085.1. Lineage (NCBI taxonomy): Eukaryota > Viridiplantae > Streptophyta > Magnoliopsida > Alismatales > Alismataceae > Alisma > Alisma plantago-aquatica. Next base: position 173,634,002 of record OY856415.1, on the reverse strand, counting down.
TATGGCTAGGTGACTTCTTGTAACTTTCCATTGAGTATACGAACATGGAATTAAATATTCTATGTTTATGAGTACATTATGTGTTATAGATTGTAGCATGTGATATCGAACTCTACTCATTCATTACAAACATTGAACCTAATGTTCATCCTATTACTATTATTTAATTTACCAAAAGAAGTAGCATGTTCATTTAATTGTCATGAATTTTTCTATGCAGACATTTATTTATGGAACATATATTTATTTGTTTGGTATTTACATCAATAAGGATAAATATTGGCTATTTACCAGAAAAGAGAATTGAAAATTTATCCTATTTCCTTTCTTCCATTTATTTGTAGACAAAGACTAACACTTTGAATTACATGTAAAATTTAAGGATGGATATCTATGTCATAAGGGATCAGATGATATCTATCCCACTACGGACAAGATAATACACATTTTGAGAAAACACTTGAATACCAATAGATTATTAGACTATTATGTTAACTCTCAATCACACAACCGATTTATTTTAGATATTGTACTCTAGAATGCTTATTTCCTATATGTTTACAAATTCATGCAACATGTCACTGACCTAGCTACACAAATATATTTCATAATCGGCCAATCACTAAAATTATTCAAAATGGTGTTTGTATTGTTGTCATAAGAAAGATGTAATAAGAGCCTTCTCCTTAACTTCACATATCTTATACAACACGACCATGCCAAGATAGACAAAGACACAACAATCACTAATACTAACACAATCTTAAACAAATATAGGACTTTAAGTCAATCTAACATATTCCATCATAAAATATCAACAATCTTGTTATCCACAATAAACATGTATCAATATATTTATCATGCATAGTAACGTTCTTGTTACAATTAGTGGCACAAGATTTCCATAAGATTATGCTTTTCAATTGTTTATATACTTCATATTAAACAAAATATTTTTAAATTCCATATATACATTGATCAAAACCATCTTCAAAGACATTTCCATCGTCCCTTCATTGTCATATTGGAAGAATGAGAATTTCTTTGTAGACATGACATCAACTACAATACTTCTTCATTGACTGAATTTGCAATACGCCATAGATCAATTTAATGCAATAAATATGTATGTGTTGTATTTCTTTCTAGGAGGGTGTATACATACATTAAACCAACAAGAATACACACTACAATCATATATTAATAATTATATCACGCCACTCAATTAACTTTGCAAGTTATAATTATCTTAACATATTTTGGAGTTAAGTTCTTTTTTATATTAGTCATTGAAAATACTAATATAGAAAGGAAATATAAATCACATCCACAAGATGTCTTCTAAGTTATGAGGTAAATGTGACAGAGGAAGGTATAAGAAGTACCAATTCTTAGAATAAAAAAAAGTTTGTTGTGACACCTTAACAAAGTAGAGTAATGGTTTGGGAGGGAGCAAGCCAATAACAAGCTTCTGAGTTAAAAAAGAAAAAGAAGCATAAAAATAAGATAGTGTGCTAAGATCATGCCTGGTCATCCCTGAATCATCTCATTCAGTTGAATCAAGAAGTGATTCAAGAGAATAAGGGCTCTTGTGGGCATTGTTGTCAACCAAATGGAAAGGATGTAGAAACCACGCTCATGGTCTAGTTTCACCAAATTTGCATCCGATGAATCAAGAGAAAATAGAGTTATATAGATCAATAATACCATCATGGATTTTAGTAAGTGAAAATCTAGAGTTATCAAAAAATCATTGATTTCTTTCATTTCAAATATGCTTAAAGATCAAACAATCAAGATTGGATCTATGATGAAGGGTCTTATGTAGAACTATCTTCAATATTAAATCCACACACTCTGAACAATCATGTGTAATGTCAAAATATCATCATCCATGGGTGACTCATTACCTGTCATAAGATGCTCCCATATCAAGTGAATATATGGGTCGGTGAAAAATAAATGGTAACTATTTTCAATATTAGATTTACACATGGGACAAGCATAAGGTCCCTTCAAGTCTCGTGAACATCAATGACATTAGATATGTAAATAAACATTGTTAAAGAGAGTCTTAATGACTTACTAAACAAAAAGATAGTAGGTTGTTATAACTAAGTATTTGTCCTCCCAAATCTTTTGGATATTTGGGGAATCATAATATGAAGTGAGATGTAAAATATGGGAGGTGATATTTACAAAGGCGAATTGATTGTTATAGAGGCATCATTGAAGAGCGTTGTCTCCAGTAGATGACTACTACGTTGTGAAACCATAAACAAACCGATTGTTTGGAGATTGCACTGTTCGAACTTCATGTCTAAAATGATTTTGCATTTGCGATTCTAACAACCTTTAGTTAGATTGATGTTTTAGGCTTTCACACTCGACCACCCATGATTGTGAACCGATGAAAAGTCCATAAGGTCACAGGTCCCATATCCATTTGCTTATAGGGTAATATGTAAAGGACTTTGTCTGTTTTTTCATGGCATAACACCTTTGGTAGTTTCAAAAAGATTATTGGATATATAATATCTCATGAAATTTACTATTACTCTTCTAAACACCAAGACTCGTCTCCGTCCTCTTAGTCGCCTATAAGAGCTGGACTCTCGTTCTCCTCTCGGTGTATTAATCTCCCTCTTAATGGCGCATAAGAGCTGGACTCTTTATCTGTCCTTATCTCGGCTATATAATCACATATTGTGATTTCTCTCACACGTCAGGATCTTCTGTCATAGGTTTCGATTTCGACCGACTGCTCGTTTCCTTTACTCTGCTTGAATCGTATATACCGAAAATCGAATCTCCAACTGCTGGAATCTGCTCTTTGAAGATGTCGCTGGAGCGACAATGCAGTGTTAGTCCATCAGTCGGTAATATTAGCATAGCGGAAGCACCGTCCCTACAACCATGGTGGTATAGGACCGCCGTAGAAAAGTATGGCCTCTCTTGTAGCAATTAGGACTGGTGACAACGACAGAAACCCCTTGCCAAGAACCCTTACGGTATCACCAATTATATGATTTTGCCCAATTTCAGCAGTCCGGAGGCGCTGTTAGACCAAGATATTTTCCAACGACACATGCCCCACCATCACGATCAGATCACGCCGGAGAGGCTACGGAGGAGTAGGAACATGCAACCACTGATTACCCTAAACAGATCGGTGTGGAAGAAGTCTAGACTGTTACGCAGATCATGCAAGTCCAATTACACACGACACAAAATCCCATTACGCACGACACAATGACACGATACCCACAAAGATGACTGCATGGTATGCTTGAGAAAATAAGTACTCAATATAAAGTGAAAGTTGCTCTATTACTAAGTGCACTAAGTAATTTTATTTCTAGGTTGTATGTTGATTCCTAAAGCAGGTCGCCTTTTCAAGGTAAGAAAATTATCTTTTTCTTATTTGTTCCATAAGCTAAATTCATGTACCGTCTATTGATATTATGCTTCAAGTTTCTGCTACTTGCGGATATACATATACTAAGTGATTATTTATCTTGTCATCTTCGTTAGCTTATATTTTGCGTTAGTTTAATTGCATATCTTTCATAAGCTATAGAAAGATTTCGGTATGAAGTTGGTCTAAGAAACTTTCTTTGTATCAATCATTACTGTGATTTCCTTTTAACTCTATTTATTAGGTCAATTATATTTTATCTATTTTTTTTTAAATCTTCTTTCCAATTAGCTAGACATTGAGTACATCCACTGAATCCCTTGTCATTTTACCATGAAGATTGATCATATAGCACACACCCTTTATTGTCTGGTGACACAATACGTTATAGAAGGAACGTTGTTGAGAAGATGTATGAGCTTTATCCCATCAAACCAATGGTGACAGAGTATAACTACATTAAATTACTAAGCCAGTTATAAGCAGGCGTGGATGTCACAATGCAATAACAAAAGGGTCTATATGCTCTTACCATGTACCTTTAATAAATATGTCAGGTACACGGTATTAAATTTGCATGATTGTATATATAATACACATGTACATGTACCAAGCCTATGAACACACATGTTCTGGTTCATACACTATGTTCAAATTATATCTGTATCTTTTGAATAGAACCAAATGTACAAGTATAACACATGTATGTAAAGATACGATGGGAGTCACTATGCACCTTGGCAATAAATTTAATTATTCTTTTTTTTCTTCTTCTTTAATAATATGAACCAAAATATTGCACTAAAAACACTTCCTTAATTTGTTTTATATAATCTACAACCAATTTAATCACGTAAATTTTGGGTGAAGGCTATCTCTAAGTTATGAACTCAAGGTAGAAAAGCTATAGTTACTTAACAAAACCATATACTATGCATCAATTCATACTCGATGTATTCCAATTCATGATAGAAGAAATGTTGTGCTCCTACAAGTCCACAATTGAGGGCCTCTTTGCCATTAATTCTAATTTAGATTACTTAAAGAGATTAAGGAGTATTTCGTACGAGTCTTCTTGGAAACAAAAGAAGTAGAATATATTGATATCACAATTATATCAACTCAATGAGATCCCGTGTTCGAATATCAGGCTTAGACTGCTTAAAAAACATTAAGTAAGAACCTTTCATATTAGTTTTGCTGGGCAATAAATGAAGTAAATTTTGATATTGACCTTATATAAATTTAGTGAGATCTTGAATTTGTAGATTCTTTGCTTGATTCCACTTATATATGCATTTGTGTTATAAGTACAAAGATTATGATTACCCATCATTCTTACATTTTTGCTCAAAAAATAATTGCCCATGAAATTCAATTATCGTACAAGAAAATGTGGGATACCCAAGGCATAGAATTAGTCTTAAGCGTTATTAGCATATAGTCTTTTTAATGAGAAAGAGACATGACTAAAATGTTTGAAACTCTGTCTTGCATTAAATTCTAAGATAAAATAATATTTCTCTCATATCTTTTTTCAATTACAACATTTATTACTGGCAAGGATAAGTAAACATTTATTTTAGAACAATGTACTATATAGTAACATTGTGTTATTAAAACTACCAACAACTTTTGGAACCCATAGTGGAAGAAATCCTAAAGCCCAATAGATGCGCAAAACATACATAAAAAATTAATGAAGCTATAATACTATAAACTCATTGTATACATGTGAGTAATATCATTATTAAATTTCATAAAAAATTGAGGACATTAAATTGTATAATATGGAACGCCAGCAATTTGAATGACTACAATGCATAACATTTGAAACCACAAAAAACATATATTTTATATTCCAACTCTATTATCTGACTAGATGCGATAATTTAAAACTATTGTTTTAGAATGTATATCGAATGAAATAGACAAAAATATATGTATATATTAATCTCACATATTGGTCAGTCTTATATTTTAAGGACATGTAGTGAACAATTACTTATTAATTTGTTATCTTATGTAAGAGTACAATAATAATATATGAATCACAAACAACAATCTAATATATCGACCACTCCCAAATTCATTAAGTGATAAACGATTCTTTTTCTTTTAGTTAGATGTTAATTAGTTGTTTAAATAGGGGTATTAATCATCTCGAAGAAATGTATTGTGGGATAAGATGGCGTTGTGTGAAAGGCTATTTACTAAAGCATATGTATATCATACTTAGCAAAACAAGCACAAAATAAGTTACCGCTTCTAGCATCTTACTACTCTTGATTACATGTTCGTTATAGTGGAATGTATATGTTAATGTAACTAGAACCAACATGTCATTATGGTTTTTTTCATGTCTTTGTTAACATGTTGTCAATTTTCTTCAACACTATAAGTGTTATATGTATGCAGTTTGTATCACACGATTGGAGATCCTTAAAAGATAAGAATGAAATTGCATCACTTAAGCTATATAATAATATCATCGTACTAACAAATAATGTTATACTGGTCAAGTATTATTGTGAAATCTTTGATCATAAATAATATTAAAATAAGTGGTGTTGGAATTCATAGAAGACGTTACTTTTTGCATTATTTTTTTCCACATGAAATTGTGGCAAATACAAATTCTGATTTTGGTCAGAAAAGAAAAAAATGAAGAAATATTTGTCGTAGCTTCCAAAAATACCGAATCAAGTTATCATGTAGTTGTCACCTTTAGTAAAGAATATTCTTATATTATATGATAGTTATTTTCGAAGTGGCAACTTTTCCATTTATAATTTTCCAAAGTGTATTCTTAAGAATAATTTGTATATAAGTTTTACATGCAAATCACGTGCATAAACTAGTATATGTTTTAACTGGTATGATGGTTAACGCAACTCCCAATTTTTTTAAATTCTCACTCCATTTTTTAATATTATTTGTCTTTTCAATGATGATGGGATGACTTGTTTGGCAATAAATTTGTGAGATCGTAATGATCCACCTTTATAACATTCAATGCTAACCACAAAACATGTATGATGTGTTTTCATTGGTATCATTATCATATTATAACCTCTTATTACTAAATATGACACGTATTTATTAGGAAAAATCAATAAAAAATACAATTATAGTTGCCCTTCTACTTTGTCAAAATGTATATTGTTCGAAACATAAAGTTAGTTCGACCTCATTAAAGAATGATGAAGAATTGATCTGCCACATGTTCCCACATACCGTGATATCTTACATCATTATCTAGCAAGTCATGTATGCAATTTAACACATGGAGGGGAACATATAAATTTTATATTCATTCAATAATTTGTATAAAAATATTATTTGTCGCGCCCTTAAACACCCAGAAATGTAGAATTGTGTACCATACAAGAGACAATCTCATTGTCATTTGAGTTATTTAAAAAACAGGAAAGTTTGATATTCGTAAAATCCTATTCCACATAAACATCAGCTTCCCCATATTTTCCTGCAATCTCGATCAAAGCCGAAGCATCTTCATCATCTGTCAACCTATAAAGAAAGCCATTTTTGGGGTTCCTATACCACATTTTATTAATTTCATAAACTTCAACGTCCTGAAATGCATTTAAAATCTGGTAATAGCCAATGTAATCTTGATCAATGGACATTTGGAACATTTTCCCTCCAATATAGTTGTTTCCGGATACACATCCACCATGGTGAGCGTTTATGAGTACACATTGAGATGACCTATAAGTAGGATACAAAAAAATACATACTTATCCAATGAGTTTGTAAGAAAACACAAGATATGAACACAAATAGAAAACTTGAAAAGTTCTCTGAAATCCAATTTTTGTAAACCATTTTCTTGCATTTAATTTGTGCATCTTCTTCTCCAAAAACATTTCTTCTATGCTATTATAGAAATATAATTCTTTTCCAATTAGTAAAACTCACTGTTTGTAGTTTGGTCTTGAACTAGCAGTGCTAGACTGAGGTGAAGACATTATCGGAGTATTTGGATGACCGGTAGAATTTCTCGATGATCAGTGGTTTTGTGCCTATAACATTGCTTGGTGGTGGATTGATGTGCTAATCATATGTCGAGACGGACAAAGGTCCATTTTTATAGGTTAAAAGCTTGTACTTCAAAGTATCTAAATGTCTCGAGAAAAGGCTAGTCGTCTCCTAACCTCCCGGTGATTAAGAACCATTTGTAATTTGCATGATATGTTTTTGGAATTCGGACTTGGTATATATAAATTTTGACAAATTGTACTGATTAATCAAATTTCTGTTTGTAAGTCAGTGTGAAGAAGAAACGTGTAGATAAAATGAGACAGCAGCGGCTTGTACTATATCAATAGATCTTTTGTAATATTAAAATATATTATGCCTAATCTCCCTTTTCTGCGAATATTCATGCACACCGTCTCCATTCGATTTTTCTATTAGCCTTCCCCCTAAAGATTAACTACTGTTGTTTAAATTTTTGTTATCCCATGAGGCTATTATAGTTGTAATGTTGAACTTCTTGATATTCTAGCATGCTGGAAATAATTTTTTTTATTTCTCTTTGATGTCTCGAATGTCCTAATTTGCAGGGAGAAGAGTAAGCCCTTCGGTGTAATATTTTCACATAAAACATTATAATGCAGGCATAAAAAAAGTTGTAATCAACAAGTAAAATAAAAAGATACAACAATATTGTGAATGATAATATCAAATTATACACAAAACCACGAGGCAAAACTTGAGTGGGTAACTGCATGGACACATGTTCGTAATCCATTGTAGATACCTAGAAAAATCAATATTTAGTTTTCCATTTCCATACAAAGTGTCATGAAGACGTTTACGCAAACATCCAATAGATTCCCTTTATTTCCTATTAGAAAAATGTTTTCCAAACAAATAAGTATTTTAATGGACTACAAGCTATGACAGTTTGTATGACAAACAAGGGATAGTGGAAGTTACCAAGGCCAACTTAAAGTCGAATATGGTTCTGAATTTGTCTTGGAATCTTCACTCAAACTAAAGAGATTCCATATGTTTCAATTGATTTTTTTTGCCTATATAACTACCTTATTTATTTCATTCCTAAAACATATTTGGACATGTACCCGACCGGTCATTAATCGTTTTATATTTAACATCATAGTTACTCTAATTGCGTCAAATTATTAACTTTCATATGTTAATGAGGTCATTATAACACTTCAAAAACTTTAACTTGCTCATTTTTAGTTTTCATTATTGAAAAACAATTTTACACTGTAATTGTGAATCACATATCCTAAAATGTATAAGTTTTATCTGGACTCAAGTTATAATATGTGTACAACCCGATCCCGACCTGATTCATAACTTCGACAAACCCGAAATTTCTCATGTTTACTTTCAAAGAAGTTACTTGATTCCTCTCATTCTTTCCTCACAAATTGCATAACCTCAATCACACACATGAACATAAACACACATACATGCACAAGACCATACAAGAATTGTATTTATTTTTCATTTGGACCATGATATATACACAGGACTCTTCAAAATCATCTCAGTTAATAGTAAACAATGACCACTAATAATTTGCAATGGTCTAGGTTTGTATACTAGGGTGCAATGACTATATATATTATTTGTTCTTCTATATACAAATGATTGTAGTAAAAATATTATATTTTATTCCTAAAATGCATACAGAAATTAGAATTATCCAAAACAAGACCAAATGGTCTTGTGGTTATCCATTCCTTTCTGTGATAAGATGTTTGCATTCCATGTATACTTTATGTTCTGTCTTGTATCAAAATATGAATCATAAAATATATTTGTTTTTGAAAAATAGACAATAGTCGAATTAACAAAAGTAAGAAATGGTTCACATATTGAATATCATATTGTGTGAACATAGCGTACTATCGATTCATATATATATATATATATATATATATATATATATATATATATATATATATATATATATATATATATATATGTATATATATGCATATGTATATATATACATATATATATACATATATATATATATATATATATATATATGTATATATATATATATATATGTATATATATATATGTATATGTATATATATGCATATGTATATATATATATATCTATATATATATGTATATATATATATATATATATATATATATATATATGTCTATATATATCAATATATATGTATGTATATATATAGAGTCAGGCTAGAATACACTCGAGTGTATCCGGAGCGAAATACACTCAAGTAGTTTTTGATGATGTAATATTTTTTTTGAAAATGTAATCCATTGATCTTCTTAAACATCTCGTGAACAACTCATACGCAAAATTTGAGCACATTTGGATATGTATAGCTCATGTTATGAAGACCACAAAAATTATGCATTTCAAATTAGTTTCACGCGTCGATTTTGTTGCCCTTGGATGAGTGACTTACACTCATCCAAATGGGCTCAAAATTTGTATGTAGCCTAGTTATAGTATGACTGTGAAGATCAACAGTTTACATTTTGCAAAAAATAGTCTTGATATGCAAACACACTTGAGTGTATTCGTGCGATCCGTACACTCGAGCGTATTCTAGCCTGACTCTATATATATATATATATGTATGTATAGATATATATATGTATATATATGTATATATATATATATGTATGTATATATATATATATATATATATATATATATATATATATAGAGAGAGAGAGAGAGAGAGAGAGTCAGGCTAGAATACACTCGATTGTATAGATTATGTTGTACACCCCAATGGTGTTTGTCTATCTAGACCAAATTTTTCTAAAATCTAATCCATAGATATTAATGGTTACAATAATAATAGACCACATACAAAATTTGAGCTCATTTGGATGAGTGTATGTCACTCATCCAAGAGTAACAAAATTGATGCACAAAACTAATTTGAAATGCTTAATTTTTGCAATTTTTAGATGCATGACCTATAAGTGCCCAAATGAGCTAAACTTTATTTTATGGTATGTTCTTATGATATTGAAGAAGATCAATGGTTTAGATATTTCAAAAATTTATTGCATCTTTAAAAATGACTTTGGTGTAATATGCCCCCGGTACACTGGAGTGTACACTAGCCTCACTATATATATATATATATATATATATATATATATATATATATATATATATATATATATATATATATATATATATATATATATATATATATATATATATATATATATATATATATATATATATATATATATATATATATATATATATATATGTGTGTGTGTGTGGGATTTATTCATTACCCGCGTGGTAGCCTGATTTTTCACTACTCCCACATCTAAAAGTGTAACTATATGGTATACAAAAGTAACTCTAAGATCAAAAGTGTAACTATATGTTACACAAAAGTAACTCTAAGACCAAAAATGTAACGGTGCAGAAAATATACAGTCAGTAAATATGTGGACGTATTATTTGATTTTGGTGGGGCAAATGATATTATTTTTGGATGAATTTTTTTGGGGAGCTAGATAAAATACTCCTCTACAATTGCGAAAAAAATAAAAAAAAGTGACAGGAAGGGTGTGCAGGTAGCTAACCGCGCGGGTATTAAAGATGAGCCCATATATATATATATTTATATATATATATATATATATATATATATATATATATATATATATATATATATATATATATATATATATATATATATATATATATATATGGCTATTTGTTCGTTGCCCGCGCGGGTACAATCTTCTCACTACCCGGTCCAAGTGGTGCGGTGGCATTTAGTTGTAAATATCTGCAACTTAATCACAGTGGTGGCATAACCAGCGGATGGAATAACCAGCGGTGGCATAACCTGTAATTAAGGAGAATAATTAAACAAACAGATTCTGTCTCCTTCACGCGTGCTCTTCCGCCACCATCTTCACATGGCATCTTCCGCCGTCGACCTACTCAATCGTTCTTGTCAGTTCATCTGCCGTTGGACGCCTAGATGCCTTCAACAAACTCCGTCTATTCCGCCTCCGCGTCGACCTTCAATGCTGCATTTCCATTCTAGAATCTCAATCCCCTATCTGTAGTTACAGATCCGAATAGCTAGAACGGGCTTCCTTGTCCCAGTTGTGTAGAGGAGGACGAAGGTTAATGACATAGATCAGAATCTCCTTTAACGTCATCAAAGTATCAGTAGAAGATATTGATCTTCACCAGGTCACATCTCTGCTCCAGATCTGCTACTAGAACTGACGTCGTGAGGGGAGGAGTAGTTCTCCATCTTACTACATTTCAGGAGCAGTAGTTGTCCAAGCTACAACTAGGTAATTTTGTATAATCTTCGTCACTTCAATTAGTTCTACTTGATATTTTCTCTTCACATCATTTTGTATTCATCTCTGTCTTTTGTGTGGGAAACCCAATTCGTATCTTGATTTTCATTTTTAAGTAGTAACTGACATACATATTTTTTATGTGATATGTGGTTACTCTTATGACTCACTGAGTTACTCTTTTGTGTTTTAGGGTTACTCTTCTATCTCTAAAGTTACTCTTACATAGTTTTCATGGATCCCAGTCTTGACACAGATATTGCTAATGACAGTGTCGAATGTGACAATGATAATGCTCCTTCTCCTTCTGTTGTTTCTTGCACTGTATCCCCAACACAAGTCCCTTGAATTGGTCTCCAATTTGGAACTTTAGATGAAAGTATCTCCTTCTATTCTAGTTATGTTGGCAAGATTGGTTTTAATATTAGGAAAGACAACAATAGGTATGAACGAGGAACTAAGAATCTGGTTGGCAAAGATCTGGTTTGTGACAGGCAGGGTAAAATCAGTTGTTCTAAGAGGTCTAGAGGGCTTTTGAGCCCCATTTGTGATGAAGTGTATAACTTGTAGGATAATCTCTCCAAGAAGCACAAGCATTCTGTGAAGAGGTGTGGTTGTGGAGCTGATAACACCCATTTTATGGCCGTTTATAGCCTTCATTTCATTGTCAAAACTACCCTCTAAACTGTTTTTCCTCTCAATTTTGTCATTTTTTTGCACAAAAGTAAAACTGTGCTATGCCCCTAACTCTTTTTCCATCTTTTGTACATATCTTTCATGTCTTGTACCCAAAGTCCAAAAAAGGCCCGTCCCGGCCCATCTACAATGCGCGCCTGCATCGACCCTTCTACTGGTCGCGCATCACGCACGCTTACCCGTTGATGACTGCTACCCGATACAGCTGCATCCCGACTCAGTCGTGTCGCACGACAAGGGTGGTCTGACGGGCGGTACGCCACTTACCCGACAGATAGCTCTGCCCGCCACGACTAGACAACCCGTTATGGCATGTCGCACGATATGAGCCACTCATCGGAAGCGTCTGACCGCCACAGTCACCCGATACGCTTGCAACTCGGCACATGACGATCTGCTGTGTCGGGCGACACGCATGTGTCGATCATCCCCGAGGCCACGTAAGTAGGTTCGATGAGGGACACGTGGCCCCACAAGAACCGCAACCTCCACCAGTTGCTACCTATAAATAGCAGCTATAGGAATTCGATGGGACGTGTTGGAATCTTGTGAAAGCTGACTTTGGAAAGCACCTGGAGTTGGTGTGCCAGGCGATACTAGGTGAGTTCACCCCAACCCGAGAGGGATGGGAGTGGTTCACTTAGGACCCGCCCCGGTAGCCGCAGCAGCCCGCCACGACCAAGAAGGCCACCCGATGTGTCGGGTTCCTAGATGGGCTCCTGCCCGAGACGGCTCGCCCCCTACGCCCGATACAAGGAACCTGAGAACCTAAGTCATATCTTACCCGGTAGGATATCGAACTCGATACAGACCACCCGTCACGGTGTGTTGCCCGAGAGGGTGGTACCCCGACACGTCTGTATTGAGTAGACAACCTTGACTGATACGCCTACCCGTCATGGCCTATCGCCCGACAGGGCTAGCCGCCTGACACAGGCATATCGAGCAGAGCTCCCGCCCGGTATCAGGTTAGCAATACCTTAGGGGTCTACTGCTGTATATCGACCTCCTACATCAAGGGGGTCGATACCTATCTTACTTTTTCAACATTTACTTTCATTTCTTACGTATTGTAACTGAACCCCTTTTACACAATATCTATGCTTATAGAATTTGTGGAGTTTAATACTTGTTGTTCTGTGGTTAGTTCCCTTTTGTTGGATGATTTCTTATATAGCATCTGAGTTCTAGCTTGTATGTTTGAATCATGTTTTGACTAGATATCGAAATGTGTTTCCCGTTTCAACTCCTCCGAGAGAAGGGCATTGTAACTCTAGAGCTTGGTCTAACCCGGGAGTACGAGAGTACCCATGGTTGGAGCTGCTTTGGGTTGGTTTCCCACTCCAACCTATGTCCATTACCCTTGAGAGAAGGTGTTGGCATTTAGTTGGAGGTACCCTCTTTGAGAGAAGGGGTGCAGTGTGTTTTCCGCTGCCGCTTGTTATTCCTAAGTTTTCTTCCTTCGTACCTGGCCTTGACAAGAAGTTTTATCTCCTTGGAAGCTATTGCGCAACACCCCTAAAAAATGCTAAAACCCTAAAACCATCATCTTTCTTGTAACTCTAGTTGGAGATAGTTTTTCTTTACGATGTTCCCTTGTTGCAACATATCTATGCTTTCCTATTTGTATATCCTTGCCCATATGAAAGTTATCTCTATGCGCTTGCTTTAACGCTTCGCTTGCATGTTTAGCTATCATCTTGCGATGTTTGATCGTCGATATCTTGAGAGAGTAATATCGCTTTTATCCATGACGTGGGGCATCATGAATGCATGAGGGTGTTAGATTGCTGGTGTTTTAAACCATATGTTTTTCCATAAGGCTTTTGAGCTGTCTTCTCGAGAGAGAGACTTCTTTTAAGTATGGTTCTTTCCTCATCTCGAGAGAGAGTGGAATGAGGTGTTGTATGGTTGCTCATAATTTTGATATGTGCATGTAGGGAAGAGGGATAATATGTTGGTTAAAGGAACATTTTAGTTAAGTGAACCCCAGTCTGAGTTTTCCATATTCTCGTTATAGTTTGTTTTCTTTCCTTTTCTTTTCTTTCACCCTTTTGTTTTTGCCTTCAGTTTGCCATTCCTTGGGGAACACCTTTTAATCCTATTTTTTACCGGAGTATAGAAGTGTTGATTCCGCATTCTTGGCACTACCAACCTCGTCCCTTTGTTCGACCCTGATCACTACATCGGACCCCATTATCATTGCGGGGGCCTGAAAGTCAGGTTATATCTTTAAAAGTCTGACTACTTTAATATGCTCCTTTTGGACGTGTGATTTAGGCTGGTCAACTTTTTGGCGCCGTTGCCGGGGACGAGGAAAAATGGTACTGTTAAAGAACCCGAGTCCACTTACTATATTTTAGTGCCTTAAGCTTAGCAATAAGCTTGACAACACCACTACTTTAAGTCTTCTAACCTAAATCTATGCAAAATAGTTCGCTTTATCAAGCCTAGTTGTCTAACTTGATCTTACGTTCTGTTCAGGTTCCTGGGAGAAACATTTTGTTCAAATTCAACTTCGTTCATCATGCCACCTCGAGTGGAGCCGCCCCTTTCCACAGACGAGCGGAATGCGAGAGTTGGACCACACCCACCTCCTCCTAGAAGCGATGAAGATAGACATGACCGTTACAATGACGATCATCTTTATGAAGAACAAGAACAACCAGGGGATGATCACCACCACAGAGGACATCACCACTACCACAGACATAGAAGGAACCATCACAATCAAGAGAGAAACCGCAGAGACAGCGGCAATGAAGATTCCAAAGGAGAAGAAAACTCTTCGATAGTTGGCAGCCACGAAAGCCAACAACTCTAGATGCCCAGTGGTAATCCCGAGGTTCGATGCTGCAAACTTCGAGCTAAAACCTGACATGATTTCTATGATCCCGAATAAGAGCTTTCAAGGGAGTTCCAAGAATGACAATCCTTATCATCATCTCGATGCTTTCAAAAATATATGTGACACTATCAAAATGAGGGGGGTACCGTAAGAAGTGATCTACTGCAAGGGTTTCATTTTCTCTTTGGAGGACAAGGCACTATCATGGTACCTTGGACTATCACATCAATCCCTGAATGGATGGAATGCCTTAGCAAAAGCTTTTGTAAACATGTTCTACCCTACTGAAAAGACTGTCAGGAGCAGGCAAAAGATCACATCTTTTACGCAAAAACCAGGAGAGAATCTGCATGAGGCCTGGGAGAGATACTAGGAGTATCAGAGGGATTGCCCTCACCACAATTACAAGAAAGGTTTTCTGATAACAACGTTCTATAATGACCTAACTCCTGAAGAGAGAGTATCGCAAAACGCAGCTGCGGGAAGCAACTTTCTTGGGAAGAAGCCTAGCAGATCTAAAAAGATCATTGATAACATGGCCGAGATTCAAGCCGGGACTGAATATGATAGGACTGTCAGAGGTTATGCGAAGAAAGCTGCCAATGAAGGACCATCAATTGATTCTAAGGCTCTGGAGGCGATTACATCCCAGATACAGAATATAGCTACAGATGCCAGACAGCTAAAGGAGTCAGGAGGATAAGGCAAGAAGCAGAC
Organism: Alisma plantago-aquatica; assembly: GCA_963693085.1. Taxonomy (NCBI): domain Eukaryota; kingdom Viridiplantae; phylum Streptophyta; class Magnoliopsida; order Alismatales; family Alismataceae; genus Alisma; species Alisma plantago-aquatica. The sequence continues at coordinate 173,617,974 of OY856415.1, read as the reverse complement.
ATAGAAGGTAATGAAATGTGTCACCTGTGGTGAAGGAGGCCATGGGGTAGATAACTACGTGTATACTTGACCTGAAGGGTCAAGTGAAAGTGATTCTGAGGATGATGAAGTTGCAAATGTATCTTATGTCAACTTCAAGAGGTCGGACCATCTGGGCTTCAGTTATAGAAACAAGGATGCCGCAGAGAACTCGCATCAGTTGAGAAACCCACCCAAGCCACCATCTGGCTTCGAGAAGTGAAACGGGCAGGGACAGTACGCTAAGACCAACACGTTCCAAACAAATAAAACCAATTATCAAGGTCAGGTCATGTATCAACCATGTCTAGCTACTAAAACAAGCCAAAGCCAAGGGCAAGGGCAAGAGCAAGGACAAAGTGATACCAAGAGTAGTGGCCAGCCAGACATAATGGGGAAACTTTTTGACTTCGTCAAAAGACAAGACACAGTAAACAATCAACTTGCGCAAAGCGCATTATCCAACTCTAGCATTTTGAATTCTATGCAAGCCCAAATGGCAGACATACAAACGCACCAACAAAAGCTAGACCAGCAACTTGCTCAGTTGGTCGAGCTTGTAAAGAACCCTTCTAACGTAATTGAGAGAGAACTCTAATCTCATTTAATGATTTTTGAGCAGTGTCATCACCTAGAGACTTTTTGATGGCACATAACCTGCCATCCCAAAGATGTCCCCTAAAAACAACACGCTCCTCTGAGGCGAGAATTTCACTGCTAGAAAAATTGTTTGTGGCTTCCCTTATTTCTCCCTTCGTATAGATTATGTATGTTTCCATTGATTGTGTGTAGGAAAGGGAATCTCTAATAAATGACTGGAAGTCCCTCTTTTGCTTGTTGCTTATCCACTTCAGAAGTTTGGAATATATTTGCTTTCACTACTAAAATGTATTCTATAGGTGACGTGTAAGAATGTCACCTTCGATTCTAAGGGTGACATGGTTCATCATTACTTATGTAATGACCGTCATCTATCTGGGGTAATCTATGCGCTACATAGGCCTTTAGCATCCACGTCATCTATACTTGATTACTGGTTGTTAAGAAGTGACAAATAGGTGACATCACAAAACATCACATATTTCTATAGAAGTGATTAAGAATGGTGTTATCTAATCAATAGAAGGTGACAGGAATTTACATCATCTATGCATAGTAACAAATTATAGAGATAAACCTTTTGCTTGAAAAATATATTCTTAAAGTTAGAGATGTGTATTAATCATCTCATTTATCCACACTCGCACACACCAAGGCAAATAAGATCAAGAAATTTCTATTTCATTCATGTAATGTGTTCAATTTACAAACATTATCTCTTATTTATGACTCTGGTATTACCTTGAGCAACTAACAAAATAGATGTCATACATACTACTATCATGAACATATAAATGGAATAGATGCCACAAATACTACAATATCACATGATAAGAGTCTCTCATGTAACTGTGTTTGCCACCCGAACACAACTCAAGGAAGAAGCAAACCATCCTACTCCTCTAGGAAGAAGTCATTGAACCCAACTTGTTTGCTGTTGTATCACTGCTGCTGGCCTCCCATGCAGTCCCTCATGCAACCCATACACCGCAGCTGCTGCGAACCCATGCTCTGTAATCCACACGTCCTCCTGTAACTCTATTGTTAGTTCTCAAAGGACTGCCCCGAGCTACGGCAAGTCCCAATCTCCATCCCGTATTGAAGTTTCTATTTGCAGCTACTTTGACACATTTCCCACTCCTCACTCAAGGGTTGGTAATGGCGATTGGCCACACTGAATTTGACACCTTGGATCGTCAAGTGAGTAGGGGCTGACCGGGCCTCGGTGATGGCCTCCTCCTCTGCCCATCTACAGCTGGCGGCACTGACTCTGGAAGGTTGAAGCTTTTTCCTCTATAGTCTTATTTTCATCATAATATTTGATCTTCGGGCTATATCTCCAAGTTCTCAGTTCTTGTTGCATAATTCTTTTACAAGCAGTTACAACACCATCTAGAGGAGCCTGGGTTTTCCCATCTTCCATTAAAAATTCAAAATCATCCTACCAAAATTTAAGTAACAAAATTTCCATGTCATATGTTCTGACTAGTATGATCCGCTACTGGTGTAGACTCACGGTGATACCCAAGTTCGTCTTGGGGAAAATGAGATAGATTTTGGGTGGTTTTTTGTGGAGTGGGAAGCATCATGTTGTTGCATGGGCGGAGGTTTCCCAACCGAGACAGGGAGGGGGGCTAGGTTTGGTCGACCCCTTGGATATCATGTTGGAAGCTACTGCGAGAAGGGTCCATGATTTCCTTATTAATCCTAGTTCTACCTGGAGTGTATGGATGAGAGCTCGTTATGGTGGCTGCCTTGATACTAGAGCTGACATTGCTGGTTCATCTAGAGCTTGGAGGAGAATGTGTGATGAGTGGAAATTTTGCAAGATGAATTATGTTGAGATGCACGGGAACTGGAGTGTGATTGTGGGAGGGATGCCTTGGAAGATCAACCACAATCAACCTCAAGTTTCTTGGTACCAGCTGCTTTGGGGGAGCTTCCACTGCCCCAAATGGAGCTTCTGCGCTTACGGGGTGATTTTGGGGAGGCTTCCCACCAGTGACAGAACTACCAGATGGTTCAATGGCAGCGTGAGTGCTTGCCCTTTGTGCCATCAGGTCGATGAAACGCAGCAACACCACTTTTTTGAGTGTGACTTAACCAAGTATCTTTGGACCCGGTCCTCTCTCAAGCTCATGTGGGGCGGCAACCCCCCCACGGGTATCAATAACAGTTTGATCTGGATGCTTAGTAGGTCCAGAGGGGACATACATCATAGGAGGTTTGCCGTCCTGGTGTGGACCGGCCTCATGTTCCATATATGGCAGGAGAGGAACATTAGAACTCATGGTAAGAGTGGGAGTGATAAATACCATGTGTTTGATGCTTTTGTAAATAGGTTGGCTTGTCATTGTAAAGCGAACCCGGGGTGCCTATTGAGGGTTAATCCTGAGGTCATTTTGAGGTGGGATCTTAAGTGATCTTGTATAGTATACAGGGTGGTTTACCCCTATACGCTCTTTTTGTTGATCTAGTCATATTTTACCTTATCAAAAAAAAATACTTATATTATTCATTTACAAGCACATGCACTTAAATTTAACTATAGTTTACATACCTTTAATTTCTCCATCACCTTCTCAAAACTCCTTTGATGTTTTTGTCCCCAAATTTTAGCTATAGGAAATTGCTCCACGTGTCTAGCGTACAACCCCAACCATCCTGATAGTTTCTGACATTCATCACAAGCGGGTACACCTAATTCTTTATCTACAATGCAAACCCATTTTTTTCCATCTTTTGGAGTGACTGCTTTATAAGTGGTGCATCCTCTTGTATTCTTTTTAGCTTTATATGAAATTATAACCATTAAATATTAACTATAAAAATTTGTACTAAAATTTGTATGACATACAATACCTTTTTTGCATATTGGGTCATCTTGAATTTCTTCATTTACTCTCATTTGGTCTTCTAGGTGCAACTCATCTTCAAGATGATCACCATTTTCTATCATAATATAGAAATATGATTTGTTGTTAGAGCCTAGTACCCAGTAAGCGTGATTATATGTGAAAATTTTAGTGTATTATCCGATAAATAGCCATCAAAAGTCCCATCATCATGTAAGTCATCACCATTATTGTCATCATCTTCAACAATAGTATCTACAAATAATTAGTGGGTTATGTAAAATTATTGTAGCAGTCATAATAATGTAAATATATAAATTACCTAGAACATAGAAATCTGAAATTCTATGGACGGGCGAGTAATTCTCATCTAAAGTTTCATTGAAGTAGAAATCACCAACATTATCTTTATCACCTTCTACATTAATATCCAAATAACGAATAGATTATGGATAATTATTATAGCTAGAATAATATAACTAGAAGAATTACCTGTGACAGTGGTATCCAAATTTTCTTAGATGTGAGCGTCATCAAAATCTTAAAAGATTGAATATAATAATGAGATACACTAACATAAATTACTAGCATAGTATTATGTATAATAGACACATAACTCACTTAAAGTTTCATGATGGACAAATTCATTCAAGTGTGATCTATCCTCATTGCTCATGTCAAAATCTACAGGGGGCCCACACATTTCTTCATATATTTCAGTATCTTCAGGTGGAATAGATATCCGCTAATTGCATCTCACATTTCTAGCAGCTATAGTAATATTTTATCATTAGGCTGAAAAAATATAAAATTAAATATTAAAAATGCTTACCTAAAAGTTTAGTCCTACGAGATGCATTATGATTTGGTACACTAGAATCACAATGGACATATGTCCTCTATAATTTTGGATGGATAGTTTTCTTAGGAGTACTTGATTCACCTTTTCTTCTCATAGACTTGTCTACATGAATTCAATCATTTGAATGTAGTAAGAGATGAGTCATAAAGCAAAATTCTGCAATTAATAGAGTAAATAATGTACTTCATACCATGATTTTGAGTTTTTTTTAAATGCATCACCAACTGGAATTTCTTCTTCCAAAATTTTTGAGTTTCTTGGTCTCTTCGTTTCTAATATATTTATGGAAAAAATGATACAAGATTGAGGGGTTGGCAATATATACATAGGTAACTAAATTAATTAAGACTTACTTGATGTTATCTCACTCAAGCATTCCTTAAGTGGATTGTTATGGATGGGGACATGCATTCCTTTGGCATTTGTATATGCATTTGTACTCTCTATCACTATGAAAAGTAGAAGGATTCATAATTGATAGTGTTTGCTAATAGAAGGGGAAAAATAACATAGACAAATATAACTAGTACCTATTTTAGATCTGTGACGGTGATGTAAATTCTTACTTCCTCTAGTACTTTTGGTCGATCCTAAATAAAGTGTGATTGAAATCCATTCTAACTTTGTATCTACCTAATTACATTTTAATGTATAAATTAATTAGATATTGAAAAATTACCTCTGAAGTTGGTCCTTTGAAGTGGTGTGCTCCCTTGACTACCATGATTAAACACTACAATAAGATCATTAATATTTTGATAAATTTATCAAAAGTTACTACACAATAAAAACACTAATGATTGAAAAAAAAACTAATGGTATGAATTACATTGTTTGCATTTGGGTTCATGTTCAATTTCTTGATCTGTTCTCATGTGGTCTTCTAGGTGCATGGCATTTTCAGCAATGGACTTTTTCTTCAAACTTGGCTGCACACTTTTCTTGAAAGTCTATGATTCACCTTTTTCATTTATAGATGCATCTATAGAAATGCAATAATTTCACATACCTAAGAGGACATGATGTCGGAAAATACAAAATATGATATTAATGTAGTAAAGAGTATACCACAATTTCTGACTTTTTTGAATACATTTGCCATTGGAATGTTATAATCAAAACAATCTGAGTTTTTTGGTCTTATTGTTGATCCATATAACAAAATATATACAATATTAACATAAACACATGAAATTAAATACCTTCAAACTAAATTGAGTTTATCTTACCCATACTTTCCTTAAGGATGGACACATATTTTCTTTTTGCAGCTGTAATTGAATTCACATTGCTACTCACTTCCTTATTTGGATCCTTAAAGGTGGGTGAAGACTTTATGAGTGCTCTCTTCTTACTTCCATTAACCACTTCTAGTTCTGAAATTAACATAAAAGAAAAAATATGTGACAAAATTTCTGGCAAAAAAAGTGTATGCAAAAAATTAAAATAAAGTTTCACATACCTGCTTTTCTTGATGCAAGATTGGTGCCCTAATTTTCCATCTCCATGATCTGATTAACGAACTTGAACGTATATTTAGGTGGCATGACTCTAAAAAAAATGATTGTATTAAATCTTAGTTAGATGTCTGAAGTGAAATATCAGACAGTCCTACAAAAACCAATCATAAATATTAACAAAAGACTTGTATTGATTATACCTCTACTCTCCTTCTCTTTTTAGGTTGTAAAATTTTACCGATTCAACTTTTAGAAACTTTACAAGATGTAGATATATCAAACCTAGTCCATCTGACACCAGGAACATCATTCAACCCAGAACTAATTGAAGGCTCATGATATTTACCCAAGTGATCATCTTTTTGTTCAACAATGAGATCATGATCTACATATACATTTTTAGGTTTCTAGTGGCATACAATACTCCAATGTCCATCTACAGGATCACTTGAGTAAAAGACTTGTTCAACTTGTTCTGGGTATATAAATGGTTCATCTTCAAAGCTTCGCTTAATCATGTTAACATGTGCAATGTTAAGATCATCAACTGACAACCATTCCTCATCGACATTGAACCAGGAGCATTTAAATAGAAAATAAGGGTTCATTCCATGGTAGCGAATCTCAAAGATCTCATCTAGAAGTCCATAATATACTTTACCATCAAGGCCTATTGTGGCGATACCACTATTCTGTGTTACTCAATCTTTATTAACATCTTGACGCTCAAATTTGTATCCATTCACAAAGTAACCTTTATAAGAATATATTCCTATCTTAGGTCCTTGAGACAGATATTGTATAGGCTTGAGAAGTTCATCAAATTCTTGTAAGGAAGCAACCCAGTTAGAAAAGAAATATGGATGAAATTAAGAAATAAGATATGATAAAAACATTATGTTAAATCAAATAGTTGTATTGCCTTACATGATCTTCAAACCAATTTACAAATGATTTGTGGTGGTGTGACTGTAAGGTGAAATCATCCCAACTAGGGTGCTGGCATCTTCAGATATCCTGATGCTTCCTGTATTTATGTATGTCACGGATAAATTTTTTTAGACAATTTTCAAAAATATTTTATAATTAATAACTTGTTACTTACTTCACATAAGATTGAACTTCCTCAGTATTGAGAAATATGAAACATGTAGCTTGATGTAGTTCTTCAATAGATATGCTCACTATAGAACGAGAGCCAAGTGGGCCATCGAGATACCTTACAAATCTATGTAGCTTGGTTTCCACATCATGCAGATACCTATCACAGAATATGCTTGCTTCCTCCATTAAATATCCTTCAGCAATAGAACCTTCTGGTCTACTCTTATTACGAATGTAATTCTTTAGTGTGTGTAGATATCTTTCAATGGGATACATCCACCTAAATTGAACTGGTCCAGCAAGTTTTGCTTCAGTTTGTAGATGCACAACTAAATGGACAATGACATCAAAGAATGCAGGAGGAAAAATCTTTTCTAATTTTCACATTATTATAGGAATTTTCTTCTCCAACTCTTCCATCTTCTCAATAGTAATGGCCCATACACTTAGTTCTTTGAAAAAAACACATAATTCCGCTAGAACCTTTTTGACAGGTTTTGTTAATGCCTTTATCACAACTATTGGAAGGAGATGGTGTAGTAATATGTGGTGATCATGACTCTTCATACCGATTAACTTCCTTTCTTGTAGTTGAACCATACAGGAGAAGTTTGATGAAAATCCTTCAGGGAGTTTAATGTACTTTAATACAGACAAAAAGTTTTCCTTTTCTTCATTTGTCATAATGTATATTGTATGAGGAAGCTCCCTAAAATTATTTGATTTTGAAAGTTTAGGCCACAATGATTTACGTATTCGCAAGTGTTGCAAATCAAACCGGGCTTTAATATTGTCCTTGTTTTTACCATCCTTTTGAAGTAACCATGCCAAAATATTTTCACTCACATTTTTTTCTATGTGCATAATGTCTAGATTGTGTGGAACCAGCAATGAGCTCCAATAAGGGAGCTAAAAAAAATACGTCTCTTTTTCCACCCCTCAGGTAGTTCATGTTGGTCATGTGAATTATTACCTGAAACCTTTCCAAAGACAACATTATCAAAAGCTTTCCACAAGTGTTCAATTTGTTTCCCATCTACAGGTTGAGGTGCGGGTTCATGTTCTTCAACTCCATTGAAGCTTTTTTTATCAACATGCCATGGGTGATTAATTGGTAAAAAATGTTGATGTCTTAGATAGACACATTTTCAACTGTATGGAAGGTAAATAGAACCATGATCAGATTGACAATACGGACAAGCCTTGTAGCCTTTTGTACTCTAACCAGACAACATACTGTATGTAGGAAAGTTTCTAATGGTCCATAGAAGCATTTCTCACATGCTAAATACCTCACCTACTTTAGCATCCAAAGTGTTCACTCCAGCCCACAACATCTTCAATTCATCAATCAATGGTTGGAGATAAACATCAATATCATTTCCTGGTGTTTTTGGGCCATCAATAAGAAGTGACATCATTAAGAAAGATTGATGCATAGTGAGCCAGGGAGGAAGACTATAACAAATTAAGATGACGGGCCAAATACTTCTACTACTCCCCATTGCAATATTGAAAGGGTTAAATCCATCTGTCACTAAGCCAAGTCTGACATTTCATGGCTCAATGTTGAATGAAGGATGATTGGTATCAAAATCTTTCCAAGCCTTAGAATCCCTCGGATGTTCCATTTCACCTACTGCGCCAGCTGTACTTGTGGAATGCCAAATCATCCAAGGTAGAACACTTTGGACATTTGTCTAAATTCAAGTATTCTCCTCTATAAAGTATACAATCATTGGGGCATGCATGGATTTTCTAACAATCTAACCCTAGAGAAGACATGAGTTTTTTACATTCATACCATGTTGTTGGCAACTTGTGTCTCATAGGAAATGCTTTAGATAGAAGTTCCAGATATCCTGACATCGCCTTGTAGATTATTTTATTCAAGAATTTGTGTCTAAATAGATGAACAACAAAGGAGAGCTTTGAGTAGTTATCACAACCTGGATATAATGGTTCACAAGCGTCTTTAAGTAGTTCCTCAAGTTTATTATTATCATGAATATGATTTTCATTATCACTACCACCATCATCATGAATAGGATATTCACTACCACTATCAGGAAAGTTTGTGTTCATTTATACTTCGTCATAGCATGCATCATTTATCAACCCCTCCATATCATCAAAAGAGTTGGCCACATGTTGATTGACCATATGATCTTTTTTGTCAATATGACTGTAATATTCCCAATCAGTGTAGGTTGATAGAAATCCATATCTAATAACATGCCATGTAATTGTCTCCCTATTATGAAAGAATTTGTTCTCACATTTCACACATGGACACCTAACCTCAGTACGATTACTAAATGAAAAATCCAAAAATAAGTTAAATCCTTGCATGAATGCCTCTTGGTAACATTCATGCTGAGATTTTCCTCTACTCATCCAACTCTTATCCATGGCTCCCAGAAAAATGATCATGTAATTTTGTTAAATTTTCAGTTATGTATAAGAACCAATTGTTGTTAATGTAAATTAGGTTTGAATTAGGCCAAATCATGAATGTAAATACTTAATTATTAGCACGTTATCCAATGCCTAACAACCTTATCAACTATGCCTTAGATATAAAGGTGGTCTTAGGCCTCCTACGCTCTAGGCGGGCCACCTTAAACTGGGTGCCTAGGCTAAATATATCTATTTTTGTAATTTCCATTCCTCTTCCTTGCAATTAATATTCTTCAAAAATATTATCTATTTTTTATTATAACTATATTGAAGAGGAAATCAATAGAAAGAAGAACCAAATAGAGAATCTATTTCACCAAGAAGAACCGTTGAGGTCTAGTTTAGGTGTTGTTTAACCAAGATACTATTCAGCCTTCTCTTTTTTGGGCTGGATTTATTTTAGACTTAGATCTGATTAGGTCACATAATGTAAAATCAGGTTTTAATTAGGCCAAATCATGCTAATATGGACAATAAGGTCTGATTCGGGGAAAAATATCTAATTTGAGGCAAATAATTGGGATTTGAGGAGTTTAGGTCCTCATCTAATTAAAAGTAACATATATCATTCATTGGGATTTAGGACTATTTTGTCTGATACTATCTTGTTTTTCACCTTCCCTCAAACATGTTCTTGAAGGCCGAATTTCTACTGAGGTTTTAATTTTTTGGGTAGGATTTATATAAGAATTAGATCTGATTAGGTCATGTAATCTAAAATCAGGTTTAAATTAGGACAAATCATGTCAAATTTGGGAAATTAGGACTGTATTGTGAAAACAAACATGATTATTACAACAACAAAATTTGGTGAAGTTGAAGGAGATATTAGATTCATTTATGTCAATAAAGGAAAATTTTGGAGAGCTTAGGTCTGATTAGTAGGTCCTATTATATAAAATCAAGTAACCCACATTGCCCTAGGGTCTTTCGACATCTACGAGAGAAGCAACCAAAGATGTAACTAAATCTAATATAAGAAAAGTAATCATGATTTGAGGAGTTTCACCATAAATTGTGTGGGATGTTGGAAGAGCACCATTTAGGTGTCAGCAAATCTCAACAGGACATTCTTACTTTACCTCCTCAGTACCTAGGACATTGTACTCTAGTTTAATCCATCTATTTAGACATTGAGGCTAGATGCGAAAATTCATTATAGACCAAGGAGTCAATTACTTAGTCTTATAGGTCCATGGTTTACCTTTACACTGGTATGGTGAATCACCAAGTAATTTGAGTGGAATAATCTTGGCTACTATAGTTCACATGAGTTCAACAAAATATATAATAGAAAGAAAAAAACATGAACAAATATGAATGCAAAATCAACATAGCACAATATTTAGAGTAAGGGGCATAATGATTAGCGAACATGTCTTTGACTAGTTGTATATGTAGCACAAAGGAAGGTGGGAAAAGTGCAAATGACCATTGACAAAGCCTATACAAAAGATGCCTTACAGGTTGCACATGACATTATTGATTCTTTTTTTATGATGCATGTATACCCTTCAATGCAGTCAATCACACATCTTTTGAAGTGATGTTGGAAGCAATTGGAAAATTTGGCAGAGGAATCCCTCCTCCTACATACCACCATATGAGGCTACCACTATTAGAGAGGCAATATACAATGACCAAAGAGTTGGAGCATGAGCATGAAAAACATTGGAAGTTTTATGGGTTTACTTTGATGTCAGATGGTTGGTCTAATATAGACAAATAAATTTAATTAATTTCCTTGTCAATACTCCCGAGGGCTCCTTTTATTTGTACTCTATTGATTCTTCTTCTTCTATACACACTTCTGAATATATGTTCACTGTTCTTGATGAGGTGATTGAGAGGATAGGGGCTGAAACCGTTATGCAGGTTGTGACCGACAATGCAACCAACTATGTCAGTGCAGGGAAGAAGTTGATTCAGAAGAGGAAGCATTTGTTCTGGACACTGTGTGCGGTGCATTGCGTTGATCTGATGCTAGAAGATATTGGAAAGATGAAAAAGTATGCTCATGTTATAACCAAGGCAAAGAAGGTGACTGCATATATTTACCAGCATGTCCAGTTGCACAACGCATTTGTGAAGAAGAGTAAGAACAATACTGAGTTGATGTGCCCTGGTGTAACCATATTTTCCATTGCCTTTCTCACTTTGCAGAGCATGCTAGGCCACATAGACGCTCTATTTTCCTTGTTCAATTCAACTTCTTGGGAGGAGAGCAGTTGGTCTAAGACAAATGCAGGAAAGAAGGTGTCTACAACTTGTCATTCTAGAGCATTTTGGAATGTAGTCCAAGATTTACTCAGATCTTCACAACATCTCATGCAAGTTTTGAGACTTGTAGAAACATATGAGAAGCCCTCCATGGGGTATATTGCAGCTGCAATTGAGAAAGCAAAGGAGGAAATCAAGCTGAATTTTGCTAACAAGGAGAGGGATTACAAGCCTATCATTGATATTGTTGAGAAAAGATGGGCTTTTCAGATGTCTCGGCCTCTATAAGGAGTTGGTTTCTTACTCAACCTGTCACTTTATTATGAAGCTAGGCAGAATAATGATCCAAATCTTGGCGTATATGATTCTGAGTTTGTTGATTTCTTAACAAAGATGGTTGATGATGTGCCAACTCAGGATAAAATTTCAGAAGAGTTATATTTCTACAAGGAGGCTCGTGGGATGTTTGGCAAAGACATTGCCGTTTGACATAGGACTGTAAAGACCCCACGTAAGTATTTTTATTTTTTGAATTAATATTTATTATTTGCCTTAGATTGTTGACCTTGGTTAGTACCTAAAATGCTAACACTTTATAATTGTCTATTTGTCTCTTAGTTGCTTGGTGGGATGCATATGGAGGGTAGACTAGAAAGTTCCAATGGATGGCCAAGCGTATTTTAGGATTGTGTTGCACATCATCTACTGTAGAGAGAGCTTGGAGTACCTTTGACCTTGTTCGTGATAGATACATTTTGGTTGGGTGGGGGTATAGATTAAGAAGACAGTATGTTCTGCTTGCGAATTCCAAACAAAGCAATGGTAAATCCGTGAAATCAGAGCAAAGCAAGAAGGCAAAATGTGAACTAACTATGAATGGTGATGAACTTCTATTGGGGCGACGAGCTCCTTCTGCTTGCAACCGATCTGATTAGTACCTATGATAGCTAGAAGAAAAGGAAAATCCATTAATTCAGAACAAAGAAAGGAGAATGATGAAGAGGGGAGAATGAGGAACGAGGAAAATCAATTGGGCCTCATTGTTGCTCGAGTTACTTGCTTCTGGCCAAGAATTTGTAGGGGAGAATGAGGAAGAGGGGTGAATGAGAAAGAGGTGATTGAGAAAATAAGAATGAAGATGAGGAACTAACTTGTCCTGAATGAGAACAATGATCGACTAGGCAAGCTCCACTGCTGACTAGGGCCGAGAAACAATAGAGTGATCATGTTCTAGCTGCTTGCGGCCAGGACTAGGGGCGAGATAGAGCAGAGCGATTGGGAATCTAGACCCGAAGGAAGATTGTTGAGGAACAACGATCGACGAGGCAAGATCCACTACTGACTACGGTCGAGAAACAACAGAGTGATCACTTCTAGCTACTTGCGTCCAGGACTAGGGGTGAGACAGAGCAGAGCGATTGAGAATCTAGACCCCAAAGAAGATCGCTAATTGCAAATTGTTGTGCGTGATCAGCCCTAAGGGATTCCAAGCCACGGAGAAATAGGGGTGAATGGTATCAAGCTCTCACCGTCGAGCTGAAGAAGGACATGATGATGAGGGAAATGAAGGGTTAAGCGGTAGGGGTTCGAGGATGCATTTGGGGAAAAGGAAAATTTTGCACTGACTTGTCTCAGAGTGGGTGTTTTAGGAAGCTGTGGGATTAAGTGGGGGGAAAGTTGTTACATGTGGTATTGTTCATATTTTTTTATTTATGTGGGGTTTAGTTCTCTTTCTTTAATATTTAAAATTCAAAAAATTGATATATGTCTGCAGCATGTGCAAAAAAGAAAAAACATGGCTATATTATGTTGACTATCAATTTTTTGGTTGGAATTAAATTCGTAATGGAATTGGTTAGTGTATAGTACTAAATATACGACAAAACACATCCAAATTATATTTGAACATTTAAAATTTATAAAATTGATACATGATTGGAACATGTGCGAAAAAGGAAACACGGCTATATTATGTTATTTTTACTATAATTGATTAGTGTAAAATTTTAAATATACATACATGCACATCAAAATTAAATTTAAACATCTAAAATTTAAAAAATTGATACAACACTGTAGCATGTGTGAAAAAGGAGACATAGCTATATTATGTTGACTATCGATTTTTTTGTTTGGAATTGAATTTGTTCTAGAATTGATTTGTATGTAATACTAAATATATGACCATACACATCAAAATTAAATTTTGAATATTTGAAATTCTAAAAATTGATACATCTTCGAAGCATGTGGGAAAAAGGAAACATGGTATATTAAGTTGACTATCAATTTTTTTGTTGGAATGAGATTTTTACTGGAATTGATTAGTGTATAGTACTATATATACGGCCATACACATCAAAATTATATTTGAACATTTCAAACTTACAAAATTGATACATGATTGGAGCATGTGTAAAAGAGGAAACACGGCTAAATTATGTTATTGGAATTGAATTCATACTAGAATGAAACAAGGCCAACCATCACAATCAAAACAACACCAACTGTCTTGACCTCAAATGAAGATGGTGTACTTCTTTCTCGACCCAAAACATAGGAGAAACAACAATCTTGACCAAAACAAGACCAAACAACCCATGTCATGATAGTGTCCTTTCACAAAATGTCCCTCTAAATGCTTTTGGGAGATGTCAGGGCCCATTTCAAGACAAGTTTCGTCTCACGCCATGTCCTTGAAAATACATTTGGGAGGTGTCATCACACATATGATGACAATGTCATCTCATAATAAATCCTTAAAAATGCATTTGGGTGGTGTCAGGTCCCATTTCATGACAACGTCCTCTCATAACAAGTCCATCAAAATGCATTTGGGAGGTGTCAGGGCCCATATCATGACAAATGTCACGACCAATATTGTGATAATGTCCTTTCACAACATGTCACTTCAAATGCATTAAGGAGGATACATAGCCCATATATTGGCAGCGTCCTCTCATAATAAGTCCCTAAAAATGCATTTCAGAAAAGTTTGGGCCATATCATGACAATTCCCTCTCACGCCAAGTCCTTGAAAATACATTTGGGAGGTGTCATCACACATATGATGACAATCTCATCTCACAATAAGTCCTTAAAAATGCATTTGGGTTGTAACATACTAAATCTTAGGGTCTTTCCTGCAATTTACCCACTTTTGACCTTTTCTTTGCCTTCTAGTCCTTTTGGACCAATTTCATAAATTTTCCTTGTTTTATATTCTTTTTGGACCCCTTGTGCAATTTGAGCACAATTCAATGTTTAAAATTTCCTTTTTCCCTCATTTATATAAATGAAGGGGTGTTTGCACAAATAACCCAATTAAGGAAATAAGTGAAGGTTAATAATGTAATTTGGTCATTAAGGATGGATATAAGTAGATAATATTAATTTGGAGCTTTTTGGATAAAGATATTAGTAACGATGTGCATTTGAATTAATTATGAGTATATTAACCTCTTTATTTTCTCTCTCCTCTTAAGTGGATAAAATGTGTGAAAATGGGATAATATGGTGAGTTATTTCTCTTGAAATAATTAGGAGATGATTTCCTCAAAATATTACTCCCATATTTCAATTAATTAGTTTTCCATATTATTTCACCTCTTTTAATATATTAATACATGTAATAATGGACAACATTTGAGTTATGAGCCTTAGTGATCTTAAATACGAAATCTAATTATATAGCATGATGCTACACTTTAATGTGAACATGTGGTTAAAATTTGGTGGCTTTTGGACTTCATTTGAGCCCTCAAATTGATTTTATAAGCTTTTACTATAGTGTGATTATAGTAGCTGAATTGATTTCATTTATATCATATGTAACGCTATGGTTTCAGTTTATTTTCACGTCACACGCTTTGAGTGATGCCTGGGGACCATCGATCTGGGATCGGACGGTAGGACCCTTGTCTTCTACCTCTGACCGTCGAACTGCTCCGACCTCCGACCTGCCTGAACCGCTCTCTCTCCCTCCTTCACCTCTTCGCGAAATTTCTTTTGCGTTGAGTTCGTATCGCCGAGATGAATCGATTCAGATAACTTTCATTACCCCTCATTCATTCTAGATGAAACACCCAAGTTGTCCCTTCTCCTCCTCTCTGTCACGTTATGCAAAGGGGACTAGGGGCATCCTTGCGCCTATATAAGGTAGTGCAAGGCACTATAAGCCCTCGAGCCTTCCTTCTCTCCCTCCAATTTCTCCCCATCTTCCCTGGATCTCGCAGACCTACTCATCCTTGTCCCTCAGCGACGGCGAACCATATCTCGTAGCTCCGGCCGCCTCAGTCAAATTGCGGGCTAGGTAACCATCCTTAGCCTCTCTGCTTTCTTTTCACCTCTCTACTTTGACTCGAGCAGCCCCCTATCGCCGTACCCTGTAACTCGCCGAAGAAGCTCCGCCGACGCTTACCAATTTCAGGTTCCAGTGCTCCTCCGCCGCCGCTGACTCTTGCTTTTGGCTTGTATTGCCTCTGTGAGGGTGATGATGGCCCCAGTTGATGGTTTCACATTCGTTTCTCGGGTTTTACCTTTCTTAGCGACCTCCCCTGCTCCGGTCAGGTTCTGACGACCTAGGCTATGGATGGCCTTGTTCTGGGGATCGTTGAGTCCGCGGGAAGCTAGGGAACTCATTTCCAACGTCCCTCCTCTGCTGCACGCCCTGATGGCGAGTTGAAGCAAAGGAGCTCGGGCTCCTGTGAGCCTGCTCGCGCCATGACCTTGGCTGGAAGAAGCCAGGTCATGGAATGACCAAGAGAGACACCCACAGGCAATGTAACGAGTTACTACGCAGGGGCAATCTCGTATTTTCACCTTGATTTATGTTTCCCATCTGCAAGGTTTTGTTACATGCAAATGACCATACTTCCCTTGCTGCTTAATTAATTTGATTTGACGATAAGGGGTATTTTGGTCATTTCATCTATTATTTACATCGATTAACATTTTTATTTAAATAACTGTCACGCTATGGTTTTCTTGCAATCTGATTGGTCAGATTTACTTAATTCATAGTAAATCGATCCATGGTCAGAAAAATGCAAATAAATAGTCAATGGAAAGGATTTTTAATGTAGAATTTGATTTTATGGTTTTTGAGTCTAAATTATGATTCCTTTTTTCGAAGTTTTCTTTGAATACCTTTTAAGTGTATAAAGTGTTCTAAAATACCTAATTCATTCATTTTAACTTCAAATTGGAAAATAAAATATGTTTTCTTATTCAGGAGAATATGACCAATCTGTTGGACTAGGTTTTGAGTCACAAATCGAGTTTTGGTTTTGAAGGTAGAAAATTAGGGTTTTTCCTATGCTTTATGCCTTTATATATATTAATACATGTGTAATAATGTAACTAGGGAAAATGGAATGGATGCAATCAGATTGGTGAATGTGATGGTAATTAATTAAAACATGTATGTGGATCCTATTTGTGTATGTGCACCCTATTTTGTATGTGAAGCCTATTTTAGTATGTGGCTCCTATGTATGTGAATCATATTATATGAATCCTATCAAAGATGAATGTGAATGTTTATTGTGCAAACTACCTATCCTTCAGTTGGATCTTTTCCAACCCCACAATCATTTTTGTGCTAGCCTTGTTATCCTTTTAATTGCATTTTTTTGGCTCTTTACTTATGTTATGATTCAAATGCCATTGTGGCTCATTCATTTGAATCATGTGAACCTTGCTACTACATATGTTGCCTCATTTACTTGGAAATGCTTAATCTTGCTATTGCCAATGTTGGCCCATCTTTTTGGAAATATTTGAAAACATTGTATAATGTTGTTTCTTTGTTGGCTCCTTTATTTCTTGGAGTTCTTGGATATTGTTGTTGCCTATGATGGCCTATTTATTTATTTCTTGGGTGTTATTCCCAATGCTATGTTGTTATCTTGATACACTTTTCACTCTACTGCAAAGTGAATGTTATGCATGATATAGTTATTGGCCAATTGACAATGTAGTGTACATGAGTACAAACCACCCACAGGGCACGGTGGTTTTAGTCCCCCTGTCGGGCACTGGGGTTTTAGTCCCCCTGTCGGGCACTGGGGTTTTATTCCCCCTACCATTTTATATATTAGGCACTGGGGTTTTAGTCCCCCTGCCACTTTTTAGGCACTGGGGTTTTAGTCCCCCTGCCATTGGTGAGGTCCGGTAGGTGCCTCACCCTACATTGAGATGATTTTGAGTCATAATTTATATTCATGCAAAAGGTGATATTTGTTGATATTGAAATGTGGCAATTTTCTAAAATCTTATTTACTCATTTGCCTCTCACTCCTTGAAATTCCTTAGTGGAAATCTTTTGTTATGAAATACTTAACTTTATGATTGCCCTTTATTCTATTATTGACACATAACTTTTATCTTTCTCTTGTTGGATGACCCCAACCAACCAGGTTAGGATCAGAGTGCGTAGTGGAAGCTTGGTAAACCTAAGGCTAAGGATAGGACAAAAGGAAAAAGGAACATATAGCTTGCATGTTCATAGTTGCTTTTATATATTAAGTTGTTTTGTTTGGAGACAATATTGGCTTAGTCTAAGTGTTCCTCTACCTATATCCTTGTTCTTGTATAAAGATGTACCCCATTTGGGAAAAAAATTTGTAATGTACTCTTTATACATTTTAAATAAAGTCAATATTTAAATTTCCGCTGCTACACAATTGATGATTTTGGTTGCCATGGTTTATAGTAGAGACTTGGTCTTTACATGGGTGGTGTCAGGTCCAATTTCATGACAATGTCCTCTCATAACAAGTCCATCAAAATACATTTAGGAGGTGTCAGGGCCCATATCATGACAAATGCCACAACCAATATTGTGATAGTCCTTTCACAACATGTCCCTTCAAATGCATTTCAGTGAAGTTTGGGCCCATATCATGACAACCTTCTCTCATAAATGTCCATCAAAATGCATTTGGGAGGTGTCAGGGCCCATACCATGATAAATGTTATCTCACATCAAGTCCCTAAAAATTCTTTGGGGAGGTGCCACGAACAATATTATGATAGTGTCCTTTCACAACATGTCCCTTCAAATGCATTAAGGAGGATACATAGCCCATATATCAACAACGTCCTCTTATAATAAGTCCCTAAAAATGCATTTCGGTGAAGTTTGGGCAATATCAAGACAAATGTCGTCTCACGCCAAGTCCTTGAAAATACATTTGGGAGGTGCCATCACACATATGATGACAATGTCATCTTACAATAAGTCCTTAAAAATGCATTTGGGTGGTGTCAGGTCCCATTTCATGACGACATCCTCTCATAACAAGTCCATCAAAATGCATTTGGGAGGTGTCAGGGCCCATTTCAAGACAAATGTTATCTCACATCAAGTCCTTAAAAAGGCATTTGGGAGATGCCATTAATCATTTCTCACAATGCAACATCATGACTATCTTCACAATGCACGTTGTGACCGTGATAGAACATGATAGAACATACACTCCAATTCATCCTAGAAGCTAAGTGTCATCAAACATCTTAAAGCAACTCTATGAAAATGCATTTGAGAGGAGACATGTCCCATATCATGAGAGTGTCCTCTCAAACCAACTCCCTAAAATGCATTTGTATGGAGCCATGGCCCATATTGTGCCACTAACCTCTTGAACCAAGTCCCTAGAAATGTATTTGTGTGGTGCATGCCCTTATCATGACAGTGTCCTCTCACATTAACTCACAAAAATTGCATTTGGGATGAATATTGTGACAGTTTCCTCTCACAACAAGTTTCAAGTGGAAATGGGAGATACCGTGGCACATATGATGACAATGTCCTCTCAAGTTTGGGCCTATATCATGACAATGTCCTCTCATGCCAAGCCCTTGAAAATACATTTTAGAGGTTCCATGACGCATATGATGATAAAGTCATCTCACAGTAAGTTCTTAAAAATGCATTTGGGAGGTGTCAGGTCCCATATCATGACAACATCCTATCACAACAAGTCCATGAAAATGCATTTGGGAGGTGTCAGGGCCCATATCATAACAAATGTTATCTCACATCAAGTCCCTAAATATGCATTTGGGAGGTTCCATGACCCATATCATGATAGTGTCCTTCATAACATGTCCCTTCAAATGCATTATGGAGGATACATGGCCCATATAATGATAGTGTCCTTCATAACATGTGCCTTCAAATAAATAGAATTGGGGCCCATAATCCATTTCTTTGGACCTTGTTCTCAAAAATGTATCTGGAGGAGCCAAGCCCCCTATCATGACAGTCTTTTCTCACTACAAGTCCCTTGAAATTCATTTGTGAGAATCCGGGGATCATATCATGATAGTGTCCTCTCACAACAAGTCCCCAAAAATTCATTTGAGTGTATTTGGGGCCCATATAATTACAAATGTCATCTCACAGTAAGTCCCAAAAAATGCATTTGGGAGGGGCCACGACCCATATCATGATAATGTCCTCTCATAAAAGGTCCATAGAAATGGATTATGGAGGATCCAAGGCCCATATCATGGCATTTTCCTCTCACATAAAGTCGAAGACTCATCCACAAAAAAGGCCCCTCCCCGAAGTGCGCCCCTCCTTGAATTATTCGGTCATGCAATACTGGAGGAATATAAAGAACAAAATGAAATTCGACCCCATCGTAGTTCTCAATCAATGCATTAGGGAGGAGACATGTCACATATCATGACAAATGTCATCTCATAGCAAGACTTTAACAATTCATTTAAGAGGATACACAACCTATATGCATTGATCTCTTACAACAACTCCTTAAAATGCATTAAGGAGGAACTAGTGCCCACAATGTCGTTTCACAACAAATCTTTACAAATGTGTTCGGCTAGATTTGGGGCCCATATTACCACAATGTCCTCTCACAACAAGTACCTAAAAATGCATTTGGGAGGTGTCATGGCCCATATCATGATAGTATCATCTAACAACAAGTCCCTCAAAATGCATTTGGGATGATCTAAGACCCATATTATGATAGTTATGTCTCACAGAAAGTCCCTAAAATTGAATTTGTGAGGGGTCAGGGCTCATATCATGATGTTTTCTTCTCACAAAAAGTCCCTAAAATTCTTTTCAGAGGAGTCATTGCCCATGTCATGAAATTTTCCTCTCACAGCAAGTCTCTGAAAATACATTTTTGAGGTACTTGGGACCATATCATGACAAATGTCATCGCATATCAAGTCTCTAACAATTCATTTAGGAGGATATATGACCTATATCATAACATTGAGCTCTCATAGCCTATGAAGTGTTCCACTCTATGAAGAAAGAAAAGGGGAAGAAAAAAGGCAGTCTTGCTATGAAGTTGGACATGTCCAAAGCATACGACATGGTGGAGTGGAGTTTGCTTGATGTGGTGATGGAGAAGATGGGTTTTGGGATGAAGTGGAGGAGTAAAGTCAAAGATTGCATCAAATCTATCCAGCACACTTTTGCTATAAACGGGGATCAGACCAAAAGCACAAAGCATGCACGTGGACTTTGCCAGGGTGACCCTCTATCACATATCATGAGAATGTCCTCTCGTAGCATGTGGATGGAGGTGTATATGGGAGGATCTATGACCAATATCATGTCAGTGAGATCTCACAACAAGTCCCTCAAAACAAACTTTTGAGGAGCCATGACCCATATCATGATGGTTTCTTCTCACGGGAAGATCGCAAAAATGCATTTTGGAGGAGCCACATCACATATCATGAGAATGTCCTCTCCCAACATGTCATTGTAATTGCATTTAGGAGGATATGTGACCACTATCATGATAGTGTGCTCTCATGGTAAGTCCCTAAAGGTAAATTTCTGAAGAGCTAGGGCCCATATCATGATGGTGTCATCTCACAACATGTCACTGATTATGTTTCTGGGAGGAACCAGGGCCCATATCATTATGGCAGCCTCTCACATCAAGTCTTTGAAAATGCATCTGAGAGGAGCCATCTCCAGTATCATGACAATGTCCTCTCCCAACATGTCATTGTAATTGCATTTGGGAGGATATGTGACCAATATCATGATAGTATGCTCTCACGGTAAGTCCCTAAAAATAAATTTCTGAGGAGCCAAGGCCCATATCATGATGGTGTCGTCTCACAACATGTCACTGAATATGTTTTTGGGAGAAACCATGGCCCATATCATTATAGCATCCTCTCACATCAGGTCTTTGAAAATGCATTTGAAAGGAGACACATCACATATCATGAGAATGTCCTCTCCCAACATGTCATTGTAATTGCATTTGGGAGGATATGTGACCACTATCATGATAGTGTGCTCTCATAGTAAGGCCCTGAAAATAAATTTCTGAGGAGTCAGGGCCCATATCATGATGGTGTCGTCTGACAACATGTCACTTAATATGTTTCATATAATTGCTCAAAAGATTACATAAAAGCTCTCACAGAAGCGCAAGCAACAAACTGGGTTGCCAATTTTTGTTGGATGGCAAAACCCAAGGACCCAAAAATAAAATCATTACATGTAGATGAAGGCATCATAAGATTCCTATTTATATATGTTGAAGGCATCGAAGAAGAGAAACTGCATCATCGGCAGGCACCCCAAAGGTGTCAAAGGTGAAAGGTAGAAAATGATGTTGATTGGCCTCACATGTTGTTCCATGTTTATGAACTTTTTGTATTACTGCCTCAGATGATGCCTGCCCTGCTTTAAAGTTTTTTGAAAGGATACCTGTCAAGGGAGAAACTCCTGTTAGGTCAACACAGGCATGTTTTCCATTCATCCAGTGAAATAAAAGAATGTCTGCAGGTCGCAATGAATGAACACCATCAGATTGAGTGCCAAGGAAGGCCAAAGGAGCTTCTTTCAAAACCTGTAACCCAGATCGAGTGCCAACATCATGACGAAACTTATAACCAGGCCGCGAGCGGTAGTGCACTGCATGATCACCAAAGGCATCAAGATATGTGATGGTGCAAATTAGACAATGTTCATTTCCTGGATACAAGGGAATCATAAGCCAATACCGAAGGATAGCTCGATACTAAATGGGTAACATAGATAGACCAAGGCCATCAATAGGAACAACCCTAAAAAAATTTGTGCATGATCGACTTGTAAAGAAGTGAGAATAGCATGTTTCCGTAAGGATAGGTCACTTGCCATGATTTGCTGGATGACTATTTTGTAGTAAGTGTCTACCAAAATAGACTGGTTCTTTGGGGTGATAGAATGCATACTTGTCAACATAGACCAACATAAAGATGGCAAGATATTGCATATGCAAGCATGTGCTTGGACAAAGGGGAGCCCTGTAGGCACGCATGTGACCTCACACAACATATGGTCTTAGAGATCTTTAGTATGTATCTGAGAGGCAAAAAAAGCAAATTTACTGACATCATGAGAGGACTTGATCCCCAATCCCCCTAGATGCATAGGAAGTGTAGCCAAACACCATTGTAAATCACCAAAACATGGTTCATCACCAACCACAATACGCTCCAGACAACGATGAAGACCGTGATAAAAAATATCCAACACAGGTGTGATAGAAGAAGGAGGTGTTATATGAAGATCAAACAATAGTTTGGGCATCCCAACACAAGACCTAAGAAGAAGAAGCTCACACTGTGGGTCCTGGAGTGAGGACATGTGATCCATCATATCAAGGGTCTTCATCACACATTTCTGGAGAAGTTCCTTTGCAAAGGATGCATTTGTAGAAAATCGGGCCACCTAGAATCTTCACTCCACGCTCTGGATGAGAGATGTCAGTTGGAAATAAGCCCACATTCGAGCCTCATCTAGGGTCATCAGATGGCCAAAAAATGTCTTCTTAGTATTGAGATGAAGACTGTTACGACCCCACCTTCCGGTAACCCCCAATTAAGGGAGACCGAGAGGTCAAAGCTGCACCCATAATTTTCGGATCAAAGGTTCAACATTTAACCAAGAACAATTATTAAATTTTAACAGACTATACTGGAAAGCTGTAAGAAAATAAACTTTTGCATACCTTTTGAAAATTTGGATCTCTAAACTCTCCTCGCGTCCGACCCGTTGCTCTGGCGATTAGGGTTTGAAGCGTGGGACACCCTCCTCCACCACCGTGGGTTCTTCTCTTGCAGGTCCAAGGGCGGTCGATACTTCTGGTCCTCTACCAGTGATGGAAGACGAACTGGAAGAGAGATGTGCACAGTTGCAATTGACACCGGAGGAAGAAGACCTAATCGAGATAGCGGAGCCGGAGGCCGACGGAGATCAAATTCACCTATGACTGGCGCTGGTTGCGCGGATATTATCAGACAGGCCAGTGAATTTCTGGGCTATGAAGCAGACCTTAACGCAAGCGTGGGGTCTCCATGAGAAGGTTGTCTTCAAGCAGGTTGAAGGAGGACAGTTCATCATACAATTCTTCGACTGGAGAGACAAGCAGAAGGTAGAAGAAGGCTCTCTGTGGAATTTTGACAATAAGCTACTATTGTTCAAGAACATTGAGAGGGAAGAGAAGCCGGGGGATATTGTCATAAACCACAACCCCTTCTGGATCCGGTTCTATGGCATACCCCTAGGGTTTCGGAATAAAAGAAGTGTCAGAGAGATCGCGGCCAGAGTAGGCGAGGTGATAGCGACAAACCTGGACGAACTGGGATGGGAGACGTCGGCGAGGGTGAGAATCAACCTCGATGTCATGAAGCCGCTGAAGAGAGTTCTGTGGATGAGAGGAAGCAAAGGTAATGTGATCGAGATCGAACTGAAATACGAATGACTATCCAATTTCTATCATGGCTGCGGTCGACTCGGCCACGTCGTCAAAGATTGTGAGGGTAGCGATGAAGGTGAAGAGCGGAAGCAGCAGTGGGGAGCATGGCTTAGGGCGTCGCCGAGGAAGCCAAGGCAGATGCTCCAGGAGGAGGTATATGGGAACAGCAGGTTAAGCAAGAAGATCCAATTCAAATATAAACCAGAAAAAAAATCTAAGAAGGGACGCGGCGAGCCGGGAGAACAGAAGGGACCAAAACTCGATGGGGAAAGAAGGGCAGGATCAGAACTCGAAGAAGATCAGCTTGGGTTAACAGAAGATCAAGCGCAGACGTAGAATGATGATGAAGGCAGTGACGAGGTGGAATTCAGTCTTGGTGAGTTATTCCCAGAAAGAACTTCCCAATCCGATCAGAGAAGGAAAGGAGGAAGCAACGTCCAAGATCTAGCTGCTACGGAAGCAAGGGAAGATGACAGGCGAATAGGAGAGCAACTACGAACCCAGATCAGGAAGGAGAAATCAACAACAACAGGGGGAAGTAGAACACAGGAGAATTGCTTACAGGCCGCAGTTAAGGTGGATGGGCAAGAGGAAGGGATCGAAATAGGTGGAAATATGCAGCAGGCATCAATGGCGAATGAAGGAGCGTGGAACAGGGAAAAGGAAGTGATATCAGTGGTGAAAACAAGGGCACAAAGAGAGAAGGAAAATAGAAGAAAAACAGGGAGAAAGGCAAAGTCAGACCAATACAAGAAGAGAGACCCGCCTTGGGTTTATAAGATGAGTAGGGGCCAACGCTTGGGTATTCCAGAGGATGCAGTGGAATGGAGCACGATTGCAGGGAAAAGAGGAAGGCAATCCGAGTACTGTGATATGGAACTTGACTCGTATGATACTGAGTTGGAGGTAGGGAAAAAAGCAAGAAACATGATCCGAGAAGGGCAGCAGGAAGGAGGGTGTACAACCCAAGTAGCGGAGGCTGGATTGAGCCAGCCCTGCAAAGAGCAATGAAAATCTTAAGTTGGAACTGTCAGGGTCTAGCCCGCCCTGACACGGTTACTGCCCTCAAGTCTAGGTGCATGAGGGAGGGCCCGAACATAGTTTTTGTGATGGAAACTATGATTTCTAGTACTGATTTGGAGGTGGTCATGAGGAAGTGTGGGTTCACTCAAGGAGTTTGCATTTCTAGTATAGGAAGAGTTGGGGGAATGGGTCTATGGTGGAGGGACGTCGACCTCACAGTAACATCATATTCACAACATCATTGCAGCTGCGATATAAATGAGCAGAACAGTGACAGTAGGTGGAGAGCTATTGGCATATATGGATGGGCAGCACAACAACAAAAGCATAAGACCTGGGAATTAATGAGAGAACAGAAAGGAATCTCGAATTTGCCTACTATTTTCTTCGGAGACTTCAACGAGATCCTATCCAACTCAGAAAAAAATTGGTGGGCCTCCTAAACCTCTCAGGTTCATCCAGGAATTCATGGACGTAGTTGATGACTATGATCTCACGGACCTGGGATACAGTGGCAGCATCTTCACTTGGAAGAGAGGTCTCACTCCGGAAACCTTAGTAAGGGAACGCCTTGATAGAGCATTGGGATGTGCACAATGGGTGGCAAAGTTTCCACAGGCAAGAGTGATTCACTGCATCAAATACGAGTCCGATCATGTACCCATCATCATCAACACTGAGTATAAAAAAAGAAAGAAGGCAAGGAACAACCAGTATTTTTTCTTTGAACCTATGTGGGCAGAGGACAATGCTTGTGAACACATCATAAAATCTGCTTGGGAGAAAAGGCATAGTTCAGATCTTCAAGGAAAGATGGGCTACTATGAAAGTAAATTGAAAGAATGGGCTGCTGGAAAATTCGGGGAAAGAAGGAAAAAGATCAAACAGTTGGAAGAGGCTCTAAGGGAACTACAAAATTTACTGGCAGACAGGACAATTTAGAGAGGTGCACTCACATAACGACAAAACTCCAAGAATGGCACAGAAGGGATGTGGCATTCTGGCATGCCAGAGCAAGGGTGAATGAGATGAGGTCAGGTGACATAAACACTGCATACTTCCACCATAAGGCGTCACAAAGAAGGAAGAGAAATAGGATTGAAGGTCTAAAAAATGAAGATGGGCAGTGGAAAGAGGAGGAAGAAGAAATAGAAGGCATAGTGCTGAATTTTTTTCAAAATCTTTTTCAGACCAGTGATCCATGCGGATGGGAGGAGGCTACGAGAGGAATCAATAACAAGCTCAGTCAGATTGAGATCAAGGAGCTTGAGAAAGATGTCACATCTGAGGAAATATTGACGGCATTGAAGTATATGCATCCGAATAAAGCACCGGGCCCGGATGGTATGAAAGCTCTATTTTTTCAGAAGTACTGGCACATAGTAGGGAACGATGTTTCCAACTATATAAAAGGGTGGTGGAAATTTGAAAGGAGTATAGCAGAAATCAATGACACGCTGGTGGTGTTAATCCCAAAAACTCAGAAGCCCACGGAGATTGGTGAGTTTAGACCCATCAGTTTATGTAATGTCATCTACAAGATAGCTTCCAAAGTCATAGCAAGCAGGTTGCGACCGTTCATGGACAGAATCATAACCGAAAACCAAAGTGCTTTTATCCCGGGGAGACTAATTACAGACAACACTCTTATTGCATATGAGTTGTTCCACACCATGAAGAGGGGAAACAAAGCTAAGAAGGGACATATAGCACTCAAGCTGGATATGTCAAAGGCCTATGACAGAGTGGAATGGAAGTTTGTTGATTATGTGCAAGAAAAAATGGGGTTCAGGGAGAAATGGAGGAACAAGGTATATGATTGCATGTCAACTGTGACTCATTCGTTTGCCATAAACGGGGAGAGGACCAGAAAGATTCAACCTTCCCGAGGACTTCTCCAGGGTGACCCTCTCTCTCTCCATATCTTTTCATTTTATGTGCCGAAGCTTTTTCTACTTCTCTAACCTTGGCAGCATAGCAAAAAATTATCCAAGGAATCTGAGCTAGCCGCCAAGGCCCTCGGGTTTCTCATATTTTCTTTGCAGATGATTCCATCCTTTTTGCGAGAGCAACCAAAGAAGAATGTCTGAAGTTAGCTGAGATTATCAGCCAATATGAGCGGGCATCCGGTCAGAAAATCAACCTATCCAAAACTGAGGTCGCTTTCAGCAAAGGGGTGGAGCGGGAAAGGAGAGCAAAAATAACACAACTCTTGTAGGTCAAAGAAGTAGACAAACATGGGAAATATCTGGGGCTACCTACGGCTGTTGGGAGGTCAAAGAAACAAGTGTTCTCTTATATACATGAGCGGATATGGAAGAAGCTACAAGGGTGGAAGGAAAAATTGTTGTCCAAAGTGGGGAAAGAAGTCCTCATCAAAGCGGTGGCCCAAGCCATACCATCGTATATCATGAGTATTTTTCAATTTTCGGGATACCTTCTCGACTCTATAAACAGCACTATAGCAAGATTTTGGTGGGGGGCAAAAGACGGGGAGAGGAAGATGTCATGGGTCAGCTGGAACAACATGTGTAAACCCAAGAATCAAGGAGGATTGGGGTTCCGAAACATACACATCTTCAACCAAGCACTTCTGGCAAAGAAAATATGGAGACTCTTTCATAGAGACGATACATTAGTCCACCATGTGCTAAAAGCAAGATACTTTCCTAGGGGGACAGCACTCAGCGCCAGAAGGGGACATGACCCAAGCTTTACCTGGAGGAGCATATGGAATGCAAAGGCCTTCATTCTGGAAGGGATGCAGTGGAGAGTGGGAGACAGAACAAATATCAACATATGGAAAGACCCATGGATCCCGGGAATAAGAGGAAGCACATAAAGTGCCTATAGTTTTTCGAGCACCAATGCACAATGGGTGAACCAGCTCATGATGGAGGATTCAACCACATGGGACAAGGAAGGCATCTACAACCTCTTCAATCCAAAAATAGCACAGAAGATCCTGGCAATACCACTTGGTTTCAACAAGCGGGAGGACGGTATCTACTGGAGACCAGATAGAAGAGGAGAATTCACTGTAAAATCGGCCTATTGGATGGCATCCCAAGACCCGACAGGAAGAGAAGTACATAGAAACCGAGAGGAGGCTGAAGGATGGAGGCTAGTATGGAGGAAGAACCTTGTCCCAAAGGCGGCACATGTCCTTTGGAGATGCATGACCGGGGCGCTAGGCACCTTGGGGCGACTATATGATCAGCATTGTCATCCAGAGGAAATATGTAGCATTTGTGGAAGGGAGAAAGAAGATATTAGGCACAGGTTTTTTAGATGCCCGTAGGCGTGGGAGCTTTGGAAAGACAGCCTGGCAGCAGTGCAAGCAAGGATCCACGAAGTGGGGGAGACCGATGTGGGAAGCGGAATCAGAAGCCTCATTTCCCAGCAGCGTGAAGATGATAATCACATCATGATAGCAGTGATGTGGGCGGTGTGGAATAGGAGGAACTCGATCATTTTTAAGGAACAGCAGAAGCCACCCCTTTTAATCCAGCGACAATTCCTAGCACTCCTCGTCGGACACCACGAGGCGCAGCAACAAACAGAAGACCGGACGGCAGCACAAGAGAAGAGGATGGCAGCTTGGGTGGCGCCCGAGGTAGACACAATCAAGGTAAACTGCGACGCAGCTGTGCATGTGCAAGGCCTTGACGGTACCGGTCTCGTGTGGCGAGACCATGCTGGGTGTGTGCTGCATGTTGCGGGGAGCAGGCGCCCATCATGCCAGGATGTCTTGATAGCCGAAGCATGGGCAATAAGGGAGGGCATTCAGAAAACCAAGGACCAGAATATACCAAGGATTGTGGTGGAATCTGACTCGGACACAATCATCCAGCTCATAAAGGCAAAAGCTAAAAGGCCGGACTTACTCGGCACTCTGCTTGCAGACATTTATAGCTTAAGCTCTTCTTTTCCGTCGATTAGTTTTTCTTACTGTAGAAGACATGCAAATGGACTAGCACACCTGCTAGATCGTGAAGCCGTCAATAGTTCTAGCTCATTTTTCTTATCGTCGTCTTTCCCTCAGTCTGTAGCAAACTGGAATGAGCCATCTTTGAGCTCGGATTAATATGATGATGATGTTGACCTCAAAAAAAAAATCCTCCTTGTATTTCAATTCATGTATTTGTTAATATGACGATTTACTGTTTGTCCTTTTGGCTTTGTACCTAAAATGCCAACAAACAAAACGTCGGTCAGCCAAAGCTGGTATGTGGGGGAAACAATAATCATGAAATTATTCGTAACAATGTATTGCAATCAATTACCATTTAACAAACAAGTTTACATTTTAAATATAACTGCGATCCATGTATACCATATCCCCTACGCTGTCCCTATAGTGGACCTGGATAATACCTTCCTTATAGTAGATCCCCATTATACCCCTCATGATCTCACCTAACTAGTGAATCAGTTTCTAGGGCTAAGTCAATGGCACTACACGTAGGTAGCCCACTTCTTAACTCATGGCATGTTAAGAGTCTCATGGCACTACACATGTGTAGCCCAATTTCTAACTCATGATAGCCTAGATCTTGCTCTAGGTTATCCTTTTTAGCCTTTGCATAGCCATAGGGGTGGACCCAGATCTATCCAGTTATACATGTATATTCATAGTGATAGTCATAGTCACACTATAGTTGCATGAAATAAAAGCATCCAACAGTTATTTCAAACCATGAGAGAAACGTCGATAAAATCCTCGGAAAACTAGTCGGGATAATCATACGCGTAACCACATACCTTTGATTGAAGATTTGAGACAGAATTATCCAGAACAGAGAAATCCCAATCAAGCAATCAATTATGCACAGAATCCTGAAATAAATATACCAATTTCCTTTTATTAATATTTATCCTATATCATCATATTCCTTAGGATTTCTATTCCAATTTTTAGGGTTTCACTTCATCTTTTATTATCTTAAACCCTAATTTTATATCATTACTTATAAACCCTAATTATCTCATCTATTCTTCAACATTAAGGTTATCGTAACAACATATAACCCTATTTCCATATTAAAGGCACATTAATCATCAATTAATTTCATTAAGCTTCTTTTTCATTAAAGTTACTATTTTTATCCTTTTAATCCATGACAAGATCATTATACACATTCATCATCAATTCAATGTTCATTATGGTCTAATTAACATATGAACTCGATTTTCCATTAATTCTACCTTTTATTCATGAGAAAACCCTAATCACTACATTTAGGGTATTTATCCAGAATTATGGACATTAATGCTCGAAATAGATTAGAACCATCATATAATAACATATTTTCACATTTTTCGAATTAAATATGATCTTATCCTCTTTGGCCCTAAATTAGGGTTTCTACATACTTAATCATTCTCATATGGGGTAAAAAACCCTCAATCCTGCAATTTCACATCTAGATCAGCTTCGAATCTAACATTGTCATTCAACAAGTTATTGATACTTTAATTAACCCATTAAGCATACTAGATTCAACCTTTAATCACAAATAGGGTTTTTAACTTAACTTTAATGCATTTTTCATCAACTTATTGTACTTTTGCAATTAGGAACGGAATCAATCTTTGATATCATTTTTATTGGATTTCTCTCGTTCTCCTGATCAATTTTCATATTTTATTCGTACTAATCTGAGCTACCAATCTTTAGTTATGAAATTTGCAAGAGTTACCTTTTTGGACGAATCACGGAGCGCCACATCACCGCAACTTGCCTTATTGGAAACATAAAGAAAAGATGCTCCTACCCCCGTGTAAGTGGATTGTCTCTTTAGCCCGCGAAGGGAAATTCCATCCAATGACTCTAAGGCTTCTTCCTACTCATGAACGTTTGCTGCTTCCACGACAGTAACCCTACTCGTGGCTTCCAAAGCCTGTTCTCCCCCCCTTAGGACACCGAAAGTCATCAATGTAGGTTCCTTTAGCTCCGCCACCTCCTTCTGAGCTTGGAGCTCCTCTCAGAAGACGGTCAGCTCGGCTAGGTCAGGCTGGGTATCTCTGCAGCCTTGCGGCTGCTATAGTACTCAGTTTGGGGCAGGGATACGATGCTAAGGCCACCTACCGGTGCTATGGGACATCACTCTTCCCTCGAAACTCCTGCTTGCAGCCTCGTGGCTTCATGATCCCATAGCTTTTCCTTAGTTAGGGTTTTGAATGTAAGGAAGCAAGAAGAAGGTGACGAAGAGGGTGGGAGACGTGGGATCTTTTTGGAACTCGTCCCTGGGCTTGATCCCTATATATAGAGGTGAGTAAAGAAGCCCTAGGTCACCTATCCACGAATCTAAGAGTCCCTTTCCAAGTAGGAAGTCAATTCCTTCAAAGAGAAGTAATATTCTCTCTCTTCTTTATCCTTGGTTATTCTATATTATATGGATATTAGGAATTCGAAATTCCTCTTCTCTTATTCTCTTTATGTTTGCTTTTTAATCCATAAGCATGAATTCCTATGTTCTTTTAGTAGAAACTATTTTCCTTTTTAACAATATCACAAAATTCATTAATAATGTATCACATTATCCTTTTATTTTGCAATTTTGGTATTTTCTCTTTCTTTCCTCTTTATTGGGGCTTTGTGGACCCCAAGAAACTCTATTATTTCGAAATTCTTTTCCAAGGATATTATTATCCTTCTAGATGCATCTATATGCATTATTCTTCATTATCTTGTTTATTCCTTATTAAAATATTTCCTTTTTGAGGATTTCCCTTTATTTCTCTTTTATTTCCCTCATTGGTATTCCTTTTATCATTAGGAATCCTTGGGATACGAAATTCCATAAAAGGATAACTCAATTATACCTCTTTTCACTTGTTTTCCACATTTTATCATTATTTTCAATTTCTTTCTTAATAAAGAAATACTTAATTGATCTTTTCTTTTCTTATTGCACTATTTATGCAACTTTGGACTCCTTGGAACCCAAGGAACCCAAGAGGAACAGAATCCCTCTTTGGATTTGCCTTCTAGAGGTTTCCACATCTTTCTTTTCTTAAATATTTGATTATTCACTCACTAATTGAATTTTTCTTGTTATTTGGGCCCAATAGCCAATAAAGCGCACAACACAAACGTCAAGGCTATTGTAAACAAAATCCATTTATTCAAACCAAATTATATCAGTATTTGTTCAAATATCTTTAATATGAGAAATCACATTTCTCACCAAATGAACCCAAAATTTGGGGTTGTAACATCCTTCCCCTCTTATAGGAATTTTGCCCTCAAAATTCTATCAAGCAAGTAAACAATTCAGGATATGACTTTTCCATGTCCATCATTGACCCCTATGTGGCTTTGCCTTACTCATGGAGCTTCCAAAGAACCTTTATCATCACATATTCTTTTCTCTGAGTTCTTTCATCCTGGCGCCTATAAACTGCACAAGTGACTCAAGCCATTTCAGCCTCCCTTGGGGCTCACTAGGTTCATTGCTCACCACATGATCGGGGTACCTCACATAGTGCTCTAAATTGGACACATGGAAATCATCACACATTACATTATCCTGAGGGGTAAGATCAAACTTAACCTTCTCCACCAAACCATGTCAAAAGAACCCATGCATCGGGGACTCAACTCTCTTGGCTATAACTTAGAGTGGTTGGATTTTTCATGTCACATATTCTCCCATAGTGAACTGCATGTGAGTCTACTTTGCATCTGCTCATGACTCCTGTCGTCTCTAGGCTCCTTTCAACCATTGCATGATCAAAGTGACTTCATCTGCACGCACTGTGGTCCTTTTCTAACCATCACGTGATCCTTTCACCAACATCCCCTTACTGAAGTGGTGACCGACACAACCTCCCTTATAGAGCTTCTTTAAATTCTGATACCGGCTATGGTGGTCATCATCACATCTTTCATAGGACAAGAACTGTCTCTAGATATCACCCTGAACGAGCACATATGCTCTCATCAGACCCTATAGTCTGGATCATACTAACCTTTAGTCAGGGGTAATAAACTGTATTAACATCGAGTTCTTCATGTACCAACTTCCCCCTTATGGAAACGAACCTTTAGGTTATACTCAAGAATCGTTGAACTCGAATCATGGTGTAGCTGAACCATCTCTCTCATGGGTTGTTCAACCAAATATGTCCCTTGACAGAACTCTTTCTTTCTTATGTCATCTAGGTAATGCGATTTACCACAACCCATATTGCATCTTGACCTTCCTTGGTCTAAGGGAGACTTATCACCACATCCATAGTGATGAACTTCCATTCCCTCTCGGGAACTCTTTATCCTCTATATTAATGCATTGGGTATCTAGTGTTCGTCCTTCTCCCTCGGCTTGCATGGCCACATGCCACATGCAACTTTGTCTTAAGAATCCAAAGTGCCATTATCACTTACTATCTTTGTAGTATCACAGTGTTTGGTGATCCTAAAATCACGATTTCTAGTACGTCATGATTCCTCAAAATCAATTTCTTAGAAACCCTAAACCAAACTCATCACGGTTTTGTCACCTTCCTTTCCAAAGAAGTGCATATGAGGTTCTACCACCATCCTAATTATTATATCAAGGACTAGGTTAACCAAACAACCACTACCTTGCTCAACATATCTCATTACATCTGAGTGTTAGCCAAACACATCTCCTTTCCAAACATAGGGTTAGCTTAACAACCTCTTCTAGCCAAACTAGGCAGCTATATCTCAACTCGAGCATCCATTACCACTTCACATCCTTAGGTATTAGGTAATGTTGATGACATACACCTTCATGTATTCCACTTATTATCTCATTTCATCTCTCAGTCTAACTTCATCGAGAAAACTCTGAGCTCATCCTCTTGGTTTTTGAATTCAACCTTGTATCACTTGCAAATTCCACATAGCTCATGTTAAAACATCCTCACAAGATGATTACCTTAATACTCGTACTGTTTGTAAACCATGCATGTATTATTCACTCCACAAGGGTATGTTATCATTTCTGTCCTCATACCTCATAGAAACATTCCAACTCACATCATCTTTTATCCTTGGTGTATGGCATGCGTATTGTCCTATCTCTCACTCCCATAACAAGAGGAAATAAGCATTTGGCTGCAGTCCAAATACAGAGTTCTTCCTGTTCCAAGAGTAGATATGGTACATCCTGCCTTGCCAGTACACCTTTAAATCTAAGTTGAAACGTGCCGTTTATGCCTCTATATTACAATTATCTTGCTACCAAAGTTACTTCCATGGAGCTGATCTTGAGCCTACTTGGTCTAAACAGAATCCTTGGTCATCTCCTCTAGGTCTGTAGGGTGCCGACACTTTTGGGGTCATCCCTCTTCGCTCATGCATCCAGAGAGTTCCCTACTCATATGCCCTTTGGGTCCCACGAGTTGATGAAGGTGATCAATCTCCTAACCCATGGCCCTCAGACAATGATAGTTGTTACCTCCTGACCCTATGGTCATGTGCAACTAGAGAATTAGGCAACTCCTACTTCCATCAATCTTATCCCTACCTGACCCTAGGACAGACTTAGGATTCTCTTATAGTACATGTTCAATTTAGAACCTTACCCAAGCCTTCATCATCTCTCTCTCTACATTCATGGGCTGACTTTCATCCTTTCATAAGGGTCATGGCAACCTACCTACCTTGGTCAAACCCCATACCGGTTACCTCCATGGTAATACATCCATATGCACTTAGAGATTGATATTTATGGGTCTACATGTTCATTTTCATACCATGTACTTTTCACTTAGCTTCTCAAGATCCTATGAGACCTCTTTAGGTTTCCTCAAAACCCACAAAATTGGGATACACCCTACCAAAGGGTCCCTCTCCCAGGATGGGAGGAAACTATGAATTTTGACCAAAAGGTCACAAACATCCTTAGGGTTTACATCCATATAAGCATGCTTAACCCAACAACTACTAAGGCATAAGTGGACCACCTACTAAATCATGCTAGGTCATACTTGTTCTGTTTCCTCTATACTGGATCAAGATCATACCTTCCCAAGTCATCAACTTAGCTGTGAGGGGTTCGTAAAACATACCTTAAACTTAAGGGGTTTCCTTTTTCCTCTAAACATGAGGAGTACCATGCTCGAACTTATAGAGACTCAAATCTCATCATGAGCATCAGGTATACTACTTCTCCTCTTAGGCCTAGGAACCCTAGGTTCACTCAAGTATACCACTGCCTGCTCAACCTTTAACCCAGCATGTCCAAGGTATGTCATGCGCTTCCCATGATCCTTTTATTAGAGCACCACTTCAGAGTTGAGTCCTTCGCAAGGACAAACAATGAGGTACAAGGCCTTTCAACCTATTACTAAACCTCTACATGGTTTAAGGAACTCTTCTTTTCATTTATACCATAGTTACAGAGGTATTAGAAGACTCATCCTCTCTCTAGGGTTTAGTTCCTATAAGGCCACCAAGATATCAACAACCTCTAGGGATCAAGCATGTGGCGACCACTATCATCTACTTAGGTCGCATCACCCTCAATTCCTGACTTCTCCTCATATCTCGGAGTCTAGGATTCCAACCTTCTTGCTGGGGTTCCTGCTCTCTCTCTCTAGGGATAACCCTACAACCAACCTCACTATTAGAGGTCCTCCCCTCATGAAGGATCAACCTCAAAAGCATGCCCCTACCTGGATGAAACCTATGTTCAACTTATGTTCGCTCACAGTTATCCATTGTTTTCACAAGCTATCCATCAAACTCTCCCGGCCAGGGTTTCAACCTATTGCTCACATAATTGATACATTTTGGGTGCCTATTATGCCCATATAGGCTCATGGGGTTTCCATAGGTTCTTCTCTAACCTCATCAATGAAGGAGCTATCCTTCACTCAAACATGCATGACCCTTCCCAGGGTTGGGTTGCCAGAGGTACTAGGTCATCCAACCTCTCATGGCTCATATGTCATCCAAGGTATGTCCATCCAAACACCTGGTCTAACTCATCATGCCTCTCTCTCTCTAACCTTCACTTAGGGTTAGGGTTAACATCATCCTCAGAGTATGTGCCAAGTCTCTACTTGTAATGGAGATCTCTATCTACAAGACTAACTCTCTTTATTTATCCTCATGACAAGAAGGTCTAGCCTCATGTCTCTTCTGAGGGTATGACAACTTATGTCATACGACCTAAGCATGTATCTATTCTTTAGTTTGCACTTACCCTATTAAGCTTATGTACATGCCATCTTATTTACATGCTTTTCATTAATTTGGTGGAGGATTCCATAAACCTTATCAACCTTACCCATACCTCAAGAGGGTGAGAAGAAGAGAGAAAACCCTAATCCTTAAGGTCCTTAACAAAATTTGTGATGAGAAGGGATGAATAAGATGAGAAAGTCCTAAAGGTATCTTATTTCGATTCATACCCTAAGACTTTGGCCAGGCAGTCACATGGATCCAGGAGTCCTCGTATTCCGACTAGCAGTGCGGAGGAAAATTTTGCTAGTCCCCGGTCGTGATCCTTTTCTAGACACCTCCGTCTTTCAGATAATCCTGTAATAACTCCCTTGGGTTCTATGGAGTTTGAAAATTTTAATAATTATTAATGGTTAAGTGAGGAACCTAGGCTCTGATACCAAATGTTACGACCCCACCTTATCGTAACCCCCAATTAAGGGAGACCGAGAGGTCGAAGCCAGACCCATAATTTCTGGATCAAAGGTTCGACATTTAACCAAGAACAATAATTAAATTTTAACAGACTATACTGGAAAGCTATAAGAAAATAAACTTTTGCATACCTTTTGAAAATTTGGATCTCTAAACTTCTATCCACATAAGAATTTCTACTCTACTAATCCTCCTTGTATTTCAATTCATGTATTTCTTAATATGACGATTTACTGTTTGTCCTTTTGGCTTTGTACCTAAAATGCTGACAAACAAAACGTCGGTTAGCCGAAGCTGGTATGTGGGGGAAACAATAATCATGCAATTATTCGTAACAATGTATTGCATTCAATTACCATTTAACAAACAAGTTTACATTTTAAATATAACTGCGCGATCCATGTATACTTTATCCCCTGCGCTGTCCCTGCAGTGGACCTGGATACTACCTTCCTTATGGTAGATCCCCATTATACCCCTCATGATCTCACCTAACAGGTGAATCGGTTTCTAGGACTGAGTCACATGGCACTACCTGTAGGTAGCCCACTCCTTAACTCAAGGAATGTTAAGAGTCTCATGGCACTACACATGTGTAGCCTAGTTTCTAACTCATGATAGCCTAGACCTTGCTCTAGGTTATCCTTTTTAGTATTTTCATAGCCACAGGGGTGGACCCGGATCTAGCCAATTATACATGTATATTCGTAGTGATAGTCATAGTAACTCTATAGTTGCATGAAATAAAAGAATCCAGTAGTTATTTCAAGCCATGAGGGAAAAGTCGATAAAATCCTTGGAAAACTAGTCGGGATAATTATACGCGTAACCACATACCTTTGATTGCAGATTTGAGACAGAATTATCCAGAACAGAGAAATCCCAATCAAGCAATCAATTATGCACAGAATCCTGAAATAAATATACCAATTTCCTTTTATTAATATTTATCCAATATCATCATATTCCTTAGGATTTCTATTCCAATTTTTCAGGGTTTCCTTGGAAATTAGGGTTTCACTTCATCTTTTATTATCTTAAACCTTCATTTTATATCATTACTTATAAACCCTAATTATCTCATCTATTCTTCAACATTACGGTTATCGTAACAACATATAAACATATTTCCATATTAAAGGCACATTAATCATCAATTAATTTCATTAACCTTCTTTTTCATTAAAGCTACTATTTTTATCCTTTTAATCCATGACAAGATCATTATATGCATTCATCATCAATTCAAAGTTCATTATGGTCTAATTAACATATGAACTGGATTTGCCATTAATTCTACCTTTTATTCATGAGAAAACCCTAATCACTACATTTAGGGTATTTATCCAGAATTACGGATGTTAATGATCAAAATAGATTAGAACCATCATTTAATAAGATATTTTCACATTTTTCGAATTAAATATGATCTTATCCTCTTTGGCCCTAAATTAGGGTTTCTACATACTTAATCATTCTCATATGGGGTCAAAAACCCTCAATCATGCAATTTCACATCTAGATCAGGTTCGAAGCTAACATTATCATTCAATAGGTTATTGATACTTTCATTAACCCATTAAGCATACTAGATTCAACCTTTAATCACAAATAGGGTTTTTAACTTAACTTTAATGCACTTTTCATCAACTTATTGTACTTTTGCAATTAGGAACGGAATCAATCTTTAATATCATTTTTATTGGATTCCTGTTATTCTCCTGATCAATTTTCATGTTTTATTCGTACTAATCCGATCTACCAATCTTTAGTTATGAAATTTGCAAGAGTTACCTTTTTGGACCAATCACGGAACGCCACATCACCACAGCTTGCCTTATTGGAAACATAACAAAAAGACGCTCCTACCCCCGCGTAAGTGGATCATCTCTTTAACCCGCAAAGGGAAATTTCGTCCAACGACTCTAAGGCTTCTTCCTCCTCACGAACGTTTGCTGCTTCTGTGGAAGTAACCCTACTTGTGGCTTGCCCAACCTATTCTCCTCCCGTTAGGACCCCAAAAGTCATCGGCGCATGTTCCTTTAGCTCCGCCACCTCCTTCTGAGCTTGGAGTTCCTCCTAGAAGACGGCCAGCTCGACTAGGTAGAGTTGGATATCTCTGCGACCTACGGCTGTTGTTGCAACCTTGCATCTGCTATAACACTCAGTTTGGGACAGGGATACGAAGCTAAGGCCACCTACCGGTGCTATGGGACATCACTCTTCCCTCGAAATTCCTGCTTGCAGCCTCGTGGCTTCGTGATCCCATAGCTTTTCCTTAGTTAGGGTTTTGAACGTAAGGAAGCAAGAAGAAGTTGAGGAAGAGGGTGGGAGACGTGGGATCTTTATGGAACTCCACCCTGGGCTCTACCCCTATATATAGGGGTGAGTAAAGAAGCCCTAGGTCGGCTATCCACGAATCCAAGAGTCCCTTTCCAAGTAGGAAGTCAATTCCTTCAAAGAGAAGTAATATTCTCGCTCTTCTTTATCCTTGGTTATTCTCTATTATATGGATATTAGGAATTCGATATTCCTCTTCTCTTATTCTCTTTATGTTTGCTTTTTAATCCATAAGCATGAATTCCTATGTTCGTTTAGAAGAAACTATTTTCCTTTTTAACAATATCACACAATTCATTACTAATGTATCACATTATCCTTTTATTTTGCAATTTTGGTATTTTCTCTTTCTTTCCTCTTTATTGGGGCTCCTTGGACCCCAATAAACTCTATTATTTCGAAATTATTTTCCAAGGATATTTATTATCCTTCTAGATGAATTATTCTTCATTATCTTGTTTATTCCTTATTAAAATATTTCCTTTTTGAGGATTTCTCTTTATTTCTCTTTTATTTCCCTCATTGGTATTCCTTTTATCATTAGGAATCCTTGGGACACGAAATTCCACAAAGGATAACTCAATTATACCTCTTTTCACTTGTTTTCCACATTTTATCATTATTTTCAATTTCTTTCTTAATAAAGAAATACTTAATTGATCTTTTCTTTTCTTATTGTGCTCTTTATGCAACTTTGGACTCCTTGGAACCCAAGAGGCATGAAATCCCTCTTTGGATTTGCCTTCTAGAGGTTTCCACATCTTTCTTTTCTTAAATATTCGATTATTCACTCACTAATTGAATTTTTCTTGTAATTTGGGCCCAATAGCCAATAAAGAGCACAACACAAACATCAAGGCTATTGTAAACAAAATCCATTTATTCGAACCAAATTATATCATTATTTGTTCAAATATCTTTAATATGAGAAATCACATTTCTCACCAAATGAACCCAAATTTGGGGTTGTAACAAAGACCATACATCGGGACTTGCTCCTGAATGAGGGATAGAGACTTCGAAACAACCTCTGTCTCCCCAATGAGGGTACCATCATCAAGGTAGAAGGAAAGGAGGTCAAGTTGACATGCATCCTTTGCCTATAAAATAAGAGGGTGTAGTCCCAGGCAAAAAAGTAGGGGCCTAATGGGTTATTTTGTTGTACCCTGACAGAAGAAAAAAGAGACTCGCCGTGATCCATATAGAGAGGAGATGGAGAGCTATAAAAAAACTCAACCCATCATACCATAGAAGGGCAATGAAGACGAAACTCTCAGAATAAGGTAGATCTATCAACCATGTTGAAGGCATTGTTGAAGTCAATAAGAGTCATGGTGACTGTAGTGTGGTGTTGTTGTTCATAGAGAAGTCGAGTCACATCATGTAGAAGGGCCTCGACACCACCAGAAATACCAATACCATACTGATGATCCATAAGATAAGGGACGACATCAGAACGTACCCCCTTTTCCGCAACTTTGGATACAAGGCGCTGCCAAATAGTACCCATAGCAATAGGCCAAATGCCATTGTCTGGTTTGATAAAAGGAGTCAATGGATCACTGGCAATGTAGGGAGCTAGGGAATCTGGACAACATCCAGTGAGCCAAAGATTCACCACAGTTGAAACTGCATTAAAAAAATTATCTTTCACTGTAGTGGCAACCCCACACATATAACCAATAAGATGTTGTGATCGTAGGCCATCACGTGCGTAAGAGGTCCCTTTCTTGAATGATAAAATAGCTTCTTCAATCATAGAGCAAGAAGCAACAAATGGAGAGCTAGAAATTTTAGACTGAGGTTGTACCAATGGCAATGGAGGTTGAGGGTGTTTAGCTTCAAGATAAGAATAATTAGCAGCTTTTGTGGGGGTAACACCACTAGAGGATAGAACATGGATGACAATAGAAAATTGTCTATCTTTGATCTTAGACTTGGCACGTGAAATACAAGCTTCAGAAGAATGTTCTCACCCGGTAGGACAACAATGAGCCAAAATCTGAGCCAGGAGTTCTTGAATGCCATCAGGTCCTGAATTCCAAGTCTCCAAAGCCTTAAGGATCATAAGTTGTTGTAGAGAGATGCATTTTTGAGAAGACTGTTCTTGAGCAGACTTAGAGGAGAAGCGATATAGAACACATGTTGGAAGCAACAAAAGATGAATCCAAGCATCAATAGAGCATGGGCAAGAAGCCACCTAGAGTAAGAAAGCACGAAGAGTGTCGGCAAAGGGCAAATGACAAAGAAGAGGGATGCTCTTGACGGTAGGGACACCCGTGAAGAAGACAAAATCTAGAAGATCTGTGTCGAGCTATAGTCGGTCAATAGGCAGAGGCAGTGGCTCAATACGCTGACGAGATGACAGGGTGTAAGGAACACAATCTGGAAAGCTAGAATTGATGGGAGCAGGCAAACCAACTATCACATCGAGTGATGTCTCACCAGGATATCGAGGTAAAGTGGTAGTAACATCATAGCCATC
Source organism: Alisma plantago-aquatica (assembly GCA_963693085.1). Taxonomy (NCBI): domain Eukaryota; kingdom Viridiplantae; phylum Streptophyta; class Magnoliopsida; order Alismatales; family Alismataceae; genus Alisma; species Alisma plantago-aquatica. Next base: position 173,576,151 of record OY856415.1, on the reverse strand, counting down.
AGAATCTTGATGAGGACATTCTTTAGACCCTGGCATGATTCCAAGGCATACACCACACATCCAATGCTTGGAAGAACAAAGAGCAAACACCAAGCCCTCCCAAACATCCACATACTCCAACACATTACGGATTCCATCAACACGACTCAGTGAAGATAAATGAACAACTCGAAGATGATTACCAAAACTGTTAGCTGCTAACGGTTTGCCGTGACATGTATGGAGGCTCATAAAAGGACATGAAACTTGTGCAGTAGGTCCAACCATGCAGGATGTAGGCCCCACGCGGTAAAGGACCACAGGAACAACCTCACGACTTTTCACTTGTGTCGCAGCAAGACGGTCATAATGTTTCATTGCCGATGTGGTAAAACTAAATTTTGCCATTAAAGAGAGGGGAACTTAGACATGGAGGGAACCCTCTCGTGTATGGTGGCCAGTGGGGTAGTTCTTCCTACTGGGTTGACCAGTGCCAAGCCTGCTTAACACATGACTGTAGGGAACCATGTATGGGATGCCACCTCCGGGGATCGATGCTAGACTCTATCGTATCGATCCTCGACGTGTTGAGACCTGGAAGGATAGGCACCAGGGATGCTCCGAGCGCGTTCTTGTCTTAATCCCTTGTTGTTATGGGTGTGGTTTCCGGAAAAAGGGAAGCCACCACCGGTATGGCCAAGTCCAACAAAAGTTGATAAGTTGAATCAGACTTGAAGTTATTTTCGAACCTTTCTAGTCGCCTTCCATCCACATTCGGGAGACACTATGGTAAGTCAGATCTGGATACTATGGTGTGGGGGAACAAGACAAGCAGAGAACCCCTGCAATCACTGACACTTGGGTAGGTGCAATAATTAATCAGAGGTAGGTGGGGGCTAAACAAAATCGTCGTCGGTGCCCATGTCACGTGCAGCGGCTCGGCGCCCTCGCATCGCATCATCGTCCAGCGCACGGTGACCAAATAAGTGTTGATATATTCCAATAAAAATACACTCGGGAGGAGCCATGACACATTTCTTCTCATAAAAAGTCTCTTTCAATGCATTTCTTAGGAACTGGGGCCCATATAGTGACAATGTCCACTCACAACAATTCTCTAAAAATGCATATGTGAGGGTTGGGGCCCATATCATGAGAATTTCCTCTAACAACAGATCCCCCATATTGCATTTGTGAGAATTCAAGGCCCATATCAAGACAATGTCTTCTCATAGTAATTCTATAAAAATTCTAAGGTTAGGTGACATGAATTTATGTCATCTATAACTTTGGTGACACATACATGTCACCTAAATGTTATGTCTCCTTGTATATTACACTTGACTCATATACATGTGTAAACCCCCATTAGAACATAGGTGATTCAAATGTATGTCACATATATTGTGTCACCCTTTCAAGTATGATAAAATGTCTGTCACCTATGTTGCACAGACTACACATGACATACATGCATGTCACCTAAAGTATGTCATCCTTTCAAATATACAAAAATGTATGTCATCTATTTTACGTAGGCCTACACAGATTATAATTCATGTACAAATATGTCACCTAAAGTGCATAACTTTCTACATGACTGTCATCTATACTATGTTTTTTGGTAGTGTTATTGGTGATTTTCAAGGAGGAGGTTGGATGGATAATAATTGTAAGATTAGAAGGACCAAAAGTTAACATGGTAATATGAGACAATGATATGAGCAACATATTTAGTCACTAGCGACAATTTGTTCTGATAAACTGTGAAGTTACCTTGTGAAAGCTACTGAAGTCATAAGTTACACATTTGCTATCATCACCGTCTATAAGAGAAAGAAAAAGGACAGTTCTACTTTCAATAAAAGGAAAAGGGTCCATGATTCATTCCCAATTACGTGGGAAGAATATAAGGTGTAGTTGTGACTATGACATTCTGTAAGAGCTTACAAAAAAGAGGTGGAGACAATTATACTAATATATAACAATGATCGCTATGCTTGATATACCTCTCGTCTTGTGTCTCACGTCTAGGGTTTCACTGCGGCGATTCTGAGGGTGTGCGACGGCGCTGCGCGAGCCTCCTCCACGGACACCGCAACACTGATCTCTGTTTGTTTTGCAGGTTCCCTCCGTATGTGATGGCAGACGACTTGAGTGTGAGATACGCGGGACTATCAGTGGAGGACGAAACGGAGGATGACGTGATCGACTTCGGGCGAACTCAAGTGCAGACAACTGGAGAACACATCGAGTTAGCCTTGTTGGGGCGATTGATGACAGAGAGGCCATACAACTTTCTGGCGATGACCAGAATGCTCCTCGGCGCGTGGGGGCTTAGGAGGGAGGCGACGTTCCACCAAATAGCAAACAATGTCTTTGTAATACAGTTCATTCACTGGAAAGATTGTGAGAAGGTGATGAAGGAAGGACCGTGGAATTTTGATAATAGCTTGCTGGTGATAAAGGAGATCTGCGCTGAAGATACCCCACTGGAAGTAGAGTTAAAGCTATGTTCTTTTTGGGTCTATTTGTATAACCTACCCCTAGGGTATAGGTCCGAAGAGGCGGTACGGTTGATCGCCATGAAGATAGGAGAGGTCCAAGAGGTCGACCAATCCAACAGGGGATGGGACTCCTACTGTCGGGTTAGAGTACCGATCGATGTAACAAAGCCAATCCGACAAAGCCAGAAGATCAGGAACAAAGACGGGAAGATGATACAGATCGACATCAAATATGAGCGGTTGCTGACATACTATTTCTTGTGTGGGATCATAGGTCATGCCGACAAAGATTTCAATAAAGAAGAGGAAGAACCGAACCAACTGAGGATTTGGGGGCCGTGGGTGAAGGCATCACCGGTGAAAAGGTGGATTAAACTAGTCGTGGAGGAACTTAGGCGGACGGCGGACTCCAAACGTCCCATAACCTTTGTAAAGAAGCTGGTGGAGAAAGCGGGAAGGGCGAGCCAGGCGGGGACTGAACAACAGGAGAAGTCGAGTCCTCTAGAAGAAGGAGGATAGCGGGCAACAACGATACAGTCTGGAACCAGAAACGAGCATCCGGGGGAGATCACGGGTAGGTCCGCTATTGTAGAGACAACCGGACCCAACGTCGAGGATGGCAGACGAGCGGACAATAGGACTGAGATCGAGGAAGAGGCATGGCGGGAATTCGTGGGGCCTGAATATATGAATAGAATGAAAGGAAAAGAGAAGAAGACAGAATCAATTCGTGATAACAGACAGAAGAAGGTGACCCAAAAGATACAACTGATACTAGAGACACCACCAGAGATGAAACCACCACCGCCGACAGCCATTGAAGACCATGAAGGTGGGAGCTACATACGATCGTTGTTCGAGGAAGATAACACAACAAAATGTGTGCATGAGATCATCACAGCAGAACTACAACAAAAGGAAGGTGAAGGCAGCATTAATAGTGAGGTGCCGCAAGCACAACATCAGCTGATGAACCTGCCCCCCTTCCACGCGGGGGTGGGAAATACTGGATGCAGAGGACAGAGACTTCGCCGACGTAGGGAGCAGATCTCTTGCATGAGAAGACTGCCACCACAGAAGGGTACTGAAGAAAGGAGCAATCATGGGAAAATAGGAGGCAAACGAAATAGGGAGGAATCTATGGGGGATATGGATGTGAACACAGAGGAATACACAGGAAGAAAGAAGGGTAGAGGAACTGGAGTTTCAACAGTGGAAGCTGAATTCAAAGTAGCAGACCTCGGCGCAGACCGGGTCTGCGAAGAGAAATGAAAATTTTATGCTGGAATCTTTAGGGGCTGGGCACCCTTGGACTGGACTCGTCTCTCCGGGATAGATGTTGGAGAGAAATGCCCGATTTGGTTTTCATATCAGAAACCATGACAAGAAGCCAGGACCAAGAGAAACTACGGAGGAGTTGTGTGTTTGAGAATGGGTTTGGAGTGGACAACGTGGGAAAAGCAGGTGGTCTGGGTCTGTGGTGGACGGGGGATATGGTGAAGGTGGTGTCTTTCTCCGATCACCACATTTATGCAGAGGTGGGAGGTAATGGGGACCCTAACAGGTTTGGTTTTATGGGTATCTATGGATGAAAAATGGTGTAGGAAAGACAAGCCACATGGAATCTAATGAGAAGTATATGTGGATCATCTCAGCATCCCAAAATTCTAGGAGGTGACTTTAATGAAATAATAAAAGACGCTGAAAAGCAGGGCGGTCAGAATAGAGATGAATGGCAGATGAGGAATTTCAGGGAGGCCATAGAAGACTGTCAGCTGAAGGATATGGGCTACCAAGGAAACATCTTCACGTGGCACCGGGGAAAAAAGAAGGAAACCACGATGAAGGCGCGTCTGGACAAATTTTTGGCAGATCAACAATGGTGCAACATCTACCAGGTCAGAAGGGTACGTCATTTCCCGACACAGTTCTCTGACCACGCCCCTATCCTTATCACGGCTACACAATCAAGGCAAGAGGAAAAATATGAGAAAAAAATCAGATTTGAAACGATGTGGCTGTCGACACCGGACTGCAGGCAAGTGATTGAAAAATCCTGGAATGAGGCAATGGGATGTGATCTGCATGAGAGGACGACATACTGCAGAGAAAAATTAGAAAAATGGGCTGATAATAAATTCAACCATATCAAGAAAAGACTACAAAAAGCAGAAGAAAACCTTCAAGAAGCACAAAACAGACTGCCCGATGATGTGATGTTGAGGGACTGTAAATGATTATCAGATGAGGTGCATGAACTGCTAAGATTATAGGAAAGCTATTGGCACGCGAGAGCAAGAGCAAATGAGATGTGGGATGGGGACAAAAACACTAGATACTTTCACCATAAGGCGAGCCAGAGGAGAAAAAGAAATCACATTGCAGGGCTGATGGACGACCAAGGGAATTGGAGGCAGGAACCGAATGAAGTGAAGAAGATTACGGTTGATTTTTTCAAAGACCTGTTTAAGACGTCGAAGCCAATGATAGATGACCACATTTTTGACAGGCTGGACAACGTCCTCATGGCTGAAGAAACCTCAATGTTGGATAGTCTTCCTACGGAGGAGGAGATATGGGGTTCTATCAGGCAAATGCACCCTAACAAGGCACCAGGGCCTGATGGTATGAAGGCGGTCTTCTACCAAAATTTCTAGGATATTGTTAAAAGATCAGTCATTAAATTTTCCCAGGACTGGTGGAGGGGGAAGAAGAGGTTGGATAACATCAATAAGACAGACATCGTGCACATACCAAAAGTGCAACAACCAAAGAAAATTTCTGAGTTCCGCCCGATAAGTCTCTGCAATGTTTCTTATAAAATCATAACAAAGGTGCTGGCTAATCGGATAAAACCTCTCCTAAATAAGATGATTTTTGAAAACCAAAGTGCTTTTGTGCAAGGGAGTCTGATTACGGACAATGCCTTGGTAGCCTATGAGATGTTCCACATGATGAAGAAGAAAAGAGAGGAAAAGAAGGAATCATGGTGCTTAAACTGGACATGAGCAAAGCATATGACATAATTGAATGGGAGTTTATGGACAAAGTCATGGAGAAGATGGGCATCCCGGTCCTGTGGAGGTCAAAAGTACAAGAATGTGTCTCAAGTGTCTCACACTCAATCGTCATCAATGTAAAGAGGATAGGAACCGTAAAACCGATAAGAGGTCTACGCCAAGGTGATCCTATATCTCCATATCTTTTTCTCTTTTGCGCTGAAATTTTTTCTTTTTCCCTTCTCAAAGCAAACAGGGATGGACAATTACATGGAGCAAGGGCCAGTAGAAATGGTCCAAGAGTATCACATCTTTTCTTCACATATGACAGTATCCTGTTTACAAGGGCGACCCAAGAGGAGTGCTCTTATCTAGATGAGATTACCAGCCAATATGAAAGAGCGTCGGGACAAAAGATTAACTACGAGAAATCTGAAGTCGCCTTTAGTGCTAATGTAAAACAAGACAGAAGAGACTGTATCAAAATGAGTCTGTAGGTGAAAGAAGTGGATTGCCATGCCATGTACTTGGGGCTACCTACGACGATGGGGAGATCCAAGAAACAAGTTTTCAGTTCAACAAAGGATAGGATATGGAAGAAACTACAAGGCTGGAAAGGAAAGCTATTATCCAAACCAGGAAAGGAAGTCCTCATAAAAGCGGTGATCCAAGCCATACCGACCTACTTTATGAGTGTTTTTAAAATCCCAGATGGCTTACGAGATGAGATTTGCAGTATGATTGCGAGGTTCTGGTGGGGTGTTAAAGATGGAGAGTGAAAAATACACTGGATCAGCTAGGAGGCGCTATGTGAGCCAAAAGGTAACGGGGGTTTGGGCTTTCATAATCAGAAGGATTTCAATCTAGGTCTATTGGCAAAGCAAGAAAGGAGACTAGCCACAAACCTAGATTCTCTAGCTGGACGTGTCCTTAAGTCCATGTATTTCCCAAGGAAAGATATCCTTGAGGCTGGCGTGGGTCATGGCCCGAGCTACACATGGCGGAGCATCCAAGGGTCCATGCAAAATATTAAGGAGGGCTTCATTTGGCGTATTGGCAGGGGGACGAACATTCACACTTTCAGCGATAGATGGGTACCCGGTCACTATGGTAGTCTACAAGCAAGGCAAACCGAGGAAGGGGAGGACCAGAATGGCGAGGGGCATCACGTCCAGTTTTTTATCAAGCAAACAGAAGGTACATGGGACGAAGAGCGAGTCTGAATGGCACTACCGTCTACACTACATGAGAGGATATGTTACACCCCGATCTCACAATTTCCTCAAATCATGAGATTAGGGCATAAGATAGGATTCATATGTAATACAAAGAACACCCTTAACTTTTTCTTTTCTTGTTTCCCCGCATTGAATCACATAACATATTAACAATGGAATCTGAACCTTTCTTTTACTAATCAGACTTCAATAGTAAAGATACATGTATAATCATTCACGATGTCTTTCACACATTATGCACATGAAACTTGCTAATCAGCATACATATCAAAGAGAAACAATATTACACATTGTAATTACAACTCTCTCTCTAAACTCTTACTGAGGACCTAGAGTGACAAGGACCGACTAACTCAACTAATCTCATACTTGACTCCTGTGGCAGATCTACTCTGACGCTTTGATCATCTTCAAGTCCACGCGGTTAACCTAAAATGTTTGAGTAGAGGGGTGAGCCTACTCGCTCAGTGAATGAGTACTTCATGGAAACAGACTAATGCACTAATGTGATTACAGATATAATTTGAGTAAACGATATGAGAATTAACAGCAATAAATACTACACTGAGCAGTTCTAAAACAATATAATTGAAATAACAAAGAATGTAAATATTGCATCCAAATAATAACTACTAGAAGACTATGCTCTAGTCTTCCTTAACTCTATCATTTATAAATAACTCTGTGAACCTATATGATCATATTTTAGATTATGCCCCAAACATATGCAGTGCACTCTGCATATGAAACTCGCAGTGCACTACGAGTCCACCGTACAAGACTTAGCGACACACCCGGGAAATGCTAAGTCTGACTTCTCGTCCTGGTCTGCAGAGGACTCTCAGGCTCACAAGGCCTCACTGCACTAACTCTGAGTGCTCTGGACTCCTCTGCAACCTGTAGTGCACAATGGAGGGTCTCTAAGTCTCCGATGCCTGGGTGTATCCCCAGAACTGACCGGGACTTCTCCGATGCCTGGTCATATCCCCAGAACTGACTGGAACGTACTCTTGGATTTCCGATGCCTGGGCGTATCCCCAGAACTGACCGGAATCCTACCACTCAGACTACGTGTCACCGACACAATCGGTATTTGTTGGACACGAGTCTCCGATGCCTGGGCGTATCCCCAGAACTGACCGTTTCACCCTAAAGGTACAGACCGCGCAATGGGGTTCTACGATGTTGGGGCACCTAAGTCTATTAACTGTTTAACAGATAAATATCATAGCTCATGTATTCAACATATATCATGTCTCAGTAACATCCCTTTCTAGGGCATGTCATATCTCATCACCTGCAATTGACGAGATATGTATTGAAATATATGAAGCCCTGCAGTATGTAAATATCATTTCAGAGAGAACAAGCATATAAAGTTAAATGCACTAGAAACATACAATTCAACAATTAAGCATCACCACATCTCATATCGAGACCTTTCATATTACCATAGCATGATTCATTGAACACCCCATCCTTAGGGTTTCTTTTGCCTTATTCATTCATCACATGCCAACACCCTACTCTTAGGGTTGCATTTGCCTCATTCACATTTTCGTTTACCTCATTCACTTGTCACATGGCTCTCATAAGGATTTCATAGGATATAAGCATTCACTAAATAAAGATTGTTCCCAACAAATCGTACGCAATCAATATAGACATGAAACCATGGAAATTTAACTAAATTTAGGTTTTCCATATCATCACTGTGACATCATGTATCCAGAATAAGATTCAATTAAGATAACCCACGAGGTACATCCTAACCACTTATAGAGTTACTAGTCTTTTTCAATAAGGTTGAAACACTAGTGATGTCTCAATTAGGTTAAACCCTAATTACATCATTTGATATAAATCTGTAAAGCATTCTCACTAGGAAGTGTTGCATACATTTCTGATATGAATCTACCATTTAGGAATCATTCAAAACAGAGAAGGAATCCATATCATATCAATTTGCAACAATCTTAAATCAAACGAACATTTTAGGTTTTAAAATCACATACTAAGCAATTAGGGATGTGGATGCTATAATCAAATTCGTGCATTAGAATGTTTGAAGGAAGAACCCACTCACCCTAAGGTGTGAAAACACCTCAAAACCGCAGCTCAACTCAGGGAATATCGAATTCCTATCAAATCCCTAGCAAATCTCCCAATTCTTCTTCCATTCAACTCAGAAACTTGATTTCACCACTCTTGGGACCACAGAACCCTAATTCAGCAATTCCCCCACTTTCTTCACTCAAGCCCTAATTCTCCCTCTCTCTCTAGGAGCTCGTTTCTCTGGAATGAATGACGAAGAATGAGAGCTGCTTGTGTGTGTGGTCGTTCATATAAGTCAATTGAGCTGCTTGGGTCAATTGCATATTGACCCAACACTTAACTTTAATTATATAGGCTGAATATTCAGTTATACAAAAGTTACTGTGATTCGTTAATTTCAGAGATCAAACATTCTCCAACAATTATGCAAATTTAGCACGTTGTTTATAATTGATCTATAAAGCTTCAGTTAAAATTTGAGATCATTTAGAGTTACCAATAAATAATTAAAAATAGAACAGTGCACTGCTATATTACAGTCTGCAGAATATTCGGCCGAGTTTGTCCTGCACAAACTCGACCGACACCCGTACTGTATGGATTCAGAAGTCATCCAAAAATTATGCCAATTTAACAGAGTGTCTAAAACTGTATTTTTCAGGCACAGTTAAAATTTAAGATCAATTGGATATACCAATAAAAAGATAAAATTCAATTACCACACTGCTGTAAAATTCTGGAAATGTGATCGGTCGAGTTTGAAACTCGGCCGATTAACAGGTCAGGGCATTCTTCAAAAATTCTGATATTTACCAATATTGTTCATATTTTATATATCCAAATCATATCCAAATTTGAAGTAAATCAGAGTTACACATAAAATACTAAAAATCATTTAGTGAGACATTCTACTTATCAAATTCTGTATTCATGCATCATTAAAACCCTATTTTGGGTCGATTAGGGTTTATGTTTCTCAAACCCTAATTACAAGACAAAAGAACATTTAGACTTCTTATCATAATTAAAACATCCTAATTGTGTTATCGTCATTAATTAGATTTCAAGAATGATTATTCCAATTAATCTTTGCAATTGTCTAGGTAAACCCTAGTTTACCAATTAAGCTCAGATGGGGTCGTAACAACTCTTCCCCCCTTAGAATGTTTCGTCCTCGAAACATAAACCTACAAGAAAGATACATTAAAGGTTATTCTAAGCTTCTAAAGCCTTCCATGTCATCATATTCTCGTATTTCATACCTGAATGTAGTTTTCAACATTAGATCTTTTAGTTCTTTACTAAATCATAACATATTTCAAATAGTTCTCGATGATATCAAGCAAATTCTTTATGCCACAGCCAAACATAGAATGCAAAGATAAACCACCACGCTTTCACTGCGCAACTCTGATACTCTGATACAACTATCTCAACTTATGCGGCTCAGAAAGTTCTATTGTTCTGTATCATCTTTAAGTGACAAAAGCAAGTCCACCATGCTGTTTTAAACTTTAATAACATGCTACTCAAATAGTAAAACAGTTTTGAAGTAAAAGACTAGATTCAACAATCAATTGCACAATACTACTCTTGGCATCCCCATTGGGTCATGGATGCAAGAGGTGAAGCATTACCACCTCATTCCATTCTATCCTGTTTCGATCCTGGGACCTGTGGGTTATGGGCCCACACACAATTCAAAGTGTAACCATCACATTATATCATTATAGGGTTTCAACAACAGTAATATTAGAGCTAGGTATTAATCATATTCAATTACCATCACTCAGTTATATTAGAGCTAGGTATAAAAAGCTACACCTCATTAGGGTTACTTGTCCAAACAATCTGATTATCATCCTTTTCTATTAATATGAGTGAATAAGTATGACTACCTTGTTCAGGGTATCTCTCCATGTGTTTTGACATCATCCAAACCGTATCACCATATCGCAAATACACAATACTAGGATGCATATCTGGTATGAATTACTACTACTATCATACACCTTTAATTTAACATATAGCTTGCACAAATACACTGAAATCATATGTAGAACCAACTTGATACCTTAATATGCCTTCAACAAATCATACATGTAAAACAAATTCACATATTACACAAAGCTAGTGTTTTCTCATATCACTCTACTCATTCATTACTTCTTTACTTTTTGCTACCTATCCTTTTCATATGATTATATACAATAAACATCATTAGCATAGAATCATTTAAGATAGGAATAGATTATTCATAATTCTTGCTATCACACAAGAATTTATTTCTTATCGCACTTCATCATATTGTATGTCACTATTACATTCACTAGATGACCCTACCAAGGTAGTTATACATCATATATGATTCATTTTCTTATCATTTCATTCCCACCTTGCTATTGTTAAGGAATATATGAAAGAGAAGATGATTTTAAGACTTGGAATACTTGTATTCAAACATTCCCTTAATACATCCTCGTATGTAGATTTACTTAGTTATCAACAGAGATATTTGATTAATTAGCACTTGCTTGAATCTCACAACCTCTTTATTTTATAACTTCTCCATCATATTTCAAACCCTATCTTACGTTTCATAGTCCTCTTACCATATACTACTCTTTAACCCGTCATCTTTAATTCTAAATTTTTTTTTTCTCTTATGACCATGTTGCTTATTCATATGTATGGTCATGTATACCATGTTGCACATATTTCCTCCTTTATCTTTATACTATTGCGAAGTTAACGTTCTAAACTAATAGTCCTTCTATTAGTTTTTCCTCATGTTGAATACATTACATATTCTTCATTTTTAAATCAAGTGGATCATGCATGGTTCAAACATAGTTTCTCTTTCAATCAAGTTTTTCTCTTCTGAATACAGTCCACCTTTATATGACTTATTCATTCATTAAACTACACCTATGTTCTTTGCTTAGAAACTAGTTTGTTGTTCTAGTTTTATGAATTACATGTTCATACGATTCTCTTTACTTTTACTCTTTTAAAGACTCTTTACTTCTATGGACCTATTGAAAGCTCACTCTATTCTTCTACTTAGCCTTTGCTTTAGAGTTCATAAAAGCATTGTACTCTATTATATGATTCATTCTTCATGAATGATTCTTGTTATCTTGAACCATACATACATTTCACATATCTTTTCTATATTTCATATGTATAGCTCATATAATATTAATCAATAAACTGATTATGAACCTTTTATCATGTTCTATTATTCCCAATTAAGGGTTTCACATTTGAGACCCCAAAGTTAAACCTCAGACATCAGTTTCAACTAATTCTTAGTTGTTCTGATCTTGCCCATATGTTTCAACATCTTACTGTATGTACATTCTTACTCTGATGTGGGTCTAATTATTCCAATTCTATCCTTATTATGCTATTGATATGATTCATTAGATCCTAATAACGCATCCTGCCAACCGGACCAGGCCAAACCTGAAATCCTGAAGCCAAGGACTACAAAGGATCACATTCTTCCTGAACTGCCACTCACAGCTCAGAAACTCGGCCGATCACTCTGGAACTCGGCCGATCACCTTCCAGATTTTGAAACTCGGCCGACCAACTTCGGCCGATCAGCAGGAAACTCAGCCAATCCTCTGGGGAACTCGGCCGATCGAAACACTACTTGTTTACCTACAAAGAAACTCGGCCGATTCAAGACCAAACTCGGCCGACCAAAACGCTGTTTGAAATCCTAGACAAGGAACTCGACCGACCAAAACACGAACTCGGCCAAACCGCGCACAGACTGAAAACCTAAACAGACCTGCTGATGTCAATTTCACTCGAATCAGCGGGCAAAACCATAGAAACAAAAGTCCATTCAAAAGTCAATTCTAGTCTACTTGTTATAAAGAATAAAATCAATAAATGCACAATTGCATAGTGTACAACAGATATTAAAGACCCATATTTCAAAGTATTGAATATCTCAATTCAAACATATAAGAGCATTTCTATACATTTCCAACAAAAACAACATTATGAAATGTAAGTTCTATCTCCTTTTACATTTATGCTCTTAATTCTTGTTTCTTTTCTCGTTTTCTAACCCTAACATTTCTAGGGTTCCTCTCTAGCCCATTCTTCCACTGTATACCTGGCCAGGGTATACGTGAGAGAATAGACAGAGTAGCTTGTACTGGCTGATCCAAGTACTCAGATATCGGGCCAGGATATCCAAATACTCAAATCCCCAAAGCTAACATCAAACATCTCCTATCTGCCACACTTATGACGCTAACTTACTAACTTAATGGTCCTTGACAACTCACCCTAAGCTCTGATACCAAGCTGTTACACCCTGATATCACAATTTCCTCAAATCATGAGATTAGGGCATACGATAGGATTTATATGTAATACAAAGAACACCCTTAACTTTTTCTTTTCTTGTTTCCCCGCATTGAATCACATAACATATTAACAATGGAATCTGAACCTTTCTTTTACTAATCAGACTTCAATAGTAAAGATACATGTATAATCATTCACGATGTCTTTCACACATTATGCACATGAAACTTGCTAATCAACATACATATCAAAGAGAAACAATATTACACATTGTAATTACAACTCTCTCTCTAAACTCTTACTGAGGACCTAGAGTGACAAGGACCGACTAACTCAACTAATCTCATACTTGACTCCTGTGGCAGATCTACTCTGACGCTCTGATCATCTTCAAGTCCACGCAGTTAACCTAAAATGTTTGAGTAGAGGGGTGAGCCTACTCGCTCAGTGAATGAGTACTTCATGGAAACAGACTAATGCACTAATGTGATTACAGATATAATTTGAGTAAACGATATGAGAATTTACAGCAATAAATACTACACTGAGCAGTTCTAAAACAATATAATTGAAATAACAAAGAATGTAAATATTGCATCCAAAGAATAACTACTAGAAGACTATGCTCTAGTCTTCCTTAACTCTATCATTTATAAAGAACTCTGTGAACCTATATGATCATATTTTAGATTATGCCCCAAAAAAATGCAGTGCACTCTGCATATGAAACTCGCAGTGCACTACGAGTCCACCGTACAAGACTTAGCGACACACCCGGGAAATGCTAAGTCTGACTTCTCGTCCTGGTCTGCACAGGACTCTCAGGCTCACAAGGCCTCACTGCACTAACTCTGAGTGCTCTGGACTCCTCCGCAACCTGTAGTGCACAGTGGAGGGTCTCTAAGTCTCCGATGCCTGGGCGTATCCCCAGAACTGACCGGGACTTCTCCGATGCCTGGGCGTATCCCCAGAACTGACCGGAACGTACTCTTGGATTTCCTATGCCTGGGTGTATCCCCAGAACTGACCGGAATCCTACCACTCATACTACGTGTCACCGAGACAATCGATATTTGTTGGACACGAGTCTCTGATGCCTGGGCGTATCCCCAGAACTGACCGTTTCACCCCAAAGGTACAGACCACGAAATGGGGTTCTACGATGTTGGGGCACCTAAGTCTATTAACTGTTTAACAGATAAATATCATAGCTCATGTATTCAACATATATCATGTCTCAGTAACATACCTTTCTAGGGCATGTCATATCTCATCACCTGCAATTGACGAGATATGTATTGAAATATATGAAGCCCTGCAGTATGTAAATATCATTTCAGAGAGAACAAGCATATAAAGTTAAATGCACTAGAAACATACAATTCAACAATTAAGCATCACCACATCTCATATCGAGACCTTTCATATTACCATAGCATGATTCATTGAACACCCCATCCTTAGGGTTTCTTTTGCCTTATTCATTCATCACATGCCAACACCCTACTCTTAGGGTTGCATTTGCCTCATTCACCTTTTCGTTTACCTCATTCACTTGTCACATGGCTCTCATAAGGATTTCATAGGATATAAGCATTCACTAAATAAAGATTGTTCCCAACAAATCGTACGCAATCAATATAGACATGAAACCATGGAAATTTAACTAAATTTAGGTTTTCCATATCATCACTGTGACATCATGTATCCAGAATAAGATTCAATTAAGATAACCCACGAGGTACATCCTAACCACTTATAGAGTTACTAGTCTTTTTCAATAAGGTTGAAACACTAGTGATGTCTCAATTAGGTTAAACCCTAATTACATCATTTGATATAAATCTGTAAAGCATTCTCACTAGGAAGTGTTGCATACATTTCTGATATGAATCTACCATTTAGGAATCATTCAAAATAGAGAAGGAATCCATATCATATCAATTTGCAACAATCTTAAATCAAACGGACATTTTAGGTTTTAAAATCACATACTAAGCAATTAGGGATTTGGATGCTATAATCAAATTCGTGCATTAGAATGTTTGAAGGAAGAAACCACTCACCCTAAGGTGTGAAAACACCTCAAAACCGCAGCTCAACTCAGGGAATCTCGAATTCCTATCAAATCCCTAGCAAATCTCCCAATTCTTCTTCCATTCAACTCAGAAACTTGATTTCACCACTCTTGGGACCGCAAAACCCTAATTCAGCAATTCCCCCACTTTCTTCACTCAAGCCCTAATTCTCCCTCTCTCTCTAGGAGCTCGTTTCTCTGGAATGAATGACGAAGAATGAGAGCTGCTTGTGTGTGTGGTCGTTCATATAAGTCAATTGAGCTGCTTGGGTCAATTGCATATTGACCCAACACTTAACTTTAATTATATAGGCTGAATATTCAGTTATACAAAAGTTACTGTAATTCGTTTATTTCAGAGATCAAACATTCTCCAACAATTATGATAATTTAGCACGTTGTTTATAATTGATCTATAAAGATTCAGTTAAAATTTGAGATCATTTGGAGTTACCAATAAATAATTAAAAATAGAACAGTGCACTGCTATATTACAGTCTGCAGAATATTCGGCCGAGTTTGTCCTGCACAAACTCGACCGACACCCTAACTGTAGGGATTAAAAAGTCATCCAAAAATTATGCTAATTTAACAGAGTGTCTAAAACTGTGTTTTTCAGGCACAGTTAAAATTTGAGATCAATTGGATATACCAATAAAAAGATAAAATTCAATTACCACACTGCTGTAAAATTCTGGAAATGTGATCGGTCGAGTTTGAAACTCGGCCGATTAACAGGTCAGGGCATTTTTCAAAAATTCTGATATTTACCAATATTGTTCACATTTTATATATCCAAATCATATCCAAATTTGAAGTAAATCAGAGTTACATATAAAATACTAAAAATCATTTAGTGAGACATTCTACTTATCAAATTCTGTATTCATGCATCATTAAAACCCTATTTTGGGTCGATTAGGGTTTATGTTTCTCAAACCCTAATTACAAGACAAAAGAACATTTAGACTTCTTATCATAATTAAAACATCCTAATTGTGTTATCGTCATTAATTAGATTTCAAGAATGATTATTCCAATTAATCTTTGCAATTGTCTAGGTAAACCCTAGTTTACCAATTAAGCTCAGATGGGGTCGTAACAGGATACTTAGTATCCTAATCAGTGCATCCACGGGAGAAGACCAGATTGCATGGGAAACCGACCCGAGAGGAGAACTCACCACCCGATCAGTTTACCAGTATATCACAAAGGGCAATATAGGTGCACCGGTGACAGAAGGGCACTAGTGGGACAAGTTGTGGAAGAAGAAATGGCCACCCAAACTTATACACTTCGTGTGGAGATTATGCAAGCAAGCACTCCCAACGATGAGCAGGCTATATAGAAGGCAGGTCACGGAAACGAACACCTGCCAACGATGTAAACAAGCGGAGGAAGACGATCTTCACGCGGTCCTTCTATGCAGCTATGCGAAGCGAGTATGGGCATGTGGCGGAGAGGAGCTGAACGGAGTCACCGAGCTGGTGGCGAACACGGCAGACCTGCTGCACGTTATGACTAGTTATGGTAAGGAGGAGGTGGTCGAGGGACTTGCGATGATGCTGTGGATAGCATGGATGGCGAGGAACAAGTTTCTTTTTGAAGAGAAGTTGTTCTATGAGCCGGCGCTAGTGGCCAGCTTCACCAACCTGGTTCGGGATTATCAGAACCACCAGACACAGAAGCTTAACACGTCAGGAATAAGGGCCACGAGGCTGAGGAACACCCCGTGGACGCCGCCGGGGGAAGTTGCACTTAAACTTAATGTGGATGCAAGCTGGCAATACGGAACAACAGCATATGGAGGAGCAATCATACGTGATGGACAAGGAGCGATCAAGGCCACTTTTCAACTACAGCTTGGCCACGCCACATCAACTTTCATGGCGGAAGCAATGGCGATGAGAGGTGCGCTGAAGGAAGCTCGAAGGCTGGGATTTACAAATCTATTGGTGGAAACATATAGCATGAATCTGGTAAGAGCGATCAAGGTGGGCAACTATGGCAGAGGATACGTGGACCGCGTCGTCAAGCAGATTGTGGAAGCTACTTTATATTTTAATGCCATGAACCTGCACCATGTGTACCATGAGGCAAATAGAGTTAGCCATCTGTTAGCTAATAAGGCACGCATGTTAGACTCTTCCCTTTCCCGCCTTGATAACTTTGATAATGAAGTCATTGTACTAGCACAACAAGATTTGAGTTAATAAAATGACTTCGGTCCCAATTTCAAAAAAAAACAATGATCGCTTAATTCTGCTTTGTAAATTGGACTCCTTCGTACTGCAAATCACTTAAACAAATGTCTTTATCTACTAAATGAGCAGCTTGTCCACATACTTATAGTTTTCCATATGTGTAAGCCATCTATTTATATTATTATATATATACACATTCCCTGCTTCTAAGGGAGCATGATATATATGTCTCTGGACATAAGCCAACGAGATCAAACATGCATTTGCAGAATTGCTCATCTACTTCATATATATAATATTATAGTTCAGATAAACTGGTAGTACATCTAGTTTTTTATGAGTACCTGACTTGTGACTTTGAGAATCAGGTAAATTTCTTGAGGCTGAGGAAAAAGAGTTGCCAATCATGATTTGTTCTAAAGCCGTTGCTATTTCCACCATTGATGGCCTTTTCTGGCTTTTACCTTCTAAACATTTCATAGCAAGATCAGCCACAAGTTTCATTTGATGAAGTGTGTCTTCACTAACAACCTCTCTGTCAAAAATTAGTTCTAGTGTATTGCCGGTCGTTGAAGAAACGAAAATCTCTGCTAAAGTTAATCGTCCATCAAAAGCTTCTTTCCTTGTTAGGAGTTTCACAAGAAGAACACCAAAGGAATAAACATCAGCTTTGGGAGTCACTATACATGAAGAGCGTATTCTGGATCTATATAACCAGATGTTCCGTAAACATCTGTAAAATCAAGCTCTTCGGTGCTTGGCATAACCTTTGCAATCTCAAAGTCAAAATTCTTTGATGTGTAAACAACATCAAGGTGTATGCAGGCATGATTAATATCACGGCGGATTATAGGACTAGAAAGTGAAGAATGAAGGTACATGAGTGCTTCAGCAATTTCTGTAGCAACTTTAAGCCGTGTCTCCTAGGGCATCTGTTCACTGGAAAGGTAATCGTGCAAAGTAACATTTGGAAAGAACTCATATATAGAGAACATGTTTTCCTCCTCCAAACAAATGCCGATGAGATTGGCCACATTCTTGTGCCTGATTCTGGAATGAAGCCAATATCGTTTATCATGAACTTCACAGATTCCCTTTCCCTAGATTTAATGGGCACTTTAATGGCTACTTTATCTTTTATGTTATATTTTTCTAATTATGGATTTTGTTTGATTGTAAGCATTGTTTTTGTTTATCTTAAGCATAAATGTTGATATTTTCTGGTGATACTGTTAATTAGTATGGTATGTGGAATTATCAACAAAATATGATAGATGTAGCACATGTATTTTGATCAAATACGATCACTTATTACATTTTTTCTGCATATTAAAATAAAAATGTATCAAAAATAAATGACCAAATTATTATAAAATATAATATATCTGTTAGTTTATTTTAGGTCTGGTAGTTAACAATTTGTGGTACTATGATGAACATATTTAAGTATGAATTCTGGACCGACACGTGAAATGTGTAAAAATATAACCATGGGCGTTTGAAAACAAATAGAGGGAAAAAATGAAAATTGAAATTTGAATTGAATTATTTTTAATTTGTGGGTGGGCAATTAAATATAATTTGTTGGTGCCTAAATCGCGCATCCAAAAGGAGATAATTTGAAGTAGTCGGACTTTTAAATAACCCGACTCTTAGACCCCCGCAACGATGATGGGGTCCGAAGTAGCGATCGGGGTCGAACCACAGGGACAAGGGTGGTAGTGCTAAGAACGTGGAATCAACACTCTACACTCTTGTAAAGGAAGGGTAAGAAAATGTTCCCAAGGGAATGGTAGATCAAGATCAGTAAAACAAAATGTCACACGATAGTGCTATAAAGAAAAGCTATCTCCAACTGGAGTTACAAGGAAGATTAAGGTTTTGACATTTATCAATTTTTAGGGGTTTTGTGTAATAGAACCGAAGGAGATAACACTATTGCCTCAGTAAGGAACGAAGGAGGAAAGTATAGGCATAACAAGCAGTAGTAGAAAACATCCAGTACCCCTTCTCTCAAAGAGGGTACCTCCAACTAAGAGTCAACACCCTCTCTCAAAGGTAGTGGACTCGGGTTGGAGTGGAAAGATAACTGAAGCAACTCCGACCCTGGGTACTCTCGTACTCCCTGATCGGACCAAACGCTAGAGTTACAACACCTCTCTCGAGGGAGCTGAAATGGGAAACATGATTTAATAGCTAGTCAAAACATGATCCAAGAATACAAGATAATGTTCGGATGCTAAAAAAAAGCAATCGTCCAACAAAAAGGGTCCAAACTAAGAGCAACATGTTTTAAAACTCCATTCATTCCATTAGCATGAGCGTGGCATCAAAGGGTTTAGTTACATTGCATAAATAACAAAAGTAAATGACAGAAAAAGGGAAGATAGGTATCGCCTCCTTGATTTAGGAGGGCGAAATACAACAGCAGACCCCCTAAGGTGCCTTTAACCCGATATCGGGCGGGAGCTCTGGCCGACATGCTCGTGTCGGGTGGCCAGCCCTATCGGGCGGTATGTCGTGACAGACAAGCATATCGTTCAAGGCACCCTCCCCGATACAGTCATGGTCAGGATACCACCCTATCGGGCGACGCACAATGACGGGTGTGTTGGTATGTATTCCCTGAGAACCAATCATGGGATGATTGGTGGGATACATTAAGATTGATTTGATAAACATCAAAGGCAAGCTTACAATTCTTTCTGGTTCAGTCATATGAGATAGTGATAGATCAGATTGAATGTCTAGAGAATGATAGTACTCAATGACGTATGCTTTCAGATTGAGGACCTGAACGATGAGATCATACTGATGCTAAGAGTTTGTACATTCTTGTTATGTCCCTAGTCAGATGTCATTGTGGAAGGTAGATAGACAGCAATGACACACAAGGCTAGATTGTGGTGTTGGTTGATGATAGAATCTCATTAGTCATGATATACAAATATCAAACCAAACACGTAGGTACTTGTTAGAGAACAAGTGTACCAGACAGACCCAATGTGAGTTTGACACATGGAACCATGACATGGTAGTCACAGTCAGTACTCACAATGATGGTGGTGAGTGTGATTCTTTGACCTGAAATCACTACACTCAAAACATGTCATTGGGCACACTTTGACATCATCAAACACAGTCCTGAAACATGGGTTGTTATAAAGGTGATGATTGGGTGGCTTTGACACATGGGGCTTTTGAGGGGTGAGTGATAGATATGAGATTTGTCCCTCCTGAGGGAGTTTGATATCCAAGGCCACTTGATGAGTAGGATTGAAATAGGCGTGCGCACGCATGTGTGAATCAGTATGTGATATTGATGTCATACAAATCTCTTCCAATCTACTCTGAGATCAAGAAAGTGAATGAGCGTTGACATGATGAATGTTCCATGCCTCGAGTTCATTTGGTATATCAGTGACAAAGGAATTATACATTCGATGTAACACCATTCACGGATTGTAGGATTGAAAGTTGTTCTTCAAATTTCTACTTTCACTTGGGTAGCACTGATGTGTGACTAGGCACCGCTCTTTGCTTGTGAAGTCATAAGTGTTATGGACTTTCACTGCCAACGTGAAATGGACCTGCAGGGTCACACACATAGGATTTAACCTAGAAGAGGAGTTTTGTCCACAAACAATGTTTAGATTGATTATTAAAGGATTTTAGTAGTTCAATTAAACACTCAATGAATTGATAGCTCAATGTCATAATGTTCAAGGTGTTGGACACATTGATTCGAGTATTGGATTGATTGAAATCACAATTGACTGATTATGCACAATCTACACTCCCAACCAATTGGCTCATGTGATGAACCGATCGGCTCAGCTTGGTGAACCGGTCGGCTCAAGTGGTGATTCGATCGGCTCAAGGACAGGGTGAAACGATTGCTTCAAGTGTTGAAACGATCGATTCAACTGGTGCAACTGAGAAAGTTGGGAAAGTAGGATTGGTGAGAATTTTCCTTTCATTTCACTTGCCCAATTTGATTGAAATAGGATTGGTATTCGATACCAATTAGAAACAAAAGAAAGAAAGTCAATAGGGAACTGGTCAGGACCACGAACCGACCGGTTTAGAAGTGAACCGATTGGCTCATGGGTACCAACCGATCGGTTGAGGTGTCAACCGACCGGTTCAGGTCCCCAACCGACCGTTTCAGTTATGAAACGATCGGTTCAGGTTGCGAGTTGGTTGTTTTTGTGGAAAATCTTGAACCCTTCTACTCCTGCTTTTAGTCTCGCATTGCCTGGGATGGAGAACTCTGTCCCATGACCCTCCTATATATATAGGGGTATTGGTGGCTTCTCAAAGTACAACTCAGTGCAAACCAGTTTCTCTACAAAGTTGTCATTCTCTCTAGTTTTGGTAACTGAGAGAGCTCGAGCAAGTGCTACCCGATAAGGGAGGCACAACAAGGGAAGAAAAACTGTAGAAAGCGACTGGTGACAGGAGAGTGTGTTGGCGACTAGTACGCCGACATGAGGGTGCGACTCCTTCCAATTCCTTATGGGACAAGGAGATTGGAGTTCCAGGTAGTCCGTGTGGACTACTTCATAGGCGGGAGGTTTCTGCCGCTCGGAGGACAGCTGTCAATCCCGACAGTCCCGGTGAGACCAGGAGTCGTCAGTCCCGGTGCGACCAGAAGCTGGACAGACACCATCCAAGACCGGAGGTGAAGACCGCACAATGTGCGAGGTATTTTCACCGAGCAAGCCTCGGGACAAGGTATGATTCCACAAACCATCCTTTCCTATTGTATAGACGTTGACGCATTTCCTTGTTCCGGGTTTTGGGGAGAAAAGTTTTGTTTCCACTGCCTTCTCTGCCTCCCCTAAAACCCAACAGTGGTATTAGAGCCACGTCAACTGCTCTATACTTTAGGATTATCGATATGATTGATTTTGGTTTGTCGCCTTTATTTATTGCATACGATGCGAATAATATTGGCTTTATGCATGTCCAATCCTAAATCCACAAATCCCAATTTACATATATGATATGTATTATAAATGCATTCGATACACGTCGCCCTTAAATGAGTTTTGTGGTGGATGTATAGCATGGTTATGGCCAATAAACCCTATCTGTGTATGGTTGTATGTGGTTGCTTGCATCTGGGTCTGTGCACCGATCTTCCTTCTCTTATTCCTGATGTAACTTGAAATAATTCGAGATTTCTTTCCTACCTTTGCTCCCCTCAAATGTAACTCGAGGTTTCTCCTTTTACAATGTAAAATAGGATAGAATTTTATTTCCTATTATGTCAAAGAACGGAGGACATCTGACGACAGCTGAGACGATCGGTTCAAGGCGTGAACCGATTGGTTGACGCTTGAGATGATCGGTTTGAGGAGTGAGCCGATTGGTTGATGACCGGTTCGAGGAGAGAGACGAGCGGGTGGTAGCCATGATAAGATGCACGACGACCAAGGCAAACTGATCGGTTGGAGGAGCCAACTGATCGGCTGGTGGCACCCAGCCGACCAGTCTGATGGCGAGCCGATCATTCATGTGATGAGTTCATCAACCCCAGAAAGGAAAATCACATAGTTCATCTTGTACAGGTTGCATGTGATGTAGACCTAGATGACCGTGATTCCTCTTGGGTCGAGGAATCACATTAGGATGGCCATAATCATAGCTTTTATCGTTTTGCATGTTTTCTGTGGGATATAGCATGTATATAATACATACTATGTATTGTGGTGATTGGATATGTATATGTATATAAAAACCAAATCCCTCATTAAAATATTAAGTATTATATGCCTTCCATTAGTGGAACACATGAAAAAATCGATCGAACAAGCGTAGGTTACGCCAAAGCATGGTGCGCCATCTATCTTATGGAAGTGTGAAGGATAGACATGTAGGTTCTGCCAAAGTAGGGTGCATGTTTACCGTGTCGGCTTTTGGGTTAGACTTAACTGGTGATTCTTAGAGCGTCTAAGCCCAGAGGCAACGAATGTTCATGGCAAGGTGTTGTGCATGTTCATTCATATAGAGTTGCATATGATGCAATTGGAAAAGGTTGCCTACATGGAAGATCTAAGTTGTGGGTGATAGCCCTAGCTGGTCCATGACTTAGAGGATTTCAGGATCTTGCCCACTAGAAGGTTGTACACTGCAATCTTCTGAATTGATGGTGAGGGCTATCAATTTGAATTAAATAGTGGGAGCGATAATTAATTAAAGGCCTAATTATATCGTCAACTTTTCAAATCAATCAAATAAGTCAAAAATGAGTTTTTGGACTAAAATTGCATATTTTCCTTTTGTAGTACAAATGGCAACAAACAACAATCACTTTTCTTTGTGATCGGTCCTTGAAAAGGACAAGCTAAATGGGACAAACTTCCACGACTGGTATAGGACATTGAGAATTGTTCTCACTCAAGAGCGAAAGCTCTGTGTCCTAGATACTCCAATTCCATAGGAACCTGCTCCTAATGCACCAAAGGCAGAAAGGGATGCTTACAAGAAGCATTCTGATGATGCCATTGATGCAAAGTGCTTGATGTTGTGCTCTATGAACCACGAGTTGTAGAGACAACATGAGAACATGGGTGTCATTGAGATGATTCAGTATCTCAAGAACATGTATCAAGATCAAGCACGGCAAGAGAGATACAATATCTCAAGGGCACTGTTCAAGTGCGTCATGACATAAGGAGATCCATTTGGTCCTCACACACTCAAGATGATTGGGTATGTGGAGAACCTGACAAGACTGGGATTTCCACTGAGCCAAGAGTTGGCTACTGACGTGATACTACAATCGTTGCCAGAATCCTACAGTCAGTTTGTGATGAACTACAACATGAACAACTTTGATAGGCCACTTTCAGAGTTGTTGGGCATGTTGAGGACAGTCGGGATACAGATGAAGAAGGACAAGCCTAAGTCTGTGATGGTGATCACGATCAAGAAAGGCAAGTCCAAGTTTAAGGGCAAGGGAAAAGCTAAGAAAGGTTCTGATGCTTGCCAGGAGCCAAAGTCGTCTTCAGCTCTCAAGGCCAAGGGAGGCGTGACCAAGAAAGGAAATTGCCACCATTGTCAAAAGCCAGGACATTGGAAAAGGAATTGTCCTCTCTATCTGGAAGAACAAAAGAAGAAGGAGGCGACAGACGTCTCTACTTAAAGGTGTCATGAAAGTAAACTTGTAACACTTTTTGAGGTATATGATACCAAGATGTAAAGTGTAAATCACTCAATAAATGGGGCAAATGTTGCCGCCATAGATAGGATTACTTTAGTTTATTTTCAGCCTAAAAGGCTTGTAATACAGTTATGAACTGCTATTTCATATTTGTCAATAGATAGAAACACTTTATTTTTGCATATTGTATGACAATGATGGCAATCAATAAAGTTGATGTTTCAATCTTTTAAAGATATTATCTTTGTGGCAATGCCTTGTTTATCTTGTGGTATTTGATATGCATAAGATAAAATGATACCTAAAAGTTATAGATAACTCAAACAATCAAATTAGCATCAATCAGGAGAAATTCATTTCTAGTGTCCATATGATGGATAAATCTAGACTCTTTTGGTTAGAGAACTAGTAAGATACATGAATATTTTGGACATGATTAATCAGTCGTCACTAATGGTAGTGGGAGAATGATTATCCTATTAGGTATGATAGATGTGATGTATTTACATACCTATTGGAACAAATGATAATACTTCAAAAGGTGTTTAGAGAAATACCAATATGAATATCTTGAAGTGTTCAAGAATATCATAGATGAAGTACGAATTTAGTAAAGTGTTAATTCTTGACGAGATCAATGAATGAAATACTTGGACCAAATGTTTGAGTTCCTTATGAGTGATTATGATAGTGTATCATAGTGAACTCCTGATTAAGGCATGGTGATGTCTAAATCAAGAAGGAATCATACTCTAAGGAGTTAGAGAATGATTATCAAATAACTGAATTCTTCTTAATAAAAGAATACCCCACACTAATAAAAGAAATTAAAAATCACAAGGGTTGTGAATTCTTATATCCTTACACCTCAATTATCTATGGGATGAGTTGTTCATGTGATGAGTCAACTATGTAGATGAATATGAGGAACCAAATTTTGAGTTATGGTTTATGACCATTACATCCTAAATGATTTCCATGTAAACCATAAGGTATAACCTTGATGGTAGCACCCATTGGATGAAAACCATAAGTGCAAATGAGTCTTAAATGTTAATACACATGGATAACATTTGAGAAGGATGATGCTTGTTGATTGCAACTTAATGACTAAGACATTTGGCAAATGGATACTAAAACTGCATTCCTATGAGGAATAAAACAAGGATGTGTACATGACACAACCTATAAGGTTTATGAATCCACTAATGCAAATGAAGTCTATAAGTTACAATGGACTAATCAATGTGATTGATTGAGTACAAGCAACTAAAAATTGGATCTTTTCTTTGATGATATAGTCAAAGGGTTTGACTGATATGTCAAAGGTAAAGAAGGGATCTGTGATTTAGTGGGAGCGTGTTCACATTCCACATGTTGATGTGAAATGGAAATGTTCTAAAATGGAAATTCGAAAGGTGGAAATTATCTTTAAGGAAGATTGATATGTTTCCTATGTGATAGGAATACAGATCTATAGAGATAGTTCTCGAAAACCTCTTGACTTGAAAAGAGAAAACATACATTGGCAATCTGTATTGAAGGGTTTAGTATGCACAGATTCAGTGGGAGAAAACTTGTCCATGTTACATGGAATTAGTATCCCAAGGCCAAGTGTCCAATTCTTATGAAGAAAGGGAACACTAAGAATAGATATGGATCTATCATGTATGTAATCATCCCATTATCTTGCGTGTATCGACATGGCAAGAACAAAATGCATTCATCATCTTGTATGAAGGACTTGGCAATATGATGTGCTCATCCTGATAACTCGTATGTAAGACATGACAAGTGGATGTCTGTCTACTTCCAGTAAGGGTTACTGGAATACCATGAGAACTTGATAAGTACTTGTGAAGTACTAGTTCTATGGAGATAAGGAAGAGTTCAATGTAAAGAGTTAAATTGATGCGAACTTCCCGAAAGGATAGAAAATTAATCGCAATATATATATATATATATATATATATATATATATATATATATATATATATATATATATATATATATATATATATATATATATAGGATATATAAAAGGGAAAGTTTGTTGATAATTGGAAGTGTTCCAATAAAACCATTTAAAAGGAAATGTCGAGTATCAATGTGATAGAGAACAACAGTGGATACTATATGGATATGAAAATTCATGAGATGAACTTATAGATATTCCGCTCATTGATGACAAGTATGGAATCCTTGATCATGTAATGTGGCTAAAGGTTAGCAAAGGAATACTAGATCGCATATTACGACAACTCCATCTCATACGTGTGACGTACAACGAAGAGATGAGAGACATGTATTTAAAACTGACTTTGGCAAGGTGTTGCCATTACTCACTATGATCGCACTAGAGCAGAGTAACATGTGGGACATGTTTGAAGATCTCTATGAATATGATTCAAGGGTGATTGGCTCGCAGTGCAAGTCGGAGTCTGTTGGTATGTATGCCCTAAGAGCCAATCATGGGATGATTGGTGGGATACATTAAGATTGATTTGATAAACATCAAAGGCAAGCTTCCAATTCTTTCTGGTTCAGTCATATGAGATAGTGATAGAACATATTGAATGTCTAGAGAATGACAGTACTCAATGACGTATGCTTTCAGGTTGAGGACCTGAACGATGAGATCATACATATGCTAAGAGCTTGTACATTCTTGTTATGTCCCTAGTCGGATGTCATTGTGGAAGGTATATAGGTAGAAATGACACGCAAGGCTAGATTGTGGTGTTGGTTGATGATAGAATCTAATTAGTCATGATATAGAGATATCAAACCAAACACATATGTACTTGTTAGAGAACAAGTGTACCGGACAGACCCACTGTGAGTTTGACACATGGAACCATGACATGGTAGTCACAGTCAGTACTCACAGTGATGGTGGTGAGTGTGATTCTTTGACTTGAAATCACTACACTCAACACATGTCGTTGGGCACACTTTGACATCATCAAACGCAGTCCTGAAACATGGGTTGTTATAAAGGTGATGATTGGGTGGCTTTGACACATGGGGATTTTGAGGGGTGAGTGATAGATATGGGATTTGTACCTCCTGAGGGAGTTTGATATCCAAGGCCACTTGATGAGTAGGATTGAAATAGGCGTGCGCACGCATGTGTGAATCAGTATGTGATATTGATGTCATACATATCTCTTCCAATCTACTCTGAGATAAAGAAAGTGAATGAACATTGACTTGATGACTGTTCCATGCCTCGAGTTCATTCGGGATATCAGTGACAAAGGAATTATACATTCGCTGTAACACCATTCACGGATTGTAGGATTGAATGTTGTTCTCCAACTTTCTACTTTCACTTGGGTAGCACTGATGTGTGACTAGGCACCGCTCTTTGCTTGTGAAGTCATAAGTGTTATGGACTTTCACTGCCAATGTCAAATGGACCTGTAAGGTCACACACATAGGATTTAACCTAGAAGAGGAGTTTTGTCCACAAAAAATGTTTAGATTGATTACTAAAGGAGTTTAGTAGTTCAATTAAACACTCAATCAATTGATAGCTCAATGTCATAATGTTCAAGGTGTTGGACACATTGATTCGAGTATTAGATTGATTGAAATCGCAATTGACTGATTCTGCACAATCTGCACTCCCAACCGATCGGCTCATGTGATGAACTGATCGACATAGCTTGGTGAACCGGTCTGCTCAAGTGGTGAGTCGATCAACTCAAGGACAGGGTGAAACGATTGCTTCAAGTGTTGAAACGATTGATTCAACTGGTGCAACTGAGCAAGTTGGGAAAGTAGGATTGGTGAGAATTTTCCTTTCGTTTCACTTGCCCAATTTGATTGAAATAGGATTGGTATTCGATACCAATTAGAAAAAAAAAGAAGGAAAGTCAATCGGGAACTGGTCAGGACCACAAACCGACCGGTTCAGAAGTGAACCGACCGGCTCATGGGTACCAACCGATCAGTTCAGGTCCCCAACCGACCGTTTCAGTTATGAAACGATCAGTTCAGGTTGCGAGTTGGTTGTTTTTGAGGTGTCAACTGACCGATTCAGGTCCCCAACCGACCATTTCAGTTATGAAACGATCGGTTCAGGTTGCGAGTTGGTTGTTTTTGTGGAAAAATCTCGAACCCTTCTACTCCTGCTTTTAGTCCCGCATTGCCCGAGATGGAGAACTCTGTCCAATGACCCTCCTATATATATAGGGGTATTGGTGGCTTCTCAAAGTACAACTCAGTGCAAACCAGTTTCTCTACAAAGTTGTCGTTCTCTCTGGTTTTGGTAACCAAGAGAGCCCGAGCAAGTGCTACCCGATAAGGGAGGCACATCAAGGGAAGGACAACTGCAGAAAGCGACTGGTGGCAGGAGAGTGTGTTGGCGACTAGTACACCGACAGGAGGGTGTGAATCCTTCCAATTCCTTGTGGGACAAGGAGATTGGAGTTCCAGTTAGTCTGTGTGGACTACTTCAGAGGCGGGAAGTTTCTGCCGCTCGGAGGACAGCTGTCAATCTCGACAGTCCTGGTGAGACCAGGAGTCGTTAGTCCCGGTGCGACCATGAGCTACATAGACACCGTCCAAGACCGGAGGTGAAGACTGCGCAAGGCGCGAGGTATTGTCACCGAGCAAGCCTCAGGACAAGGTATGATTCCACAAACCATCCTTTCCTATTGTATAGACGTTGACGCGTTTCCTTGTTCCGAGTTTTTGGGAGAAAATTTTTGTTTCCGCTGCCTTCTCTGCCTCCCCTAAAACCCAACAGGGTGTTCCATATCGGGGACGATATCGTGTCGGGTAAGAGACGACTTAGGGTATCAGGTTCCTTGTATCGGGTGTAGAGGGAAGCCGTCTCAGGCAGGGGCCCATCTAGGAACCCGACACATCGGGTGGCCTCCTTGGTCAATATCGGGCTGCTACAGCTACCAGGACGGATTCTAAGTGAACCACTCCCGCCCCTCTCGGGTTGGGGAAGTGATAACCTAGTATCGACTGGCATGCCTCGGGGACGCGACACACTAACTCCAGATTCTTTCCAAAGTTAGCCTTCGTGAGGTTCTGACCCGTCCCATCGGGGTCCTGTAGCTGCTGTTTATAGGCAGCGGTTGGAAGAAGTTGTGGATCTCTGGGTCATACTTATTTAATATCATGACAAAATGGAGAGACAAACAGTTTAAAAGGGCAGTTTTGACAACGAAATATGGGCCATAAATTCCATAAAAATGGGTGTTATCAACTCCCCAAACTTAGCATTTTGATTGTCCTCAATCAATTTTAAAACTTTGTTTTTTGATACTTCTTCTTAACCCGATATAGTTTTCATACAAGGGGTTTGAGCGAGTATTGAGATGTCTTCAAGAGAATACTGCCCGACCACGAACAACTGACTTTATTTTTCCTGCCTTATTTAAGCAAAATTTCCTCTTTAGCTTCACCGAGACTTGGGTGAATGATTTCGAAGTTAGATTTCACACCAAATAGCTTTTGGGAACAAAAAGTTGTGTTTTTGGGTAGGTTTAAGGCTTTTTGGGTTTTTCTTGTTTCCCATCAGTCCATCCAGGTACGGGTTCGTTAACGGGCAAGTGGTCGCTGCAGTCCAAGTCAGTTGGCTTTAGAGTAGTGATTTTACATCCTACGTATCACACTATGCTCTTTAACTCATTTTTATCATCTTTTACAAAGTTTTCCTCACTTTTCCACTCAAAATCAGCAAAACGGCCCGTTCCAACCCACTTACAAAGAATCGGCCTTTTACTAGACACATGACACGTCCACTACCCATCGCGGACGCTGGACGATAGGGGTACAACCTGACACGGGTGTGTCGCGCGCTGTGGTCACTGACGGGTGATACACCATTACCCGACAGAGAGCTCTGCCCACCACAACTAATCATCCTGTTAGGGCATGTCACGCGATACGAGCCACTCACCGGAAGCAACCGCCCATTGCGCCCGATACCTTCGTAACCCGGCACGTGATAGCCAAGCTACGCCGGACGAAACACACACATCAATCATCCCCGAAGCCACATATGTGGAGCCGATAAAGGGTACGTGGCGCCCAGAGATCCGCAACTTCTTCCAACTGCTGCCTATAAATAGCAGCTACAGGACCCCGATGGGACGGGTCGGAACCTCATGAAGGCTAACTTTGGAAAGCATCTAGAGCTAGTGTGTCGCGTCCCCAAGGTGTGCCAGGCGATACTAGGTGAGCACTTCCCCAACCCGAAAGGGGCGGGAGTGGTTCACTTAGAATCTGTCCCTGTAGCCGCAGCAGCCCGATATCGACCAAGGGGGCCACCCGATGTACTGGGTTCCTAGATGGGCCCCTGCCCGAGACGGCTCGCCTCTACACCCAATACAAGGAACCTGATACCCTAAGTTGTCTCTTACCCAAAATGATATCGGCCCCGATAAAGAACACCCGTCATGGTGTGTCACCCGATAGGGTGGTATCCTGACCACGACCGTATCGGGTAGGGTGCCTTGACCGATATGCTTGTCCGTCACGGCATACCGCCCGATAGGGCTGGCTGCCTGACATGAGCATGTCGGAAGATCTCCCGCCTGATATCGAGTTAGAGGCACCTTAGGGGGTCTGCTGATGTATGTCGCCCTCCTAAATCAAGGAGGTGATACCTATCTTCCCTTTTTCTATCATTTACTTTCATTATTTATGCAATGTAACTAAACCCTTTTGTGCAACGCTCATGCTAATGGAATTAATGGAGTTTTAATACCTATTTCTCTTAGTTTGGTCCCTTTTTGTTGGACGATTGCTTTTTTTAGCATCCGAACTCTAGCTTGTATGCTGGGAACATGTTTTGACTAGGTATCAAATCATGTTTCCCATTTTAGCTCCCTCAAGAGAGGTGTTGTAACTCTAGCATTTGGTCCGATCAGGGAGTACGAGAGTACTCAGGGTCGGAGTTGCTTCAGTTATCTTTCCACTCCAACCCGAGTCCACTACCTTTAAGAGAGGGTGTTGGCGCTTAGTTGGAGGTACCTTTTTTGAGTGAAGGGGTACTGGATGTTTTCTACTGCCGCTTGTTATGCCTAAGCTTTCCTCCTTCGTTCCTTACCGAGGCAATAGTGTTATCTCCTCCGGTTCTGTTACAAAAAAACCCCTAAAAATTGATAAATGCCAAAACCTTAATCTTCCTTGTAACTCCAGTTGGAGATAGATTTTCTTTATAGAACTCTCGTGTGACATTTCGTTTTACCGATCTCGATCTACTGTTCCCTTGGGAACATTTTCTTACCCTTTTTAGCGGAGTGTAGAGTGTTGATTCTACTTTCTTAGCACTACCACCCTTGTCCCTGTGGTTCGACCCCGATCGCTACATCAGACCCCGTCATCGTTGCGGGGGCCTAAGAGTCGGGTTATTTAAAAGTCCAGCTACTTCAAATCCGCTCCTTTTGGACACGCGATTTAGGCCGGTCAACGTTTTGGCACCGTTTCCAGGGACAAGGCAAAATGGTACTGTTAACAAACCTAAATCCACTAACTACACTCCCGTGCCTCAAGCTTAGTAATAAGCTTGACAGCACAATTTCTTTTAGTCTTCTAACCTGAATATGTACAGAATAGTTCATTTCATTAACATAGGTTTTCTAATTTGATTATACGTTCTATTCAGGTACTCAAGGAGGAAGAACTTTACTTGGTTGAGCACCATTCATCATTCCACCTCGTGTGGAACCACCTCTTTCTGAGGATGAGCGAAATGCTAGAGTTCGACCACACCCACCTCCGCATGGGAACGATGACCGTTGCAATAATGATCATTTACATGAAGAGCTAGAAGAACTTGAATCAGAACAAATCGGGGATGATCATCATCACAAGAGACGTCGTCATCAATGTAGGCACAGAAGGAATCATCATAATCAAGAGCAAAATCATAGGAACAACAACAGTGAAGATTCCGAAGAAGAAGAAAAGACCCTCCGGGAGTTGGCTGCCACAAAGGCCAACAACTCAAGATGCCCTGTTGTAATCCCTAGGTTTGATGTTGTAAACTACGAGTTGAAGCCAACTGTGATCTCCATGATTCAAAATAAAAGCTTTAGGGGAAGTTCCAAGAATGACAACCCCTACCATCACGTCGATGCTTTCAAAAATATACGTGATACCATCAAAATGAGGGGAGTGCCAAAAGAAGTGATCTACTGCAAGGGTTTCAATTTCTCTTTGGAGGATAAGGCACTGTCGTGGTACCTTGGACTGCCACATCAATCTATAAACGGATGGAATACTTTAGCGGATGCTTTCATAAACAAGTTCTACCCTACAGAGAAGAACGTTAGGAACATGCATAAGATCACATCTTTCACCCAGAAGCTAGTTATGGCAACAAGGATGCTGCAGAAAACTCGCATCAATTGAATAATCCACCCAAGCAACCGCAAGGTTTCGAGAAAAGAGGCGGACAAGGTCAGTACACCAGAACAACCAATTTTCAATCAAAAAAGGCCAACTTTCAAGGGAAGGGAAGTACCAAAACCGCCAAGCTGCTAACCCTAGCCAAGGCCAGGGACAAGCTAAAGATCAGAGTCAGGAAAAGAACTTTGGTCAACCGGACTTAGTGAGCCAATTGTTCGACTTTGTCAAGAGACAAGATACTATAAACAATCAGCTGGCGCAAAGCACGCTGTCCAACTCAAGCGTTCTGAATACGATGCAGGTCCAAATGGCAGATATGCAAATGCATCAATGCCAGATAGACTAGCAGCTAGTTCAAATGGCCGAGTTAATGAAGAATCCTTCGGGTGAGATACCATCCAGCAAAGAGTCTGCCAAAATGATGGTACTCAAGTTAGGAAGGACAGTAGAACGCCCTGAATCAGCCATGCCTGAAAAACCTGAACCAGGGGTTGCGGAAGAGAACCCAACTGAAGGAGAGAACCAACGAGCTCATGTTAGGGAGCCAGAATCAGAACCTGTGGAGGACATGTACGGTAAAAGAAGTCCTTACTCTCCAAAGTTGCCTTTCCCATACAAACTCATAAAGGCACATCTTAAAAAGAGATACGAAAGGTTTATGGAGTCGATGAAAAAACTTCACCTCGAAGTGCCATTTCTGGATGATTTGGAAGAAATGTCGACCTACGCCAAGTTTTTCAAGGATTTGATCACCAAGATAAAAAGAGGAGGAAGGATTGAGACGGTACACCTAGCCAGTATGTCATCTACCTTTGTGAAGGCAGATTTACCTACCAAGAAGAAGGATCCTAGAGCCTTTACTATTCCTTTTGTTGTTGGAGATAATGTCGAGCAGAAGGGTCTTGCTAATTTAGGGGCTAGTATAAGCCTTATGCCCTTAAGCCTGGCGCAACAATTGGGTTTAACTTATATGGTCAGGACCAACATGAGGATCGAGTTGGCAGACCATACCTTCAAAAGGCTCGTGGGAGTCGTTGAAGATGTCCTGGTTTGTGTAGGAAGATTATTTATTCCTTGTGACATTATTGTCATTGACACTGTTGAAGACCCTAAATGTGCTATCATCTTTGGGCGCCCTTTCTTAGCTACTGGAAGAGCGTTGATTGATGTCGCTGAAGGAATCATAACTCTGAGGGTCGGAAATTATCACATAGATTTCAAGGTGAAAGAAGCTATGAAGGGATCGTCCCTGCTAGAATCTGTTTACTTCGTGGATAGCTACAACCAATTTTGTGAAGAAGTAGAAGAAGATATCGCAATGGTAGACCCTCTTATGAGGGCGTTGAACAATCATGACTCTGATTCCAAAGATCCTAAGGTTGTCGAGATCCTCGATTATCTAAATCAAAATGACAAAGATCGAAGAGATGAGGAGGAAGTTATAGAGACAATCAAGTTTGCTTCTCTGGAAATGACACCAGAAGAAGAAAAGGAACCTAAGACCAAGCCAGAGCTGAAACAACTACTGAAAGGTTTAAAGTATGAGTTTCTAGATCAAGAAGGAAGAAATCCAGTCATAGTTAATGTCAGTCTGACGAAAGAACAATTGGAAAGACTTCTCGAGGAGTTGAGGCTCCATAAGCAAGCTATAGGCTATTCAGTAGAGGATATCAAGGGGCTTAGCCCTGCTCTATGCATGCACCGTATACATTTGGAAGAATTCGCTAAACCCCTGGTCCAACCCTAGAGAAAGCTGAACCAGATGTTAAAAGAGGTTGTGAAGAAGGAAGTGATCAAGCTGAGAGATGCAGGAATTATCTACCCAATCAGCGATAGAAACTAGGTAAGTCCCATCAATGTTGTACCAAAGAAAGGAGGCATGATAGTTGTGAATGGTGACAAAGGCGATGAAGTAGCAGTCCAGACTGTCACCGGATGGAGAATGTGCATAGATTATCGGAAGTTGAATCAAGACACGAAGAAAGATCATGACCCGATTCCTGTCATCGACCAAGTTCTAGAGAGATTAGCGCATCATGATTATTTCTACTTTTTAGATGGTTATTCCGAGTTTTATCAAGTCCCTATTTTACCGGACGACCGAGAAAAAATCACTTTCACTTGTCTCTATGGTACTTATGCTTTCCGAAAAATGACGTTTGGGTTGTGCAATGCTCCAGTAACTTTCCAGCATTGCATGATCTCGATGTTTTTGGATTTTCTATAAGACATCGTAGAAGTTTCTATGGATGTTTTTTCTATCTATGGGAAAGACTTCGATGCTTGTCTGAAAAACCTATCTTTAGTCCTGCAACATTGTGAAGAAAAGAATTTGGTCCTCAACTGGGAGAAGTGCAATTTCATGGTACAAGAGGGCATAGTGCTAGGTCATAAAGTCTCAAAAAGAGGTATCGAGGTAGATGTGAGAAAGGTTGAAGCTATCTCTAGACTACCTCCACCTAACTCTGTAACTGGAGTGCGAAGTTTTCTCAGACACGTTGGTTATTATCAAAGATTCATAAAAGACTTTTCAAAGATCTCAAAACCTTTGTCAAATCTTCTGGTTAAGTATGCTGAATTCGATTTCACTAACGATTGCCTAAATGTTTTTCAGGCTTTGAAAGATGCACTTATTTCTCCACCTATCCTTCAAGCTCCGGATTGGGAGCTACCTTTTGAGCTAATGTGCGATGCCAGTGACTATGCCGTAGGGGCAGTCCTGGGACAAAAGAAGAACAAGAGGCGCTATGTCATTTTCTATGCCAGCCGTACTCTTGACGAAGCACATGTAAATTACACGACAACATAGAAGGAAATGCTTGCGATTGTTTTCACCTTCGACAAGTTCAGATCTTATTTGATTGGAACAAAGGTAAAGGTGTACACCGACCATGGGGTGATACAATACCTTATGCAGAAAAAGGACACTAAGCCCAGGCTGCTAAGGTGGGTTTTACTACTCTAGGAGTTCGATCATGAGATCATTGATAAGAAAGGTGTGGAAAATGTAGTCGCCGACCACTTGTCAAGGATTACAGTCGAAGACAAGAAGGAGCCATCTATCAATGATAACTATGCAGATGAGGCCTTACTAATGGTAGAAGCCAGAGATCAGAGTTTGCCATGGTTTGTAGATATTTGTAATTACCTTGCTTGTGGGGAGTTGCCTTTGGAAATAACATACAATCAAAAGAAGAAACTCTTTTCTGATATAAAGATCTACTATTGGGATGATCCCTTTCTCTTTAAAAGATGCGCTGATAATCTGTATAGAAGGTGTATTCCAGAGGAAGAAGTGCCAAACATTCTGAGGAAATGCCACGCTTCACCATATGGAGGACATTTGGGGAGTGAAAGGATTACTGCTAAGGTGTTGCAATCAGGATTTTACTGGCCTTCGCTGTTTAAGGATGCTACTGATTATGTAAAAGTTTATAAAGAATACCAATCAACCGAAAATATTGGAAGAAGGAACGAGATGCCTATGGCCAACTGGATTGAAGTCGAGATCTTTGACATCTGGGGAATAGACTACATGGGTCCATTTCCCCCATCAAAAGGATATCAATACATTTTAGTCGCGGTGGACTACATGTCTAAATGGGTAGAAGTTGTTGCAACCCAAACTTGCGACTCCAAGTCTGTGATCAAGCTGTTTGAGAAAACTATCTTTCCTCACTTTGGAGTACCTCATACTGTGATAAGAGATGCCAGATCACATTTTGGGGAGAAACATTTTGAAGCACTTCTGAGGAAGTATGGGGTCAAGCACAAAGTTGCTACACCCTATCATCCTCAAACCTCTGGGCCGGTGGAGGTTTCAAATATACAGATTAAGAAAATCTTGGAAAAGATTGTCAGCCGCACGCGGAAGGACTGGTCGATGAAGCTCGACGATGCTCTTTGGGCATATAGAACTGCATACAAGGCACCCATTGGCACAATGCCTTACAAATTGATTTATGGGAAATCTTATCATCTACCCTTAGAGCTTGAACACAAGGCTCTTTGGGAAATTAATTTTCTAAATATGGACCTAGAGAAGGTAGGGGAAAAGAGATATCTACAGCTACAGGAGCTCGAAGAACTGAGAATACATGCATACAAAAATGCAAGGATTTACAAGCAAAGGACCAAGGTTTGGCATGATGCCCACCTGAAGAAAAAGGATGTGAGTGAAGGTGATAAAGTTTTGTTATTTAAATCCACTATCCATCTTTTTCCAGGTAAGCTGCAAACAAGGTTGTCTGGACCCTTCACCGTAGCAAAGATATATCCATCAGGAATGATGGAGTTGTATGACAAAGACAATCCAGCAAAGGTTTTTCCAGTGAACAGGCACAAAGTGAAAAGGTACTATGAAGATGAAGCGTTCAAGAGAAGATAAGAAATAAGCTTGCAGGATGCTGAAACAACCAAAGGCACAAAGTGAAGGGATCTAAAGCTGTCGAGCTGACGACGCTAACTACAACTCTACTCGGGAGGCAGACCGAGTCTTTACTTTTCTTAGAATAGGATGTTATTTCCCTTCCTGTAAGAAAAACATTATGAACATTATGATTGTAATAAGGCTCGAGTCAGTGCATGCGCCACATGATCAGACTCCCCCATTTTATGGGCCACCGCTTGGTTTTATAAGCATTGATGAGTAATACTATCTGAGGCTGGGAGTTTCATTTTAGGCCAATGATGTTTTACCCATCAATTGCTTTTTCCTTTTCTTTAGTTTTAGTTTTTCATCTCTTTCCTTGTTTTATTCTTCTTTGTAGCTTGGTATCGGGCCGAGATGCCTTGACCGATACCAAGCTCTCTGGCCCTATCGGGCAAGGTCCCGGGAGCCACGCAACACGCCCTTATCGGGATTTTATATCGGGCATCAAACTTTAGTGATGGGATGTGTCGCGCGATACACCGAGATGCGTGCATCACACCCTGTTGGGCAGCGCTACTCGTATCGCGCGACTGACTCCTACCGTATCGGGCAGCATAGCTAAATGACCTTTGATTAGACAGATTAGACTGATTTTACTGCTCATCTCAGGAATGATTTGTTTCCTCACGCGACACGTGCCCTAGAGTTACCCGTTTTACCCCCGCCCTCGATTGCTATATATAGTAACTTTGGTTTAACCATGACGGGCAATGGCATTTACTTTCTCACCTACTCCCGTATCGCACATTCAACTCTCGCTTTGCCCTCATGTCGGCCAACCTTGCTTCTGCTCCCGTATCGCACAACTACCTTCAGAAGATAAAGGTATAACACGATATGTGTATCGCGTGGCTTACCCAACACACCTCCCGTGTCGCACATCTCGTATCGAGCACAAGGCTTTAGTTCTTTTGTGTCGCTCGACACGCGCTTGTGTCGGGTATCCTACCTGTTGACTACATCGCACGACACACTTCTATCGCGCTCCCGCCGGATACCTTATATCGGGCGATACCCGTGTCGCCCAGTTTTGTTCTTAATAAAAATTTATCTTGTGTCGCTTCACATCTTGCAAGTGTCGGGTGACACCCTTTTTCAGAGAAACTGTATCAGGCATGATAGATGTTCGTGATGATGGCCGATATTGCACGATAGCCTTGTGGCAGTATCGGTCGAAACTTCATGCCGCCCGACACGGGCATATCGGACAAAGTACTGTATCATCCAGTTGTGTCGCCTGATATGGTTGTATCGGGCATCACTAATATCGGGCCGACCTTTTTGTTTTACTTATCGCGCAACAAACTTTGCATTTTACCTATTTGAGTCCATGTTGGGCTATCTCAATTTTGTTAACTATGACCGATATCGACTTAAATCTATCAAATTTTGTTAGTCAGTTTCCAAAATATATCACCTATCTGATATCAGGCAACGCACCCCACCGCCCGATATCGGGAAAGGTGAATCATTCAATAAAATTGATGCTCACCAAACTTTTATTTTATGATAACAGAAATGGCTCGCACCAAACAAACTGTCATCCAAGTAGACGAACAAAGCCAGAGGATCAACACTGAGGCCACAGTAGAAGCTACCACAGTCGGGCAGAAACGCCCGAATCTCAATGCAGCTGAGCCATCCATGGCTGAGAAGAGACCAAGGATGGAAGAAGCAACGACCCCAACAACTGTTTCAACCACGACAGCTGAACCTGAACCTCTGGATCACTGACCTGGCAGGTTCATGCCCAGAGACAACGAGCACAGGCGGCAGTACACAGAATTGGCAGCCAAGGTCTATAGACCAAGCAGGTTCTGCCACCAATCATCCTTCCACCAGATAGGCATTTTCGACAGGCAAGAAAATGTCCTAGCGGCAGCCGGGCTGAGGAAGATCTTCTTCAGCCACTCCGCCTCTTACACAGAACTCACAAGGTAGTTCATGTCATCTCTCCGCCGGGTACAAAATACACTAGAGGAAATCGAAAGATTGGCAGAGCAGACAGACTACAAGGACGACTGTATAATGTTGAGCATGACATATCAGAGAAGCTGCTCAATGAAATCTTCTCTTCCAGCAAAGCAGAAAAAGAACTGCTCAAAAATGGTGTCAGAATCACCGAAGGCGATAGGTTCAACCCGGTCGAGCTCTGGAGAAAGCTAACCGGTCAATCAACATTCAAGCCGGGAAGCAAGGTGGCGGCAGTACACTCCTATTTCTGGAGGATAGTGCACAAAATTGTGGCATGCCTTCTCTTCAGCAAGTACAAATCGAGCAATCTTTACACTGAAGAGCTACACCTCATATGGCATATGATGGAAGGTCGTACGATCAATCTGGGGTAGTTCCTCCTCAACTGCCTTCATCCAATAAAGGATGCCACCAAAGACTACAACATGGGCAAAATGGTGAATCTGATTGTGGTAGGGTTAGGATACCCAAGGGAACCGCATAACCTTTCAAGGACAACGGGTGACGAAAAGATCAACCTCAAGTTCCTAATGAGGGCCAACATCATCAAGAAGGATGGATGATGCTACTTCTACAAATTTGCAAGAACAAACAACCTCCTTCTGCTCCCATGTTGTGCCAGCTACGACGCAGAAAAGCTGGTCTTCACCACAGCAGAGATTGAAGCTATGGTAGTCAAAGACGCCTATGCCGCCACCACGAGGATACAAGAGAGGGCATGTGGCGAAGCATTCAAAACATACACCATTAATTAAGCGGAAGCAATTACTAACAACAGATTATTGAAAAAACACTAAAAATTTAAACCTTTTGTAAAGAGATCCATTCATAGGAAAACTCTTTCAACAAGAACCAATGTATTACATTTGCATCCTGGTTCATAAGTACATAACTTGTACCATCTCTTCTTGAGGGTTACAACATCCACTGTGTTGTTAAAAGCTAAATACAGACAACATAAGAACCTCGAGGCATTAAGACAAAATCTCGGAACAATTCATTAAAAGTACATACTATTAACTCTGAGGACCTGAGAGTACAAAGACGACACATAGGACTTCTATCTATAAGACATGATATACAGTACACTCAACCTGAGCTGTCACTACTGTCACTATTGTTGTTGATGTTCTTTCTCTGCAAGATATTCTCAGCCTCCTTCGTGCTTGTCCACCTAAAAATGTTGGATCCCATGTGGGTGAGACAATTGTATATTGCCCCAGTGAGAGATATAACTCTCTGCCAAAAACATTATTATTGCAGTTTAAAAATATAAAACTGGGCAGAGGATAAGCAGTTTAAAGCATTGCTTCTAT
Organism: Alisma plantago-aquatica; assembly: GCA_963693085.1. Taxonomy (NCBI): domain Eukaryota; kingdom Viridiplantae; phylum Streptophyta; class Magnoliopsida; order Alismatales; family Alismataceae; genus Alisma; species Alisma plantago-aquatica. The sequence continues at coordinate 173,535,488 of OY856415.1, read as the reverse complement.
TTATGATAGAACAATAGATCATCTATTTTCTTAATAAGGAATAGGAAGAACATGTATATCATTTATCCATCATATCATACCATCATGTCAAACTTCTCTTATGACACTCATTATCTTGATATGTCACCCATGAGACATTCTTATTTCAATCTGTTGGCTTTAGAAAATCTACTAAACAGATAAGGGATTATATCTACCATGTACTCATATATCATTAATACATGCATTGGGTTATTACCAATCCTGCATCATCATTACAGGCATTGGATTATTTCCAATCCTGTGTCATCATTACAGGCATTAATCCTCTACCAGGTATTGGACTCTTCCAAACCTGATTACACCGCCAGACATTGGTGTTGGTATGTATGCCCATAGAGCAAGTCATATGATGATTGTAATGGGATACTTTGTAATTGATTTGAATAATAATAAAGGCAATTTCCAATCTATATGTTTAAACTATTTCTGAGATGATGGTGTAACATGATAGATGTCTAAAGATTGTTTTACTCAATGACATATGCTTTTAGGTTCATGACCTAAATGATGAGATCATATGGATGTTAAGAGTATACATTCTTGTTTAGTCCCTAGTCGGTTGTTATTGTGGAAATAGCCATAGACATCAATAACACAGAAGACTAGATTGTGTGTTGGTTGATGACATAATCTCATTAGTCAGGATATGGTGATATCAAACCAAGCACATAGGTACTTGTTAGAGAACAAGGTACCGGACAGACCCACCGTGAGAGTGACACATGGAACCATGACTTGGTAGTCACATTCAGCTCTCACAGTGATGGTGGTGAGTGTGATTCTTAGACCTGAAATCACTACACTCAACACATGTCGTTGGGTACACTTTGACATCATCAAACGCAGTCCTGAAACATGGGTTGTTATAAAGGTGATGATTGGGTGGCTTTGACACATGGGGCTTTTGAGGGGTGAGTGATAGATATGGGATTTGTCCCTCCTAAGGGAGTTTGATATCCTTGGCCACTTGATGAGTAGGATTGAGAAAGGCATGCGCATGCACGTGTGAATCAATATGTGATATTGATGTCATACACATCTCACTCGGTCTACTCTGAGATCAAGGAAATGAATGACCATTGACAAGATGACTGTTCCATGCCTCGAGTTCATTCTGGATATCAATGACAAAGGAATTATACATTCACTGTAACACCATTCACGGATTGTAGGATGAAAGTTGTTCTCCAACTTTCTACTTTCACTTGGGTAGCAATGATGTGTGACTAGGCACCACTCTTTGCTTGTGAAGTCATAAGTGTTATGGACTTTCACTGCCAACGTGAAATAGACCTGCAGGGTCACACACATAGGATTTAACCTGGAAGAGGAGTTTTGTCCACAAAGCAATGTTTAGATTGATTACTAAAGGAGTTTAGTAGTTCAATTAAACACTCAATCAGTCGATGGCTCAATATCGTATGGTTCAAGGTGTTGGACGCATTGATTGGAGTATCGGATTGATTGAAATCGCAATTGACTGATTTTTGCCTAACCTGTACTCGCAACCGATCGGTTCATGTGATGAACCGGTCGGCTGAGGTTGCTGAACCGGTCGGCTGGAGTGTCCAGGCCGATCGGCTCAAGCCCAGGTTGAAACGACCGGTTCAACAGTTGAACCGATCGGCTCAACTGGTGCAACCGACCAGTTGGGAAAAGTCATGTCGGCAAGAATTTTCCTTTGGTTTCAAATTGCCCAATTCGATTGGGAATAACATTGGTATTCGATACCAATTGGGAACGAAACAAGGAAAGTCTTTTTGAGCCGGATTAGGACTATGAACCGATCGGTTCAGGGCACCAACCGATCGGTTGGAATGCCCCAAACGATCGGCTCAGGTCCAACTGATCGGCTCAATGGCCGAACCGATCGGTTCAGTTGTGAACCGATCATTTCAAGTTGCGAACCGGTTGCTTTTTGTGGAAAATTCTCTAACCCTTCTACTCCTGCATTAGTCCCGTATTGTCGGGCACATAGAACCCTTTCCCATGACCCGCCTATATATATAGGGGTATTGGGGGTTTCTCAAGATACAACTCAGTGCAAGTTGATTGCTCTGCAAAGTTGTCGTTCTCTCTGGTTTTAGTAACCGAGAGAGAGCCCAAGCAAGTGCTTCCCGCAAAGGGAGGTGCAGCAAGGGAAGGACAACTACAGTTGCAATTGACAGAAGGAGAGTGTGTTGGCGACTAGTACGTCAACAGGAGGGTGCGACTCCTTCCACTTCCTTATGGGACAAGGAGAGTGGAGTTTCGGGTGGTCCGTGTGGACTACTTTAGAGGCGGGAGGTCACTGCCGCTCAGGAGGACAACTGTCATCCGACAGTCCGGTAGGAGGAGGAGTCTTCAGTCCCGGTGCGACTAGGAGCTGCACAGACACCGTCCAAGACCGGAGGTGAAGACCGCGCAAGGCGCGTGGTATTGTCGCCGAGCAAACCTCGGGACAAGGTATGATTCACAAACCATCTTTCCTATTATATAGATGTTGACGTGATTCCTTTTGTTCCGGGTTTGGGGAGAAAAATTTTTGTTCCCACTGCTTCTCTGCCCTCCTATACAACCCAACAGTGGTATCAGAGCCACGTCAACCTCTCTATATTTTAGGTTTATCGATGTGATCGATTTTGGTTTGTCGCCTTTATTTATTGCATGCGATGCGAATAATATCGGCCTTATACATGTCCAATCCCTAATATACATATATGATATGTAATATTAATGCAATCGATACGCGTCGCCCTTCAACGAGTTTTGTGGTGGATGTGTAGCATGATTATGGCCTATAAACCCCTATATTTGTGTGTGGTTGTTTGTGTGGTTGCTTGCATCTCGGTCTGCGCACCGATTCCCTTTCTCCTATTCCTGATGTAACTCGAAATAATTTGAGAATTCTTTTCCTACCTTTACTCCCCCCGAATGTAACTCGGGGTTTCACAATTCAATTGTAAAATAGGATAGATTTTATTTCCTGTTATGTCAAAGAACGGCGGACAACCTGAAGACGATCGGTTCAAGGAGTGAACCGATCGGTTGGTGATCCAGACGGCCGGTTCGAGGAACGAGATGAGCGGATGGCGACATGAGCAGATGCAAGATGACCGGTGAACCGATCGGCTGGAGGCGCCAGTCGATCGGCTGGTGGCACCTGGACAACCTACCTGATGGCGAGCCGATCAGTCATGGAGATGAGTTGATCAAACCCAGAAAGGAAGGCACAGATTTCATCTTGTACAGGTTGCATGTGATGTAGACCTAGATGACCGTGATTCCTCTTGGCTCGAGGAATCACAAATAGGATGGCCATAATCATTGCTTTTTATCGTTTATGCATGTTTTCTGTGGGATATAGCATGTATATGATACGTACAATATATTGTGGTGATTGGATATGTATATGTATATAAAAACCAAATCCCTCATTAAATATTAAGTTTTAGATGCCTTCCAAATGCGACACACGTGAAAAGCTTGATCGACAAAGTATGGGCACGCCCTAGCATGGTGCGCCGTCTATCTCGTGGAAGCGTGAAGGATGAATGTGTGGGTCTGCCCTAGCAGGGTGCATGTTCATCGTGTTGGCTTTGGGTCAGACTTAACAAGGTGACCTAGATAGGATCTAGCTCCTTGAGGCATGGAGATGATCATTGCAAAGAGTTGCATATGACATCTTTCAAGAGTTGCATATGATGCAATTGGCAAGAGTTGCCTACCTGAGAGATTTGAGTTGTGGGTGATAGCCCTAGCTGGTCCATGGCTCAGAGGATTTCAGGATCTTGACCCACTAGAAGATTGTACGCTGCAATCTTCCGAATTGATGGTGAGGGCTATCAATTTGAGTAAAAATAGTGGGAGCGGTAATTAATTAAAGGCCTAATTAACTATCGTCAAATTTTATTCAAATCAAATCAAAAAGGTTTTGACAAATGCAAATTTTCTCTTGTAGAATGGCAAAAGAATCATCTTTTAAAATTGGCAAATTAATTGAGAATAAATTCCATAACTGGTTGAGGACTGTGAGAAGTTTTCTACACAATCTAGATATACCAGGAGCCTTAGAATCCACTCTATGTACGCTTAATGCGTTGGTGAAGAAGAAAGTAGGTAAGGGAGAGAAGTGTTCTCTCGCCAAACCAATTTCTTCTACATGGAGAGGATGGAAGGAACAATGGAAGAGGAAGTCAGAGATAGCGATCTCTACTTCTGGTGTATACGTAATAGAGATTAACTTTACTACTTCTTCGTCATGGGTACTTGATACCGGATGCGGATCTCACATTTGTTCAAATGTGAAGGATCTTAAGAGAAGTAGGCCTTTGGGGAAAGGCGAGGTTGAACTACGTGTTGCCAATGGGGCAAGAGTTGCCGCCAGTGCCGTAGGAACCTATGAGTTAACTCTACCTGGTGGGCTAATAATAGAGTTGAAGAACTGCTATTATGTACCTGCCATAAATAGGAATATCATTTCTGTCTCTTGTTTGGACAAAGATGGATTTGAATTTCTTATTAAGAATGGAAAGTGTTCCATTTCTAAAGATGGGATCTTTTATGGCAGTGCCCCTATGTCTTATGGTCTATACTTGATAGACTTGGAGACAAGTGTATACAACGTAAACACCAAAAGGCAAAAACTCAATGACTCAAACAAAACATATCTCTGGCATTGTCGTCTAGGGCACATAAATGAGAAGCGCATTTCTAGACTCCATAAAGATGGTTATCTAGACTCTTTTGATTATGAATCAATAGAGACATGTGAATCTTGTTTGTTGGGCAAGATGACCAAGACTCCCTTTTCAGGTAATGGTGAGAGAGCTAGTGATCTATTAGGACTCATACATACTGATGTATGTGGGCCTTTTAGAACTAATGCCAGAGGTGGGTATCAGTACTTCATTACCTTTACTGATGACTTCAGTAGGTATGGCTATGTGTACCTGATGAAACATAAGTCGGAAACCCTTGAAAGGTTCAAGGATTTCATGAATGAAGTACAGAACCAGCTTGGTAAAAGTATTAAGGCACTTCGTTCCGATCGAGGTGGAGAATACTTGAGCCAGGAGTTTGAGGACCTTCTGCGAGCCTGTGGTATTGTATCACAATGGACTCCGCCTGGAACACCACAGCATAATGGTGTGTCTGAAAGAAGGAATCACACATTGTTAGATATGGTGCGATCTATGATGAGTTTTCCTGATCTTCCAATTTCTTTCTGGGGTTATGCTCTTGAAACCACTGCGTTTACACTTAACCGTGTACCATCTAAATCGGTTCAAAAGACACCATATGAGATATGGACTGGGAAGCGTCCCAATTTGTCTTTTATGAAGATTTGCGGTTTTGGGGCTTACGTCAAGTAAATGTTTCCTGATAAGCTTGGACCCAAATCTGATAAATGTTACTTTGTTGGATATCCCAAGGAGACCAAGGGATACCATCTATACCACCCTACTGACAACAAAGTGTTTGTTCCCAGGGATGTTGTGTTCCTAGAAAAGGAATTTATTTCCAAAGGAAACAGTGGGAGGAATATAGAGCTTGAAGAGGTTCAAGCCCAACAAGAGAAAATTGAACCGATAGATGTACCGGAGGAAAATGTAGATTCACAAGGTGTTGTGGAATCTCAGTCTCCTTAGGTAACACAAGGACCTCGTAGATCTAGTAGGACCCGCCTTGAGCCTGAGAGGTTTGGATACCTTGTAACTCAGGAAGGTGGAGAGTTGATCATAGATGATGATCCAACTACCTACGTAGAGGCTATGGAGGGACCAGATTCTGAGAAATGGCATGAAGCCATGAGATCCGAGATGGAATCCATGTACTCCAACAAAGTATGGACTTTGGTGGAACCACCCGAAGGGGTAAAACCCATAGGATGCAAGTGGGTCTTCAAGAAAAAGACCGACATGGATGGCAATGTGCAAACTTATAAAGGCAGATTGGTTGCGAAGGGTTTTCGACAAATTCAAGGTGTTGACTATGACGAAACCTTTTCTCCAGTTGCCATGATTAAGTCCATCAGGATCATGCTTGCTATTGCAGCTTACTATTACTTTGAGATTTGGCAGATGGATGTTAAAACCGCATTCCTTAACGGGAATATTCATGAGGATGTGTATATGACAAAACCTGAAGGTTTTGTAGATCCAAAGAATGCCAATAAAGTCTGTAAACTGCAAAGGTCAATCTATGGATTGAAGCAAGCATCTCGGAGTTGGAATCTTTGATTTGATGAAGAAGTCAAAGTGTTTGGCTTTATTCAAAATGAAGATGAACCTTGTGTGTACAAGAAGGTTAGTGGGAGCTCGACCACATTCCTCATATTGTATGTGGATGACATACTTTTGATGGGGAATGATGTCTTAGCCTTAGAGAAGGTAAAGACTTGGCTTGGGAAAACTTTCTCAATGAAGGACTTAGGAGAAGCATCCTATATTCTAGGAATTAAGATCTATAGAGATATATCTAGAAGGCTTCTCGGACTAAGTCAGAGCACGTACATTGACAAGATGCTGAAGCGGTTCAGCATGGAGAACTCAAAGAGAGGCAACGTCCCTATGCTACATGGAGTTACCGTCTCTAGAGCTCAATGTCCCCAATCTTGTGAAGAGAGGGAGCGTATGAATGGGATCCCATATGCATCAGCCATCGGATCCATCATGTAAGCTATGTTGTGCACACACCCAAATGTCTCGTATGCTCTCAGCATGACGAGCAGGTACCAGTCAGATCCCGGGGATGCTCACTAGATAGCCGTAAAGAACATCCTCAAGTACTTGCGAAGGACTAAGGATCAGTTTCTTGTGTACGGCGGTGAGGAAGAGCTGGTTGTAAAGGGTTACACCGATGCAAGCTTCCAAACAGATAAAGATGATTACAGATCGCAGTCAGGATTTGTGTTTTGCCTTAATAATGGAGCTGTGAGCTGGAAGAGTTCCAAGCAAGAAACAGTTGCCGATTCTACTACAGAGGCCGAGTATATTTCTGCTTCGCATGCAGCAAAGGAGGCTGTGTGGATCAGGAAGTTCATTTCTGAACTTGGTGTAGTTCCCAGTAGATGTGATGCAATTGAGCTTTATTGTGACAATAATGGAGCTATTGCACAAGCTAAGGAGCCCAGATCACATCAGCGGTCCAAGCACATACTACGGCGCTTCCATCTCATACGAGAGATCGTACAGCGAGGAGATGTGAAGATTTGCAAAGTACCAACTGAAGACAACATAGCTGATCCACTGACTAAGGCCCTTTCTCAGCAGAAGCATGATGGTCATGCTAGGTCACACGGACTGTGTTTCCTTGGTGACTGGCTCTAAGTGCAAGTGGGAGTCTGTTGGTATGTATGCCCATAGAGCAAGTCATATGATGATTGTAATGGGATACTTTGTAATTGATTTGAATAATAATAAAGGCAATTTCCAATCTATATGTTTAAACTATTTCTCAGATGATGGTGTAACATGATAGATGTCTAAAGATTGTTTTACTCAATGACATATGCTTTTAGGTTCATGACCTAAACAATGAGATCATATGGATGTTAAGAGTATACATTCTTGTTTAGTCCCTAGTCGGTTGTTATTGTGGAAATAGCCATAGACATCAATAACACAGAAGACTAGATTGTGTGTTGGTTGATGACAGAATCTCATTAGTCATGATATGGTGATATCAAACCAAGCACATAGGTACTTGTTAGAGAACAAGGTACCAGACAGACCCACCGTGAGAGTGACACATGGAACCATGACTTGGTAGTCACAGTCAGCTCTCACACTGATGGTGGTGAGTGTGATTCTTAGACCTGAAATCACTACACTCAACACATGTCGTTGGGTACACTTTGACATCATCAAACGTAGTCCTGAAACATGGGTTGTTATAAAGGTGATGATTGGGTGGCTTTGACACATGGGGCTTTCGAGGGGTGAGTGATAGATATGGGATTTGTCCCTCCTAAGGGAGTTTGATATCCTTGGCCACTTGATGAGTAGGATTGAGAAAGGCATGCGCATGCACGTGTGAATCAATATGTGATATTGATGTCATACACATCTCACTCGGTCTACTCTGAGATCAAGGAAATGAATGAACATTGACAGGATGACTGTTCCATGCCTCAAGTTCATTCTGGATATCAGTGACAAAGGAATTATACATTCACTGTAACACCATTCACGGATTGTAGGATGAAAGTTGTTCTCCAACTTTCTACTTTCACTTGGGTAGCAATGATGTGTGACTAGGCACCACTCTTTGCTTGTGAAGTCATAAGTGTTATGGACTTTCACTGCCAACGTGAAATAGACCTGCAGGGTCACACACATAGGATTTAACCTGGAAGAGGAGTTTTGTCCACAAAGCAATGTTTAGATTGATTACTAAAGGAGTTTAGTAGTTCAATTAAACACTCAATCAGTCGATGGCTCAATATCGTATGGTTCAAGGTGTTGGACGCATTGATTGGAGTATCAGATTGATTGAAATCGCAATTGACTGATTTTTGCCCAACCTGTACTCCCAACCGATCGGTTCATGTGATGAACCGGTCGGCTGAGGTTGCTGAACCGGTCGGCTGGAGTGTCCAGGCCGATCGGCTCAAGCCCAAGTTGAAATGACCGGTTCAAGGGTTGAACTGATCGGCTCAACTGGTGCAACCGACCAGTTGGGAAAAGTCATGTCGGCAAGAATTTTCCTTTGGTTTCAAATTGCCCAATTCGATTGGGAATAACATTGGTATTCGATACCAATTGGGAACGAAACAAGGAAAGTCTTTTTGAGCCGGATTAGGACTATGAACCGATCGGTTCAGGGCACCAACCGATCGGTTGGAATGCCCCAAACGATCGGCTCAGGTCCAACCGATCGGCTCAATGGCCGATCCGATCGGTTCAGTTGTGAACCGATCATTTCAAGTTGTGAACCGGTTGCTTTTTGTGGAAAATTCTCGAACCCTTCTACTCCTACATTAGTCCCGTATTGCCGGGCACAGAGAACCATGTCCCATGACCTGCCTATATATATAGGGGTATTGGGGGCTTCTCAAGATACAACTCAGTGCAAGTTGATTGCTCTGCAAAGTTGTCGTTCTCTCTGGTTTTGGTAACCGAGAGAGAGCCCGAGCAAGTGCTTCCCGCAAAGGGAGGTGCAGCAAGGGAAGGACAACTGCAGTTGCAATTGACAGCAGGAGAGTGTGTTGGCGACTAGTACGTCAATAGGAGGGTGCGACTCCTTCCACTTCCTTGTGGGATAAGGAGAGTGGAGTTTCGGGTGGTCCGTGTGGACTACTTCAGAGGTGCGAGGTCACTGCCGCTCAGGAGGACAACTGTCATCCGACAGTCCGGTAGGAGGAGGAGTCTTCAGTCCCGGTGCGACCAGGAGCTGCATAGACACCGTCCAAGACCGGAGGTGAAGACCGCGCAAGGCGCGTGGTATTGTCGCCGAGCAAACCTCGGGACAAGGTATGATTCACAAACCATCTTTCCTATTATATAGATGTTGACGCGATTCCTTTTGTTCCGGGTTTGGGGAGAAATTTTTTTGTTTCCGCTGCTTCTCTGCCCTCCTCTACAACCCAACAATTGGACACTATGAATCCGGATGTCATAGCCAAGCATTGGACTCTAACCAACCCTGATTACAGGCATTACACCTCTGCTAGGTATTGGACTCTTCCAAACCTGATTACACCGCCATGCATTGGACTTTAACCAACCCTGATTACACCGCCAGACATTGGACTTTAACCAACCCTGATTACACCGTCAGGAATTGGACTTTAACCAACCCTGATTACACCGCCAGGCATTGGACTTTAACCAACCCTGATTACACCGCCATGCATTGGACTTTAACCATCCCTGATTATAGGCATTACACCTCTGCCAGGTATTGGACTCTTCCAAACCTGATTACACCACCAGACATTCGACTTTAACCAACCCTAACTACACCACCAGTCATTAGACTTTAACCAACCCTGATTACATCCCATTTCTATTTACACAGCATAGGGCACCTTATTCTTTTACTAGCATTAAACTTTGGCCATGCCAATCATGCTCAACATATTCTTTATGTGTTACAAGTATTCCTCCTTTCTCCACACATGTATGATCCATGTTCCATTATTACAATTGTATCCATTTGTTATTATTATTATATTACTATGTTTCCATTCCTTGGATTATTATGAACATTATCATCCCTTACAATAGACTTTTATAATCATCTTGATACCTTTCACTAGGTATCAACTTACTCATGTGACTCTCAAAGCCCATTAAAACATCTTGTTACCTCTCACTAGGCAACAACCATTCTCATGGCTCTCTCAAAGCCCATTAAAACATCTTGTTACCTCTCACTAGGCAACAACCATTCTCATGGCTCTCTCAAATCCCATTAATACATCTTGTTACCTATCACTAGGCAACAACCATTCTCATGGCTCTCTCAAAGCCCATTAATACATCTTGTTACCTCTCACTAGGCAACAACCATTCTCATGGCTCTCTCAAAGCCTATTAATACATCTTGTTACCTCTCACTAGGCAACAACCATTCTCATGGCTCATAAGGCCCATAAAACACCTTGTCACCTCTCACTAGGCAACATCTAACCATATGGCGCACAAGGCCATTACACATCTAAAGTATTCAGTCATGTTTATTACTCTTAACATATATCATTAAATGATTATCAGTATAAGGTATGAGTTCATTTCTCATCCTTATCATGGTATGATTACATCGTACTCATTAGTTTGGCTTAACATTATTCTCAAGGTATATTAGCCTATTCTTATCAAGGTATATCAAATTCATTACACTTCATTGTAACAATTTACATTACACACTTCATGTGTTTCTTGTCCAAGTATATTGGATTTGAGGTGCATCAAGGTATATCAATCCTGGAATGCTAAAAGTGATATCTATCACATCTTGATGTATCACTTTCCTCATCACTTCCAAGTTTCTTGAATTATTAGCTTATCTTTTATTAAGGTATTTCCCATCTTAATACTTTCAGCCACTAACCTATCACTCTTACCATGAAGTGCATAGGTCGCACACAAGAATGGTCCAACTATCTTTAATGATATGGACTCATTTCAGGTTAATGCATTTCTTGCTATAAGGTTATATATAATTAATCACTTTAGGTATTTCCTCCATTAATGTATTAGTTACCATTCCATTATTAGGATTAGAGTCTCCCATACCATCACCCTTTATTAGGGTTTAGGGTTTCACATACTATCATACTTCATTAGGGTTAGGATTTCACATACCATCTCCCTTTATTAGGGATAGGATTGCATCTAGCATCACCCACCATTAGGCTTTCACATCACATTTCCCATAATTAGGATTTACTATTCATCCCAACTAGGGTTTCTCATGGAATCATCCACAATTAGGGTTTCTCATGGAATCAACCTCAATTAGGGTTTCTCATGGAATCAACCTCAATTAGGGTTTCTCATGGAATCACCCTCAACTAGGGTTTCTCATGGAATCACCCTCAACTAGGGTTTCTAATGGAATCAACCTCAATTAGTGTTTCTCATTTCATATCAATTGGAGATACTCATCCTAATTAGGGTTTCACTCTCCATTCCCTTAATTGGCGTTTTACATTATGTTACCCTGAATTAGGGTTAGGGATTCATTAATATTTTGGATTAGGGTTTCATGATCTCTTTACTAAGGATCATAACCTAATCACCACATGGACAATACTCATGTATGAATTCCTTTCTACCATCCTTTCAACTTGATTAGGTTACATCAACCCTCCAATCAAGTACATACATCTATGATTGACATTGTGTACTGAGACATTGCTTTCATAAGCATGTAGAGTTAACCATTTTAAAGGTACTAATTATCTAGGTACTTTAGGGTTTCAACCTTTGTACCTGTCATTGATAATCATTAGGCACTAGTACAGAAATGGTCTATAGCGTCAGTTTTTTTAAGCCTATAGCATCGCTTTTCAGCCGACACCTACGTGGCCGTCGCTACAATAATTGATCTATAACGTCGGTTTTTTTAACCCAAAAAAACCGACCTTGTATAGCAAAAACCAACCCTATAGGCTCTCAAAAACTAAACCCAAATGAGAAATGAAATTGTACCTGAACCCTATAACGTCGGTTTTTTAATAAATAACCGATTCTAAAGATTATTTCTAAGAACCCTATAGCGTCGGTTTTCTTAAAAAATCGACCTTATAGGTGTCTTGGTCGTTCCGCGTAGAATGGTCGTGCTGCATAAAACAGCCATGTTGGGATGAGGTAGAACAGCCGTGCCGCCTAGCACGGCCGTGTTGGTCTATATTAGCACGACCGTTCTACCATATCTCAACACGGCCGTTATGCGCGGCACGACCGTTCTACCTCATTCCAACACGACCGTTTTATGCAGCACGACCGTTCTACGCGGAACGGCGAAGACACCTATAAGGTCGGTTTTTTAAGAAAACTGAAGCTATAGGGTCAATTTTTTTTTAAAATTTCTGTAGAAACTGAACATAACAAAATAGACGAACAAGAATAAGATATGGGAGAGGGGAGCATTCATGCTCAACTGTCACCATTCCAAACCACACATTCATAACAAAAATGATTCATATATTGAGTTGAGTACACATAGTCACATCATAATTTACAAAATCATAGATTGCAAGTCTGAGATGATATTAAATGTCAGATACAAAAGTAAATATGAAAGAGTACTGAAACCAAATACATAAATGGAACGTAACTGACATATTTATTCCAATGCTATATTGACTTCATTTAGAAAAGCATATGACCATCCTTCTCAGAATTCATTTAAGTCCTCACGTGTGTAAGGCTGAGTTGTAAAGATCTGTAATAGAAAATGCACATGCTAATATTTTATATAATGACTACAACTCACTTGTAAATGTATGATGTTATTCTTTATTACCTGATCTATAGTATGAATGTCATTTGATGCTTGTTTGACAATAGCTTGCATATATTTCATTACATAGTAACCACAAGTCCAATCATTATTTTGTATAGGACACTACAAATAACGAATTATACTTAATGTTAGTAACTACTATAACTAGAAGACTATAAGAGTTGACATATAAGAGTTGAAAATTATTACATATAAGACTAAGAAGTTGTCAAAGTAGCTACCTTGACATTTTTCAAAGTCAATGTCTTTAATTTTGTGGGTATTTGTCCTCCGCCTTCACGAAAAGCTTTTATACCCCTATCAATTAAATGATATATAGTTGGTAAAATAGAAACTCTAAACAGAAATATCATGTTGAAGCATTGACTATAGTCGGCAATTTTAGTTTGTGACCCCTTGTTGTTTTTCCCATTGGGTCAAGATAATAAAGAGTCATCAATTTTGGGACAATAACCACTAATTCCCAATGTCTAGATCTGAGTAAGAATAAAACAAACATTAAAATAAATACATTTTTTCATTATTAAAATTATATTGAATAATAATACTTACTGGACGTTAAAAGGAATTAGGATAATTTCCTTTCCCACAATAGCAAAATATTTGAATGCATCAGAGAAGTACTCACTCACTTCCTCAATATGTGTCTCCACCTGACTAGTGACCGAAGGAACTGAGAATCCAACATTATTTATATCAAAGTTTGTGGCCTCGGTATAAAAATGGTTGTTAAACATTTGTAATTATTTTCATATGTAGAAATAAGCTAAAAATGTGTATTGGAATTTTCTATATTGATAGATCCTTACCTTATCCATACTTCTAATATCGAAGTATTCAACCAATCATAACGGAACAACTCTATAATATCATCAAGAAAAATATAATTGTCAAAGTCCCTCCCAGTTGCATCTTCTATTAAATTGATCAACATTTGTAGTCCAAAACTTTGGTTGGCTAAGTATCAACACAATCATTTACATTTACTTCCCAACTCGTCTAATGTAGATTCTGGAATAATAGATGGCTTGGGCATAGGAGGACGACTAGTAGAATTTTTACTTTTTGGTTTGCAAACCGGTTAATTAAATTACATACTTCTATTACACAAGTTCATATATGCAGTCAAATATGAAAACCATGGTAGAATTCAAGTATACCTTGTCATTGATAACGAAGTGTCTAGGCCAACCCACCATAGAACCCTCTGCTTCTTCAACTGTACTATATTTAGGATTAGGTATGGGTAGTGGTTTGTCCCCCATTCCGTCATACACGATGGATGGACACACGACAAATGTCATCAGTAATTTGTTGGCAATGCAATGTACCACCAAGGTTGTACACCTTGCCCGCTGCCACAACATTATATTCTGGAACCTCCACTATAAGTTTACAGTTCATACCAACCTAGATTGAAATAATATAGGTTATATAAGAAGCAGTAGAACAGATACCTATTACAACTACATATATTATCATATATATATATCATACTAATAACACAACATGTAGAACAAAAGCTTACTGCAGATTGTTGTGGTGGTTCATTGGGAGTGCTCCCATGACCTTCTACAACTGTAGCATGGGCTTGTACCTCATCACTTAAGAGATGCACAATATGAATAGCTTGAGAAGGTTGAGTAGGCTGAAATGAAGACATTATCTCATTTAGTTTTTGCGCTACTAATGCATCAACCTCCTCTTGTGTAAGACCTCCTACACGACCTCTTTTATATTGTGAAGGGCCAAAATAAGACTTGAATCCTATGCCAGCTCCTAATCCCCTAACATGGCCAGGATGCTCCTTCGTACCAAGAGCAATTGATAGTTCATCCATGTGGCCAGTTGGGATGAACTTTCCTTCCTTCCTTTGCTTGTGGAGATCAATCTATTCATAGTTAATAAAAATATTAAATCACAATATCAATTAGATATAAACAAATCTTAGTTTGTGGGAGTTACTCTTTACTTAGTTGGGATAAACCTACCATCTTTTGTGCCACCTCCTTAGTTGCAGGGTTGACAATTTCACCTGCTCAATTCTTTCTAGCATCAATCCATGTCAAGTGTTGGGGTGGATGCTCAACTGCAGTTGTACTAGATTCTTCTCCAGAAGAGGATTGCTTCTCTTGTAGTTGGCGATAGAAGGCATAACCACCGGGCCCCAAGCGATGGTCATGCACAATTTTGGCCCGTCTTTCCTTTTGAGCCTGGTGGATAGCCTGATCATTTAAAATGAGATATTGCAATTTAGACTTGGCAAACATGTATAAAAATATTCACCTCCATAATTGTATAAAATTAAAGATTCATACAATACATCACGATCTTTATTACCTGAAACTCTTCTGATCTCCTAGCTGCAACAAATGTTTCCCACACCTCAGGATCTATAAAAATATATACATATGTTGCTTTCTTCTTTTGTTTAGGATTATCTATAAATTCCCTTGCGAGATATGTCTTAAAACCCCTCCATCGTACACCACAACGTTGTAGCACTCTTTTCTTGTGATCTTTTTCATTTAAATGAAAAACACCATATACATACAAAAGAAGCAATTAATAATGTTGTTTTGAGAAGCAATTAATTCCAATCAAACTAAATTAGAATCAATATATAAAAAAACATATTAAAATAATATCACTTCCACTCACAGATATATCTTTCCATATGAGGTCTTTTTTGGCATTAGGAACATCATGCCAATTTTCTATATCTATTGGCACCTTACTGCGCGCAGTCGCCCCTACGTAATGCTTGAAAGCACTAGCATGTTCCCCAACAGGTGCTCCTGTGATATCAAACTGGACTGGCAATTTGTCCCCTTTAGCCCTGAGCTCCTGCAGCCTACGCATCAGTGTGGGACCTCTACTTTTCTTAGCATCACCACTACCATCCTCATGGTGCTCATGCTCATGCTCAGAATGTTCATCTTCACTCGCCATTTTAGAACCTGCAAGTATACATGATAAAAAAAATAAGTGATAATAAAAGAACAAGTGATAAGGTATACTTGCTTGAATGATAATAAAATATATAATTCAAAGAATACATGCCTCTAGTATTGGTTGAGTTGTTAGTCAAGGAAAATTCCTTCAACATGGTATTGACATTTATAATATTCATCGGTGTTATCTTCAACATTTACATTTGGCTAACCAACTGAGAATGGACTGGAATCATCATACTTTTCGTAGTATTCTTCTTCATTTATAGGATCTACAGTAAACTGTCTTTTTCCATGAAGAACGACAGACCAATTTTTATTTGCTGGGTCATCAATATAGAATACTTGTTTTGCTTGGTCTGCCATGATGAATGGCTCATCTTTCTCACCAATCTTTTCAAAATTCCCCAATTTGAAACCCAACTCATCCACTAAAACTCCTTTGTTGTTGTCAACCCAATTACACCTAAAGATAGGAACTCGGAATTTTTTATAGTCCATTTCCCATATGTCCTCAATGACGCCATAATATGACATCTCAGCTTCGCGTGGTCTTTTATCTTTGGCACTAGCAAAATACAACGAACAAGCTTGAACAGTGACCCCACTATTTTGAACTACACTACTTTCATCTTGACGCTTTGTGTAGTATGAAAATCCATTTATGTCATAACCTTCATATGACATGACATCCATTTTTGTCTTAAAGGCGAGCCATTTTATGTTCTCAACAACATTATTCGGTGATTCAGATAGTTTATTAAATACTTTCTCTTCAAACCACCTAATAAATGTTCAATTATGCTCTCTTGCAAGCCACATTGAACTGGATTGTGGATGATTTCTGTTGATAAGATCATTGTGTCTTGTGATGTAGCTACTAACTTCATCGATGTTGTGTAAAATATACAAATGCACTTGTTCCCACAACTCATGACTGATTCCTTTCACTCGTCCTCCCAGAGTTCCTTTGCCACAATAAGATTTAGTGTCATGGGAATTTTTTAGATCGCTAGAAGTTTCATTGCAATTCAAAAAATCATTACAAAAGTCCATCACCTCCCTAGCCACGTAACCCTCGACAATACTCCCTTCAGGACGATAACAATTCCGAACATCACCTTTAAAAACACTCATGTAGCGTTCAAATGGATACATCCAGTGTAAGAAAATTGGACCCAACATCTTCACCTCCCTTGTAATATGTACTACAAGATGAACCATGATATTAAAAAATGAAGGAGGAAAGTACATTTCAAGCTGACACATGGTAACAATTACATCTTTTTGTAATTTATCGAGAGTATCAGGATGTATCACTTTGTTGCATATTTCATTGAAGAAGAAACATAGTCTTGTGATTGCAGACCTTACATGCTTCGGCAATATAGATCGAATAGCCACAGGTATAATTTGTTGCATTAAGGAGTGACAATCGTGAGATTTGAGACCTATCAACTTCAGATCCTTCATTGATTCCAATCTACCAATATTAGAAGAGTATCTTTGTGGAACCTTAATATTATACAATCACTCACAGAAAGTCTTTTTCTCATTCTTTGACAAAGTGTAACAAGATGGTGGTAAATATGTGCGACGACCCCTGATCTCCACTGATAATTATTTTCTTATACCCATTAATTCTAAATGTTTTCTAGATTTGATACCATCTTTCGTCTTTCCTGGTATGTTCAATAGCGTACTGATGATGCTATCACAAATATTTTTTTCAACATGCATGACGTCAATGCAGTGTCTAATTGCCAAAGATCTCCAATAAGCTCTTCTTGTATAGAGATTTGTCACATGCGAGTGTATGAATACTTGAACTATTTCCAAATTCATTGACAATATGTTTCACCCTATCATATACAACATTTCTTGGTATAGGTTTAGGAGCACTGCGTTCCTCAGTTGACCCATTAAACGTTTTACGTTTCCTTCGATAAGGATGCACTGGTGGGAGAAATCTCTGATGACCAAGATATATGATTTTACCACCATGTTTTAGTCTGATTGAATCAGTATTTTCCTCACAAATAGGACATCCTTTGTATCCTTTGATGCTATATCTAGACAAATTTCCATAAGCTGGAAAGTCATTAATTGTGCAAAAAAACATAGCATGCAAACTGAAGATCTCTTTACGTGAAGCATCATATGTCATAATACCTTCTTCCCATAGTTGCATTAGGTCATCTATTAGAGGTTGAAGGTAAACATCAATATCATTTCCAGGTTGCTTGGGCCCTGATATCAATAATGAAAACATGACATACTTATTTTTCATACACAACCAAGGAGGAAGATTGTATATAACAATCATAACAGGCCACGTGCTATGTTGGCTGCTTAATGTACCATAGGGATTCATTCCATTTGTACAGAGTCCAAGTCTTAAGTTTCTTGGTTCGTTACCAAATTGAGGGTATAATAAATCAATTTTCTTCCATTGTGGTGAATCAGATGCATGTCGTAGGATGCCATCATCATTGGCCTTTAACTCCCCATGCCAAGACAAATTTTGCACATCTTCTGTATTAGCAAATAAGTGTTGAAATCGTGGTATTATTGGTAGATACCACATCACCTTGACAGGAGAGCCATTTTTAGCCTTAGTTGAATTTGTGTTCTTATACCTTGACGCACCACATTTTGGACAATTTATTAAATTGCTATAGTCCTTCTGAAACAACACACAATCGTTTGGACATGCATGAATCTTCTTAGCCTCCACTCCCAATGGGCAACATTATTTTCTTTGCTTGATATGTTGAAATTGGAAGCTCGTTGCCTTCAGGAAGAATTTCCTTAAACAAAGACAACCGTGAAGTAAAACTCTTATCGCTCCACCGATTTTGAGCTTTAAGAGTATATAATCGCATCACAACACTCAACCTCGTGAACTTAGTACAACCCTTATATAAAGGTTTTTCAGCATCATGGACTATGTTTGCAAATAAAGAAGGTGGATCAATGACATTGTACCGACAACTGCGTAGCATCTCATCAACCATATCATCCTGAATCGGGTCATCCTGAATCGGTTCATCATTGAAATTATCATCATTATCAATATATTCTATGCCACAACTATTAGTATCGACATTTTCTGGTCCATTATTAATTTTCTCTCCATGCCAATATCATTCATTATAACCTTGTATGATCCCATTGCATATGACATGATCCTTAATTTCCTCAGCAGTATCAACTTTCAAATTGTTACCACAATTTCTACATGGACAATAGAACCTATCTGTAGGTAGTTTCCTATGTTCCTTAGCAAATTGATAAATTCATCAAGACCTTTGGCAAACTCTGGACTACAACGGTTCTTGATAGACATCCAACTTTGATCCATTTTCTATATCACATTAAAAATTAATTATAAAACTAAGCATTTAATATTGATACTATAAGATGTAAGTTTTTATTGATAATAAGTTAATTACTTTTATACTAAAGTGTACCACCTATCCCATTTTTGAATATTTAATCGCATTAGTAACTGTATAATGTATGTTTAGTTTTGAAGAAAATTTCAGTAGCATTTCCCCTAAGTTCTCCAAGTACATCGATGTAAATGGTAAATAACCACTCACATATGTACCCAGAGAACAAATGAGGAAATACTACTAAAAGTTTCTTCAAAACTAAACATACATTATACAGTTACATCCTAAGTGAGATTAAATATCCAAAAAAAGTCCCAAACCAGGGACTATCCAAAATTTACTCCTATGAGTAAATTTTGAACGGGTTTCTAAGTTGATACATGCATAAATGTATTATTGTCTTATTTATATATTAACTTAAACATCATGCATTCGATGATCTCATATATAAACCCTAAAGTGTCAATCTAAGACTACACAATGTCTACCCTCAAATTTCTAGAATGTCTACCAAGCGCTACCGTACATGTATTAAATATTTGAATCAAAATGAAGCCTAATGGCACATTGGGAGAGTGAGAATATTATACCTCACTTGAAGGTTGAAGAAGAAATATATGGAAGTCAACAACACCTGCAACAAAACAAATGCACGATTTAATTCTCTTATAATGTAAGGCATTAGGGTCAATATACATCAATATTAGAGGAGCGGAAAGATTTTAACAAATGCAGTTCAGCAACTCAGCCACCACGATCGTGCTACCCAGCACGGTCGTGCTACCTAACAAATACATTCACTCAACCACAACCACCACGGCCGTGCTACCCAGCACGTCCGTTCTACCTAACAAATACATTCACTCAGCCACAACTACCATGGCCGTGCTACCTAACAAATATATTCACTTGGAACCTCTCCTCAATCGCGGCATGACAATAAGAAGAAAAAATGTTGTGGTTATGGCACGATCGTGCTACTACCACCAGCACGCATCGCTACCCACTGCCGACCCCAGCCCCGACCACAACACCCATCACCACCCACCGCCGGACCCCAGCCCCGACCACAGCAGCCATGTCCTGCCCCACCTCTCCTTTCCAACTGAGAAGGCTCTTCGACGACGGAACAACACGTACAACTGAGAAGCTTGCGACCGATTTTTGGTTAATAAAGTGTACCTTGTGACCTTTAGTTGGCGGCGGCGGCACAACACGTACGACTCAGCGGTGGCACAACATAGCTCGGTGGCGGCACAACACGGCTCGGCTCCTTGGACATGGCGACCACAACGGCTCGTTGGACACGACGACGGCGTAGGAAGGACACAAAGATGGGCTCCTTGGACACAACGACAGAGAAGGAGGGGGTCTCTAGCACTGTGCTTTCGAGCAAAATGAAATGAAATGAAAGTCGATAGGGTCTAGTCGCGATTTTGGTAATAGCCCGACCTTTAGCGTCGGTTAACTAACAAAACCGACGCTAGAAGTCAGGTCTATAGGGTCGGTTATTCCAGAAAACCGACGCTAAAGCCTAAGTGGTGCCCGAATTTTTGTAAACCATCTATAAGGTCGGGTATTTGAAAAAATCGACCCAAGAGGTCAGTATCTATAAGGTCGGTTATCCATAAAAATCGACCCTATAGTTCCAAAGCGGTGCCCACATTTTTGTTTGACCCTATAGCATCGGTTATTTGGAAAAATTGATGCTATAGATCGAGGCGCGAAGCTAAAATCGCATAATTTTTTTCCGCGGGAAACATGTAAGGTTGGTTTTTATGATAAAAGTGATGCAATAGTCTATTAGGTGGGTTATTCTAATAAAAATGATGCTATGGGCAACAACGTTAATGGCCAAAAATGTAGTAGTGAGGTTACATTAACCATTGGATCAATGGATCCATCATCACCTTAAGTTATCAATTAATTTGATCACATTGAGTCACCAAACGATCTTGACCCCTTTGATCTCTAAACAATTTGAAACCGTTTAGGAAAAAAGTATTTGAAACCGATTGGACTTGGGTCTCCAAATGGTTTGAGACCGTTTGGGCCCAAAGGGTCTTGAGACCGTTTGATCCCAAACGTTCTTGAGACCTTTTGGACTCAAACGGTCTTAAGACCATTTGGTGCAAAATCTCTCAAAACTGAATGGACCAAAAAGGTCTTCCACCACTTAATCAATTCAGGGTATCAATCATTGGACCATCTATCAATTGAACCACTGATTTATTATTCAATTGAACCATTAAATCACCCTTCAATTGGACCTTCAATTAGGGTTTTGAACCCAATTGAATTAGGGTTTATAATCAAGAAGCCATCAATTAGGGTTTTGAAATCGAGGAACCATCAATGGTTGACATTATGGAACTAGTCCAATTGAAATCATTAGGTCATCATCAAACCATGACATGACCTGACCTCAAACGGTCTTGAGGTCGTTTGGATGACCTCCAAACAGCCTTGAGACCGTTTTCCCCATCCACCATTAAAATTTGTGAAATCCAATTAGGGTTTGGATCATTGGATTGATCATCAAATTATCTATTGATTGCATCTCAATTGGATATCTCTGGATCTCCAAATACTCAACCATACTCAACCCTAGACCTTCAAATGGTCTTGGTTGACCTCCAAACGGTCTTGGTTGACCTCCAAACGGTCTTGAGACCGTTTGGGTGACCTCCAAATGGTCTTGAGACCGTTTGGGTTTAGTCATCCCATAAATTAGATCAATCAATTGAAATTTCAGCACTTAACCCGATTAGGGTTTCTAATTGAAGGATTGTCCATAAATTGAATTAATCAATTGGATCCATTAGATCATCATTCAACATGAACTAGGGTTTTGACCTCAAATGGTCAACCCATCTAAACGGTTTGGGATTCATACCTCCAAACGGTTTGCAAACCGTTTGGTCTCCAAATGGTTTGGTGAAACTGTTTGTACTAAATCATTGAAACCGACTGGTCCAACATTTTGAAACTGTTTTCCTAGGATATTTTTGAGGTGTGTGCTTATAATGATGTAATCATCATCAAGCTACGATCCTTCATATTTTTCTGTAATTTTCATGGTGGTTCTAACGATTTGATCAAGTGAATTTCAAGAAGAACAAATGATCCACAATTGATAAGGAATTGAATGCAATAACAATAATAAGGGTTCAAGTTATAAAACCTACCTCCAATTGAGCTTCAAAGCTTCAATCTCACGTCAAAAATGGTGGATGCAACTCCTTTCACTGTCCCAAGGCCTGTCCTCAAGCTTTGAGTGAAAAGGAATGGTTAGAATTGAAGATGGGATCGAGATAAGAAGAAATCATGCATTGATTTTTGATTTCCACCATGGAATCAAGGTAAACGAAGGTCAAGAAGCTTACCAATAGGTTGGGGGTCGTCCTCCTATTGCTCCAAGCTGCCTTGGTCATTTTTTCAAGCAAGAAGTGCAAGTGGATTCGAAATTCCCTTTCAACTCATGGATAAAGGAGCATATATATAAATTTTATTGAAAATTCATTTTAAGAGAGAGAAAGTAGGGATTATCTCCTCCATTTCCTTGCCACTTTCCCCCTTCTCTTCCTTGGTTACGAGGCTATCCCATTTTCCTCTTATTCCTCTCAATTATCCATGATTTAAAGAAAAGCAAATTAAGCACCTTAAATCATATTATATTAATATCCATAAGTGAGTGGATAATTCTTTTTCTTTTAATAATGTGAGTGAGTTATCCACTTCCTTTGGATATTTTCGTGACTTTGCAAGGCACAAGGACGTCCACATATATGGATTTCAACCCACATAATTTTGGTTGAAGAGCACTTTAATTAATATATTTATTTTTGCATTAAATTGAAGTAAAGTTCCAATTATGCTTAAATCTTGATTATTTTAATATCAAGATTCTCTCTCCTCCAAAGTGATTCAAATGAAGCGCCCCACTCATTTGCTTTTCTCTACATGATGCCAAGAAACATTAGGGACTATTTCGAAGTGGTAATTTGGATATTGAACCCTAGGTGTTGGGTAAATTGCACATTACACCAAAACTAGTTTTTAAGGCACACACATTGCTTTTTCAACTCTTTCTTGGTACTCAGGCTACCACAAGTCTTACATCTACATAATCTTCATTCTCATGATGCTTCAACACATGAGGAACATCTTATAATGTAACATCTACAATTTAACCCCTCAACTAGGGTAATATGCATTTTAGTCCAAAACAAGCAAAACAATGTTTCAACATTATTTGAAAAGGACTAAAATTAAAACATAAGTTCCCCTTGAACCTTAATTACTTTTCAAGAAATAATAGCAAGCATATAATTAACTTTATTAAGAAAAACACCTAGGGTTAAGGCATAACCCAGGTCAGGGATGTTACAAATCATAAACCCCTAATAAGGATTTCGTCCCTGAAATCCCAGATAAAAGGAAACATATATTATTCATTTGTTATATCATCAAGTCTCCACATAACATCTCATTGTTATGGAGACACCATAGAACTTTGATCAATACAAAGTTCTTCCACAAAAAATTCTCATAGAATCAAACACATAGGACACATACTCCATTGTCCTTTCATTATTGACCGTGGAGTTAATTTTGTGTAAGGTAATACTTTTCTTATTTAGATAGAGGCTATTTGTTAATTCAATTTGATAAATTTTTCTTGCAATAATTTTACAATTATTCCTTCAAATAGTTCATTCTCATCAATGTTATGTTTATGCAAAGCATAAATCCCTAACATATGATGTCCATACTTCATTAGGTAACTGGATTGATTCCACAGTTAACCATTCCAGGTAGCTATCATAAAATAGCCTGATATTTCTCAGATACTAGAATCCCTTACCTTGGTATCTAACATGTGTTGATAACACAGCACATTCTCATCTTCATTTTTTTTATAAGTTGATTTATAATTAAATCAAATTCCTCTGTATATCAATTAGAATGTGGTAGAAATATCCATGCCACATCTCCTTCCTGATTAGGTTTCTTTGGATTGTTTCAGAATGATTACTTGATCAGAGTAATAAAAAAGATAACAATCTAGGTATGTCATACTTACCTTGCCTTCAATAAATGAATACCTGGCCAGGGTATTCAAGAACTGAAATTAGGTAGTATGTATTTATTTTATTTTATGTTTTCATCTCTTTAAATTTGATATACTTAATATCTCAGATTTCCTCTGAGTTCCCTTTTTATCTCTTCCCTTTCTTAATGAAGAAAGAGAAATTTCGAAACATATAAAAGAATTTTAAACTGAACACAAGTTTTTCATACTACTTATCACTTCTTCATATCCTCAAAGGATTATAAAGATAAACTAAATAACACTACCTTTCTTATAGTAGGGGACAGAGGATAATTCAAAATAGA
This sequence comes from Alisma plantago-aquatica, assembly GCA_963693085.1. Lineage (NCBI taxonomy): Eukaryota > Viridiplantae > Streptophyta > Magnoliopsida > Alismatales > Alismataceae > Alisma > Alisma plantago-aquatica. The sequence continues at coordinate 173,510,737 of OY856415.1, read as the reverse complement.
AAGTTTTATCTTAACATGTCTACCTCTTACAAGTTATCTAGTGTCTTGTATGTTGGGTCACCTCATCACTTTCTATTTGGACATTGACACCTCAGATGTCCTCTGTCCACATATATAGCAGGCTCGGAGCCTTTTAGGTGACTACTGCTTGGGTGCACTACATTGTGGTTGATTCGGTACTATTGAAATCTTTGATTGTTTAGTACCACCAATTCCTTGTTCCTGTGACTGTTTAGACTTCCTTTTAAGGTCTGTCTCATATTTCTTTGTCATAGACCCTTCTATCCTTCAAATTGACTCCACAAATGTGGCAAACCTCTCTCTACTTTCTAGGGCAGATACCATAATAGACATCTCTGCATTCAATCCTTTCTCAAAACGTCGAATCTTTTCCTCCTCAGTAGCAGCCATCTGAGGACAAAATCATAAAAGTTCCATGAACTTAACCTCATATTCACTTATCGACATGGCTCCCTGTCGTATCTTCTCAAAGTATGAGATCTTTTCATCTAAATAAGTCCTCGGAAAATACTTATTGATGAAATCTCGATGGAATTCCTCCCATCCAACCTCTCCATCATTCCTTTTTATTTCTTCTATAGCCCACCAATGTCCAACACTACCCTTCAAAAGGTACACAACATGTTTAACTTTGTCAGCATCCTGGATACTAAGAATCTTAAAAGCCTTTTCTAACTCAGTAAGCCAGAGATCATCATCTGCTGGTTCAGATGTCCCAGCATATTCTATGGCTCCTACACGACGTAGTCGTTCAAAGGTCTTACCAGACCCATATCCCTCATTGGGAACTGGTGCTCTAGATGGTGGTACCGACATTCGATCTGTTATATGCGTCACTGCAGTCATGAAGTGCCCAAAAAGAGTAGAAAAAGCTAGGTTTCTCATCATGACCTCATTAATAGGGGGATTATCAGGCACTATTTCTTCTCTTTCTTGATCCCTGACACCTTCTACTGGTGTAGCAACATTGCTCTCAGCAATGTGTTCCTCGTGTTCTCTAGACATCTTGGAGTTATATATCTTCTTCTGCATAAGCAGAAGGCACTATAAGATACACTGAGGTACACTTAGAACAGACTCGATACCTTAGTCATATGTCTCTGTAGACTCGGCGAACCTAGAGCTCTAATACCACTAAATTGTGGCGAAGCGTTCAAAACATACATCATTAATTAAGCGAAAGCAATTACTAACAGTGGATTATTGAAAACTCACTAAAAATTTAAACCTTTTGCAAAGAGATCCATTCATAGGAAAACTCTTTCAACAAGAACCAATGTATTACATTTACATCCTGGTTCATAAGTACATAACTTGTACCATCTCTTCTCAAGGGTTACAACATCCACTTCTTTGTTAAAAGCTAAACACAGACATCATAAGAACCTCGAGGCATTAAACCAAAATCTCAGAATGATTCATCAAAAGTACTAACTATTAACTCCCATGACCTGAGAGTACAGAGACGACACATAGGACTTGTATCTATAAGACACGACAGATAGTACACTGAACCTGAGCTATCACTGTTGTCACTACTACTGCTGATGTTCTTTCTCTACAAGATATTCTCAGTCTCCTCCGTGCTTGTCCACCTAAAAATGTTGGATCCCATGGGGGTGAGACAATTGTAAATTTCCCTAGCGAGAGATATAACTCTCTGCCAAAAACATTATTATTGCAGTTTAAAAATATAAAACTTGGTAGAGGATAAGAAGTTTAAAGCATTCTTATCTTTTAAAGCATTGCAAATATTTATGATAGAACACTAGATCATCTATTCTCTTAATAAGGAATAGGAAGAACATGTATATCATTTATCCATCATATCATACCATCATGTCAAAATTCTCTTGTGACACTCATTATCTTGATATGTCACCCATGAGACATTCTTATTTCAATCTGTTGGCTTTAGCCAATTTGCTAAACAGATAAGGGATTATATCTACCATGTACTTGTATATCATTAATACAGGATTTGGGTTATTACCAATCATGCGTCATCATTACAGGCATTGGATTATATCCAATCATGTGTCATCATTACATGCATTAAGCCTTTGCCATGTATTGGACTCTTCCAAACCTGATTACACCGCCAGGCATTGGACACTACCAATCCTGATTTCATAGCCAGGCATTGGACTCTAACCAACCCTAATTACAGGCATTACACCTATGTAAGGTATTGGACTCTTCCAAACCTGATTACACTGCCAGGAATTGGACTTTAACCAACCCTGATTACACTTCCAGGCATTGGACTTTAACCAACCCTGATTACACCACCAGGCATTGGACTTTAACCAACCCTGATTACACCGCCAGGCATTGGACTTTAACCAACCCTGATTACACCGCCTGACATTGGACTTTAACCAACCCTGATTACAGGCATTACACCTCTGCCAGGTATTGGACTCTTCCAAACCTGATTACACCGCCAGACATTCGACTTTAACCAACCCTGATTACACCACCAGGTATTGGACTTTAACCAACCCTGATTACATCCCATGTCTGTTTACACAACACAGGGCACCTTATTCTTTTACTAGAAATAAAACTTTTGCCATGCCAATCATGCTCAACACATTCTTTATGTGTTACAAGTATGCCTCCTTTCTCCACACATGTATGATCCAGGTTCCATTATTATAATTGTATCCTTTTGTTATTATTATTATATTACTAAGTTTCCATTCCTTGGATTATTATGAACATTATCATCCCTTACAATAGACTTTTATAATCATCTTGATACCTTTCACTAGGTATCAACTTACTCCTGTGACTCTCAAAGCACATTAAAACATCTTGTTACCTCTCACTAGGAAACAACCATTCTCATGGCTCTCTCAAAGCCCATTAAAACATCTTGTTACCTCTCACTAGGCAACAACCATTCTCATGGCTCTCTCAAAGCCCATTAATACATCTTGTTACCTCTCACTAAGCAACAACCATTCTCATGGCTCTCTCAAAGCCCATTAATACATCTTGTTACCTCTCACTAGGCAACAACCATTCTAATGGCTCTCTCAAAGCCTATTAATACATCTTGTTACCTCTCACTAGGCAACAACCATTCTCATGGCTCATAAGGCCCATAAAACACCTTGTCACCTCTCACTAGGCAACATCTAACCATATGTATCACAAGGCCATTACACATCTTAAGTATTCAATCATGTTTATTACTCTTAACATTTTTCAGTAAATGATTATCAGTACAAGGTATGAGTTTATTTCTCATCCTTATCATGGTATGATTACATCGTACTCATTAGTTTGGCTTAACCTTATTCTCAAGGTATATTAGCCTATGCTTATCAAGGTATATCAAATTCATTACATTTCATTGTAACAATTTACATAACACACTTCATGTGTTTCTTGTCCAAGTATATTGGATTTGAGGTGCATCAAGGTATATCAATCCTGGAATGCTAAAAGTGATATCTATCACATCTTGTTGTATCCCTTTCCTCATCACTTCCAACTTTCTTGAATTATTAACTTATCTTGTATTAAGGTATTTCCCATCTTAATACTTTCATCCACTAACCTATCACTCTTACCATGAAGTGCATAGGTCACACACAAGAATGGTCCAACTATCTTTAATGATATGGACTCGTTTTAGGTTAATGCATTGCTTGCTATAAGGTTATCTATAATTAATCACTTTAGGCATTTCCCCCATCAATGTATTAGTTACCATTCCATTATTAGGATTAGAGTCTCCCATACCATCACCCTTTATTAGGGTTTAGGGTTTCACATACTATCATACTTCATTAGGGTTAGGATTTCACATACCCTCTCCCTTTATTAGGGATAGTATTGCATCTAGCATCACCCTCCATTAGGCTTTCACGTCACATTGCCCACAATTAGGGTTTACTATTCATCCCAACTAGGGTTTCTCATGGAATCAGCCTCAATTCGGGTTTCTCAAGGAATCAACCTCAATTAGGGTTTCTCATAAAATCAACCTCAATTAGGGTTTCTCATGGAATCACCCTCAACAAGGGTTTCTCATGGAATCACCCTCAACTAGGGTTTCTCATGGAATCAACCTCAATTAGGGTTTCTCTTTTCATATTAATTGGAGATACTCATCCCAATTAGGGTTTCACTCTCCATTCCCTTAATTGGGGTTTTACATTATGTTACCCTGAATTAGGGTTAGGGATTCATTAACCTTCTGGATTAGGGTTTCATGATCTCTTTACTAAGGATCATAACCTAATCACTACATGGACAATACTCATGTATGAATTCCTTTCTACCATGCTTTCAACTTGATTAGGTTACATCAACCCTCCAATCAAGTACATACATCTGTGATTTACATTGTGTACTGAGACATTGCTTTCATAAGCTTGTAGAGTTAAGCATTTTAAAGGTACTGATTATCTAGGTACTTTAGGGTTTCAACCTTTGTACCTATCATTGATAATCATTAGGTTATATTAACCATTGGATCAATGGATCAATCATCACCTTAAGTTATCAATTAATTTGATCACATTGAGTTACCAAACGATCTTGACCCCTTTGACCTCTAAACGGTTTGAAATTTTTTAGGCAAAAAGTATTTGAAACCAATTGGACTTGGGTCTCCAAACGGTTTGAGACCGTTTGGACCCAAAGGGTCTTGAGACCGTTTGATCCCAAATGGTCTTGAGACCGTTCGGACTCAAACGGTCTTAAGATCGTTTGGTTCAAATTCTCTCAAAACTGAATGGACCAAAAAGGTCTTCTACCACTTAATCAATTCAGGGTTTCAATCATTGGACCATCTATCAATTGAACCACTGATTTATTATTCAATTGAACCATTAAATCACCCTTAAATTGGACCTTCAATTAGGGTTTTGAACCCAATTGAACTAGGGTTTATAATCAAGAAGCCATCAATTAGGGTTTTGAAATCGAGGAACCATCAATGGTTGACATTGTGGAACTAGTCCAATTGAAATCATTGGGTCATCATCAAGCCATTACATGACCTGACCTAAAAAGGTCTTGAGGTCGTTTGGATGACCTCCAACCGTTCTTGAGATCATTTTCCCCATCCATCATTAAAATTTGTGAAATCCAATTAGGGTTTGGATCATTGGATTGATCATCAAATTAGCTATTGATTGCATCTCAATTTGATATCTCTAGATCTCCAAATACTCAACCATACTCAACCCTAGACCTCCAAATGGTCTTGAGACCATTTGCGTTTAGTCATCCCAAAAATTAGATCAATCAATTCAAATTTCAACACTTAACTCGATTAGGGTTTCCAATTGAAGGATTGTCCATAAATTGAATTATTCAATTGGATCCATTAGATTATCATTCAACATGAACTAGGGTCTTGACCTCAAATGGTCAACCCCTCCAAACGCTCAACCCATCTAAATGGTTTGGGATTCATACCTCCAAACGGTTTGCAAACCATTTGGTCTCCAAACGGTTTGGTGAAACCGTTTAGACTAAATCATTGAAACCGATTGGTCCAACATTTTGAAACCGTTTGCCTAGGATATTTTTGAGGTGTGTGCTTAGGATGATGTCATCATCATCAATCTATGATCCTTCACATTTTTCTATAATTTTCATGGTGGTTCTAACGATTTGATCAAGTGAATTTCAAGAAGAACAAATGATCAACAATTGATAAGGAATTGAATGCAATAAAAATAGTAAGGGTTCAAGTTATAAAACCCACCTCCAATTGAGCTTCAAAGCTTCAAGATCATATCAAAAATGGTGGATGAAACTCCTTTAACTGTCCCAAGGCTCGTCCTCAAGCTTTGAGTGAAAAGGAATGGTTAGAATTGAAGATGGGATCGAGATAAGAAGAAATCATGCATTGATTTTCGATTTCCACCATGGAATCAAGGTAAACGAAGGTCAAGAAGCTTACCAATAGGTTGGGGGTCGTCCTCCTGTTGCTCCAAGCTCCCTTGGTCGTTTTTGCAAGAAATAAGTGAAAGTGGATTCGAAATTCCCTTTCAACTCATGGATAAATGAGCATATATATGAATTTTATTGAAAATTCATTTTAAGAGAGAGAAAGTAGGGATTATCTCCTCCATTTCGTTGCCACTTTCCCCCTTCCCTTCCTAGGTTATTAGGCTATCTCCTTTTCCTCTTATTCCTATCAATTATCCATCATTTAAAGAAAAGCAAATTAAGCACCTTAAATCATATTATATTAATATCCATAAGTGAGTGGATATTTCTTTTTCTTTTAATAATGTGAGTGAGTTATCCACTTCCTTTGGATATTTTCGTGCCATTGCAAGGCAAAAGGACGTCCAAATATATGTATTTAAACCCACATAATTTTGGTTGAAGAGCACTTCAATTAATATATTTATTTTTGCATTAAATTGAAGTATAGTTCCAATTATGCTTAAATCTTGATTATTTTAATATCAAGATTGTCTCTCCTCCAAAGTGATTCAAATGAGGCGCCCCCCTCATTTTCTTTGCTCTACATGATGATAAGAAACATTAGGGACTATTTTGATGTGGTAATTTGCATATTGAACCCTAGGTTTTGGGTAAATTGCACATTACACCAAAACTAGGTTTTAATGCACAAACATTGCTTTTTCAGCTCTTTCTTGGTACTCAAGCTACCACAAGCCTTACCTCTGCATCATCTTCATTCTCATGATTCTTCAACACATGATGAACATCGTATCATGTAACATTTAACATTTAACACCTCAACTAGGGTAATTTGCATTTTAGTCCAAAACAAGCAAAATAATTTTTCAACATTATTCGAAAAGGACTACAATTGAAACATAAGTTCCCCTTGAACCTTAATTACTTTTCAAGAAATAAGAGCAAGCATATAATTAACTTTATTAAGAAAAACACCTATGGTTATGGCATAACCCAGGTCAGGGATGTTACAGGGCAGCCACGATAGGAAGACATGTCCCTCTCGACGCCCGGCAGGGCAAATCTTTCACAGTTCCTGCCGAGCCACCCACTGCCCCAGCACAACCAGTGACAACCACTGATAGAGCTGTTGTCGCTACTCCCATAACAGCCGTGGATGCCACACCAACAATTGTCACAACTGTAGAAGTGACAGCGATCGTGGAGGTCGTCGAGACAACCTGGGCTGAGACAACGATAATAGCCCCGAGGGAAGCTGTCGCGGGAGAGACAACCGCAGCTCCCAAGACTTCTGTTGTGCCTTCAGTGGCGGAGGAAATGGTGAAGCTGGATGCCAGCAATGGGGTGTTTGCTGAGATCCTCGAGATGGAGCTCAGGGCTATGCAGCCCATGCCGACACCACCACTGGTGTCTCCAGTGGTAGCTGCAGAGGAGGTCGCCGACAACAGAGAGGTAGAGCAACAACCACCCACACCGCGCCCTTCTCCACCACCACAAATAGGCGAGGCAGAGACAGCCACCAAGGTGATGATGCCTCACCTCGAAGTGATGCCCTCACGAACAATCAAAATGGATACAACCCTGAGTGAGGCAGCACACTCGTCAGGACGAACTTCACGCGTGAGGAGTGTCATGAGGATGAGAGGGAGATCTGATGCAGCCCCTCCGTCACTGGGACAGATGTTGGGTCAAGAATTCAACCACTTACAGGAGGTAACAGGCAGCCACTCAGCTACTTTTGCATCGCTTACCCACAAGTTTTCTTTTTCCTACAGAGGCTAAACAACCAGGAGCGGCAAATGCTGACTCTAGTTGGCCTTCCCAACCAACTAGAGGCACTCAACAACACGCTACAACAGACCCTCCAATGCCTTGGCGTGATCGAGGAGAGACTAAATAAGAGGGATGACCATCCGCGTTCAAGGCAGCCAAGGAGGTCTCCATTACCTCTTGGCTCAGGCTCCCAACCTCCTGAAGCATGTGAATGAAGTTCTCCTGAAGTTAGCTGACTCTACCCTCGTAGATGTCATCTACGAGGCAGGTAGCGTCATAGTCCCATTTGACGAGTTAAGGGACATGGTGAAATAAGGAGGATGTTTGGCGATATCAGTGGTGGCACCCTACATCAAGATACTACAAAGAAAGTTTGAACATGCATACATAGCCCATCCAATGCTTTTCAACGACATCTGCCTTGCCGATGAGTCAGGAGCGAAACAATCTTTTCTGGAAGAATTATAGAGAAGGATGCCACGGATTATCTTCTTGCCTATCCTGCACTACAACCACTGGACGCTCTTGACGATGTACACTCGCCAACAAGCAGGAATCTTCTACAACAACTCGGACATTAACAAAGATCATCCAGTACAGTGTACATCAACATCGTTGACACCCCTCGAGCGCTTAGTATGAAAGTACTATGATGAGGTGGCAACACTGATCCAACCATTCCTGGAGACAGCAATGAGCAAATGGCACGAGATTTAGTTCTGCCACCGCAGTCCACAACAAATTCCACTATCCAACAACTGCAACATCTTCATGCTGGAATGGATATCTAACCAGGAAACGCCTGACCAACTCCACCACATCGACTATCACAACAAACGCGGAGAATATGTCTGGGAGCTTCTATCTAGCAAAGGCGTGCTCACCTACTAACCCTCACTGAGTTAACATTACCCTACCTTATCTATCTCACAACTCTGGGACAGAGTGTGGGGTAAGTTAGGGGGGGTACTATGTATCCGTGAGGGAGGTACTAAAAGCTCTCCAAATTTTACCTTTTGTTCTTTTTCCTATAAAATAACATGTGTACATATACATATACATATACATATACATACTTGATACAAAAAAATTTCATATACAAAATTTTTCCTCTATACAAATGTACAAAGACACTCCATAGTAAAAACTTGATACGACTTCTCTCCAGCTTGTTTTCTATGTGTCTAAGGTGGTGCAGGTTTTTGTTATGCTCTTTCTGAAAATGTAGTCTCAAAATGACAAAAGACTATGACTTTCCACGCCAAAAATTTGAAAAATAATCTTGCAACAGCTAAGAGATGTGTATGCAGAAGGAAATAGCTTCCCAAACAGCAAAAAATTCTCTTATTTTCCCTATCCCAACAAAACCCCAAAAAGAGAGAAAAACCTTATGAGAGTGAATAAAAGCATGAGAGTTGTTCCAAATGAAAAATAAAATAAAATAAAACACACTCTTGTCTTTCCAAAAGTACCCATCTTTAGTCATGGTAATGGGTGTTATCAGCGGGCCAACACTTTCGGTGGCCCATCATTCCTATTGTCGTGTCTGAGGAAGAGGTTGACGCTGCAGATGGAGATGATGATGTAGGTGACGACGAGGAGGAGGAAGAAGAGCTTCTCATTCCTGTTCGGGCACGAGTGGAACTGAGGAAGCGACCACGCTTCTACCCAGGTGCATCATCATCCTCACAGCCTCTGCCACCACAACCCTCTCAGGAAGGAGAGGATGTCTATTCGATGCAGGGAATGTACAACATGCTACAGAGTATCTAGGAGACACAGCAACAACAGACTACCTCCTTCGCTGATATTCAAGATACCACAAATCAGTTGTATGTGAATCAACAAGCCATCTTCGAGAATGAACGTCAGTTGTTCGCAAATCAACAGCAGGTCTACGACCGGTTGGGGAGGATCGAGCAGCAACAACAACCATTTTATGATCATTACTGGAGTCAACGTTACTTCGGGGGCTACCAACAGCCGCCACCGATGCCCCCATATGCACCAAACTTCCAGGGGCAATATCCATCTTGGGATCTCACCACCCCACAATACCCACCACCGAAGCAGTAAACGGTATCACTGTTCCACCTGCTGAGATTGTTTTTGACTATGAGGCCATAGTCAAATTCAAGCTTGGGGTTGGGGGGAGATGGAACAACTTCTATATTTTATTTCCTTTTTCCTTTATTTTAGCAATTTTCTTAGTTTTTAGGATCCATATGCTATCTAGTGTATCCATGGATGTCTAATGTTAATGTGTCATCTCAATGTTTTTCACATGGGAATTATGGGTGCCATTATCTGAAATCAGAGCATAATTGAAAAATTTTCAAAGAATTTGCAAGCTGAATTTGTTTGAGCTTGAACACTTAACCTATGAAAATAATTGGGTTTGTGAACTTTAAAACATATGATCATAATTATACATCCTTATGATTCAAGAAATGTGGATGGACATGGATGTTGAGCCTAAACTGACCAAACGGTAATAGGACTTTAATCGAAAGTGAGAGAGAGAAACCCTTTGATTTATTGTTACATAGGTCAGTAAATAGGGAAATATAATCTATTCCAATGGTTTTATACACTAGTCTTGTGATCTATCCATTTCATTTCATTCAATATCCACCATAAGAACTGGAAGCACTTGTAGTTTTTCATCATTTAATTGCATGACATGTAGATAGGATTTCATTGTAGCTAGATTTTGTATCTATGCATTCACACATTCTCAAGTGCATGTCATTATAGTTGCATTTTGCATACTCTAGAGCATATAGGCCTTTTTGTGCCTTATTTCTTCTGGAAAATAAGAAAAATAGGAAAATTGTTCTATACCCTCTGAAAAGTAATTTGTAAGGCATCAATGATGTTAGCTAAGTGGAAATAAGCCCGAAAAAAAATATGGTGAATGTTCTTCTAGTCAATTGAAAAATGAGGGTTTGAAAAAAAAACTGTAAGTGAAAAAAAGAGAGGGAGAAAGGAACTTGTTTCACCTACGTGTATACATAAAGAAAAGAGGAATAAGCACATAATGTAGTTTTCGTAGTCATTCCCTCTTATCTTTAGACAGAATGATAGTGCATGCATCATTCTACCTAAAATTTAGGCATTAGGTCATGTGCATATGCATATGCATCATTTAGGCCATTTTATTGATTTTGCTTGATAAAACTATTTGGTGCTTCTCTTTCTTCCACAACCACTAATTTCATCCACCTGTTGCTCAAAATGGTAGGCCACCCATGATTATCTCCTCATTATTGTATACCAGGAGATCTACTTCCATTTAGATGGTAGTTAAGACTTGAGCAACGTAGATAGGAGATCACAAGATGCACTAAGTCTGAACTGGAGGAATTCATTATATCAACTGCTTTATTTGGTAGTGTTTGATGATCTTGGGTGGACATTTCTTATGGACGATTATTGTCATCTTTAGGGTAGTTATCGTTCTGTGGTCAGTGAGGGTCGGCATGTGCATGACAGGTGGTAGTCATATTGAGCTGTCTTTTATGCTAATATGTTCTTTAGTTGACTCTCGTAATTCTATTCTTCAGTTTTGTGCTCAGGGACGAGCAATGTTCAAGATTAGGGGAGTTTGATGCAGGGGTTTTGAGTCATTTTTATAGATTGGTTTTGCATACATTTTATGTGTATTTTGATCATATTTGTGATTAATATCACATGATTCACTACCTTTAGTCTATAATCTCTTTTTCCATCAAATTTACCTTGTTTCATTTTATTCTATATAAAAGATCATATTTGTTGGATTTGATTGGTGTTCTTCTTTTCTTTTCAGGCAATTTGGATATATGCATCTGTCGATACCATCGATGGATGGTCGATACCATTGACCTGGTCACAATGTATTGCCGGAGAAGAGAAACCCAAAGTCGATACCATCGATGGGATTGTCGATGGTATCGAGAGAGCGTCAGTGAGCCAGATTTCATGGTGTCGATACTATCGACCCAAAGTCGATACCATCGACCTCGCCTCAACAAATTTAGCTTCAGCGTCAGATTCTAGAGAAAAGTGAAGCCTAAAGGTGTTGATACCATCGACACAACGTTGATGGTATCGAGGCAACATCAGAGAGAACCCCAAGAATCACACAATCGCTGGTGCCTCACGTAGGTTGATACCATCGACCCGCGTCGATGGAATCAACGCCGTCAGATTAGGTTCTGCTAAAGATCATGTCTAATCGTATAGTGGTGATTTTTGGGTGACCTAAAGTGGTGCATATGCCTAATTAAGGTGGCCCTAGGCAAGCGATCACGTCATTAGCCACCAGAGAAGTCTCAAGAAGGGAGGAGAGAAGAACGGAGCCGAGAGTGACGCCTCGATTGTTCCAAGAGCTGCAGAAGAAGTTTTCCACTGTCGGAAGGCCGTAGAATGTTCACCCCACGCCAAGGAACGCCCAGATCTCCTCCGTTCAGGGGTTTACATCACATCTATTCATTTTTCCCTATGTTTTCCCTTTCTCTCATCATGTTTTTCATTGAGATGAACATGCGGGGCTAATCCCCTTTATCTTTAGGACTGAGAGTAGCCCGGGAAATTGTTGTCTGATACTTTTTACATAATTTATAATAATTTGTCGCTTAAATCTATAGCATGATGTCGTTTTTTCAATTATATCATTACGATTGATCACCCTAATGATAATCTAATACCTTTAATTAATTTGAAAGAAGAATTAACAGTTGAAAAGAGATTGATATCACATTAACTAATAAATCCTTTGAACAAGGCAACATATAGTTAATGGTGGAAACCTAGAGTGTGATCTTCATGCACCTAATTTAGGGTATAGGTTACTACTACCGTGGAACCGACCTAGATTTAGGTAGTGAATTGTATCGCGACAACAAACAATTTTGACTACATGCCACTACCCGGAGGAGGAGACGAATTAGGATAATTGTGTAGGAACTAGTACAACGAGAACCTGCGGTGAAACCACAATCCTGAAGATTTCATCTTTAATTGATTAAACCAACCTTTAATCAATTGTTTTGCTTTATTTTATTTTTCTTTTCTTTTTCAATCAATTCTCAAACCATTTTACTCGGTCTAGCTGATTGCAAATAATTAGTAGTAGTCTACCAAAAATCCATTCCCTGATTTCGACTCAGGCCTCACAAACGCCTATATATATTTGGCACGTGCACTTGCATTATACGCACGATAAATTCATGTCAGCCCCTAATGGAGATGACGATGATGATGATGATGACGATGATGATGATGATGATGATGATGATGATGATGATGATGATGATGATGACAACGACGGTGATGATGAGTATGTGAACTCAATTATACACAATATGTTAAATTTGTCATTGAGAACGTATATACAGAGTTCACCCTGAGGTCACCATAATCTCAACATCCACCCATATATTTTCTCTATATGGTACCTCTTACCTAGGACCTAGACCATGATGGAGAACTTGTTGAAATCAACCATATCCTCAAGTATGACTGATGTCACTATTGGGGTCATTCCAAACCTTGTCAGGGGGAGGTGGGGCAGACGCGTGGAAGGTTTGGAAAATATGGTGGTGTTAGTGATAGAATTTGATGAAACTATGACCAAGGCAAGATCTCCCACATGGTGGGGTCCGATCCTAGAGAGGGATCAAAGCAGGCACTAGAGAGGAGAGAAATTACCAAAAAAGTAAATATGATTTTATTATAAAACATCACTACTCTTCTACTTTGCGTTAAATGTAAACATAATACAATATAATTTTCCCATTATATCACAAATGTAGACATTTTTTTAAAAAAGTATTTTTTGTGATCAAATATTAACTTCTAGGTTTGATTGTAACAATTGTGTCTAAATTGTAACAATTATATATAAAAAATGACTAGTGTGTTTGAAATGTAACAATGGTATGTAAATTGTAACTATTGGATCTTATAAGTAACTATTGTATCACTCTATTAACTATTTTTTCTAAAAGGTAACCATTACATGATGAATATAAATTATAACATTGACCTTGTAAGTAGAAAGTATCTTGTACAAACTATAATACAAAATGAAATGCATACAATTCATCTATATGCTCTATTAATGTTCTTACATCTCCGTTCATATTGTTTGTTTTAGAATGATCATATTCTATGAACATGGTGTTCCTTTGCTCCATTTTGTATTTGTAATATATTTTTGTTACTTATTCAAACTATTTTTTAGTATATAAAATTTAAATAGCAATTCAAAACTAACATTGAAGGGATTAATTAGCCGACATTGAAGGCCACTTGTGTACTAGTACACTAATGTATGTTGCCTGATGAGTGACAAGGAAGCACCTAAATATAGCATGACCATAAAATTACCTTTATGTCCCACTTATATATAGAGAGATTTCCACAATCATGGTTTCAGTGAAAATTTTAATTGATAAAGATAGGTATATTGTCAATTTTCATTTGTATATTGATAACATCATAAACTTTTTTAATACAATTGAGGTTACAATTTTTTATGGTTGGTCTATAGACCCATTGTTTGACTATTTAGTAGGATGGAGCCCGTAGTTCATTATAATTACAAGATCTACAAGTGTTCCTCTAAGAAATAGGTCGGCAACACCTACATAACCTACAATATCAAACACATATAACAGTCCACATCCATACTTCATTCCATCCTCATGCACATATGCACACATATCCATGCACAATTCATTGACACACATGTAATCATTCTTGTCCATGTGTATAAATTAACCTTTCATCATTTTCTATGTAATTAAATAAGATGCTAACCTAAATTCTATGTTGCTAAGTAATTAAATAAGATGGATGTGATACATTGTTGTGAAAAGTTGTTCTCTTGATGTGGAAGGGATCAGTAGAGGTAAATTTCATTAGTATCTCTTACATGATTCCCTAGTTCGACATATATGGCATTCAATCTTTCTCATGCAAATATGTAACCTATCTCATGCAAAATGGTTACATATATAGGTGGCTAATGAAAACATCTTTAGTTTCTTGTTCCAAATATGTAAACAAAAAAAGTTATTTGTGATTTTCTTGTAATCGAATGTTTGATTCAAGGATTTGTATGGTAAGTAATTTCAATGATGATGGTGATGATGCTAAGTAATTTCAATGAAATATATAATTGGATTTTCAGTTTACTTCACCATGGTCTGGGCCTCTACCTCCATGTTTATTTCACTACATACTACCGACTACACAATTATTTTTTAGTTTAACAGATACATGAATAACTTAGTGTAATGAATGTCAGTTTGCATTTGATTGACTATGTTTGCTTCGTTTGTAGTTAACTACGCCGAAAATATGTTATGTATTCATATAAAACAATTATTTCTCCATCATGAATATGAAATAACCCATGTTGTTTTTTGTTGTTAGTAATTTATATATTACTTTTTCTCAACATTATCTTACATAGTTGTAGGCATAACATCTAGATCTTCAATAGTCACCATGGCCTGGGTCTCTAACCCAATGTTACTATTCCCTGATGAAGAATAGTTGGACATCATCCTAGATGATTGTTCCTTAGCACAACTCACTATATCTAAAAATTGGTGTTATCTAAATGGAAGACACTACAAGGCTGGTGAAGTGTACCTAAATTTTAGAATTCAACATCTATTATCAAGGTTAAGTACGATGATGTCAGAAATCTTGTATCCACATGAAGTTGGTGTGAGTTGGTTAGGAAGATGCTATTGGGTTGTAGTGACATGCATTTTCTTCATCTAGTTGACCATAATATCATCAAGGTTTGCATAACCAACATCAACAATGAGATGCTCAATCATCTTAAACAATTTGAGTACTCGACAGAGGATAGAGATGATGATGATGATGATGATGATGAGAACACACTCGATTCTTGTATTTCTTCTGACACTGTCGATTTCCCTATCACCATCAGTTCAGATTCATCTAAAGACAATGATGAGATCCACACCACCTCAACATCAACAAAAAAACTAAGGTAGGTCCAAGAAACAAATTTACTTTCCTATCTTATTTTGTGTTTCCACTTTTTGTCTTAAAATCAAACTTCATAGCTAGTTTTTGTTGTTAAAACTACAGGGGATGACCACCACAATGAAAAGGCCCTCACAATTGCTGATTCTAGACCATGTTGTTGTTGTTTAAGTTGTGTATCTAGTCTAGTTATGTCTATCTCTTCCTAGTTATTTTACTTATGTGCATTTTTAGGGGTACAACAACCCCCTTGTTTAGTTACTATTTTGGACAACAACACCGCTGCATGTTCATAACTATGTCATTTTCATTTGCATTTGTATTATGAAAACAAACTAACTGCGACTTAAGTAAGCCTAAATTTTATAATATTGAAGTTAATTTCTATTGTGTAACCAAATATATTTGAATTGAAATTAGTTTGTAAAAAATAGGTATGTTGCACTGGAAATCAATACCATACAACAAATATTATATAGTCTCATATGATGATGATGATGACGATGATGATGATGATGGAACTACAAGTTTCTACATGTGTGTGATGAATCATATGAAATGTGCTTATACATGTGTGTAAATCACATGATCCATATATTGTCCATCTTGTTAATATTCCAGGTTTGTGACTTGTTGTTGGCTAAAATCAAAGGATGTTGTAAACCTGTAGTTTAGAACTAAACTGCAGGTTCTACATCCTACTGACCAGCCAGATGGAAGGCCTACAAGCTGATAAGAAAACAAAAACAAAACATAGGCGTCGATTATTTTTAGAAAACCGACACCTATGGTCTAACCTAGGACCAATATTTTTTTTTGGATGGGAAGTAGAATCGGTTTTGGAACTAATAACTGACACCTATGGTCTCTGATGTGATCCCGCCAATGCTGTTACACACTACTCAATTTGGAGTTTTGAATAAATGCAACCCTATGGATGGAAGCACACGGTTGGGTTCACTTTCGATATTTATAAAACCTAAACTGGCTACCTACGTCTACCAAAACACTACACACGCAAGCGCACGGGGTCGTGTTGTAGTATAGGTAAGCGAAAAGTATAGGGTCGATCCACTGGGGAAAGAGGGGACACTAGAGCTAGGTTAGTTTGGCTGGGTTCCTACTGCGGAGACTAGGGTTAAGGGTTTAAATGTGGTTTTGGATTGTTAACTAAGGATGAACAAGCAAGCAATTAAAGGCGAGAATGAAATCAATGTTAACCCTAGATTAGATTAAGGCTAAACATGCAAGCAAGGATTAAGCTAGATATGAAAAGGCAAATTACACTAAGGCAAGCAAGAGAGAAGCAAAAGAGCAATTAAAGAGCTAAACTAACATGAACAAGACAAGAGCAAGGAAAGAAGCTAATTAGGCAAGAAAAGAACTAATTAATCTAAGCAAGCACGAAACTAGGGTTTTAAGAAGTAAAGAGAGGTATGGGTTGTTTAGGGGTATGAACTTATCACTTAAGTTGGGGGGTGACATACGAACATTATGATTCCAATTAGATTATCCAAACCAAACAACAAGTTAGAGTCTAATGAATTAACCTAAGCTACTAACTGGCCATGGATATGCTAGGTTGTGTATAGGGGAACTAGTCCCTAACACCCCCTACTACCCTTATGAGGCTCAATTGGGTTAGGGATTAGATTCAATTCAATTAGAGTCTAATAAAGTCTAGGATTCTAGATTACGCATTCCTAGGGAAATTAGGGGCCGAGGGTAGTAATGGGGAGGTAAAATTAAGGTTTTGGATCCCAATTCCCCCACATTCTAGCCTTGAGAAGGCTCCATCCTAATTGCACTAGATTTATCTAATCTAGCTACTTCGATCTCTCACATAGGTTTTGGGAGATTGATTAGGATGTAGGAAGATGGGAGGCAACCTAGGGATCCAAGAATTGGACCTAGGGGCAAATCCCAAAATGCACACATATAAGCAATTCACCTAAATTCCTAGGTGATTTCACACACAAACCAACAAGCAATTCATGGAGATTGAGATGCAAAGAGAATATAATCATTAGCAAATGGAATTACAAAGTTTACATGTCATTTCCCCCAACATGGTATCAAAGTAACATAATTTCTGCCAAACAACCCACCCAAGGGGGCCTAGCTACTCATGGAAATGGAAAATTCAAAAAGAAAGGAGAAAGAGGAAGAAGTGGCCATGGAGCTCGGTGTAGACAAGGGTTCTCCTCTCTCTAGCTACTGCAGCGGCGTCCTCCTTCTTCTCCTTGGATGAAATGGTGTGGAATGATGAAGGGAAGTGGATGGAAGGCTTAGATATGGGGGGTTATGTAGTGATAATGGTAAAATGGAGTGGATTTGAGGTGGAGGTGAAATGGAATGGAGTGGAGGTGACAAGGGAGAGAAAATGAGATTCTAAGAAGCCAACCCCCGTGCCCCAGCCGCCACCTATGTATATATAGGTGGCGGGGAGGCACTAGGGTAAGTAGGGGCAGTTTAGGAAAAATAGTCTAAACGTTTACTAGGGTTGTCTGGTCACCACGGCCGTGTTGGTGTGCCACAGCCATGGTGAGGGTAGTATAGGATGGTCGTGGGGTAAGAATACGGTCATGGTATGGGGATGGTGGTGATATTCTAAGTATGGTGGTGGCCACGATCATGGTAGAGTGCCACATTCGTGGTGGGTGAGTGGCACCATAGCCATGTTGGGTAACACAACCATTTTGGAGGAGGGGGATGTGGTCGTGGAGCATCATCATGGTCGTTTTGTTCTTCATTGGCCATGGTCGTGACAATTTGGGGAAAAACCATGTAGAAATGTTGGTTCTTGGTCATAAATTCACATGACCGTGGGATCTTCCCATGGCCATTTTCCATTCTTCAGACCACGATTGTGCGGATGGCCACGTCCATTTTCCATTCTTCTAGCCATGACCGTGCGGATGGCCACGGCCGTGGTGTCTTCAATGGCCACGGTCGTGGCAGATGGCCGCGACCGTGGGATTTTGAGGAAAAACCCTATTGAGTTTGGCACTTGTTTGCCAAAATATACACGACCGTGGGGTTGTGCCCACGACCGTTGTGAGGCTTACACCACTTGATTATCCTTCAAACTTCATCATTCTTGGATGTATTTTCCGTGTGACGACTCTTGGCTATTGGAGGTAGATTGAGGGAGATTTTGGGGCCTCCTTTGTACCTCCCCATGAGTGGAGGAGCCCTAGAATTCCTTCTTTCTCTCTCTTTCATTTAAGGCATGGTCCAAGTACCTGAAAACAGTGCAAAGAACATCATAAGTGCATTTGGCAATGATAGACACATTAGGGGCAAAAGCTTGTAATATAACATGTTTAGATGTTATTTAAGTACAAAATGGCACAGGATGGAGCCCTAAAATAGGGCTACATCAGTCTCACTACTGGCGCTTTTGATTTGGGTTGTAATCGGGGAAGCCTTTGTGTTGTCGGTTATGTAACCGACGCTGAAGGCGTCTACTTTTAGTGTCACCCACTTGCGTGTCTCTTCAAAACCGACGTCAAAAGGCTTATTTAATCGACACTAAAGGTGTTATCTGTAGTAGTGAAAGTAACAGTTTGCAAGACAAAGTAACCCTCTACATGTCAAAAGTAAGAAACTCCAAAAAAAGTAACTAAAATAGGGGCTCAGTAGCTACCCATGTGGGTATTAAATACATGCCCTATATATACATAAACATATATAGATATATATAGGATAACGATCTAGTGAGAAACATATCTTAGTAATGAGAGGAATTTGAATAACTCTTCACATAGATCAAACTTTCACAATCCAACAATATAGATTAAAAGTATACTTTGATATATAACTTCCTATAAAAGTTTATCGTCATTGGATTTGTGTAGGATTCACAATAATATAATATTTTTCAACATTTAATATTGAATTTTAGATTGACCTTTAGATGTAAAAAGTGTTTATTGTACATATAGATGTGCATACAACATATGATTGCAATGTGTTTTTATGAGAAGGTAAATGAATTGATGCTTTTCTTATTTATATGGTTGGGTTTAATAAAACATCCAAAAAAATAGTTATCCAAATTCCTTTCATGCTCTCACCATATGATGTTTTTCTCTATATCCCTACATATATATATATATATATATATATATATATATATAGAGAGAGAGAGAGAGAGAGAGTGAGTCAGGCTAGAATACACTTGAGTGTACATATCTCACGCTACAATCAAGTTGTATTTGCATATCAAGACTATTTATTTGTAAAATTTAAACTATTGATCTTCATTGTCATATTATAATTAGGATACATACAAATTTTCAACTCATTTGGATGAGTATAAGTCACTGATCCGAGGACAAAAAAATTGGCCCATGATACTAATTTGTGTTGGCTAAATTGGACATTAACATACACTTTGTTTTGATGATGACAAACATTTCACACTTGTGGGTCTAACATCCTATTTGACTATTTCAAGGTTCAAAGGAATAAGGAAATGATACTAAGTGGGAAGAAGAAGATCAATGTAAATTGAAGATCAAATGTGCTTAATTATATAAATGTTCATGATTGTACTCAAATGTAAACACTTATATAAAAATATAATGTACAAGTACTTAGACATCATATAAATTAAGCGTTAGATTTTCCCTACCCATTTATAACCCTTATATAGGTTTCCCCTTAAAGTTAGAGTCACCAACACACATTGAAACAAATACTTAGTGGGTGATTCAAAAGTCTAAATAGGGACAACCTTGATCGAAGAACTTGTTGACCAAGACACACTCAGTCAAAGTTCTATTCAACCGAGAGCCACCTCATTTGAAATTGTGAGCATTGTTCAACAACTTACATAATTGTTCTATAAATTAGTCTTCGGTCAAAAATAATCTCGACCGAGTAAGCAACGGTCTAAATCTTGTGACTGTTAGACTGGGTGGTTGGGAGTTGGGAGTTGGAAATAGACATTGCAATACTTTTTCCTTAAACCCAGGCTCAGTCTAATAAAATCTCGACCGATACACTATTTGGTCGACCAAATTGTCGAGTGAGCAGGGTTCTGGATTGTTCTTTCAAAACACGAACAAATTAGCAATTGCTAACCAGCTAATGTACACGTAACAGCTAGTTAAGAATTAAGCACACTCTTAACACTTCCTAGAACGAACCTAGAAACTTGTAAACCATTCCTATAAATAGGAGAGGCCTTAGGACACCCAAATCACCACTTTCATACACAATACATAAGTTGCAATTGAGCATCCACTATTGAGAGAAACAAAGCTGGAATTCACTTGCCATCTACTTCCTTGTGCTCTAGAGTTGTGTCTTATAGTTACAATCTCGTAGCCACCACATATAGACACGTCCATCCTAAATGGATAGGAGATTTAAACGCTTGATATAGGATCAAAGCTCAATATGTAATTCATGTACATCCTTTTTCCAATCCCCTATCATAGGTTTAAGTTGCGTGTGCTCCTTAGCTACTCCTAGGTTGTGGAGGTTGGCTGAGGGAGCTTGGTTGAAGCTACTTCTTGGTGGATAAGGCTACTTCAAGTGGTTCTTGAGATTACTTCAAGAAAGGTTGCTTCAAGGGTGGTTGAGGCTACTTCTAAAGGAACGCTATCTCAAGGTGGTGGAGATACTTGTAGGTAGTGAAGGATGCTCCGAGGATTTATCGTGGTTACTTCAAGAGGGTTGCTTCAAGGGGGTTGAGGCTACATCAAGGTTAAGGCTACTTCGAGTGGAAGGTGATTGTATTTTATGTAACATCCTTACAAGGTAATAAAATAAATCACTTTCAATATCCCAATTGGAAACAATTAGTAGTAGTTTGACGAACTTTGATTCAAAAGTTGGAACAACTCTAAATAGAGGTGTCTTCCTTGTTTCCCCCTCCTTCTTTGTTTGAGTGCTATATATAATTTAAGTATTTAAATTAATTTTAAATTATCCAAAGAAATATCTATTCATCCCCTCTCTAGAGCTTTCAATCGGTATCAGAACAGGTCTTCAAGGAGCCCTAACAGGTCTTAAAGAATGGAGGACAATATACTTCACAACCTCAAACTTGAAAGAACCTACTCGAACCAGCCACTACCATTTGATGGAAGCAACTACATTTATTGGAAGAGAAGGATGCAGTTTTACTTCCAAGGTATAATCTTGGACCTTTGGAGAATGGTATCTACACCCTATGTACTTCCAACAATGGAAAATGCAACATTAGATCCAAATATGATAAAGCAAGTTCAATTAAAAGAAAGTCGGTAAGCATTTTATATTGTTCTATTTCTATAAGTGAATTTGATAAAATGTATTCATGTGAGACTACTTATGAAATATGGCATAAACATTCAATTACACATGAAGGTACAACTCAAGTAAAGAGAACTACGATTAATATGCTTAAACAAAACTTTGAACAATTCTGAATGTTATCTAATGAGACTATAGAGAAATGTATGCAAGATTTTCTTATATTGTTAATATCTTGAATGCCTTAGGTAAATATATAAGTGAGGAAGATCAAGTCTCTGTGATCCTTAGGTCCTTGCCGCCAAAATACAGGCCAAAGGTGACGGCCATTGAAGAAGCCAATGACCTTACCACTTTAAAGATGGAGCAACTCATCAGCAATCTAGAAACTCATGAAGTTACTCTTGAAGAAGAAGAAAGAATGGAAGTTGAACACAATAAGGAGAAATGGAAGGACATTTCTTTTAGGGCATCAACTAAAGAAAGTAATGAAATAAGCGAAGAAGATAGTGAAGAAGAGGCACTCATTATAAATGGTAAGCAATATAGAAGGTTTAAAACTAACAAAGATTATTTTTCTTCTTCCTCTTCTTCCCTTAGGTGCTTTGAATGTGGTAAGAAGGGAAATTTAAAAATTGGGTGTCCTAAAGTCAAGAAGGGAAAGAAATCTTCTCTCAAGAAGAAAGAAAAAGCCTACAAAGCAACTTGGGATGACTCAAGCAATGATAGAAAAAGTGAGGAGGAAGTGGAATGTCTCATGACCAAATAAGACGTGGTAAGATGTTTCATTGCAATAAAAAATGAAGAATAAAATTAGGTAAGTCTTATTGATTTATCTAAAGAAGTGTTAGTCACTAGTATTGTAGAATTACATGATAAATATGTTGATTGTAAAAAGAAGTTGAAAAGGCCTACAAAAACCAATGAAGATTTGTATGCTAAATTGAATGATCTTACTTTTGAAAAGGAAAATCTTATGTTTGAAAAAGATACTTTGAAATCATCTATTAATGATTGCAATATTAAGTTGCTTGCTCTAGAAACAAATAATAATTTTTTTTTGTCAAAAAAAGGTTGAATTGTTTGCCAAGATAAATGATCTTCAAACTCAATCTATTCTATGTACTCATTCAGATTATGATGCTATTCTCAAAGAAAGATATAGTTTTTTATCTAATATAGATCAAGTAAAGTTACGTATTAAAGAAAGGATGAAATTTCTAAGTTATAAATGGATATTAGTAGCTTGAAAAATAAATATATTCTTGACAAAATTCTAAACGACTCATCTGGACAAATTGGGAGGAGAGGTCTAGGTTATGCACCTAAAGATAAATCCTATAAAAAACTTAGACCTAAAACGACTCAAGTACTCAAAACCAAAGTCATGTTTGTACCTAAAAACAATCCAGTTCATGACCACAATGTTAAAAAGAGAAATGAAATTGATTTCATTTGTTGTCATTATTGCTTACATCTTGGTCATTATTCATTCGCATGCTCTTACAAGAAGAATAAGGACAAGGATCTAGTTTGGGTTCCAAAACCTCAAACATAGAAATGTGGAACACTTAGTTAAGATCTGACCTAAAAATTAATTTGAAAATCAAATCGTCTTATCTCAACTAAACAAAGCTTTAACTTGCATATTTTTGTATGATTTGATTGGAAACAACAACATGCTCTGCTTAAAATTGATACAACACACAGAAACCCTCTCGATCAAAAAATTTCTTGACCGAGACTCTCTTCGGTCGAAAAGATAGTCAAGTAAGAGTGGTTCTGTCAAAAATGTATTTTATGCAAATAATTCTGGCTGACACAATAGATCGACCGAAATATCATTCTGACGAACAAATTTTCAACCGAGTATTGTTCTGAAAAGAGATTATCAATAAATGTGTGATTATAATCAATGTTGTTAAAATCTTTCCAATTAGTTATTCCAAAATGTCTTAATAAATGATCCTAACCAAAAGGACCCCTATATGGGGACCAAAACTTGCAGGTCTATAAAGATTGCCCCAAATATGACCGAAAATGAGAAGATTTCTACTCTTATCGAAACAAGGTCACATTTGGAGAAACTTTCAAAGGTAAAACTAATGGCATAAGTAATGTTGAAAAACTCTCAAATGTGCTATGTGTAAAAGAATTACAATGAACATAATTCATAGGAAAATAACCAAAAGGAAAAATGATTGCATATCTCTCAAATTTGTGAACACTATAATATATTGTTTGTGGCATAAAAAGATTGTTCACAAGAAAATGGCTTTGAATCATTACCTAATTTTTTTTTGATAAATATGAAATTTGTGTATTCTAGACAAGCAAAGTTAGATTTTTTTTCAACTAATTTTTTTTTCTCACTAGAACTCATTTAATCTGTTTGGCTCCATGAGAATTCTATCCTTAACAAAAGATGATAATGACAAATTGATCTGGTCAAAAAAAGGCCTTATTTTGAAATAATCGAACGAGGAACATACAGTTTATAAGTATACATAAATGATGATTATACACAACAAGACTTAGTCATATTGTAAGGAGGCTGGATCACCCCCTTACTAAAAATAATTTGGAAGAATAAGACATACATTCTGAACACACTCAAAGGTCTGCTGGAATAGGTATAAATTTTCCAAATTTATTATAATGGTATGCAAAAGACCAAAGTGTAGCAGTGGAATAAAAATAACTGACTATATTCAACATTCACAAAAGATTACAAAAGTACATCATAATATCCCATAAGGGTTTACATGTATGATACAACATAAGGATCTAAGTGGAGGGAAATCTAAACCATAACAACTTTGTCCCCAAGCTTAAACTCCTTAAGCTAGTCCAAAACTTCATGCCTTATCATCAAAGTCCTTCACCTAGGGTTGGAAGCATACCCTAGTAATAAGAGAAAATAGATGACATCAACAAAAGCTGGTATGTGCATACTGAATAGGAAATTGAGCAATATATGGAATAAAGGACATCAAATATGAAAGACTTCCCATAGAAATGATAAGGACCACCCAAATGGGTATAAAGAGAAAAGGAATCGAAATCATATGATAACAAAAGAGTACTTGCCATTAATAAAACATAAAGATTGTGCCACACAAGCACATGTAAAGAATTAGGGCACACACCCCATATCATCAACCTACATGCATGTGAGATAAACATAGCCCTAGAACAATATAAACACAACGACAACCAAGTATCATAAAATTGAAACCTACTACAAAAAGGAATACTCCCAAATATATAAAATATGGGCCAAGAATCACACATCTTGCCCTGGGTATGAGGTTCATTTCCATCCCAAAAGAGCAGAAAATATCACATATGCTCGGCAGGAAATAATACATCTGCAATGTAAACCAATGCAATTACACTACTCAAGTGCTACTGAATCACATAGCATGTTAAATGTAGAGGCAAGTAGAAAGTATAGTTAGAATATATAAACTAGTCACCACCTAAGTGACCAACATATACATCCACCTCATAAGTGGGAAAAATACATAAAATGTCATCTTTTAGAGTTCCATCATGAACAAAGCATAAGATAAGAGTTAAAAAGAATATCCATGATCACATGATCAATATAAAATAAGTTAGTTTACATGAACCATGATTTTCAAAAGAAATTACATTGCGTATAGGCTAATGCTCATAGGACAAAGAGAATGAATAAGCATAGGTTATTTGCTCAACATAGAAGAATAGGGGATACATCATACCTCAACTTCAGAGTTTAAATAGTCCAAGTCAGTCCTAGATCCAAGATAGGCCTCCAAAGAACCTATAGGAAAGGTGGACAGGTCCAATAAGTAAGGTTCCTAAGCTTAGAGAGGCTAGTTTCTCCAAAAAAGCTCCTATCTCGAACAAGAAGCACCTTCTCCACTTTAGAGGTGAAAAAACCCTAACAAAAGAACATGGAGATCGGGTGTTTAAGGGCTCTAGGTGGGGTCTCACAATGGAAGACCAGGGTTCCGACCTGGAGAAAGGTGGAAGGAATACTAACAACATAAAAATAGGGAAGGAAAGGAGGATACTTACTAGTTTTGGTCAAAATCACCAAGGAGGAGCTTAAAAAATCCTAAATAGAGATGTTTATAACCCTAGGAGCCTTCTTCACCAAGGTAGGCACCTCCTTTTACTTTGGGACAACAACTTCATGGAAAACCAGAATAGGAATGATGCTCTAAGCTAGCGGAAATAAAGGAGTGAAAGCATTTTTGAATTGGGAGTTGGGAAGGGGTATACATGGCTAAATAAAGAAAGAGGTCAAGTATGAGGTGTCTATGAGACTTTCCATGTGTCATGTATAAGGGTGTCCATTGACATGCAAGCCTTTATGGATAAGGAAGAAGTCAAGAACGAGGTGTCAAGTTACTTTCCGTGCATCTAATGCTAAGGGTGCCTATGGACATGCAAACCTTTATGGATAAGGAAGAAGTCAAGCATGAGGTGTCCATGGAGCTTTCCATGTGTCCTTAGCCTAGGGATTTCATGGCCATGAAAGAGGACAGCTCATAGAGGCATCTTGAATATCAAATCTCAGTTTATGGACACTTATAGGCCATCCCAACTGACCTCCAATCATAGAAATAACCCCATTGGTTGATAGCTTCTAAAGATAAGCTCATTTATAAAGAGAGTAATCCCTATAATGCCCTTGGAGAGAAACACATTCAAACTAAGGTGCAACTAGGTGTCCCAATGTTCATAAACTTTAGAATGGTAAGGGAATATACAAGGATTATAATGCATTGACAATTTGCAAAGAAAACCTCCCAATAGGATAATTTGCAGAAAAGTCCAAATTTACCTAAAATTGTATAACTTGCACAAACAACATCCAAATTGGACCAAACTTCATCCCCAAGTTATCTTTGATGTTTGGAATATGAATTTTCCATTATTTACATATTTTTAAGTTACATAATCACATTTTTCATTACTTATTCCTTTTACATATTTTCTCTCTATTAAACTTATCCTAATATTTCAAGGTTGTCCAAATTAGATGAAATTTGTCATGTAGGCTAATTTTGATATGTAGATTTTGAATTTGAAGTTTGTTTCCACTTTTGAGACTTATTTTTATGAGATACGTAATATAGCCTATTAATGGCCCATTATCTAAATTATTCATCCAATTAAGTTTCCTATCATCATATTACCACCAAAATGAGTTATGTGGCATATTTTATGTATCCATTATAAATCTAAGATTAATGTTAGAACAATATGTTATATTAAGGTGATCTATACATGCATTAGCTCATTGGAGTTATACTAAACATTTATTTAGGTATAACCTTCAACCTTGTTTGGCTAAGTCCAAAATGCCAACTTCCAAGGTAGGGTCTGAGATCTAGTATGTTACATATATCCTAAAAGATTTAATTATTGGAGAAATGAGCCTACTAAAATAATGAATAAAATTCATCTCCTAGTTCTAAAGGAAAAACATTGGGCATGATGGAATAACATTAGGATTTAATGAGAAGAAATATATTTAGATATGATTTATGAATCATTGCCTAAGACCTCACATCATCAAATGGATGTAAATATACATAAGGCTGATTGGTCATCTATGCCAATATAAAAGAAAAATGTTACATCTTGGTTCATTCTAAGAATAAAGCTGCATTAATAGGATATCTGCATAAATGCCTCTCAGTCATAAAGGAGTTTCATCGAGGGACGCCCCAATCGAAGTCATAGTCGATCAAAAATAAGCCTGACAAAATGCTTATTTGTAAATCAAAACATTCACTTGAATCCATTATTGGTATAATAAATTTGTAAGTTGCTTATCATGTCAAATACTTAGAATAAGATAAATTTTTAAGATAATGCAAGAAACAAGATTGCTTATAAAAAATTAACTCATAGTCTTACTTAATCAAATGGATTTTAAAGATGGTTTATATTTGAATTGCCTTAGTATCTTTAAGCTCACTTTTGTTATGAGATGAAGGGGGAGCTCAAAAAATTATTGGATATAATGTATATGTTGCTCTTAATTGGATTCTCTACACCAATTAGGGCTTAACGTCCCTTGTATTTGGTTACAGATATATTTATTGATTCCACTATGAGTCCAAAGGAATCTCATATCATTTTAGGGCCTAACATCCCTGGAAAATGATTGAGAAATTTATATAAAAATAACTCATTGATTCCACCATGAGCCTCAAAGAATCTCATATCAATTCAGGGCTTAACACCCTTGCAAATGGTTGAGAAATTAAACTTGGTTTTTGAATTGTGGCTAAATTTGATATCCTTTCTAAAGTAATCAATTAAGGGGGAGTATCCCATTCAGAAGGGAGTAAATTAATTATATGGCTATCTTTTTAAAATGACAAAGGGGGAGAAATAATATAAATCAAAATAAATGAGTTTCATGATCTCTTGGCTTAACATTAATTAATGTTATATTCCTCAAGAGATGGATATTATGTTCTATATCTCTTTAGGAATAATTAGCACACATTTCATGAAAACAAGAAAATACTCTTCATCTCAGGTACAAAACTCATCTCATTTAAATCATTTTGATTATATTTTAGAAATGTTTATCATCTTCAAAAAGGGAGAGATTGTTGGCTAAATTTTACATTAAATACCCTTTGTTTTGATGATTACAAACATTTCACACTTGTGGGTCTAACATGCTATTCGAGTATTTCAGGGTTCAAAGGAATAAGAAAATCCTACTAAGTGGGAAGAAGAAGATTAATGCAAATTGAAGATCAAATGTGCTTATTTTTATAAATATTCATGATTGTACTCAAATGTAAACACTTGTACAAAAATATAATGTAAAAGTAATTAAACATCATGTAAACCAAGCATTTGATCTTCCCTACCCACTTATTACCCTTAGATAGGTTCCCCCCCAAAATCAGAGTCACCAACACACATTGAAATACACACTTAGTAGGTGATTCAAAAGTCTAAAATAGTGACACCCTCAGTCGAAGAACTTGTTGACCGAGACACACTCGGTCAAACTTCTATTCGATCAAGAACCACCTCGTACAAAATTGTTAGCATTGTTCCACGACTTAGAGAATTGTACTCTAAATTAGTATTTGGTCGAAAATAATCTCGACCGAGTAAGCAACGGTCTAAAGCTTGTGACCATTAGACTAGGTGGTTGGTAGTTGGGAGTTACAAATAGATGTTGTAATGCTTTTGTCTTAAACCCAGGCTTGATCGAAGAAACTCTCGACCGAGACACAGTTCGATCGACCAAATTGTCAATCGAGTAGGGTTCTGGATTGTTCTTTTTAAGCATGAACAAATTAGCAATTGCTAGCCAACTAATGTACACCTAACAACTATTTAAGCACTAAGAATACTCTAGACACTTCCTAGAACGTCCCTAGACACTTAAAAACCATTCCTATAAATAGGACAGGCCTTAGGACACCCAAATCACCACTTGCATACACAATACATAAACTACACTTGAGCATCCATTATTGAGAGAAACGAATCTAGAATTCACTTTCCATCTACATTCTTGTTCTCTAGAGTTGTGTTCTATAGTTACAATCTCCTAGACACCACATATAGCCACATCCATCCTATGTAGATAGAAGATATAAACTCTTGATATAGGATCAAAGCACATTACGTAATTGTTGTACTTCCTTCTTCCAATCCCCTTTCATAGGTTAAAGTTGCTTGTGCTCCTTGGCTACTACTAGGTTGTGGAGGTTGCCTGAGGGAGCTTGGTTGAAGCTACTTATTGGTGGAGAAGGTTGATTCAAGAGGTGCTTGATATTACTTCAAGGAAGGCTGCTCCAAGAGTGGTTGAGGCTA
Organism: Alisma plantago-aquatica; assembly: GCA_963693085.1. Taxonomy (NCBI): domain Eukaryota; kingdom Viridiplantae; phylum Streptophyta; class Magnoliopsida; order Alismatales; family Alismataceae; genus Alisma; species Alisma plantago-aquatica. The sequence continues at coordinate 173,480,899 of OY856415.1, read as the reverse complement.
CTTTTAAAGGAAGGCTATCTCAAGGTGGAAGAGCTACTTCTTGGTAGTGAAGGCTGCTCCAAGGATTGCTTGTGGTTACTTCAAGAAGGTTGCTTCAAGGGGGTTGAGGCTACTATAAGGTGAAGGCTACTATGAGTGGAAGGTGATTGTATTTTATATAAAATCCTTGTGAGGTAATAAAATAAATCATTTTCAAAATCCAAATTGAAAACAATTGGGTAGTGGACTGACAACCTTTGATTCATAGGTTGGAACCACTCTAAACCGAACTGTCTTCCTTTTTTTTTGATAAGTCAGGAGGTGATTTTATTCATCTCGTCCTCCTCTTATGAGTGATTCAAAAGTACTACAACAGATTAGGTTATGAATTGTATTAAACTTGGTAGTACTACTGCCAGTACAGTCTCTAATCATCCTGTCATACAGGCATTCAAGTGGACGGGTGTAATACCTCCATCCTAGATTTTGTTTTTGATGGTAGATGGCTAGCTGATCAGCCAACTAGTTTCGATCTCTCCTCACATGGAAAAGCATCCAATTTGGCCTCAACATCCTCTTGCAGTCCTCCTGAGCTCCTGTGAAAAATGGAGTTTCAGCTTGTTCTCCTGGGAGTAGTTGAACAACAAGCTTGCAGTCCGATTGCACGATCACCTTATCCTACCCTATCTTCTCTGCCTCCTCCAGAAGAAAAGAAGCAATTGCATCGAAGCTCTAATGGACAACAATAACATATGGACCATGATGAAGGAAGATGTTAAAGACTTAGTTCAAAATCATTTCAGAAACATCTTCATTGCCCCTGCGGCGGAGAGGCCACCGAATAGTAGGTGCATTTTGGGGAACTTCCGATAGCTCACTGAGAGTGAAAAGCAGATTATGGCTGCTGAACCAATAGAGGAAGAGGTTCTACAAGTGCTCAAGAAAACTGATCCCAACAAAGCGGCGGGTCCAGATGGAGTCACAGGGAATTTTATGAGGAAGTATTGGAAGATTATCGGCAACTCTATCATGTTGACAATTACCAAGGCACTCAGGGGGGTGGCTCTACTGACTGAGATATATAATTCAACCATTGTCTTGATACCAAAGGTTCATCACCCAGAAAGGTGCGATCAACTGAGGCCCATATCTCTGAACAATCTATGTCTGAAAATTTACTCAAAGGTTGTAGTGGAATGACTAAAATGTTGTATGTCGGAATGTATTTCTCAGGAACAATCGAGCTTTGTACCTGGACAAAGAAGTACCAATAACATCACAGTAGTTCAGGAGGTTATCCATAGAATGAGGAGGAATAAGGGATCTAATACTATGGATGTGAAAGTGGACCTCTCGAAATCCTACGACATGATGTCATGGGACTTCGTTGAAGACACACTGAATCACACATATATACCTTAGAATCTTAAAGGATTCATAATGAATACAATCAAATCTGGGAGAACTTCAATAGTATGGAAGAATACCACTCTACCGGAGTTTAAGGCGACAAGAGGGTTAAGGCAAGGAGACCCAATGTCTCCTTACTTATTCGTGCTCTACATAGACACATTGAGTCAGATGATCCGTGAAAGAGTAAGGAAGAATGTTTGGAAACCAGTGAAATTATCAACGAAGGGACCTGAGCTAGAACATATGTGGTTCATTGATGATATCATCTTGTTCGCGAGAGCATCAATGGACAATATCAAAACTATTATAGAATTCTTCAGTGAGTTCAATGTAGCCTCAGGCCAAAAGATATCAGTTGAAAAAATGAGAATACACTTTTCTAGAGGTGTGCAGAATAGAATGCGTCGAGCCATTTGCAGGTTTAGTGGATTCATTGAGACTTCTGACCTGGTGAAGTACCTCGGGGTGCCACTCTTGCACAAGCGGGTAAACAAGGAAACCTATGGCGAAGTGCTCACCAATGTAAATAATAAGGTGACATCTTGGTCGACCCACTGCTTATCACTGGCAGGTAGGGTCTGTCTAGCGAAGGTGACGCTTACGATGATGCCTACTTACTTGATGCAAACGACAGTATTATCGGAAAGTTTATGTGATCGTATTGATGGCACAATCAGGAAATTCATTTGGGGGGGGGAGGAAGGAAGGAATGACCCTTTCTCTCATAGCTTGGAGGAAGGTTATCAGTAGTAGAGTTAATGGAGGTTTAGGCGTCAAGACCATGAGACTCTGGAACAAGTCTCTCATGGCGAAGAATTCCTGGGATGTGGCGATGCATAGACCCACGATATGGTGTCAGTTTATGAGCAGTAGATACGAAGCTTACAAGGAAGGATATAGGTCGAATTTCTCTAGACTGGTGAGGGCT